>CAMZMU010000052.1:105418019-106618019 GCA_947311845.1 Poa pratensis
CTCTTTTTCGATCGGGAGGGATGCAGTTGAAACTAAACTCTTGCAGAATCACAATGTTGCGATTCTTCCATTGGTATTTCAGTGTTGTGATGGTGCTCAGTGGATTATGTTTTAGATTTGTGCATTCTCTCGCCCAGTTTCTTGCTCGGCCCTGTCTGTAATGCTGTTGAGTTTTCCAACTGGTCTCGTAAGAACTTCTTGCATTTCAGTTTTGCGTTAAACTTTTGTATTTTGACAACCGATGCTTCCTCTGGATTGGTCGTTTCTAGAGTTTGGAATTAAAGAAAGTTATGGTGGATCAGGATCAAATTACCTTACACTCATATTACCGTCCACTGCACCGCAAATGATTCTGGGGGTACTTGTTGGCAGCAAAGGAATCCAGGCTCCTAGAATTTTCAAGCGTTCATTCCGCTGAAACCAGGGATGGACTCACGAATCCTGGTCATGAACGTTCTCACTGAGTGCATACTCATGCGCGATCCTCTTGAACTGAATGACGATACAGGGGGTTATGCTTGCAGCAAATAAAATGATCTCGCAGGACATGAATAGAAAGAATCAGCTCTCCAAACAAAAAACTTCCAGGCTTGAATTGATAAACTGTTCTGCAAATCGCACTCTTCTCTCCATCACATTTTCCTTATATACTATTATTTTTAGCAAAACCTCCCATCATATTCCCCTTCTTTTGCATCTTTCTAATGAACAAGCCTGGGCCGGCTCGCGCATCTTTGGACCGAGCGTAAGAATTCGAGGTCCCTGGGCAGGCCCACTCGTGCAATCGGGCCCAGTGTCCCGAAACAACACCGAACCCTAAGCCTGAGAACCCTTCATACGCCGCCCCTATATAAGCGGCGGCGCCGCAACACAACAGCAGCTCTCATCCTCATCCTCGTCTCCGGCGAAGAAAATCTCCTCCTCTGTCTTCCAGTTTGCGTTTGGGTTTTCTTGGGGTCTTCATTCATGCCGTATATTCCCATCTTCTTTTGCGCCTTTGTTTCTTGGTTTCGCTGGTTCAGCGGCGCGGAGCCGGCTTCGGCGGTGGCCGAGCGCCTCCTGACCACCAGCCACACGCGAACCTGTCGATCATCTGACCGAGCGTTCTTCGGGGTTTCCACATACGGATTCGCTCTTGTCGAGATCTGACACATTCCACCGCCGAATCCTATCGATGTTTTTTTCTGGGTTTTCTTCCTCTTTTTTCATAGCCTTGAGAGTTAATAATATTTCACCAACCGGGTGTAAGTCAAGTGGCAGCGTGTTACCCTATTCGGATGAGCTGCCGCGGTTACACGCCTGGGAGATCGAATAGCGCCCTTCGTTACATGCGCCGCGGCAAACTCCATCGCGGCTCGTGTACATCAGGGCTCCACATTTTGAGTCTGATATCGATTTTACCAGTAGCAGCGGGCTGATGAATAAATGTTGACACCGGCGGTGGGAGAAATTTCGCAAGCATTTTGGTGTTGACATCACAGGACCACGAACTACATTAAAATAATTAATAATTACAGCGTCTAGTTTGCCGCGTCGAACCAAATTACCATTGAGAAGCAGTCGACGAAAACAGGAGACCTCGGCCTAAACGAGCAAACAGGAGAGGGATGGTTATTGTCCTTTCACAGAAGTTTTTTTTGGCATTCAGGGGATGTCGATATTACTGTTGGTCGTTCTACCCAACATGCGAGGCAGAGTTGAAATGTACTCGGTTCTTTATAAATATTCATAAATGTAAGATACTTGATACTTTAGCCTTTTTCACATTCCATCTATCTATCCGTACCTAAACTACATTTTATATTTAAAATGGAAAGCGTAGCATGCAAAGTGCAAATATTTTATATTTACAACGGATAGCATCCAAAGGACACAATGGTTCAACCAAATTTTGTTGTTGCAACTAAAACACACCCATTCCACCCAAAATGATCTACCTCTTGAATATTTTGAAATATTAAATTATTTTCAGATATCAGGGTATACTAGTGGAGTTGGTTGATGTTAATCTTCTGTGACGAACTATTTTTTTACTTTGGTTACATAATATAATTTGCAAGTAGAGGGCAGCTTTGATTTGTAAAAATTTAGCGGTGCAACAATGTACATTGTAGTCCGTGTGAACAACGGCAAATTTGTAGATCGTAAGAAAATAATCGTCAACATTAAGGAGAAGATGTTCTCGTATTTTAATTGAAAATGATAAAATACGTTAGATTTTGTCGTCTAGAGTACCTCCAAAATTTTATAAATTTTGAATGTACAAATATATATTTGTAAGTTTATGTTTGTATGTTGCCATATTTAATTAAGCTACATAATCGGTAGAATACCCTTAGTGGAGTTTGAAAGCGTTGGAATGTTTGAAATATTTAATTTTGAAATTCGGTAATGTTCTGTAAATAGTCAATTAAGCAGTTAGTAGTTCTGCAAAATTGTATAAATGTCGTAAAACATCATCCATGGGAACTATGTAAAGCATGTCCTATTTTTAGAATTCGATTTCTAGTCCGAAGTTGCTGGTTTGGATTTTTCTAAACCGTCATTTCCTAATATTTACATTTGTGGTATTTTTATGCTGACATTTGTTGAGCCCATGATATTAGTGGGTGTTTGTATTTTGTATCTTTGTTTTTGCGATCGTTTTGATGAATGTTTTCCATTTTATCTGATGGATATAGTTGGAGCTACTGATTTCGCGTCATTTAGTAATTTCGCAAAACGGTCTATGTACCGTAAAACAGTATATTTGAAGTGTTTTAAATTATGTAAAGAATGTTATGTTAAGAAATCAGTTTCTAGATATAGGAGTTTGGAAAATTAATTTTAAACAGCTACTTCTCATTATCTGCAGTCATCCTATTTTGATATATTTAAGCCTGCGATATAAATGGGTAGTTGTATTTAAATGATTTAGCAAAGCACCAAATTGTGGCATTATTTCTGCGGATTTTATTTGAATACATGAAAAACTTGTGGAATACATATTTTTCCGACCGACGTAAATGTGTGATATAAGCCTTAATGTATAACTCTAAAATTTTAAGATTTACAATAATTTGGAAAGGATTCCAAAGTATTGGAAGTGGCAGTTTTAATTTTTACAATTTTTTTAAAAGCTGGCACGAATTTATTTGGAGGTGTGTTATTTGAAATTAAATCATATGTTGTAAATAGTTAGTGTTTAAGGTCATTTTGGTATATCGATGGATATATTTAAAGTAATTGGTTTTGTAACATGTTGTAGTTTTTGAAAATTGTTTGAATACTGAATAACAACATCTATGAATCGTTTCGAATTGTTTAAAGCATGTTCTATTTTAAATTTGGTTCCTTTCCCGAAAAAAAACGTCGAAATTCATTTATTGCAGAACGATGTAAAGGTGTCAAATGAACTTTTACATATTTTGTAGAAAAATTAAGATTTGAAATAATTTGGAAAAGTTCCCAAGTATTTGAAATGGCTGTTTTCATTTAAACATTTTTTTTGAATTTGGTTTGAATTAATTTAGAGCTGTATTTGAAAAGCTAAAAAAAGTTAATCATACATGGAGATGCGTTAGTTTTGTAGGTTTCATTTTTCTGCAAATTTTCATATTTTATTTGCATTTTTTTGAATTTCAGATTTAAAGATGTTGCCTAAATAAGTCCCATCCTTTCCTGTAATTAATAAAAATCTGTCATGTGGGACCCGCATGTCAGGGATTTTTTATTTACTGAAATTTAATACGGAATTAGTAAAAAAAACTGTCAGGTGGGCTGTGGTGACATCAGCAGCTGACGTCACCGGCGGCGCCCACGCCGGCGGCCATGGCGTGCTCGCGGTCGAGCGGAGACCACGCGCGCGGGGGCCGGACCTGCGCGGATCCGCAGGCGGGCGTCGCGGGGGGCCGAACGGGCGGCGCCCCGTGCATATGGCCGCCGGCGGCTACCATTTCGGCGGCGGGAAGTTCGCGGAAGCGGCGGCGACGATTCCGACACGACGGCGACGTCCCGGCAGGATTCCGTCGGCGAGGAGGCGGAGGGCGACGCGGCGAACCTTCCCGTGTCGGAGGATTTGGTCGGGCAGGCGCGGAGCGGAGGCAGGACGCGGCGGCGGCGCCGGCGAACTCCGGCCCGCGCGGGAGAGAGAGGCGTGGGGATTATGCGGATGGTTTTCTAAAAAAGTCCTCCGGTTGTTCAGTAATTGCAATCCAGTCCTTCCACTCGTAAATCACTGGACTGCGGAGCTGTTTCCCGAATTTGGAGGGAGATTTGTGTGAAACATGCGCGGGGGCGGCGCTGGGACCGTTGGATCGACGATCGGACGGCCCAGATCGCGTGCGGTACTGTAGACTACTTTCATGCTACGAGGTTAATCGTGCTTTGATCGGGAGCAATTTCGTCTGGACACTTCGGTGCACGAAAACGACCATGGTTTGGTCGGGGAGGACTGCGAAGTCACAGTGAAGATGATAGAATGGATGGCAAGGACGGAGGAGGAATGTCGGGCATCGAATCTAACACGACAGAGCTCGGATGGAGGCGGGAAAGAAGTGTCCTCTAAGTCCCCCCCCCCCCATTAAATCGCTAAGACGAGTGCCCTTGTCTCGTGAAAAGTTTCTTTTCGATGTCCTCATCCTCCTCGTCTTAGCGATTTAATGGGGGACTTAGAGGACACTTCTTTCCCGCCTCCATCCGAGCTCTGTCGTGTTAGATTCGATGCCCGACATTCCTCCTCCGTCCTTGCCGTCCATTCTATCATCTTCATTGTGAGTTCACAGTCCTCCTGACCAAACTATGGTCGTTTTCGTGCACCGAAGTGTCCGGGCAACAAGCGCTGTTGCGTGCCTCCGCTCCGGTTATCACCAACATCGTGTTTAGTGAGCATTCGGTCTGTCCTGCCACCCAACCGCCTTCGTGTCTTGCAGCAGTCCTGGTCTATGCCCCACAGGCCACAGCCTCACGCGCACGCCCTCTGTCATGCGTCATCGAGGCCAACCACAGCGCAACAAGGTCATTCTTGTGACATGCTCCTCTCTCGGTGTGTTGACCTCTGGGTGAATGCTAGAATGTCATGTGGGGAAAACATATATGCAAAATAACCTACCATGGGCGGGGGGGTAAGAATTCCAAGTTATGGAAAGGTGAGGGGGTTAAGTATGCCCCTTTTGATTTGAGGGAGTTATGCATTTGCAACCTTCATCGATAAAACTCAATGGCATAACTACAAAGGGTAATCAATACCGAATAAGTAATCCCAATGATAGGTACAAGTTATGGATCAAGATTTAACATCGGGACACCATGGAGAAGAGGGTGGAGACGGAACTGGTGACGACGGCGATGGAGATGATGATCCCGATGATGCCCGACACGATGACTTCCCCCTAGGAGGGAAGTTTCCCTTGTGTGAGCATGTCTAGTTCCACCCAGAGACAATGTCGGAAAATAATCTGAGGCCTCCCCGAGTGTTTTTAGGTAAAACAAAATAGGCAGAAGAGCTCCGGGAGGCGAGACCTGAGGTGGGGGTAGAGTCCTCACTCACGGCTGCCCTATGGGCCTCGAGTCACACCTACGAGGTTGCATGGTCCACCTTCGAACCTTCGTCTTTTGGCTCCCTCGCTTAGAATTTGTTGACTTTTCTCAGATTTTTGTGAGTGATGGAATTGGGTGCCACTTCGGGTGCTTTTCTTCCCGTTTCCTGAACTCCGATGCTTCCCCCCTCTTATTTGTACAACGTGCAAAATTAGATTAAACTACACAATAATTGCTGAAAGAACATTTGTGATCTCTTAATTTTGTGTGCTAGTTAACAACACTTGTGATGTTTTAATATGGTGTTAAGTGATGCAGGTTTAATCGTGTACAACACATATGCATCAACACCAAAAAGAGAAAATAGAATTATGGAGAGTTTCAGGCCGGAGTTTCTGGTCCCCAGGACCGGAGTCTCCGGACTCAGGGCATTTCCTCGAAGAAGCTGTGAAGTGGTTCAGCCCATGGAGGGGCCTAGAGTTTCCGGCCCCAAGGACCGGAGTTTCCGCCCCTGGCCGAAGTTTCCGGCCCCAGGGCACCGGAATGTTTGCCCAAGCCTCAACTGCGGAGAAGTGGTTCAGCCCATGGTGGGGGCCGGAGTTTCCGGCCCCAGAAGGCCGGAGTTTCCGGTCACTAGGGCGGGAGACTCCGGTGTGAAGCTTGACTGCAACGGCTACATTTCTGGGAGGGGTATATACCCCTCCACCTACCTCCAGCCAGCTAGCTCGCCCAGAATTGAAGACACCATTGTTGCAAGCTCAAGAATCACTAGATCTCCCAATCCCTCCACCCAAACTCGTTGATCTTTGGAGGATTGAAGGAGAAGGCCCCGATCTACATCTTCACCAAGCCGTTTTCATTTCCCCTCATTCACTTGAGGGACCATTTGCTAGGGTTTCCACTAGGAAAACCTAGCCCATTGTTGTACTTGCTTGCTTGTCTTTGTGACAGATTGTAGCTGTTTGGGAGCCCCCAATCCTTTGTGGGTTGTGCCCCAAATCGTTGTTGTAAAGGCTCCGGACTCCGCCTTGAAGGTTTCCGATAGTTGAAGTGAACCAATCCTTTGTGGTGCGGTTCACCGGAGAAGAGGGTGAAGCCTTTGTGGCTGTTGAACCATTGTGTTGGTTCACACCTCTCCAACGAGACGTACTCCCCTAAAAAGGAGGAACTCGGGAATACATCCGTGTCTCCGCGTGCTTTGACTTCGGTTATGTTTACCGCCTTTCTTTATATATCGTGCTTAGTTGTTAGCTTGTCATATAGGTAAATTCACCGTAGTTGCATATCTAGAGAATTTACCTTTTGTGTCAAGCCTAATTGAAAAAGACTAAAATTTGGAGTAGCACCTATTCACCCCCCTCTAGGTGTCATACCGATCCTTTCAATTGGTATCAGAGCCTAGGCTCTCTTGTTTTGGGCTTAACCGCCTAAGAGAAGTATGACACAAAGTGAGGATGAGGCCGATCTTGCCAAGGCTAATGAAGCCCATGAAAAGGCCAAAGCCACCGCGGCATCCATGGCCGATATCAAAGCGTTGGAAACAACATTGACATCGTCCATGAATGTCAAATTTGATGAGTTTCGTGACATGTTCATGAAATTTGCAAAAGGCAAGCTTTCGGAAGATATCCCACTAGAGGGTGTCTCTAACTCCGATGAGGTGATTCCGAGGAGGGTAAAGAAAAAATAAAAGGGGTGGAAACCACCTCCGGATCTAAACCACCTCCTCCACCTCCTACCAAGCATGTAGATGGGAAGGAAGAGTTCCATGCCGTTCCGGGATGGTACCCTATCGACCCACCTATCACCACCCGCATAAACCCTTTAGGTCCTCCACCTAAGCTTAATGCATTAGCTTTTGCTAGTTGGCAACGCTCAATGAAATCTCATATCAACAGTGCCTCTATCGAGCTTTGGAGGATCATTGAAGATGGATACAAGGTCGGATCCAAGCAATGTGACAAGAAGAGAGTTTGCCGAAAAGCAACTCAATGCCTCCGCACTCCACATGATTGAACTTCATTGAGTGAAAGTGACAAGCATTATGTTCTTCACGCCACCACCGCCAAAGAAGCTTGGAATTGTCTTGAGGTTGCATTTCTTGGAATGAAAGCATGAAGAGAAATAGATATGATTCCTTGAGCAATGATGCCGAAGGCTTCTACATGTTTGACAATGAGAATCATGAAGACATGTATGGAAGACTCAAAACTCTTGCAAAGGCCTTCTATGATGTGGGGGCAACCTATGTGGATGATGCTTGGGTCAAGAGGAAGTATGTGAATGCTCTATTGCCTTTCGAGCCCATTGAGTTGAAGTCTATTCAAGGAAGACACAACTACAATCAAATGACATCCAATGAAGTTATGCAAGAAGTGCAAGCCTCCAAGGTTGCCACCAAGAATGCCGAAGATAACCGTGCTAGGGCCATGGGGATGAAACAAGGCCCCTCACTTGCTTTGAAGGCCAAGGTGGTATGTCTTGATGAGAATGATGAGGTTGAAGCGTGCCCAAGCAACATTGCTCCCAATGAGCTTGAACAAGCTCTCAATGGTCATATAGCTCTTGCCACAAGAGTGTTTTGGGAAGACCCGCTCGCGCAAAAGCTCGAGTTGATAAAGAGAACAACTCAAGTGGGAAGAAAGAGCTAGCCTCAAGGAAAGATTGCTACAATTGTCATGACAAGAACCACTACATAAGAGAGTGTCCTTATGAGAACCGAGAGCAAAATGGTGGGAAGCTTGTCCCCAAGGACCACTCAAGGTTGATTCAAAAGAAGCCCGCAAGACCAAGGAAGCCTTTCTTCAAGAAGGCACCAAGAATTGTGTTGGTGGCACACGAAGAATATGCCTCAAGTGGTTCCGAAGATGAAGATGCACCTACTAAAGAGGTAGCCGCATTGGCTATTGTATCAACTTCATCATCTTCTCTCTTTGAATCCCCCAATGAGAACTTCTCCACCAACAACGCTCGTTGCCTCATGGCTCATGTTACCGAGGTATCATCTCCTTCTCCCAAGACTATGCATGAAATGAGTGATCAATCTAGTCTTGTGATTAAGAAGGAACTTGTTGCTTTCGATACTTCATGACTAACTTGCAAGGTGAAGCTAAAGAACATGTTGAGTCTCTCATGAGACAACTATGTGCGGCCGAAGAACTTCTTCAAGAAAAGAGTAAGATTGAGAGAGAGGATTCTCTCACCATTGCTTCCTTGAATGCTTCCATAGCATCCTTGAATGCCTCTCTTGATGAAGAGAGTGAAGAAAGAAGTATTCTTGAGGAAAGACTTGATTCTCTTGATGCTAAAAATGATGATATCATTAATAAAATCATTAAGGATAGAGATCATGTCTTTGCTAAATATAAAGTGCTTAAAAAGGAGAAAGTTGAACTTGGGGTTGCTAATGCTAGACTTCTTGAGGATATGGAGAAGCTTGACAAGGCTCACAAGGCCTTGGAAACGACTCACTCCTTTTAGTCAAGTCTCATGAGCAACTTCAAACTCAACTTTCTAAATCTAGTTCAACTAGCATATCTATTCTTCCTCGTGTTCATGAAAATGTTATTGAAGAAAATGCTAGGTTGAAGGTTGATCTTGCCAAGGCCACTTGTGCCAAGACCTCTATTCCCAAAGGTAAAGATAAGGGTATTGCTTATTTGTTTGAGCAAAAACCACACAAAGGGAAGGAGGGTCTTGGTTATGTAGCCGAGGCAAAGAAGAAAGTGAGCAACAACAAGAAGATCAAGACCAAGCCCGCACAAGCCAAGACTTCCATTGCGGGTGGTAGTGCCACAAGGGGCAAGACCACTCGTAGTGACTTTGCGGGGCATAACAATCCCAACTACATTCTTTATGTTGATTATTATGGGGATGTTTATGCACAATATGTTGGTCCCTATGATGGTTACATTGATTACTCTATTTGGGTTCCTAAGACCCTTGTTGCTAACCAAAGAGGACCCATTGAGAAATGGGTACCTAAATCCAAACAATTATCTCTTGTAGGACTATGCTTCCGGTGGATCGAAATGGATGGTTGATAGTGGATGCACTAGTCATATGACCGGAAGCAAGGAGATTATGATGGAGTTGAGACCAAATCTAAATCACTCAACCGTATCTTATGGTGACAAGTCAAAAGCTGAGGTAAAGAGTCTTGGCAAGTGTGGCGCCCTGACCCGACTGCTATACAGTGATACTGTGTCCCCGGTTATCCGATACCACCGGACACACTATCAAAGCATAAGAGAGAGATCAAGACTGTGGAACAACTGGCACATCACAGACTCTACAACACAAATCATATAGTTCAACTCTTATAATAGAGAAAGATAGCAAATGACAACCAGAGGTCACAGACCCAACATTACAACATGCGGAAGCGAAGTGTGTTGTTCTAAACAACAAGAACCAAATTATGGCCTAAGAGGCCTGCAAATAAACATCACAGCGCCAGCTGTTCCGGGATGTCCCAAGCTGCCACCTGGGAACCCCAGACTACTCGTCGACGTCCACAAAGAACCCACCTTCGAGGTCGGTGAAGTCCTCTCCTGAAAATAAGCAAACGACGTTGAGTTCGACGAACTCGCAAGATTAAGAGCTAATATATGCTCGATGATTGGCTCTCAAGGTTTTATGGCTGTTTTGCATAAAGCTGATTTTATTTCAAAAAGACATAACTCCATGGCATCGACTAATCAGATTATTTTGAAAGGGGGTAAGAAGTAACTCTTTTCTTTGATCACCTTTCTCAGAGATCAACCATCACCAACCATTGTACCTGTTCATCAAAGGTACCTCCCCGAATCACCCTCGAGGAAGCTCACCTTGCAATCTTGAGTGGTACCTCTAGTACCCAGTTTTTAATCATTCCGTTAAAGTTATTCTATGGTCTTATCGTCCTTTCCCAAGTTGTCCGTAACCGTGGACACGGCTTTTCAAAAAGATTTAACCCTGCAGGGGTGCACTGTGTTTACCTTCGGTACCGCCCGGCTCATTGCCTACGCTTAGCTCTCTTCCGGGGAAAGCCGGCTGAGTGGGAACGGTTACAACCTTTACCTCGTTAAGGACTAACCCAGGATCATCAGTGAGGACGAAGCACAGATCATCGACACCGTGCCCCGTGGCCACTCATTTTCCTAACACAACCATCCTCATCCCAGTCTTGGCCACCATCCTCACGCACACGCAAATGGAAGCTCAAACTAGAGGACCCTGGCTAGTCCCGCTCAAGTTAGTTGGTCGACGGGGGTTCCATATAGCCCACCGAAAGGAAGCGCACTCATTCTTGGTTCAAGAGGTAAAGAACTCGCACCTAGGCGACGGGAACGAGACAAAGCACCACCATACCAAAGTGGCCTCTCATCCCCACCTTTAAGCATTTTATTACCTGTCACCACAATTTTCTCCACCATCATCCGAACATAATAACACCTGTTTCCGACATGAAGTATCCATCGGATGAATACACATTTAGCTAAGCATGGCTAAGCATCAACATTGCATAGCTAAGTATTTCAGGCCAACAATACAACCCTATGGTTAATAGGAGGGAAACAGGTAAATGGCATCGGAATCTTAATGCAACTATAGGATACTCTAATCCAATAAAATTGACATTTAGAACCGCATGCAATATTATAGTGGAGAAAATATTTGCGGAAACATAGGATAAGATATGCTCAGAGGGGGGATTACGCTTGCCTTATTGAGCGGAGTAGTCACATTGCTCGTTGGAGTAATGATGCCCAACTCCGAACTCGTGATCTACCGGAGAGCAAACAACACCGGAAAGCAATAACAACAATCAACACATGGCAATTGTGCAATGCATACAAAAATGATGATATGACATTTTAAATGCACCCTAGAAGATCCTATCCAAGATCCACGAGTTAAATGAGTGTCCCCAAATAATTAGGCATTATTTGGCCAACCCTCATATTTATCTTAGTGATTCTAACACTACTAGAAGTACATTATTGTAATCGTGATCAAGTATGCATGAAGATGATGATTCTAGATAGTTCACAAATTTCTGAGCATTTTGGTATACCACATTTAATTTTTGGATCAAAAATTAATAAGTTATGAATTTTCCAGAAACAATTTATTTTCTGCCATTTTCCTACAGTACAGGAAAACAGTCATTTGAAATATTTATTTGAACATGAATTTGATGTCAAAACATAGGTTTTGTTCTCCTGGTCATTTAGAGACCAAGTTTGCATTTTTCTGAACAATATTTAGGAAGTTATTAATTTTCCCAAATTTGCCCATTTCACGGACGAATGTGTATTTCAATTATTTTCACAAATTAAAAGATTCATTTGCATGGGTGAGTTACACTTTTGGTTAGGTTTCATTTTTCTGAACATTTTGATACCTCAATTGCAAATTTTGGATAAACATCTCAGAAGTTATTGATTTTAAAAGTTTACATTATTTTTCCTGCCGTTTATTATTTCTCCAGGCGTACTGATAAAATTCGGAATATCCGACTTGTGGCTACATCGGAATATCCGATGGACACGGCTGGACAGGAATTCCACTAAGGCTGGACAGGAATTCCACTAAGGACCTAAGCATTCCAGTACTGGTGTTACCTGGAAAATCCGGTTCGTGTCTCTCCGAAGAACAGAATTTATTGATTTCAGAAGTTATTGATTTTAAAAGTTTACATTATTTTTCCTGCCGTTTATTATTTCTCCAGGCGTACTGATAAAATTCGGAATATCCGACTTGTGGCTACATCGGAATATCCGATGGACACGGCTGGACAGGAATTCCACTAGGAATTCCACTAAGGACCTAAGCATTCCAGTACTGGTGTTACCTGGAAAATCCGGTTCGTGTCTCTCCGAAGAACAGAAAAAGGAAAAAGGGTGCGGCCTAGGGGATTCGAACCAGAGACCTCTCGCGTGCGTGCGTGGTGTGCTAGCCACTGGGCTGGTGCGGTGCCAATGCTAGTATACTGATCTGAAGTAATAAGAGGTTACAGCACTAACTTTTAACTGACGAACTGAAATTCGACACTAAGGTTCAGACAGCAGGTTCCAGTCACCACGGTGACGAACTTCTGCCGGCGACCACCACGATTGGGCGGCGCTTCGTGCGGAGGCACGCTGGGCTGTGCTAGTGTGCGTGTAGGGGAAGCCAGCAGCTCGTGCAGGATGCAAGAAAAACAGCAGAAGGGCTCGAGCTTGAGCTCGATCACCCTCCGTTCATGGCGGCCGATTTCAACAGCGGACGGCGAGCACGAAACGGAGAAGAAAACGGACAGGTGAGGGAAGGAATCGGACGTAGGGCTCACATCGGAGTTGCTGCTGTGGTCGTACGGCTCGGGGACGAACGGAGGCGGTGAATTGCGGCGACGGACCAGCTCGGCCTTGAGGAAGAAGAACGTGAATGGCGGCTGCGTTCCCGGGCTCCCCGGCTCGATTGCTTCTGCGTGGGGAAGCAGCACGGCGAGGCGGTCATCGTGGTGGTCTTCGATCTGGACGGGGAGCTCTCATCCGACGGCGTCGTGGCGGCGGAGCTTTGCTGCGGTGCGGCCATGGTGGGGGAGAAGATGGGGAGCAGGGAGCAGGTGAGAGTTTCGGGGACGGGGAGCAGAGGAGTGTCTCGTGCGCGTGTCTTCCCTGCAGGTGGGGCAGAGAAAGGGGCCCTAGGGAGGGCGCCGTGTGGCAGCGCCATGGCGCCAGTGGCCACGCGTGGCTACAGAAGGGAGATGGCGACATTGCACTTAGCCCCCTAGCAGTTTTAAACTCCACACGAACAGGTCCTTTCCAGTTACTTTTTAAATCCAGCAGCAAAGCACTGATTTTATTGAGGTACTGAAACTCTTTACAAAAATACGAGAAAATTTATGTAGTCTCCCATCATCATATGGAAGCACCACAAAAATTGGCATGTTGAGATAAAATGTTTTGTATAACTTTTGTTCATAGGTTTCAATTAGAGCATTTTGCTAAATTCAAAATGATATTACTTTAGGATTTTAAAAGCAAGTGAAAAATATTAGTTTTGAGCTCTTGGAACTTTCTCGACAAATATAACATGTCAAGGTAAGTGTTTTTGCAAGTTGGAAAACTCTCATTGTTTTGGATTGTGATTGAAGCAATTCATATTAGTGGTTGCTCAATGTTATAATTCCTTGAGCATTTTTAATTAAGGTTGCCAAGATGCATGAAGGAATGCAAAAAGTGGAAATTTTATTCGGGTTTTTAGTTTTTCAACTTTGGGCCTCAACCGAGTCTTGGTGGGAAGAAGTATTGTTTGGTGATTGTTGATGACTATTCAAGATTCACTTGGGTTTTCTTCTTCAAGACGAAGGATGAAACTCAACAAACCGTCATCGACTTCTCCAATGAAGTTCAACGTCAACACAATGTTCCCATATTGGCCATTAGAAGTGACAATGGCTCCGAGTTCAAGAACTACACCTTGAATGAGTTTCTTAGTGAAGAGGGAATTCGTCATCAATATTCCGCTGCGTATACCCCTCAACAAAACGGTGTAGCCGAGAGAAAGAACCGGACTCTTATGGATATGGCTAGGTCCATGTTGGCGGAGTTTAAGTCTCCACTCTTCTTGTGGGCCGAAGCCATCTCCACGGCGTGTCACTCCTCCAACCGGTTATTCTTTCGCAAAGGAAAGAAGGAAACTTCATATGAAATGCTTACCGGCAACAAGCCCAATGTCTCCTACTACCGTGTGTTTGGTTGTAAGTGTTTCTACAAAATCAAAGGTGTTCATTTATCTAAATTTGAAGCTAAAGCTTTAGAGGGTGTTTTTGTTGGGTACGGTGCGAACTCTCACACTTATAGAGTCTACGACAAATCCTTAGGGAGAGTTGTGGAATCTTGTAGTGTGAGGTTCGATGAGAATGACGGCTCCCAAGTGGCGCAATTTCATGTTTGTGATGTAGATAATGAGGAACCTCAAGATGCAATAAGAAGAATGGGGGTTGGTTTCTATCGCCCCATCGAAGTCCATCATGAGCCTCCTCAAGCAAGTCCAAGCTCCACTCAAGTGGAGACTCCATCATCACAAGTTGAAGTTGCACCTTCTATGGAAGCAAATGATGCATCTACCCAAGAACAAGTGCAAGACCCTCCTCATGTTGACCAAGAGGCTATGCAAGAACCAAGTACTCCTATTGTCAATTCTAGCCAAGGTCAAGACCATGATCAACCATCTCCTTCTATTATTGAAGATGTGCATCAAGATGATCAAGGTCACCATTCCGGTCAAGACGGGGACTCAAATGATCAAGATGATCAAGAGATAATTCCTCGCAACAATGAGGATATCGAAACCCGTCGTCTAGCAAGAGTGAAGAACTTGAAAAGGAAACAACATTCTTTGAAGCTATCCTTGGTGATGCAAAGGCAAGGTCACCACAAGAGGTCAATTGGCAAGCTTTAGTGAACATCAAGCTCATATCTCTATGGTGGAACCAAAGAAAGTCTTTGAAGCTCTTGAAGATCCGGATTGGTTGGAAGCCATGCATGAAGAGCTCAACAACTTCAAGCGCAACAAAGTGTGGAATCTAGTGGAGAAGCCAAAAGATTGCCTCAATGTTATAGGCACCAAGTGGATATTCAAGAACAAGCAAGATGAGCATGGAATGGTTGTGAGGAACAAGGCAAGATTGGTAGCTCAAGGGTACTCTCAAGTTGAAGGCATTGATTTTGGAGAGACCTATGCTCCCGTGGCTCGCCTTGAGTCCATCCGTATCCTTCTTGCATATGCATCACATCATAATTTCAAATTGCAACAAATGGATGTGAAAAGTGCCTTTCTTAATGGTCCTTTAAAGGAGTTGGTATATGTTAAGCAACCTCCGGGATTTGAGGATCCACACTTCCCAAACCATGTCTACAAGCTTGATAAGGCGCTCTATGGTCTCAAACAAGCACCTCGTGCTTGGTATGAGCACCTAAGAGAGCTATTGTAGACCGTGGCTTTGAAGTGGGGCAAATCGATCCCACTCTTTTTACCAAGAGGGTTAAAGGGGAGCTTTTCATATGCCAACTTTATGTTGATGATATCATATTTGGCTCATCTAACAAAGCTTTTAATGATGAATTTTCAAAGCTTATGACCGATAGGTTCGAGATGTCCATGATGGGAGAGTTGAAGTACTTCCTTGGTTTTGAGATCAAGCAATTGAGTGGAGGGACTTTCATCTCTCAAGCCAAATATATCCAAGACATGCTCAAGAGGTTCAAGATGCAAAATGCTAAAGAGAAGAAGTTTCCTATGGACACCAAATGTCATCTTGAACTTAGTCCAAAGGGTAAAGATGTCGATCAAAAACTCTATCGCTCTATGATTGGTTCTTTGCTTTATCTTTGTGCATCTAGACCCGATATTGTGTTGAGTGTAGGAGTGTGTGCAAGGTACCAAGCGGCTCCCAAAGAAAGCCACCAAATTGCGGTTCTTCGAATCTTTCGATATTTGGTTCATACCCCAAGGTTTGGTTTGTGGTATCCTAAAGGCTCAACATTCTCTCTTGCCGGTTACACGGATTCGGATTGGGCCGGTTGCAAGGATGATAGGAAATCAACTTCCGGGGCATGCCAATTCCTTGGTAGGTCCTTGGTGAGTTGGTCTTCTAAGAAGCAAAATTGCATATCTCTCTCCACCACCGAAGCCGAGTATGTGGCGGCCGCTAGTTGTTGCACTCAATTGTTATGGATGAGGCAAACTTTAAAGGAATACGGTGTCCATTGTGACAAAGTGCCTCTTTTATGTGACAATGAAAGTGCTATCAAGATTGGTCACAACCCGGTGGAGCACTCAAGAACGAAGCATATTGAGATTCGTTATCATTTCATTCGTGATCACATCAACCGGGGTGACATTGAGCTTGGCTATATTCCCACGAAGATCCAACTTGCCGATATGTTCACGAAGCCACTTGATGAAGCAAGGTTCACTTATTTGAGGCATGAGCTAAATATCGTAGATTCGGGGAGCGTCGCTTGACTATCTTGCATACACACCTATTCTTAGCTATATGTTTGGTTTAGGTGTAGGCATGGACATAGGGGGAGTGCGGTCCTAATCCATTGGACTATCCCTCCCCCCATTATGCCGATAGTAAGAACTCATTTTGTCTCTATATTGTTCATTTTATGAATTGTGAGCTTAAATGACGAGTAGTGGCGGTGAACCCAAGATATATCTTCGCGGTGTCACACCACATACACTCATACATGGTGGCCTAGGCCACCGACATCTTCTTTGTGAAGATTTGATCTTTTTGGAGCTTTATGGCCTTTTTGCCTATCCGTTGGTCTTTATGGAAAACACACTCAAATGATGCTTCTTATTTGATTTTTGTGCCTCTTACCAAGTTTGAGTGTGAAGTACCATCTCCAGTGACTTTGTGTCTTATCCCAGGCCTATCTTTCTAAAAACTTGCTCCTCTTGCATCTTGCATGTCCAACACAAAAATCTGGCATTTTTGAGTCGGTGGGGCCGGAAACTCCGGTCCTTTGGGCCGGATTATCCGGTCTGACTGAAGTTTCCGCCCTAAACCCCGGAATCTCTGGCTTAGGCCGGAGACTCCGGTGTGTTTAGGCCGGAAACTCCGGTCTAGGCAGTTTCGCTGGGATCTAAGTGGGCTCGGGGTGAGGAGTTGACTCACAACTTCTCTCTCACCCCGACCCCCAAACCTCTCCCAGCCGCCGCCGCCTCGAAGTGCCTCTCCGGCTGCTCCCCGCCGCCGGATCCGCCGTGCCACAGGCTCCTCCACCCTCCAAGCGTTGGGGACCCTTCTCCCCTTCGTTTGACCTTCACCATGACGGGCAAAGGTTCATCTTCTCTCTCTCTCTAGGCTTTCACTCTAGATCTTGTTTTGAGAGAAGATTTGCTTGTACTTCATGGTGTAGAATCTTTATGTTGGCAATGTACACTCTAGAAAATTAGTTGTGCCAAGTTTCCCCTTAGTTTTGACCTAGGTTGAAGTCTACAGTCTCAGGCCGGAAACTCCGGTCCTCACAGACCGGAGAATCCGGTGTGGCCGGAGTATCCGCCCCCTGAGACCGGAGACTCCGGTCTAGATCATACCTGAGGGAAAACTTGACTCAATTTTTTTCTCTTTGGCTTTCCTGGACATGCAAGCTTACCTCCATGCTATCCCTCTACTCTGTATCTCACAGGTGTTCGAGGACAAAATCTTCCATCAAACATCCCACAAGGTTTCAAGGAAAGATCGTATTCAAACAAGGGACAAGCTCTTGTATGACAGCAACACTGACCGCCTGAGACAGCAGAGTACCATGGATGAAGAAGCCACAAGACATGCTGCCCTAGGTGGGTTTGATGATGAAGAAGAGGCCGAGAGAGCTCATTTTGACTCCTTGACCACAGTTTTGGGTATGGGGAAGCTTGAGTTCCGTCGGATGAGATCACACAATTCTTTGACTTCCATCCAACACCACTGACCCCAACTTTCCAAGGAGAGAGCAGCAGCTGATTATGCATGAGATCTATGCCCGCATTGAGAAGCATATGGTTTGTGAGCAAAAGGTGTTGAACCTTGAGAACTTGAACAAGAAGCCATACTTTCAAGAGGCCGTGTGGATTGCTCGGAAGCTTGGACTTGAGAGGCTCATCTCTCACACTCATGAAGACTATGATATTCAGCTTATTCATCAGTTCTTCGCCACCGTGGTCTTTGATAATGATGAAGAGGTCACCATGACTTGGATGACCGGTTCTCGCAAGTGCACCTCCAACTTTGTGGAGTTTGGAACGTGTTTGGGCTATGAGTTCAAGGGGGCCACTACTCCTGTTGGGAAGAGGATGCATGTGGAAGGGGTCGCCTACAACAAGCGTCGCTTGCCCCTTTATATTGTTGCATCATCTGTTGGCACTAATCAAGACCTCCTCCCACCTTCAACATTTTCCTTCGCATGGTTCGGTTAATCTTGCTCCTCAAGCCGGAAATGTGGATGCCATTCGAGGAGGGCTTGTCAATCTCCTATACCATGCTTACAAGGTTCTCCAAGCCGGTCCGGATTGCCAAGGCCAAGAAGTTGATGTCATGGATTTCATCAAGTGTGAGATGCTTTGGGCCATTTTTTAGCACAAGAACCCTCTTTATGCACCATATGTGATGAAGCTCATCCTCCTCAAGGTGCCCACCGTCGATCTCTCTCGCCTCACCAAGCATGCCAAGGGCACTCTCCATCAACTTAGCAAGCACTCAAAGCAACCGTCTTCCTCTCGTGCACCTCCTCCACAATCTAGTGATGAGGAAGCGGCGACCGAGGCCCCAATGCCTAGAAGGAGAAGCAAGAATGCCGACCCTCCCTCATATCTTCAAGGAAGGGCCGAAGTGAACACGGAAGTGAGTAAGCTCTCTTGGTGGAAGAGAAAGTTGCTTTGCATGGATGTTGCACTTCACAAGGAGAACCACGGGTCATATGTGAGAGAGAAGCACATCATAAGCAACCAAAACATCATGATCAAGGAGTTGCGCAAGCTTAACAATGGTAGCATCACTCCTCCTCCGGAAGAAGATGAAGATGGCAATCCTATTATCTCCTCCTCGTCCGCCGAGACTATCCCTCTTGACAAATGGAACAAAGACGTCTTTCCTTGGGCTGATTATGAGGATGTGACATCATTGCCCTCTTCTTCTCGCAACACCGGCAAGGCTCCCATGAATCTTTCCGATGAGGACTACAATCAAGAAGGGGATGATGATATGGAAGAAGACTCCGAGTGATCTCCATGGGTTTCGTTAGCTATGCTCTTTTCCCTTTTTGGCGTCTCGATGCCAAAGGGGGAGAAGTAGTTCTATTAGGTTCTCTCCGGGATTTGCATGGGTTGGACACAAGCATGTGCTTTTATCATTTTTATTGCGCTTGTGTCTCTTTATGTTATTTGGAACTTATTTGCATCTTATGTGTTGTGAACTATGGATGATTATCTTTGTGAGTGTGAGACATATGGATTTCTTATTATGTATGGTTGAGCCTACATTATTGTGCTATGGTTTATATGTGTAACAGCCCGAAAGTTGAGAACCTAAAAACCCGAGTAAAATTTTCGCTTTTGTGTTTAATTGCATCATGGCATCCATATTAAATTGCTGGGCAACACACTGAATGGTTTAGCACCATTTGAAAACCACAATGCAAACTTGTTTCAACAAACTTCCAGGTAATATTTTGCACTTGCTCTAATTTACCAAAGGAGCAACATTTTTAATTTAGCAAAATGCCCTAATCCAAACCTATATGAACAAACGTGGTTCAAAACCTTTTATTTTTGTCACACCAAAATTCGTGGAGCTTCTACAAGCTAAGGGGAGCCTCCCCAAATTTTGTCGTATTTCTCTAAAATAAGTTAGTGCCTTAATTACATCTAGAAAGGAGCTACTTTTTTCTTTTAAAAGGGAAAAGGACCTATCCGTGTTGGAAACAAAAGTGCAGGGGGTTTTGTGTAAGTTGGAAAATAAAGAAAAAGGAGAAAACCCCCAACCAGCCCACTCCCTCTCCCTCACTCTCTTCTCCATATTTTCCTCTCCCCAAGAGCTCCAAAAGCTAACTCCCATGGCCGAGCTCGCCGCCGTTGATTGAGGAGTCCCCGAGCGAAACGAAGACCACCAATAGCTCCGCCTCGTCGTCCTCTACCACTCCACCGAAGGAATCAAGCCGGGACGCCTCGAACCAACCGTGCCGCCAAGTTCTTCGCCAACCACCGCCGGAAGCTCTCCCGGACGATTCCGGCCGTCTCCGTCCATCTCCACCCACTCTCAAGCACCCCACGAGTTCAGGGTGAGCAAGCCTTCCAAATGCACCCCCATTCTCCCTTCCTCCCCCTCCATTTCGTGGATTCACCGTAGCAGTTTTAGTTCTCGTCGCGTTGACAAATCCGGTGTCCAACCCGGAAATTTCCGGAACTGAACCCGGAATCACCCGGTACCAGACCCGGAATGGTCCGGAATCTATACCGGTTAAGCAAAACGGTACTGGACTCGACCATTTTCGCCCGGTTCATACCCGGAATTGACCCGGAATTAAACCCGGTGCCAGACCCGGTATAAAACCCGGAATGACCCGGTATAAAACCCAGAATTTTCCGGATTTTAATCCGAATGCTCTCTGAAACTTGTTTTAACACCAATTCTTTTTCCGTTGCTTTATAATTGTTGCAAGAATGTTTAAATCACCTAAACCATGCATTTCATCACATGATCATGCCATTCACATGCAAGTTAACCATAGGATCATCTATGCTAATTAACAAGTAAAGATGAATCTTGATTTAACTCCACGGTATGTTCGAAGTGCACCCCTCTAAGCACCCAAACTCCGTTTAAATTGAATAGTTGAATCATCCTCCTCTCGGGGATTTAAATTGACATGTCATCATGTGTTTGTGCATTGCATTTGCTAAAGTTTGTGTGGTGATTGATTGTTCTTCCGTTGCTATGCCTCGATAGATCAAGCAGCCGGGGTTACACCGCAATACCCCGACGATCCGTACTACCCGCACGTTGAGCAAGGCAAGCGTAATCCCCCTCTGAGCATATCTTATCCTATGTTTCCGCAAATATTTTCTCCACTATAATATTGCATGCGGTTCTAAATGTCAATTTTCTTGGATTAGAGTATCCTATAGTTGCATTAAGTTCCCTATGCCTTTTACCTGTTTCCCTCCTATTATCCATAGTGTTGTATTGTTGGCCGAGATACTTACTATGCTATGTTGTTGCTTAGCCATGCTTAGTTAATTGCATAGCTATATGGTGGATGGTTTATGTTGGAAGCAGGTGTTGAAATGAGAATGATGGTGGAGAATTGTGGAGACGGATAATAAAATGCTTAAAGGTGGGGATGAGAGGCCACTGTGGTTGTGGTGATTGTCTCGTTCTCGCCGCCTAAGTGCGAGTTCTTTACCTCTTGAACCAAGACGAGCGTACTACCATGCGTGGGCTATATGGAACCCCCGTCGACCAACTAACTTGAGCGGGACTAGCCAGGGTCCTCTAGTTTGGCTTTCCATTTGCGCGTGCGTGATGGTGGTGTGAACTGCGATGAGGATGATGGTGTTAGGAAAAATAAGTGGCCATAGGGCGGGGTGTGTGATCCTGGCAGCCCTATCCTCACTGATGATCCTGGGTTAGTCCTTAACAAGGTAAAGGTTGTAGCCGTTTCACACTCAGCCGGCTTTCCCCGGAAGAGAGCTAACGTCTGGCAATGAGTCTGGCGGTACGCGTGGCGAAGGAACTGGGGCCCTTCGGGACTCCGGGGACTTCCACTTTGTACACCCCTGCAGGGTAAATCTTTTCGAAAAGCCGTGTCCGCGGTTATGGACGACTTGGGAAGTGAAGGTAGGATCATAGAATAACTTTAACGGAATGATTAAAAACTGAGTACTAGAGGTACTACTTCACGAATGCAAGGTTGACTTCCTCGAGGGTGATTCGGGGAGGTGCCTATGATGAACAGGTACAGTGGTGATGTTGGATGTTGATGAGAAAGGTGATCAAAAGAAAAAGAGTTACTTCTTACCCCTTTTCAAAATAATCTGATTAGTCGATGCCATGGAGTTGTGTTTTGTAAATAAAATCAGCTTTATGCAAAACAGCCATAAAACCTTTGAAAGCCAATCATGGAGCATATATTAGCTCTTAATCTTGCGAGTTCGTCGAACTCAACGTCTTTGCTTTTGTTTCAGAGGAGGACTTCACCGACCTCGAAGGTGGTTCTTTGTGGACGTCGACGAGTAGTCTGGGGTTCCCAGGTGGCAGCTTGGGACATCCCGGAACAGCTGGCGCTGGATGTTTATTTGCAGGCCTCTTAGGCCATAATTTGGTTCTTGTTGTTTAGAACAACACACTTCGCTTCCGCATGTTGTAATGTTGGGTCTGTGACCTCTGGTTGTCATTTGCTATCTTTCTCTATTATAAGAGTTGAACTATATGATTTTGTGTCGTAGAGTCTGTGATGTGCCAGTTGTTCCACAAGTCTTGATCTCTCTATTATGCTTTGATAGTGTGCCTGCTGGTATCGGTTAACCGGAGACACAGTATCACTGTATAGCAGTCAGGTCGGGGCACCACAATATGGATGTTTATCTACATTTATATGCACAAGGTATGGTTTTTATCTCTAGACTCAACCTATATTGTGAAATGTGTTGTTTACATATCATGTTGCTATATTTTGTTGGAACTTGTCTCTCTATATGTGTGCATTTGCATTCCAAAGCAAATGAGTTATATGCACACATCTAGGGGGAGCTTTTCCATTTGTTAAACATGATAATGTAGTGAACTTTATTGCAAATCCGTGTGTTGTCATCTAACACCAAAAAGGGGGAGATTGAAATAATATTTGTGATCTCTTAATTTTGTGTGTTAGTTAACAACACTTGTGATGTTTTAATATGGTGTTAAGTGATGTAGGTTTAATCGTGTACAACACATATGCATCAACACCAAAAAGAGAAAAGAGAATTCTGGAGAGTTTCAGGCCGGAGTTTCCGGTCCTGGGACCGGAGTCTCCGGACTTAGGGCATTTTCTCAAAGAAGCTGTGAAGTGGTTCAGCCCCTGGAGGGGGCCGGAGTTTCCGGCCCCAAGGACCAGAGTTTCCGCCCCTGGCCGAAGTTTCCGGCCCCAGGGCACCGGAATGTTTGCCCAAGCCTCAACTGCGAAGAAGTGGTTCAGCCCCTGGTGTGGGCCGGAGTTTTCGTCCCCAGAAGGCCGGAGTTTCCGGTCACTAGGGCCGGAGACTCCGGTGTGAAGCTTGACTGCAACGGCTACATTTCTGGGAGGGTATAAAAGGAAATATAACAAATGGCATTTAAAAGTTTCAAAAAAGTTGATGACAAAAATCCTGTATAGATAAATGATGAACTCGACTAGTGTGTAAGAAACCAATCCGAAATTCTTGATAATTTAAGCCCACAAAAATGACAAGTGGGTCGATCCGTGCGGTGAAGAATGGACACTTTCAAAACTTCAAAATTTGTCAGATTTGCCATTTTCTTAGCTTTAAACATAACGCATTTTGAATTTAAATTTTGCACGATGATATTTTTCAATGTTATGTACTCCTAATTTTTTTGTCCCGAAACTTTGATACTTTCAAATACCATTTTCGATTTTTTCCTTAAAAAAAAAAGAACAGCCACCATAGAGCCCGGGCTTTATCTGTGGTTTCAGGGCCTAGAAGGCTCTTTTATTCTTTCGGTGTTGCCCCCCTTCGTTGAAGTCCCGTCCCCCCACCCCCCCCCCCCCCCCCCCCCCACCCCCCTCCATGCTCATTCTTAGGTCTAAGCCCCAAAAGGAAACAAGAAAAACAAATCCCCGAAAATGGCGGCGTCCGGCGAGGGAGCGTCGCTGCCGTCTCCGGCGGGCGGCGACGACGCGCGCCGCCGTCGCGTGAGCTACTTCTACGAGCCCACCATCGGCGACTACTACTACGGGCAGGGCCACCCGATGAAGCCGCACCGGATCCGCATGGCGCACTCGCTGGTCGTCCACTACGGCCTGCACCGCCTGCTCGAGCTCTCCCGCCCCTTCCCTGCCTCGGAAGCCGACATCGGCCGCTTCCACTCCGAGGAGTACGTCTCCTTCCTTGCCTCCGCCACCGGCAACCCGACCATGCTCGAGCCCCGCTCCGTGAAGCGCTTCAATGTCGGGGAGGACTGCCCCGTCTTCGAAGGCCTCTTCCCCTTCTGTGAGGCCTCCGCTGGCGGCAGCATCGGCGCCGCCGTCAAACTCAACCGTGGCGACGCCGACATCACCGTCAACTGGGCTGGTGGGCTCCACCACGCCAAAAAGAGCGAGGCCTCTGGGTTCTGCTATGTCAACGACATCGTCCTCGCCATTCTTGAGCTTTTGAAGTTCCACAGGGTACGTTTTCTTCTTATTCTACTGAGTCGTGACAGGGATATACGCATTATTACCCTTATTTGCTTTCACAATGGATATGTTTGGATGAATACGCTCCTCGGTTGTGTAACTGTTCTGTGATCAGAGGAGATGGAGCACTACGGATTTTGTGTTAATTAGGGTTTAGATTCAGATGCATATTGCTATGGATATGATTGTTTGGGGTCATTGGTGTCGTGATTATGCTTTGGTACCTGATTGGAGGGTGCTCAGCAGCAAATGATTCAGGTTTCTTTGAATGCCAGAGGTGCAAAAGAGATCTGTTGATTTTTTTGCGTGCTCTTGATTGACAGTATAGTTACCATTGTGTGCCTGATTGGATGGTGTCTGTGCCAACGCTGTATGACTATGGAATTATCAGGAATGTGAATGCAAAGCTGAGCACCCGTCTTCCTTGTGATTTTGCAGTTAATTTGAACAACTGCTATATTCGTCAAGTGTATAATGTTGCTGCTCATGTGGTGTCTTCTCGCAACAGCAAGTTTTTATTACTAGCTGATCTGCTTATTTTGGAATCGGCAGCATTAGTTTTCTTCAGCACCATAGATGTGAGAAACAGTGGCTATTGGTCCTTTTGGGATCTAGATGTGTTTGGTTTGGTTCCCAAAGTAGCCCTATAGGCCGCCTCTCAAGTTTTAGTCATTGTTAGGTTTGTTGCCAATGGGGGTCTACCCTTTTCTCTTGCATATTCTTGTCAAATTGGCCACATGAGGGTGGGAGATTACTTGACCAAAAGATTGGCAAGCCAACTATTGCTAACATTCGGTATGGATAGTTAGGCATCAACCAAACACGCCCCTAGTTCCAGTGTTCATTGGGTTAAATTTTCTTGCTGTGAGTTAATTTTTTCTTACTGCATATTAATGTTTTTCTTACTACATATCAATGTTGTTAGATTGATGTAGTTTATCTATGGTATCTGGTGGCAAGAATACCAGTTACTCATCTTTATCAAAGTTTATAGACTCTGGGAATCAGGCGTTGACTAGTTTTGGAGCTTCGATGCAAGTTGCATCATCGCTGTACTGTATTTATCCAGTTTGCTGCTCGTATTACTGGCATCCACCTTACTACTTGTATCTGTCTGAACTCTGAAAAATATTGCCTTGTGAAATATCATCACCCCTTTAGTTTTAAATATAAACAGTAGTTTTTCTTATGTTTAATATGACCGGATGCATGTATTCGTCAAGCATTCTTGTGCATATTTAGTTATTTACTGTGACGATATGTAACTATGCCAGCATTTATCTTTGGCTTTCCAAAGCACAGTGCTGCTGTGATGCTATCAAATAGTGTTGCCACTACATTAGAGTTCTATGACGATTATCTAATTTCTATGGCAACATTTTTTGTTCTGTTCCAGCGTGTGCTATACATAGACATTGATGTCCACCACGGAGATGGTGTGGAGGAGGCCTTCTTCACTACGAACAGAGTCATGACGGTTTCTTTCCACAAGTATGGGGACTTCTTTCCTGGAACTGGACATATAACTGATATTGGATCAGGTGAAGGGAAACATTATGCTGTAAATGTCCCCCTGAGTGATGGCATTGATGACGCCACCTTCCGTGATTTGTTCCAATCCATCATTAAGAAAGTAATGCAGGTTTATCAGCCAGAGGTAGTTGTTCTCCAGTGTGGTGCTGACTCTTTAGCTGGAGATAGGTTAGGTTGCTTCAATCTGTCTGTGAAAGGCCATGCAGAGTGCCTTCGTTACATTAGGTCATTCAATATTCCTATGATGGTTTTGGGTGGTGGAGGTTACACCATCAGAAATGTTGCTCGCTGCTGGTGCTATGAGGTCTCTCTCTCTCTCTCTCTCTCTCTCTCTCTCTCTCTCTCTCTCTCCCTCACTCCCTCATGTTGTCAGAAAACTGATTGAATGTTTGTTCGTTGCAATGCAGACTGCAGTTGCTGTTGGCGTCGAACCTGATAACAAGTTGCCTTATAATGACTACTATGAGTACTTTGGCCCTGACTATAATCTTCATATTGAACCAAGACAGGTGGAAAATCTGAATACTGCAAAAGACTTGGAGAATATAAAGTAAGTGAACTGTTTCTGTTTATGTGTTATCACATTCTTTGCTGGTGTTATTTGTATGAATTTAGGATTAGGCTTGTTCAGATATATATGGAATATTTTTCTACATAGACAGGAGAGTTATTTAAATAGGAAAGATACTACCTCCGTTCCAATGAATAAGGCTTATATTTTTCTAAAAAAGTCAAGCTAAGTAAACTTTGACCACACTTCTTGAAAAAAATATCAACAACTATAACATTATATGGATATCATGTGAAAATATATTTCATGATGCAACTAACCATGTTTATTTTGTATTGTACATGTTCATAATTTCTTAAAAAAACTTGGTCAAACTTCACATAGTTTGACTTCTCAAAAATAATATAGGCCTCATTCATTGGAATGGAGGGAGTATAAGATTAGAGTGAGAAATCACATCCACATCCTCTGGATTTGGATTATTAGTTAGGCCCCGGTTGGAAAGGCTGTAACGTTTTCCCCCGGTATTTCCACACCCGCTTGTGCGTGTAAATTATACGGAGCTGACGAGGCCCTTTTTTGGCCCGACAGTTTATGGCTTGAATCCGGTGAACCAAGCGGGACCTTAGGGGTCAAGTAATTCCTATATAAGGGACACCATATGTATCAATTATTAGAGAAGCAATAAGAAATTAATCATTCATGCATCTCCCATTCTCCTTTATTCATCCTGTCTAACCTATGTTCTACTCTCCAATCCCCTACATAGTGCTATGCGGTCATCCTCATGAGTCATGATGGTAGTTACCCAGTTTGTGTCAGCAGGCTAGCGCTAAAAAATGATCTATGCTGGATTTTCAGTATTTTAGTTGCAATTCAGTGTGCTTTTCTTCTAAAAATTGTTTGCTATCTTCTCAGTTAATAAATATTTTTTCCTTTTTCCTTATACAATTTGGTATCTTTTTTCCTTCATTCCTGTATTATCGTAATTCGGATTCTCAATCCTGTATGATTGATAACTAGATTTCAGTATCTGGCACTTCATGGATAGGTTACATTTGGTCACTCTTTTTTGTGCACATTTAATGAAGGTAGCTGATAACCTTTTAATGTGGTACTGTTAATTGTCATATGGGGATCTGCAGGAACATGATATTGGACCATCTTTCAAGTTTAGAACATGTTCCAAACGCTCAATTCCACGACAGACCATCAGACCCTGAAGGTCTAGAAGAGGTTCTTCTCTTTCCATTGTCAATTCCACCTTTTTATTCAGTTTCTTGTTTTGTCATGCATGTGTATTTTGATAATTTCATTATATAGAAGGAGGAGGATATGGACAAGAGACCAGCTCAGCGCAGCAGATTATGGAGCGGAGGAGCTTATGATTCTGACACAGAAGATCCTGAGAACATGGAAAGCGACACTAACAAGTTAACTGCCAACTCTCTGTTGAAGGTTCGCCCTTCTGCTCCTAAGCATTTATTCCATTCATCTTGCCTACAGTATTTCTAGGTTTTCTGAATTTCTAGGTGGTATTATCTATACCAGTGGTGACTGTTGTCTGTCAATGATGTGAAACTCTCAACTATCTTGACCTGCAAATTCCATTCAACTTGACGAAAAGTATGAGCTTTATGAATATGACTGCCCAATACGTAGCTTTTAACTTGGCAAATATACATGCCTGATTAGCGTTCTCTCCAGAAAATCATGGCGTCTAACGTTCAATGATGTTTGTGCAGGATGAATCGAATGATGATCATTGTTCGGGAATTCAGTACCTGGTAACTGCTCGGTCGGCCACTGAGTAGCGATTAATCGGTGAATCTGCCGATTAACTGGATTAATCGGTCGACCATTAATCGGTTGTCAAAACAGAAAATAAACATAATTTGCATACATATATATATATATATTTTCTATATTATTTAATACTCCCATGTTCCCAGATATGTAATTATACTAAACTATGCTATTGCAAGCATAGACAAGAGGTAAAAATCATATCTGGACACTTTGGTCTTGATGCATCCAAACTGGAAGGCAAAAACCTACAAAATTAATCGGCCTGACAGCTGATTAATCGGCCTGACAGCCGATTAATCGGTGATTAATCGGTCTAACAGCCGATTAATCGGGGTCACCAGTTAACTCACCGAATAGGTGCTAATCTATTCAGTGACCCACTGAGTAGCGATTAACTGGCCGATTAACTGGTTAACTGGCCGATTTCTTGAACAATGATGATGATAAGTAGAATGTCCCCTGAGTTACTGTTTCTCTGAACCCCTGGTTTTCTGAAGATCGAGGAAGTGTTTTCAAGATATACTTATATATCTGAGTCCTCCTGACCATTTTGTAGAACAGCGAATGGTTTCGTACTCCTAATATACTTATATATCTGAGTCCTCCATAAGAATTGTTTATGCAGGAAATATCATGCATTCCTATGGATTTTGAGTCCCCCAACTTGTTGAATCTGTACTCTGCCTGGGGATAGCTAGCGTGCAAGCCGCAACTCATGTTTTTTCTTGGTCGAGCATGCCTGATGGCGTGTTTACAGAGGAAACCATGCGCCTGGGAGAAAGACGTAACACACAAAACCCGCTTCCTAGAAGAGTACATGTCAAACACAAAGGTCTCTTTGGTTTAAAGGATTTGCATAGAAATTTTGGAAGATTTTAGTCTTTGATAAGTTTTCTGTGCTGGTTGTTTGATTTGCTGCATTTAGGATTTTTCCCCTAAGAAATCGTTTGCACCAGATTATACAGCATAGTCAAATGCATTATTTGGGCACACGTACAACGCAGCCGCTTGGAGAGGCGCTAGGGAATTTATTCCCTCCTGTTATGCATATTCCTGGTCCAAGCCTTAGGCTCAGTTCTTTTGTCAGCTTCTTTGAGAAGCTGCCCTTCCCCTAGCGTCCTTGACAAGCCGTCAAAAAATTTGAGAGGGGTTCAAACTCAATGTTATGTTTTTATTTCGGAAACCCTGTGTAACATACCAAGTTTTTCCAAAAAAATTGAAAATTCAAAAAAAAAAAACTTTTTGAAAACTTTATGTATTTTGTTTTGAAAACATAAAATCATGCATACATGCATCATCATCTTGTCTTGTTTGCATTTGAATTTTCAAAAGTTGGAAATTTAATTCCACTTGAAAACTATTTGAGAAAAATATCAAAAAGGGCATATTATGCTCTATATAATATTTTTGATTTGCTGTGGTTTTATTTGTTCTATTTTGAATCTTGGTTGAGTTTGGAATATATTTATATGAAATTTTAAAAATAACTATTTTCCAAAAATTACATTTGTGGTAATTGATTTGATTTTAATAAACCACAAATGTTTTTATTTAAAATCCTATTTATAAAATGAACATAAAGGTTTAAATAATCCTTTATGCAATATTTGAAATTTTCAAATTTGAAAGTTTGAAAAAAATGAGTTTGAAAGTTTTAACAGATAAGTTTTGATTTTACAAACTTTTAGAAATTTGTTTGAGTTGATTTGGACTTTTAAAACAAAAGTTATGAAATAAATAAGAAAAACCAGAAAATAGAAAAAGAAAAATTGATTACGTCATTGATGACATCATCGTCATCAACCTCCAGCACGGACGGATATCACTCCCGTGTCCATTGATTTTTGCCGTTTCTTCTCGATTTATTTTCCGACGTTTTACTCAACCAAATCAAGCACCGTTTCTTCCTAATTAAAGCCCACGGAGTCCTCTTCAATTCCCCTCTCTTTCCCTCTCGAACCGTTGCCCCAGGATGGAGAATTTCATCGCCGGATTTCCGGAACGCCAGCGTTTCCTAAAACGCCTAAATTAATTTCCCTCTTAAATCCGTGCGATTTGCTGCACCGTTTCCTTCCCCGTTTTCTCCTATAAGACCCCCTACTCCTCCTCTCTCTTTTGCCCCAAACCACACAACCCGAGAGCCTCCAGGCTGCTCGTATTCGAGCTCGACCCTCCGCCACGGCCGCCGGCGAAGTTCGTCGATTCCGGTGGTTTCCGTCGACCCCGAGCTCTCCCCTCTCTTCATTTCCTTCCTAGTTTCATCGTGCGCATCTGCCTGACATGCTCCTGTATTTTTGCGCGCCCCAGATCGACGAGCTCATCCACACCCGAAGCAAGCCGCCGCCGTCTTCAACTCCGGCGAGGAATCGCGGGAGAACCGGGACGCTTTGCTACCCAATGCTTCACCACCGTCTCCGCCACGACCTCCTGCACCTCGTGGTAACAAAAGGCTCCTCCCTCTCCCTCTATTTTCGCTGGAACGCGTGTTGCCGACGCGACGCCGTTCATGGCACCGCCGCAACCGGAGAACTCCGGCACACCGGCGCCGCTGCGTTAAGTTGCTGTCGATCTAGGCCGTAGGATCTGCATCGTACAGTTAGGTTTAAAATCTTTAACGCGAAGGGGTATGGCCAGATCTGGACCGTCAGATCCAGATCTGACGGCTCTGTTATTTTTCTTTTACTAAATTGTACCGACGAATCAGAGGCCGCCACGTCGACGCCCAGTCAGCGCACCGTCAGCAGCATAGTCATCAACTTCAGCCAATCAGAAGACGCCACGTGTACAAGGACGCCAGAAGGATTTTTCTGTTTATTTGCTTTTAACAGTTTTGCAGAAAAATCCCTAGATCTTAGTTTTATCATTACTTTTTCTCTGTTTATCCAAATTCAAATATTTTTATATATTTGGAATCCTTAGAACGTGTAGAAACTTTCTGCCGTATTATTTTTCTGTTTTATCAAACTTAAAATATTCAAATTTCAAATTGAGGAGTTTGAGTATTTTTGGCATAACTTTAGTTATCAAATTTATTTTTGAGTGAATCGAATTGCAGAAAATTTGTCTAAATGCCCTCTGTCCAGTAGTATATTTTATAATTTTTGATTAATTAGTTTACTACAGAACACTTTTAATTTAGTGTTAATAACCTTTTTGTGGCCCAAATATTGTTTATTTTGGCTATTAAAAATTAAATAAAACCTTGCCACTTTTTCATGCATATAGAAATAATAGAAAACAATAGATAAAATGACTTAGTATTTTTAGGAGAGTTGAGATGGTTTTAGAAACACTTAGAACTTTTCTTTGCATATCATGCATGTCATATTTTTCCTTAGATTTTTTTGGGAATGCTTGTATGTTTATTTGTGGTATTTCTATGTGTTAGAATTTACGGAGGGAAACGAAGGCTTTTGCAACTGCTACTCCTGCTCTCCTTGTTGCCAAGGCAAGTGGCACACTCATAAAATTCCTAAGTATTTTGTCTATGCATGAGTAGATTATTTTCTTAAGCATGTGTAGGACTTAGTAGTATCGCTATGCTGAAACTGTTTAGACTAGCATCCTTTTTACTAGATGGTCTAGAATCCTATGTTTAATTTAGTAGATTATTGAAGTGCTATGCAAATGAAGTTTTATGAAAAGCTAAATTCTACTAAGTTAAAATGAAACACCTAGGTGGAAATGGTTTTGCATGGTTTATGTTGAGTGGTTTCCCAGGGGTTTACCTGCGGAATTACACTTGTGGATGGCCACCCAGGAACAAAGGGATTTTAGTTACTCCAAGTGAAGATTGCTTCCAGTGCAGCCATTAGTCATATGGGCTCTGTCTTGATGGATTAAGTTGCGTGACTCATCCCGGCTTGACAGGTGGTGGTAGAGGTTTGTAGGTGGAGCGCGTCAGGCCTGCATGGGGTGGGAAAATGCTTCTGAAAAATCTCGTCTCATTCTTCTCCTTTTCCTTATCACTGATGGAGTGTGGAGGATAGTTTGGGCTGAATGGGTCTAATGGTGAAAGTGCACAACCTCTCGAGAGCGTCAAAACTAAGTATACTTAGCCGTGTCCCCGGTTACGGACAATTCTGAGCAGCTGATCAAGGATGTCAACGAAGAATCCCAACACTCCAACTTCTATAATAAAATTTAACGGGTGAACAAGGGTAGATGAGACTATGGTTTTCAAGCCATACTTGTCTCAAATAGATGAAAAGAGTTTTCAAAGGAGTTAGGAAAAATTGGCTTTCTGCAAAATAGCCTTGAACTCCACCAGCCAAATATGCATATAGGTTATTAGAGTTTTTCCTCTAAGTGTCCACAAAGTGTCACTTGCCAGTTCCATTTTTAATGGTTCTGACCCACTCTGTTGCAAAATTTTATTTGTTCCAGATTGTTCAGACGACGAGTGAGTTTTCGATAAGGGTTTCGAGTCTGCAACCAACATGCTCGCCTGTGGCGCATGAAGATGATGGAGACTCACTGAAGAATAAATTTTCCGCTGATGTACTCTTTTAAGCTAGCCTTTGTGCTATGCAAAGATGTATTTGAACCTTTTATTTTACCAAGTCTGGATCATGCGTTGTAATAATTGATACTTTGTTGTGATATTACATCTTAGACTGTGTGTGCAAATGAAACGATCCAGGGTTTGCACTATACACAGGGACTTGCCATTTTCTAAGTGCAGGTCCGCTATAGATGGTATCAGAGCACTGTGTTGCCTGTAGGTTCGAAACCCTAAGTCTGGTTAGAAATAAGAAAGCCCATAGGATAAAAAATTATTTATTCTTTGTCTAAAAACTTTTTGATATATTCTTGTAATTTCTTAACTGTTCGCTTTCTAAATGCCTTCTCTTATTTATAGATGTCCCCCCTCATCGAATCACTCAAGAAGGGTCCAGCAATGACCATGACCTTGGAATGTGAGACCGAGTTTCCAAAAGCTTTGAAGAACCTCATGTTGAGCATGGGACTTGAAGGAGAAGCAGTCTACAAAGGATTTCCTTTCATGGGTGAAGGTCAAGAGTACTGGTGGGTGCAACTCCATATGTACAAGGGCAAAGATGATGACCATAAGACCCAAGGTTGCTACATGATCACCAACCCAATACTTCACACATCATTCTTTGATTCAGCAAGAAGTGCAGCATGGGAGGCCATCAAGTACCTTGGAGGAAGGCTTCGCTTTAGACTTCACAACACCAGAAGTACCTTGATGAGCTCAAGGAACTAGAGGAGGAACTCGATGCGCTCAAGAAGGAGATAGACTAGACCACCTATTCTTTAGAATAAGGAGATCTCGATGATGTATTGACCTATCAAATTGTGGTATGGCAGTACTATCGTATGTATTCCCCAAAACATTGGAGTACTTCGTTCCAAAACGATTAGTTTGTTTTTCTCAATGGATGTTGTTGTTTAACGACTGTGGTTGATTGTGTTAATTGCTTGTATGGGTAGGAATATTTTCTCCTAGATCTGTCTATCTTCTACTCATCTATGCTAAACCCAAACAGATGCCTCGCCAAAGCACCAACAACGATGAGATGACAAATGCAATTCAACTATTAGAAGTTCAGAGTCGGTTGATGCAACTCGTAGCCCAGAATCAAGTCAATAACCGCAACCAAGAGTTACCCCAAGGAATGCAACAACTGTTGGATAACCAGACCCACATTGTGCGGATGATGTGGAAAAATAGGGCCAACAGTAATGTCAACACAACACCAATTGACATTGGTAACAAGGAATTCAAAGGAGGTACCTCGACTAAACCTTCAGCCTGCAAATCATGTGGGGAAGTAGGACACACATCCAAGGGATGTCCAGATGAGTGGCCCCGTGGTGTCTCAAGCTATCCAACCGACGGAGGCCCCACAACCTTAGTTACTTGCTTCTTGTGTGAAGCAACAAATCACATCCCATCACAATGTCAACTCTATTCCATAGTGCAACAAGTTAGGCAGCAAGTACAAGAGGGGATGCAACATATTATCAAGAAGACCCTAGAAGCAGAAGAATCAGAGAAGAAACTCCAGGACAACCCCCACAAGAGAGACATCAGTCAAGTGATGTGCTTCAAATGCAAGAACACATGGCACTATGCCAATAACTGCCCCGAGAAGGTGGGAGAAGCAAGACTCAGAACTCACCCCCACACTTCCAAGGTCACCACCAAGTGTTGTTATTCATGTGAAGAAGAAGGTCATTTTTCTAGAGATTGCCCAATCAAGCGAACCGGATCATCAACCTTTGTGATAGAGTATGACAAACAAGAGTTAGAAGACTTTTAGCACTAGAAAGACCTAAAAAGAAGAGAAGCTTAAACCACATCACTTGTTACAAGTGAAAAAACCAGGGACATTACTCCACCGAATGCCCTGAGAAAAAGGCCAAGAAAACAGCCAAACCAAGTCAACACCTGTCTCAAGGCAAGAAAGATCTTAGTCAGGTACAGTGCTACAAGTGCAAGAATATGGGACATTATATAAGTGGTTGTCCTGAATGGAAGATGGAAGAAGATGACAAGCCCAACCCATCCAAGAAGGGCCATGGGAACCATGTCCATATGGAAGGAAACTACAAAGAGCCTAGTATGATGAATGGTATGTTCTCCATCAAGTAATCCAGTTTGAAGTTTGACTTCCAACAAAAAAAAATTCTTTTAAGGGTGGTAGCCCACCCAGATATTCCAGACACAACCTTTTTGCTAGCCTTCTCGAATCTCGGGACGAGATTCCCTTTTAAGGGTGGTAGTCTGTAACATCCCAAGTTTTTCCAAAAAAATTGAAAATTCAAAAAAAAACTTTTTGAAAACTTTATGTATTTTGTTTTGAAAACATAAAATCATGCATACATGCATCATCATCTTGTCTTGTTTGCATTTGAATTTTCAAAAGTTGGAAATTTAATTCCACTTGAAAACTATTTGAGAAAAATATCAAAAAGGGCATATTATGCTCTATATAATATTTTTGATTTGTTATGGTTTTATTTGTTCTATTTTGAATCTTGGTTGAGTTTGGAATATATTTATATGAAATTTTAAAAATAACTATTTTCCAAAAATTACATTTGTGGTAATTGATTTGATTTTAATAAACCACAAATGTTTTTATTTAAAATCCTATTTATAAAATGAACATAAAGGTTTAAATAATCCTTTATGCAATATTTGAAATTTTCAAATTTGAAAGTTTGAAAAAAATGAGTTTGAAAGTTTTAACAGATAAGTTTTGATTTTACAAACTTTTAGAAATTTGTTTGAGTTGATTTGGACTTTTAAAACAAAAGTTATGAAATAAATAAGAAAAACCAGAAAATAGAAAAAGAAAAATTGATTACGTCATTGATGACATCATCGTCATCAACCTCCAGCACGGACGGATATCACTCCCGTGTCCATTGATTTTTGCCGTTTCTTCTCGATTTATTTTCCGACGTTTTACTCAACCAAATCAAGCACCGTTTCTTCCTAATTAAAGCGCACGGAGTCCTCTTCAATTCCCCTCTCTTTCCCTCTCGAACCGTTGCCCCAGGATGGAGAATTTCATCGCCGGATTTCCGGAACGCCAGCGTTTCCTAAAAAGCCTAAATTAATTTCCCTCTTAAATCCGTGCGATTTGCTGCACCGTTTCCTTCCCCGTTTTCTCCTATAAGACCCCCTACTCCTCCTCTCTCTTTTGTCCCAAACCACACAACCCGAGAGCCTCCAGGCTGCTCGTATTCGAGCTCGACCCTCCGCCACGGCCGCCGGCGAAGTTCGTCGATTCCGGTGGTTTCCGTCGACCCCGAGCTCTCCCCTCTCTTCATTTCCTTCCTAGTTTCGTCGTGCGCATCTGCCTGACATGCTCCTGTATTTTTGCGCGCCCCAGATCGACGAGCTCATCCACACCCGAAGCAAGCCGCCGCCGTCTTCAACTCCGGCGAGGAATCGCGGGAGAACCGGGACGCTTTGCTACCCAATGCTTCACCACCGTCTCCGCCACGACCTCCTGCACCTCGTGGTAACAAAAGGCTCCTCCCTCTCCCTCTATTTTCGCTGGAACGCGTGTTGCCGACGCAACGCCGTTCATGACACCGCCGCAACCGGAGAACTCCGGCACACCGGCGCCGCTGCGTTAAGTTGCTGTCGATCTAGGCCGTAGGATCTGCATCGTACGGTTAGGTTTAAAATCTTTAACGCGAAGGGGTATGGCCAGATCTGGATGGTCAGATCCAGATCTGACGGCTCTGTTATTTTTCTTTTACTAAATTGTACCGACGAATCAGAGGCCGCCACGTCGACGCCCAGTCAGCAGCACAGTCAGCGCACCGTCAGCAGCATAGTCATCAACTTCAGCCAATCAGAAGACGCCACGTGTACAAGGACGCCAGAAGGATTTTTCTGTTTATTTGCTTTTAACAGTTTTGCAGAAAAATCCCTAGATCTTAGTTTTATCATTACTTTTTCTCTGTTTATCCAAATTCAAATATTTTTATATATTTGGAATCCTTAGAACGTGTAGAAACTTTCTGCCGTATTATTTTTCTGTTTTATCAAACTTAAAATATTCAAATTTCAAATTGAGGAGTTTGAGTATTTTTGGCATAACTTTAGTTATCAAATTTATTTTTGAGTGAATCGAATTGCAGAAAATTTGTCTAAATGCCCTCTGTCCAGTAGTATATTTTATAATTTTTGATTAATTAGTTTACTACAGAACACTTTTAATTTAGTGTTAATAACCTTTTTGTGGCCCAAATATTGTTTATTTTGGCTATTAAAAATTAAATAAAACCTTGCCACTTTTTCATGCATATAGAAATAATAGAAAACAATAGATAAAATGACTTAGTATTTTTAGGAGAGTTGAGATGGTTTTAGAAACACTTAGAACTTTTCTTTGCATATCATGCATGTCATATTTTTCCTTAGATTTTTTTTTGGAATGCTTGTATGTTTATTTGTGGTATTTCTATGTGTTAGAATTTACGGAGGGAAACGAAGGCTTTTGCAACTGCTACTCCTGCTCTCCTTGTTGCCAAGGCAAGTGGCACACTCATAAAATTCCTAAGTATTTTGTCTATGCATGAGTAGATTATTTTCTTAAGCATGTGTAGGACTTAGTAGTATCGCTATGCTGAAACTGTTTAGACTAGCATCCTTTTTACTAGATGGTCTAGAATCCTATGTTTAATTTAGTAGATTATTGAAGTGCTATGCAAATGAAGTTTTATGAAAAGCTAAATTCTACTAAGTTAAAATGAAACACCTGGGTGGAAATGGTTTTGCATGGTTTATGTTGAGTGGTTTCCCAGGGGTTTATCTGCGGAATTACACTTGTGGATGGCCACCCAGGAACAAAGGGATTTTAGTTACTCCAAGTGAAGATTGCTTCCAGTGCAGCCATTAGTCATATGGGCTCTGTCTTGATGGATTAAGTTGCGTGGACTCATCCCGGCTTGACAGGTGGTGGTAGAGGTTTGTAGGTGGAGCGCGTCAGGCCTGCATGGGGTGGGAAAATGCTTCTGAAAAATCTCGTCTCATTCTTCTCCTTTTCCTTATCACTGATGGAGTGTGGAGGATAGTTTGGGCTGAATGGGTCTAATGGTGAAAGTGCACAACCTCTCGAGAGCGTCAAAACTAAGTATACTTAGCCGTGTCCCCGGTTACGGACAATTCTGAGCAGCTGATCAAGGACGTCAACGAAGAATCCCAACACTCCAACTTCTATAATAAAATTTAACGGGTGAACAAGGGTAGATGAGACTATGGTTTTCAAGCCATACTTGTCTCAAATAGATGAAAAGAGTTTTCAAAGGAGTTAGGAAAAATTGGCTTTCTGCAAAATAGCCTTGAACTCCACCAGCCAAATATGCATATAGGTTATTAGAGTTTTTCCTCTAAGTGTCCACAAAGTGTCACTTTCCAGTTCCATTTTAAATGGTTATGACCCACTCTGTTGCAAAATTTTATTTGTTCCAGATTGTTCAGACGACGAGTGAGTTTTCGATAAGGGTTTCGAGTCTGCAACCAACATGCTCGCCTGTGGCGCATGAAGATGATGGAGACTCACTGAAGAATAAATTTTCCGCTGCTGTACTCTTTTAAGCTAGCCTTTGTGCTATGCAAAGATGTATTTGAACCTTTTATTTTACCAAGTCTGGATCATGCGTTGTAATAATTGATACTTTGTTGTGATATTACATCTTAGACTGTGTGTGCAAATGAAACGATCCAGGGGTTTGCACTATACACAGGGACTTGCCATTTTCTAAGTGCAGGTCCGCTATACCCTGCTAAATTTTGGGACCAGCATCCCATGAATCTGGGGGAGTGGCAGCTTCTCGAAGAAGCCGCTAATGCCCTGTTTGGTTGCGCAGAATTCGGCGTGGAATTGAATTGTCATTGGAATACCAAATCAACGATTTCAATGGAATTCCAGTTTTGCTGTTTGGATGCGCATGGTATTCGTCCGTAGAATCAAGGCTGGAATGGAATTCCAAATCCTGTTTGGACGTACATCATGTGAAATTGAATCTTTTTGGACTTTGAACAATATAACATGATCATAAATATGTCTCCAACACATAGCACAAAGTGGGTAGTTTTTGTCTCACAAATAGGACAAAGCGGGTAGTTTATGTCTTACAAATAGCCGAAAGCGGGCACTTTAAGTCTTACAAAGTACATAAATAATAGTTCATAAGAGCAACCACAAGGGTAGCAATCATCACGGTAAGGTCAACAGCCATGACTTCCTCAACTCCTGGGGTAGTGCCATGAGTGACTGAAAGGTGCGCTCATTGGCTGTGAGCTTCCCATAAGCTCTCAGCAGATCATCACCCACCAAATCAGGTATCTCCTTTAGTTTAGCAGGGATTTCAGATGGATCGGTGACCTTTGGTGGCAGAAGTGCACCTGTTGTCTTCAAAGCCTCATCAAAGGTGCATCTCAACTCTCCCACCATGCTAAGGATAGCATCAGCAGCGCGTGGCCTCTTCTTGGGCGGCTCAGGAGTTTCTTCATCATCATTCCCAACCTGAGCAACTGATGAGGATTGTGGTTCAGCACACTCGCCTCCTGTCTTTGCACCTGCACCTGTCGCATGGTCTTCTGAATATATAGTAGATATAGCTTGCCAATTCTTCACTTCCTTGTTCCTGTAGGAAGCTGCATCTTTGTTTGCCTACATAAGACACACATATATTAGAGACGATGCTCAAGTTGCAAAAGAAAACAATATCATAAAATTGAAGTATTCCGTACCTCCACATATTGAAGCCACACTTCATCACTTTCAACCATCACCATGTTTTTTCCCCAATCCCATCCAAAGCCACTCTGAGCAAGCATCTTGCTAATGATATCATACTGTTTGTCAAATGTCTTAATTCTTGCTATTATTTTGTCCTTGTTGATGACAACGTCACATGTCTCCTTCACATGCTTTATGCAAGCATTGTACACATGCGGCTTCCAACCATTTTGAGCATGGTCACCCCTGTTGTGATGCTCAACGAGCATGGCCAATAATGCAGTGTCCATCTCAGACGTCCACTGAAGGTAAGCCCTACTGGCTTTCTTAGCTTTTGCTTCAGCCATGATTCTACGACTACAAGTAACATACAAAGTAAGGACAAAGAGCAAGTTGTATATCGTAAAACATATGTATATATTAGTTTGTAGATGATGCTTGTACAAAATACCACACAAAAGACACCACGACAGCAAGCTATCCTATCACACAAAAGAGGTAGCATCACACAACACTACTTATCTACTCCATTGCTAGTTCAACATGCGTCACAAGGTACTCAGCAAACATCATTGGCCCTCCTCCCATCGCCGCCTAGGGTTAGGTTTCCATGGCGGGCGATGCGGGGAGGGGCGGCCAGGGGTAGGGGTGATATGGGGAGAGGGAGGCGACTAGGAGAAGGTGGGCGGGGAAGAGGAGGAAGCGCTGGAGGCGCACCTGCTTGGGCCGCCGGCGACGAGCTCCCGTCGTCGTCCCTGGTTGCGCGAGGCTAAGGTCGGGAGGTGGGGAGGAAAAAGAGAACGACACCCGTTCGCACGATTCCGCGAGATTTCCGAGCTAGAGACCTCGGAAAGTTTGCCTGCTCGGTTCGCACGCGCGCGGGTCCGCTCGGAATTGGGCCTGTGATTCCAGATGAAAATTCTTAGGACAACCAAACAAAAGAATTAGGGGCTCAATTCTAGATTCCTTAATTCCATGCTCAATTCTATGCAACCAAACAGGCCATAAGCGATTTTTTTTTGAAACAAAGGCAAAAGCTTTGCCTTATTATTAATTAAGAAGAGGGTACCCGGTTTATTAATGGAAGAAACCGGGCGAAAACCATACAACAAACACCAACACCACATAAAGCAGCCCACACACAACTATAGAGCAACACCTAAACCAAACAACACCTCCATTTACCTATAACAACCATGAAGTGATGACGGCAACTTTATGACCATGCATCTGACGAAACTTTCCTTGCTATTCTCTTCTTTCTTCTTTTGCCTCTGATGGAAACCGTCTTGAGAGATTTCTCCACCTTCCTGATTAGGCCCCCTGAAGCCATTCCTGCCAAGACGCAGGCAATGTCCTTGCCGCCAAGCGAATTGGGTCTTAGCATTGCTGCTTGACAATGCGCTCGACGCTTATTGCTAATTATTTGGCAGCTAGGCCTTGAATAGCATTTTTGTGTTGGAAGGTACGGCTCTTACGTAACTCTTGATTGTTTTTTCTTTATTTAGCGCCCGTGCGTCTTTCCAATGTACATGCCCTTAGTCCTCATACTTGTTGCCTTGTTGGTCTAATAGACTTACCATTTTATGGCAACGAAAGATAAGTTAGGGCCTAAATGCTGCAAATGTTTGCATCCTGTGAATCTGAGCTATTCATGTATCCCTGCATCCAATCCACAAACGATCTGAACCATGCTACAAATATATTCATCCTGTGAATCTGAGCTATTCATGTATCCCTGCGTCCAATCCAACCTCAGCCAAAACAATTTGAACCATGCGTCTTATATATACATCACAACAAATATTCACATTTACCCGCGGTTTCCTGAACTTTTTGATTTTGCAGAAAACACCCAAACTCTGACTCTGATCCACGTTCCCCAACCCAACAACGTACTCTCTGCATGTACCAAATACTGGGCTCATGGTCCATCAACTGTGACTCCGATCCACGTTCCCCAACCCAACAACATCCAATCCAACCTTTTCCCCCCGAGAAAACGCAAGAGTTTGTGTTTCATTTCTTTGAACATAAAGATAACAACCTCCACAAAGGAAAACACCTAAACTCTGACTCTGATCCACGTTCCCCAACCCAACAACGTACTCTCTGCATGTACCAAATACTGGGCTCATGGTCCATCAACTCTGACTCCGATCCACGTTCCCCAACCCAACAACATCCAATCCAACCTTTCCCCCCCAGAAAACGCAAAAGAGTTTGTGTTTCATTTCTTTGAACATAAAGATAACAACCTCCACAAAGGAGGGACACACACACGACCGTCCTCACCAAGTGACTACAGTAGGTAGGAGATGCTCTCAAATCTCGCAAGCCTTGTCTCCAGCCAAGAATGGCGAGGTGTTGAGGCTCGGAGCAATGGGGGCAGCAACACCGCCGTTGCATGACTAGGGTTTAGACTTTAGACGACAAAACTCGAAGTAAGGCCTCTGCCGTGATGACGTGGCAACAAGTGACGACAACTCCGACCTTGACAATATGCTCAATGATAAACTTGTGACTAAGCGTGTAAACATATATGATAATTTTCTCACCGTATTCGATTTTGAACCCGTTTTATAGAGTGCACATCCTATATAAGAAGAATCCGGCGGATAATGATCCGATTCTAAACATAACACTAGATACGATATATGATAAGGTATGTCAAATAGTTTCAAATATGGATTGGCTTAAAATTAAATATCCGATGGTTTTATTGTGAATAATCTTATTTTCTGCAGAAATATCTAACATGACCGAGTGCAATTTGTAGTTACTTAGTTGTCGAGTTCGTCCGTTGCATAACAAAGCAGTTACATAGTCATTAACTCATTGTGCAGACTACAACTTCGTTAGCTTACTTGGTTATTGAATATTAATATTTTGTTGTATGATTTGACGATGTAAGCGCGTATCTATTCGATGAGTTTTGTTTCCGTCTTCAATTCGCTCTATTTCCGAATCCGTAATCATATATTTCCGTTTCCGAATAAGCAACCAGTCATTATCTACTCCGATTCGAATCCGATAAAAAAAAATATGACAGAGGATATAGTAAAGGCAAAATTCAATCCGATCGTTTATGCCCGTGATGGGCAACGATGACGACACGTCGAGATGAAGCGAGAATGGCCCCCACGATGGCCTCACCCTCACGGCATAGCGATGGTTCATCCCATAGGAAGCTATAACAGATGGACTTGTATGAGTAATACACTGTACCAGTGTTTGAAAAATAATGAAGGAATGCTATAGTGTGAACCTTCCACATCTCTCTTGCTATTTCTGATTGGATTATCAATACCTTCAGATCATTTGGCTTGTTCAGAGTAGAAATGTTGATTTAGCTTCTTCCATAGTTCCATGCTAGTTTCCTGAACATTTACCACTACTAGAAAAACGCTGACCGTTCATTGTGAAATTCTGAGAGTTGAGATGATACGAAAATCACTCAGATATTGCAGCTGCGTGACAGGGAACTGGCCTGATTCATGAAACCCAATAGATATTGGTAGATTTTCGAATTAGACAAGTGTCCTGGGATGTATTTTGTCCAGTTTTCAGATGACAAGTTGTAAGCAACAAATCGCTATAAAAAAATTCATGAACATTTACCGCATATCTTGATTGGCCCTGTATAATAGGAATAACAGTACGTTGACAAACTGCATTGTGTTCTTCTGTTTGATGCAGGTCTGAGCATTAATATTGGTGCAAAAGACGACATTGTAATCATAAAAACCTTGAATTTCAGCTTCTTATTTGGTGATCCGATAGCTATTAAGAGACAAGAGCATGCTTTGTCTTGCCACTACACAGCCTTACAAGTCGCGCAGAAACCATGTACTGAACTTCCCCTCATCCATCTGCATCTGCAAGCTATTTGACTGGCTCCAAATATTACTATGCCTGCAGTCATAATAATGTTACACGATCAGCCTTTCACATGACAAAGACATGGTTTCATGGATAACTGACGGAATTTCTTCCCTCACGATCTGAAACTCATGGTTTCACCGTGGCACTGAATATGTGGCATGGACAGAGAGGACATGAATATCGATCGGTTCTCCTGCATTGTTCGAAAAAAAATGAATATCGATCGGGGTTTGGCAAGTAAGGATCGCGTCACTGACGAAGCAGAGAGGTGCTGCGTGCATGTTCCGCCACGCCTAGGGTTCGCAAGCTGCGCCGGGGAGAGAAAATGGGTAGGGAACGGAGGTCAGGAACATGGCACTCTGCAGCCTGTCGAGGCAATCAATGGCGGCAAGGGTGTATTTGTGTGAAAGGAGACGTCTAGTTTTGATTGGAAACTAGCATTTTAGCTCAACTTGTAGTGCAATGGAATTAGATTGTTCGGTTGGAAGTGAAAGGATGTAGAGATACCATGAGTAGCTCGGATTCACAGGATAGATTGCCATAAAAGGAAGATGAAAAAGAGAAACAAATTTGTGACTAGGGTGCAAATCGTTTATTTAGTTTAAGTGTTCGACTCCTGAAGATATCTTATACGAATTATATCATTACAGCTGATACAAAATATAATAGGGGATGTAGCTCAGATGGTAGAGCGCTCGCTTAGCATGCGAGAGGCACGGGGATCGATACCCCGCATCTCCAATAAGACCATTTTTTCCTTGTTAATCTTGGGGATCGATACCCCGCATAATCAATAAGACCATTTTTTTCCTTGTTAATCTTGTTTTTGATGCGGTGGCGATGAACAGCTTAGCACGCGAGTGCACTTTTTTCCGAATCTGTTTTTTCTATGCGGTGGCTAACATTGATTGAGATTTCAGAGAAATTCAGTTGACCCAAATTGGTTAGCAATCCAAGTAAACAACCTTTCTATCTTCTTATAATCTGGTGATGCGGTGACTGTGAACATCTTAGCATGCGAGTGCAGTCGAACATTAGGTTAAATAATGTCACAAAAGAAATATAGATCACAAAAAAAATTAATTTACTCATAATCCCTCCGTCCATAATATAAGCTGTGATTACAATCGATTATAACCTATATTGGTTATAGTAACATCTTATATTACTGAGACTAGCAACGTGCCCGCGCGTTGCAGCGGAGTGCAATTTTTTTTCAGCTAGAAGAGCAAAAGTTGTTGACTTGAGGAATACTCCTAGTAAATAACGCATCGGTAATATGCTCGCACAAATGTCGCTAATCTTCGATGCATCTATGAGGAATGGTTAAGTTCTGCACGAATATGTGTCAAAGTGCATGTTCAATGTGCCGTAAAAGTGTGAGATAAGAAGTATTCTCGACAACCTTCCGAAAAATCAGTAAAGGGTTGACTGTTTTTACTTGTGATCTCATCATCTACATCAAAATACACACAAAAGAAAAATCAGACTGTAAACGGAAAAATGATTCAGACTGTAATCACATCTTTTCATCAGATGTGAATGAAGTGACATGGCCGCCGCAGTAGCTGAACTCTTTGTCATGAACATCAACTGCAGGAAGAGGAAACATCAATATATCATCACCTGCTCACCTCAAGAGAACTCTGACCTCTTCTATGGTGTTTCTCACTGGCCTGTACCGGATGTCTATTCTAACGATGTAAACGACCATGATATATATACTCTGATTCATGCATTGGAGATATTCCAAAATTTTCATTTTATTTTGTATGCAATCACATCCATATTTCATACACAAGTACTATATATCAAGACCATGAACTAATTAGGATCTGGATATACCTTGCTCCTGTTTTGAACAATTTAACAATCAATTAGCATGAAAATCTCATGGCCAAACTGAATTCATGAATAAAAACTTGCTCCATGAACAAATCGGGAGGGAAATCATGATGAAATCAAGTCCGGCTGCCCCCATATGCTGCTCGCCATGATATTCCAGTATGCTTCTCAACCGCCTGTAAGGGATGGTGGTGCAGGGGCAGGGCAGGTCTGAAGGTGATACCAACCTTTGCCCAGCTCCAGGCTCAGGCTCGTGCTTGCCAGCTCCACCTCATGTCCGCTGTGCTACGGCGCCGCCGCATGCGCGGCCTGCAGCCCGGAAGAATCTGGGAAGGGCGTGGCTGGATCAGGAGTGGCTCACGGTGGGATAAGTGGATTGGAAGGGGTGAAGTGGATCAGGAGAAGATGTGCACGGTACCATTGCTCGCCCGGCTGTTGGCCGCCTCGCTTGCTACCGCTCTACGCTGCTGAGATCCGCACGACGCCTGTCGGCGTCGTTCTTCTTCCGACGACCACGCCGAGTCGCCGAGCCCAGCCAGTTGATCCGCCACGCACATCTAATACCTCAAGCCCATGGAATCGACCCTGGAGCGCCCACGTCGTCGCATCTTCTTCTCACCTCAGTCCATGACCGCGTGGCGTATGACTCGCCGGTCACACGCTTGCGAAGGCGGGGTAGGATTCCTGCAGGTGGGCGAGCTAGGTGCCTAGCGTCGCACCGCAACCTTGGGAGGTGGGATTTGGGATCGATTGTCACCGAGACGACCGTCTGCAGAAGAGGAGGGCAGCGCGGCGATGGAATACGGGGCCTTGAAGAGAAATAAGTTTTGCGGCAGGTACGCGTGCTCACCGGCATCATGGAGGAGCAGGGACGGCGGTGGCGGTGCTCGGCCGGATTCATTCGCTCGATTCCGTGCATCCCGGCTTGGTTCCTTGAAGGAGGAGAATGACGACGGTGAGGCGAAGCTCGTGGAAACTGTGGCCTGGCCTGGGGAGGTCTGCACCGACGGCGAGGAGGGAGGGGATCGGTGGAGAGGTGGGTGGCGCCTCCTGACGTTCGCCGCCGCCCAGAGTAGAGAGGATGGAGGGGATCTGGGGATCGCCGGCGCCGGCCGCCGCCATGCCCATGCTTGCCGGCGTCGGCCGCCATGGTTCCTGGGTTTGGGTCGGGACGGGGAAGCAGAAGGGAACCGCGATGCGATGTGTCGGTGATGGCCACGATTGGGAGATTTTTTTCTTTTCCACGTGAACAGCGAACCGGTATGTCTCTTTAGCGGTGGCTGGTGACGTAATATTTTCTACTACGTAGGGGTAAAACTGGAAAGTGAAAAACGGACCATCACCTCAAGACATATTATATAGTAGAGACTAGTAATGATGAGAACATGGTCTGCAGAGAAAAAAAGTAGAGATCCATCCATGCATGCCCGGTCGCCGGCACCACGATGTGATTCGACGATGGTAATCATGGGCGGCTGCGGCCTTGGCTGAAGAGGCTCTCCAAGAAGGAGCCCCGCGCCTGTCGAAGATCGACGCCGTTGGCCCACGCTCTCCTGGCCTCCGCCGTGTACTGCTCCCGCCGGAGCGATCTCTCCTCGTCCTCCTCCATGACACCCTCGATGACTCGTACTCCGATCTTGCAGGCTGGCCACATCAGGGCCAAGGGGACGACGACGCACATGAAGTCCTCCAGCCATGGTGTCATCTTGGCCAGCTTCGACATCGCGTGGCGGTACCTGCGATGGAGATCGGGATATCTGATGACTACGTACGTATGTAGTTGTGCCTTGTGCGGGTTGACGAATACACGTAATTAAGCAGGCGTGGAATCTATAAATACGATCCGTTGTTTCTTGCTGCTTAAGCTGTGTACTTGTCGTGCACACGAGGTTCCGCAGATCTTAATTAGTTACAAAATTTTCAAAACTTTCCAAGATATAGCCGACTCGTAATCTCTGTATTTTACTACTCCCTCCGATCCGGAAAGAGGTTCGGAGGTTATACGTACAGTTTGTGCTACGTACGTTAGTTTCCCGCGACGTTTTTTATGGACCGGAGGAAGTACTCGCCTTGTTACGTATGTTAACAAGAAATGTTTCCGTCTTGTAAAAAGCTACTGTAGGACCGAGCGCGCCTATGCGTTGTTCCGCTGCCACATTAATTTGGCGTTGAGTTCTCTTTATCATGCCAAATGTCTCGAATGTGGTAGAATCTGAATTTGGATATCCAAAAGTTCTGCAAACGGATTGTACAAGAATATGGCACTGTTAAGTGTTAGAGGCAGGAGAACTTGATTTTCAAACTTGGTCCAGCATGCATGTTGAATACCTCTGAAAGTCATTAAAAAAAGATACCTCTGAATTGGATTAGTATTTCAGTGATATGTAGCACATTTTGAAATTAATGGTGCCTCACTGCGACCTTGGACGCTCTCCTCCCCCGTCCACAGTAAAGGGAGACGATTTGTGAATCCCCCCGCGCTCTCCACCTCGCCGGCGCCGATTCGTGGGATCTCTCGGCCTCCGCCGGCCGCTTCGGCGGCGGGAGGCCGAGGGATCCCGTCTCGTGCTGTGTACATAGTGTAGGAGCTCGTAGGGTGCAGGTCGCCGGCGTTCTGGAGGCGGAGGCGCGGCGGCCGTTGTTTGCAGGTGGTGGATCTCCTCTCCGGCGTTGGGGTTCTGCGGAGCTTCGTCGTCGATCTACTGCCATCACCGTCCTCGCATCTCCGCGGAGGTGCCGTGAACGGCTTCCCCAAGCTTGGCTCCGTGGACGGCGGAGCCGGCAACTGAAGATCTACTGCAAGGAGCTGGTGCGATTCAGAGCGACGACGACGACGACCGCTGGGGTAGGTTCCGGCCGGTGCTTGGCGACTTCCCGTCCGCCTGGGGACTGTCTCCGATCCAAGGATTTGAGGGAGGCAGCGGCGGCGGCGCGTCACCAGCAGCTCCGGCGCGTCGAAGCCGTGGTCAACGCTACAGGAGGACTAAGCTGTAATTTTGTTTTTCCTCAGGGACCCTTCTGTAATATCTCCAGATAATGCCAGTTCTTTGCCCACTAAAAAAAAAGAAATTAATGGTGCCTCAATCCTTACGAGTTTCGTGCACATAAGTACGGATGCATGCAATTACTCGACTTTTTGCAAAAAATTAGAGAAGTGCTATGAGTCTGGCTATCGACAGTATAGATAACGAAAGTGGAAGTTGTCTTTCAGTAGAGAACTACAATTATATAAAAAAAATTGTAGAAAATATTACTCCCTTCGATCCATAAAACGTGTCGCTCATTTTGTACTAAGTTAGCATAAACTTTGTACCAAGTGGGCGACACTTTTATGAATTGGAGGGAGTATATTAATTAGGAGGGAAGAAGAAATAAATGGTTTCAGAGGGCGAAAGAGACGGATCTCTTGCCAGGGGACTCGTTGACCTCCTATATATTTTATGGCAAAAGAGAGTTGAACTTGTCTATAGCAGGATAAATATTTGATTGGTGGTAATGATAAAATCTTGCAGTGTCCTACTGCCAAATCTGGCTAATTTTTTTTAAATAATACGCGGAATTTATTTAATCTTGGAAATAATACACGTTTTTTTTTAAATAGAATCCAATCGTCCATGGCGAAAACGACAGGACCCTGTCGTCCATGGCGAAGACGACTAAACAATAATCGGTCTTGGCGAAGCCGACAGGGTCCAATCGGCTTAGGCAAAGCCGATTGATGCATGGCAAGCTGCTGAGCGGGCTGGCCGGCAGCTCTCTTGATCGGGCACGCGAGCTGCGGGGGTCGACCACCAGGTACACGTCCTTGGCGTTGTCCTCACCGAAGCGACCTCGCACGGGATGCATGGCGAGCTGCTGAGCGGGCTCTTGGCGGCGACGTAGCACGGGATGGACGTACAACCCGCTGTCCTCCGGCGTCTTGATCGCGGCACGGTGGCACGCACGGCCGGCACGCCGGCGCACGGCGGCACGCACGCACAGCACGCCGGCGCACACGCACGGCCGGCACGCCGCCAGCTCGCACAGCACGCCGACGCACGGCACCCCGGCGCACGGCGGCAAGCACGGCCAGCACGGCGGCACGCACGCACGCCGCCAGCTCGCACGGCTTCGCCATGGACGAGTTTGCTCCAGTCGGCTTCGCCATGGACGACAAGCTCCTGTCGGCTTCGCCATGGACGATTGGATCCTATTTAAAAAAAAACGCGTATTAGTTCCAGAATTAAATAAATTTCATGTATTATTTAAAAGAAATTAGCCCAAATCTGCCTGTGTTTCCTCTCGATAATGAAGATAGGTTTAGCTGAAATTTATGTTTAATATTCTTAGTATTAATGTTTCGCGCATAAGTTTATTAGCTGGGTGAAAATATCTGTTGAGAATGGCAAAGTAGCAGTTATGGTGAATGACAAAATAGAGAATAACTTTGCTATTATCAAAGGTTTAAGACAGGAAGATCCCTTCTTCGGTCTCCCTTGTTGTTTTTAATATAAGTTGTAGACGACCTTTCTGTACTGGTTGATAGAGCTTCCAAGATGGTTTAATTTCTACTGGAAATTTGAAGTTGTTGTCAAATTTTTAGCACTTGTCTGGACTTAAAATAATGGGCACCTATTGCCATCCATATCCCACTGCTTTATATTTGGATTGTTACAATGAAGCGTGTACTGAGAAAAAATTACAAATGGAATAACCTTGATAATCATCTGAATCAATCCGCGGTCCATCGATGAGGGTGTTTCAATCCAAATTTCAGAGTTTCACATGTGTTTCGCTTTTCAGTGAATCAATGTACAAAAATTGTGAAATACGCTGCAAATTTTAACTCTGTGAATTTCTCGAACATATTTCACGTTAAGTGCTACATTCATTCCGATGGACACGTGAAACCTCGACAAAACACTTTAGAAAACTTCTCTGAGTGGAATTTATGTTAATTTTTGCGAAGTATAATAGTCTATGTAAATTAATATATTGAAGCCGACAAATCAACCGCCCTTGTGAAGCGGAAAGAAATGGCCAAGATACACTGTGAACAAATTGTTAATATATATAGTTAAAAGCAGAGTGATTTTCTACAGTAGAGGCAGCCTAATTGCAGAGTCACGGTGGTTCATCCCTGCGGATCGGCGAACAGAGGTGGTCGGGCAGTTTTGATGCATCTAACGCGACACCACAACGGGAACAAGGTCAATTAAGCTCGGCTGCACTAGATGCATGTCATCGCTGTTTCCTCTGGACCGAATAACATGCAGGTTGATTTAAGCATATGAGAAACGAGTGAGTGTGGCTTGTTTGTTTATCTCCCAAACACCCAGACGGCAGGGAGGATCAATTTGCGTAAATTCATCAATGCCAATGTCCAACTTCAGATGGAAGGGTGATTTTTCTGGACAATGGCAGCAGTGGCTAGGGACAACGCAGTAAAAATTGGCCTGAGATATGCAACTAAACCATTCAAATAGAAAACCCACAAAGAAAAGAAAAAAGATCTAGAACGGGATTTTATTAAGCTTGAGACAACGATCAACATCTGTGATGATACATGGATCCTAGTAATTCAACCAGAGCGTCACTTCCTGTCAGACTTCTTATCGGACTTGTCGGAAGAACTGAAGGCGACACAAAACAAACCTACAAAGGCAAGCACAGCAATTGCGCCAAATACCCCCATGGATTCATCATTGGCCGCCTTCTTCCCGCCGGCACCGAGGTCCCGCCGGACCTTGTTTGCCTCCTCCCGATCCAATCCTCTGCTGGCCCTTGTAGGCCAGGCGGACGACGCGGCTGCCGCACAACCCCACCACCGCGCCGGCACCGCCGGCGCGCAGCAGATGCCTCAACATGCTTCTTCTTGGATTAGCTGATGATTAATCTGGGCCGGCCGGCCGGCCGGTTCGACTCTGTGTGCGCTACGAGTACTTGCAGATGATCGGAATACACGTACGTACGGATGCCTCTATACATTAGGGGCCGCTTGATATATATAACTTCGTGGATTATGATACCGCTTTCAATTTGTTTGTGCCGCAAGTAGACGATAACAAACTAAAAATTCGGAACGTATATTCGTCGATCTAGCCTTGACGCACAAGTTGATAGATCTTGTATCTCGTCCAAATATATACCATTGCCTTAAGCCTCATACTAATCGGAACAGATACCTCTGGATCCTGCGCGGCGAGATGGCCCTGAGGACAATCTTCGTCTTTGCCGGCCTGGGTCTGGGCACCGGGGCGGAGTTCTTGCTGTACCGGTACTCGATCTACAGGCAGCGGGAGCAGGTGTTCGCGACGGTCGAGGAGGAGATGAAGCAGCTGGACGGGGGCAAGCTCAAGGCCATGAAGCGCAAGTACAAGTAGCAGGGTAGCTAGATAATATCTACTGTATTAGCGAACGAAAGATGAATATTGTATCTAGACTAGACTAGATAGTCAGGAAAGAAGAAACATACACTACGATCTGCAGCTATATATATTTTCTACTCCCTCCGTTCGGAAAAGGATGTCACAAAAATGAACTATAGATAGACCATTTTTGTGACATCCTTTTCTGAACGGAGGGAGTAGATTTTTTTCCTCTGATTCGTCTTGCGTACTTCTACCGAGTTCACTTGTTATATGCTGATAATCTAATCGCGCGATGAACTTTGATATGTATAATGTTCACGCACGTGACTTAATCAAGATCGATGAAGGAGAAGATGTAGAAAATAAAGGTTTACACTGAAGATTCTTTTCTTAACGTATCTCACCACAAAATTTGAAATTTGTCAAATTGTAACGTCTTGATCAAGAGTTTTAGTTGAGTTGCAACCTAGAAGAGAAAGGTTTACGAAGTATTGTACAAAAAATGTTCCCGCAGTACAAAAAAAAAATCCATACAATACAAATCGTATGTTCATTTTGTTGAAAATTAAGCTAATTATAGGTAGATCAAGAACTAGTCGCGTAAGAAAATAAACCAAATACCAAATAGACAGAACTAATGCGTGGAACCATCCTACTTATTTTAAGTTGGTCGATTTATACTCCCAAAGAGTGTTACAAGAAGGTTGAGGCTCGCGGGAGAAGAAAGTTGTGGCTCCTCCTGGAGGCGATGACAGTAAGGCAGGTAGCTGCCTTTGGGCGAAAACCAATGTTCGGAGCCGAATCAGCGCGATTGTCGGGGCCTCGTGTTTGGAGACACTGCCTCGAGGTTCCGTGTTGCGCTACTTCTTATGCACACGTCAGTGATCTTCAATGTCACAATGTACGTCGTCGTCAAGATGCCGCAATGTTGCTCAATTTAAATAACCCTTTTTTGCTTTGTTGTTGTACGGTCGGTGTTGGTTGTCTACGGTAACCCTGATGTGGACTTCTTTTTGCGGGAGGTGTGGAGTCTATACTATGCTTGGTGCCTTGGTTGCTCGCAAATGCACATAAAATTGGGCGAATAACTCAGGTACTACATGTTTTTAAGGAATTGGCTTAGCAGCGACATCTTTTTGAAAAATAGCTCACATGCGCCATCTTTTCGAGCAGTAATTGCTCTGAGGCGACATGGTCGTCAAGTCATGTTCCCTGAGCTGTAACCCAGGTTTGACTGGTACGTGGAGTCGTTTTTCTCAAGTGGGACCCACGCGTCAGCGAAACCGGCTCTGTTCGTGGGGGAACCGTCTCTGCCACGCGCCGGCGTCCCGCGGAGCTCGCTCACTCCTCACTCCTCACTCTGTCTCGTCGTCTCGGTTTCTCTGGGCTGGGCGAAATTATCCTGGCGACGGCGAGTCGAGCGGCAGCAATGGAGCGCGCGAGTCGAGCTGCGGCAGCAAAGAAGCGGGCGATTCGAGCTGCGGCAATGGAGCGGGCGAGTCGAGCTGCGGCGAGGGGGCGGGCGAGTCGAGCTGCGGCGAGGGGGCGGGCGACTGGAGCGCCGACAATGGAGTCGAGCACGCTGGCGACGATTCCAGCGGCGGAGGGTCCAGCGGCGGCACCCGGACTCGAGCAAGCTCGCGGCAAGCTGGTGCGTGGAGGGAGCGGCGAGGGAGGACGGAGGATGGGGTGGTGCGGGTACACGGTCGCAGAGGCGACCGGCGGCCCGATTTGTGTCTCGTATCTACCGGATTTCACTCCACCAGGTACTGCAGCAGGCGTGGAAGCGTCACGGCTACTACAGCCGCAAGGGTTTTCCGCACGGCCGTGGTGATTCGCCGCCGATGACGAGGCAGAGGTTTGCGTCGATGCACAATATTGCTGCGAGCGACGAGAGCAGCTCGGGCGGTGCTGCGGACGACGAGAGCAGCTGCGGGCGACGAGAGCAGCAGTTCATGGAGCATCAGTTCATCGAGCAGTAGTTCATCGAGCAGCAGTTCATCGAGTCTGGACTTCGATGCCGCGTTGAGCCTAGAGGCTTTCGGCCTAGTTGCCGGGATGGCGGCGAACAGATTGGTGATGGTCTGCTCCGAAACCCTCTGTGTTATGAAATCGGGAGGCGGCGGCGGGGCTTCTCCTCGCGCCTATCTTCATCAAGCCGGAGACACCACAGCGCGATGGATGTGAATCCGGCCGTGGTCGACCTGCTGGCAGGCCAGTTCGTCGGGCCCTGAGGCGGTGGCTCCCCTGAGCAAGGTGGGTGGTGTTGCGCCGCCAAGCTGGAGGTCAGGGTAGAGGCCCTGGACCTGCTCGGGCTGGCCATGGGCACCACCACATGCTCGTGGATCTAGAGTTGGTGCTCCACCACGGGGTTTGCCTGCTGGATCCGGGCTGGATCCGGTGGTTTCTGCTGCCGACGGGCCAGATCGAAGTCGTGGTGTCAAGCGGTCACGGTGGTCGATGTTTGCCTCTGGTAGCTGTTGTGGCTATTGATACACGTAAAGCACACGTTCGTTGGAAGACCCCAAGAGGAAGGTATGATGTAGTGTAGCAGCAAGTTTTCTCTCAGTAAGATACCAAGGTTATCAAAATAGTAGGAGTAAGAAATCACTTCTGAAGGTTGTTGGTGGCGGAATGTGACACGACGCAACACCAGGAAAACCAGCACCTGACGTGGAACCTGTCACAACACAATCAAACTACATTGGCCCAACGAAACGGTGATGTTGTCAATGTCATCGGTCTTGCTGAAAACAAAGGGTTAAACGTATGGTGTGGAAAATGATGTTTAATTGCAGAGAATGAAAAGGAACAATGATTGAATTAGGTTGTATTTATCAGATGTAAAAGAATGGACCGGGGTCCACAGTTCACTATTGGTGTCTCTTCATAAAAGATAACTAACATGCTGGGTAAATAAATTACAGCTGGACAATTGACAAAATAATAAGTGCATGACAATGCATGTACAAGACATGATGACTACTATGAGATTTATTTGGGCATTACAACATGATACATAGACCGTTATCCAACATCATCTATGACTAATAATCCACCATCAGGTTAACATCCGTGCCCCCCGTTGGTATTAAGTTGCATGCAACAAATTATTGCCTTAAGTAAAGTGCATAATGTAAGCAACACAATTATCCTTAGACAAAGAATCGCTGTTTTATCCCTAGTGGCAACAACACATCCACAACCTTAGATGTTGCTGTCACTCCCCCAGGTTAAATGGAGACTGAACCCACTATCTAGCATAAATACTCCTTCTTGGAGTTACAAGCATCTATTTGGCCAAATCATCTACTAGTAATGGAGAGCATGCAAGATCATAAAATAACATATAAGATATATCAATAATCAACTTGACATAGTACTCAATATTCATCGGATCCCAGCAAACACAACATGTAGCATTACAATAAGATGATAGGTAGCTCACAAGATCTAAACATGATGACACAAGAGGAGAAGACGACCATCTAGCTACTGCTATGGACCTGTAGTCCAAGGATGAACTACTCACGCATCACTCCGGAGGCAGACATGACGATGTAGAGCCCTCTGGCGATGATTCCCCTCTCCGGCAGGGTGTCGGGAAGAGATTCAGAACCCTCCCGAGATAGGGTTGACGACGGCGGCGGCTCTGAAACTTTTCGTGGAATATGACTCGGGTATCTAGAGTTTTCCCGAATAGGTGAATTTATAGGCGAAGGGTGACGTCGGTGGGTGCCCGAGGGGCCCACACCATGCCACGGCGCGGCAGTAGGTGGGGCCGCGCCGCCACGTGGTGTGGCCGCCCCCTCGGTCTCCTTCGTGTCTCCTTCGGACTCCGTGTACGTGACAGAAAAATAGGGCTTTGGGCTTTTGTTTCGTCCAATTCCGAGAATATTTCCAGAACAACTTTTCTGGAATTAAAAAACAGCAGAAAACAGGAACTGTCACTGTGACATCTTGTTAATAGGTTAGTCTCAGAAAATGCATAAAAATGCTATGAAGTGTAAATAAAACATGTAGCAATTGGTATAATATAAGCATGAAACATCAGAAATTATTGATACGTTGGAGACGTATCACGCGACTACACTGCTCTCCCTCGATGCTCTGGGTGAAAACCTTAGGTCTTTGACCGGGCGATGACGGAACTTCGGTGTCGCTTCCTTCCCGAAGGCGTCGCCTTTTGGAGTCCACGGTTTGCACTTCTTCCGTTGGTGGTTTGGTAGCGGTGACGGTGGCTTGTCGGAGCTGGAGTGTGCTTCTTTGGTTGTGCCCATCTCAGTGGGGTGCAACGCCTGTTGGTGCGTCGGTTTGAGTTCTAGGATGAGCTCTAGCCCACCGACGCCAGTGTTTCGGGTCTGCCTGGGATAGGGGTTCGTTTGGCGACAGAAACTGGACCGGGCGGTGCTGCCTTGTCAGTCTGGTTGTGCTCCACCTCGTCGGCGTCTTCATCTATTCAAGTTGTCTGATCTTGCCCCTTGTTGCTCCCGACCCAGCTTGCTTGTAGTTCTGCTATCACTACTTTCTCCGTACAAATCTTTGACTCGATCTTTTGTTTGTGTGTGGAAGTGTTTGTAAGCTGGTTTCAGCACTTTATATGTTCCGCCATTGGCGTCATTAATTTAACGCTGGGCTACGGCCTTACTTCTTTTTATGTTGTTCTTGGGTTCTCGAAACTTGTCCGCTGTAATCCCCCCACCTTGTATGGCTAATGATTTTCTCTGATGAGAGATGATTTGGTCTCCAGGAGGCGCGTCACCCACACATATGTGACACTCACCATGATACTTTGTGATTCAGACCCACATGGACTACACAGAATCTGATTCCACTTTAGTAGTGGTTCTGACTAAAAGGCAGGTGTTTAACACATGTTACCGTGTACCGGCAGGTACACTACGCTGTGCCTTGCAATTGCAGCCTACAGGCTCCTTTGATTCATGGGAATAGAAAATTTATAGGGTGTATGGCATGTCTAGTTGAATTGAGTCTATGAGAAGAGAAATTTTGATTGGTGAACAAAGTTTTCCATGAGGCTGGAGCTCTTATACAGTTTGTACTACAATATTCTTTAGGAATTTTTCCTATAATGAATCAAACGATTTCAAAGGAAAAATTCCCATAGATTTTTCGATTCTACACCAATCTTATGACTATCTTATGAATCAAAGGAGCCTAGGGCTGGAGGGAATGTGTCTCTCTTGTTGGGTGCAGTTGTGGGAAACTCACACAGGACACGACTCCCTCAATATAGAGACGAGTACAACAATTAAAGATGGTTTCGTTTTTCAAACATATTGCTTGAACCTTTCATCGTTTCTAGTGTTTAAATTATCATACAACTGCACACAAAATAAGATATGAAGATTTAAATGCAACAAGGTTTTTTGTATTACCAAACAAATGTTTTCAAGTTTTTTATAGAGTTCTTTTACAGTACATCAACGCAATGTGGACCGTCGTTAAAGCGAGGTGATTGTACGGTGCAGATTCAATATACTACACCAAACTTCTGGTAGTATATTTGACCATGTGAGGCATTCGGGGAATTACACTGGAAAAAAAACCGATCCGAATACGAATCACGTCCTATCGTTCTCGTAGGTCGCCCGATGTCCTCCGTGGCTCTGTCGCCCCACTCCTCCTGGCCGCTGGCCCAAGCTCGTGGATGCTGAGTTCTCCGACGGCGTCAACGCCATGCGTCGCATCGCCGGAGGCGACGAGAACAACACAAAGGCGTTCGCGCTTCTAGTGCAGTCCTTGATGACGACAAGAAGCTTCCGACATCATTGCTCGCCTTGAAGGTTACCAGGCCTCCTGCAGGCTGCCGCAGCGACATGGTCATAGTGGGAGTGTTTGTCAATACGGTAGTGATGGAGGGCCCCACCGCAGACACTAGTAGGAAAAGGCCTACCGCTGGCGGACGGAAATTGTCTACCGCTGCCGGGCGGGCGCCCGCCAGCGGTGATTACGCCAGTGGTAACGTTTTACCGCTGGCGGGCGGCCGTCCGCCAGCGGTAAGGATCGTTACGCTGGCGGGCACAACTTCTGCCCGCCAGCGCGAGGATTGGCAGTGCTGGCGTGCAGCCGCGGCCGCCAGCGGTATATTTTTTTGAATTTCTTTTTTTCGGAAAATTGTATTCCAGCCGTATCTACAGTACAGTAAATTCAAATACAGGCGTCACACAAACAACAAAAATATAGACGACCTCATACAAATGATCAAAGTGCCATACATAGATACCTTAATTAGTTCATCACACATGCATCACAAATTAACCTAACACGACATAGTACTTAAGCTAAAGTTCAATAAGGTAAACAACATGCATTAGTTCATCTCTTAACCTAACTTGAAATTTAACCTAAAACTACTCATCGAGATGACCCCAGCATGAACTGATGTCGGATGAGTCGTCCGACCCATCGAGATCATCCCAGAAGCTCGAGTCGAAGCTCGGCGACGAATCGTCGTCGCCGGTCTTCTTGCACGGAGGCGCTGCACTGGAGGGTCCGGCGACGTCGGAGCTCACCTGCCTCTTCTTGTTCCTCGAGGCGTAGAAGTCCAGCTCCGCCTGCACCAGATCGGGGCGGTTCTGGCGCAGCGCGTCCATCCGCCACTCGTTGATCTTGGCAGCGCCGCGAGCTATCCCCTGGCGGCGGTTACGCCGCGCCTCGTCTACGTCAACGATCTCCATCGGCGGCGCGAGGAACTCAGCCTCCTCCCGGTTCGGAACGTCGTGGAAGTTGAGCTCAGCACGCGGCCGTCCAAACCTCCAGGCTGCCGCGTCGAATGCAGGCGCGGCGAGCTCCACCGTGTCGAAAGTCTCCATGTACCAACGGTGGCCGTCCACGGTGATCTCCGCGGACCAGCGTCCAGATGGGTGCTCACGTACGCCAATGAACCCGCTCATGGAGCGGCGGCGCGGCGGCATTCGCTGCATACAAGGTAAATAAAAAATGTTAAACAACAAATTTCAGTATAGAAATTATAATGAGATGAAACATAACAACATTTTAATCATCGACAACCTAATAAGAATACAAAACAGAACAACATTTTGGCCAAAGTCATGCCAAAATTCACGAGAAATTTTGGCATGACTTTGGCTAAAAATATGACATATGAGTACCCGAATTTGCCGGAATGGAAGTTAATCAACATTCCGACAATCTCGAGGGTCTCTACAGGTATCTGCAAACATTTCATACATAGCCACAAGGCCACCACCGCAAGCACAATAAATTCACATTTCATACATAGTCGCAGCCACCACCACCAAAATATTCACATCGACACACATATATCATCTTCAAGACAGTTAAAAAATACCAACTTCGGAGGCTTACAATATTATATAATCTTTATCATATTTACAATGTACCTTCATGGATCTCATGCACTACGATTATTACTTCATGATAAAGCACAAAATAATTTTTTTGAAAACTTGTAACACCTTAATTCAAATCAGTTTTCAAGATATGTTTAAACAGTGACCATATTTAGCACTTAGCAAAATTTCTGAAAATTTTCATCTCAATTCATGTACTAAAAATTTCCTAGCAGCACTAACAACAACTAGCATCTATTAGCAACTATCAACATCACGAATCTATCAACTATCAACATAAAATTGAAGTTGGAATTTCGGCAAACACCTTCGGTGCAGCCCGTTGGAGGGGAGGGAGAGGAGGGAGACGAGCAGCACCTCGGGACGGTGCAGCTGCGGAGATGGCGCGGGCGTGGTCGCCGGAGGCGGCGGCCGGACGCAGCGTGGCGTGGAGGCATGGGTGGCGGTGGCGTCGAGAGCAGGGCGGCGACGCGGCTGCGGAGATGGCGCGGGCGTGGTCGCCGGCGGCGGCGGCCGGGCGCAGCGTGGCGTGGAGGCGTGGGTGGCGGTGGCGTCGAGAGCAGGGCCTCCCCTAGTCCGTCCCCATGCCAGTGTACGCTACCCTTTCTCCCTGATCCCCTCCTCCCCTCCGTAGGTTGCATGCACCTTAGGTGTTTGATCAAATTCCCCATTATTTTTTTCAGATCTCGGGCATATACCGATGCGATGGCCGCGGCCGGACACCTGTTGGACAATAACGACCCTGTGTGGGATTGGGCTCCGCCGGGCTGGCACTGGGAGGTGTTATCTTCCGGAACGCGTAGCTTGGTGAGAAATCCGGGCGTTGTCGTCGACCCGGATCTTCTTTGGTGGAGGTCGCGTGGGTCAGGGAGGATCGAGAGGGAGCTGGCCCCCGAGGAGATGGTACGTCGCCGTATAAGGGCGGAGGATGAGCACGTCCGTCGCTACATGCATTTGTTGGATACGGTGTATACTACTAGATGGCAGGTAATGCAAAGGGATCCTTATCATGTGAGTTTTGACCCTGTGATGGTTCCTAATCTTTGGGTGAGGAGCGCCCGTGATGGACCCCGCGGCTTAGGACGAGGCAGAAGTTAGTTAAATAAAAATGGCATGGACTCCAGCTGTAACCAAATCGATTAAATAAATATGTAAGCGTGTGTGATACTTTTTGCATATTAATTTGATCAATGTTGATTTTGTAAACTGAGGAAAATAATGTTCCGTACTTTGAATTATTCTGCAATGCAAAGACTGTTTTATATTTGATCTCTTTCGGTGTGAATAGTCGTCCTGTTGGGCTGTCGTCGATCGATCGACGGTTTGTCGTAAAAAAATAAATAGAGTGAAAAAACACTCAAAAAGATATATCCTCTTGCATAGAGTCTTTTTATGTGTACTAGTTGCTATGTGAAATGATAAACTTGATTTTCGACAAAAGTTTCATAAACATTCTTCACAAAAAGTACTATCATGTAGAAACAACATACAGAGGTTTCAATTCGATTGAATTAAAACGTACCAAGTTTATGTCAAGTCTCAACACATAGTTTGTAATAAAATGCTCATATTCGACACATAGGTGTGTCTTGATATAAGAAGTAATGGTTCCTAAGGAAATTTATATATTGTTTTTATAAATATAATTTCCCTAGTTATTTGTATTACAGGCTAACTTAGCGCTGGCGGACGCTTTAGTGTGCCCGCCAGCGGTACTGAACTGACCCTGACGTACTCTTTAGTCAGCCCGCCAGCGGTACTGTCCCCATTTTTTTTTTCTAGGTGAGCCCAGCCGCGGCCAGTATTGCTGGCGGGCCCTGTCTTGCGTCGTACCTCTGGCGGGCACGTATACTGCCCGCCAGCGGTAGCTTGTCCCGCCTCTTCCCAGATTTCTGCTCCTACCGCTGGCGGGCAGTGTTGGTGTCCGCCAACGGTACGTCCAGAATCAGTGACGGACTCAAAAAGCCGTCCGCCAGCGGTATGCTGGTGGCTATAAGCCTTTTCCTACTAGTAAGACTTCGGCTTTGGGATAGAAAAATATTACGACAACCAATTTTGGGTGCTTCATATACGTCATAGCTGCTCTCGCCAAGATCGACCCGTTCTCGTGGAGAAGTGCATATCATGCGTACTCCATGGTTGTCGATTTCGTGACATTATCATGCATGCAAGTGCAGTGCGAGCTACACTAGGCTGAGGATGTTTGATGTCTGGAGGCTCCATTCCTGTACCGGCGAGCTACACCAGGTGCTGCTAATGTTTGGACGGTTCATGGCAACTTACTTTCGTCATAGTATGTGTTTCATGCCTTGTGTGTCTTTCACCCGGCTGCACATATGTCCAGAGGAACATCATTGGTATTTGGTTGAGGGATTTTTTTTTGACTGAGAGTTAGGTTCCTAAAACATCATCTGTCGCGCAGAATGCTACTTCGTTTCCTAAATGTTTTGATTTAATTGATCGTGTAAAAAAACATGGCCAGGAAGTATGACCTCAAGAACTGTATATATGTAACAGATGGTATAGGGAGCTATCTGAACTAGATCCAACGACACTGGAGAAATTAAACAGTCGAACGGTATTGATTATTGTAGATCAATTCGGAAAGTGAGACGATGCATTAGAGAAAACCAGTAAGCGCACGTATGTAAAAGCAGCACGAAAACTAACAAACCCATTCACAAATCGAAATTCGTCGCGCACAATTCTACTATATATAAAAGGCCGCAGATTCGCAGCCCTCTCAGCCCTCCACGTCGCCTCCAATCCACGGCCGTCCGATCAGCGCGACGGACGGCCTAGATGGAGCCACGTCGTCCCTAATCGCGCGCAGCATTGTAGCATCCGAATATCTACCAATGGGAACTCGACGCGTGGGCCGGTTGCTAGCCGGTCGCCGGGCTCCCAGCCGGTCGCCCACCCGGTCGCGGCGCCATTTTGCCAAAAGACCCTCCCACTTTCGGCAATTCGCGCGCGTTCCACCCTTTTCCTCTCCGGGTAGACCTAAATGTAATTTCTGGCAAAGTCAAGGATGTTTTTGGAAAAGCATCCGCGAGCACACTCCTCCCCCGCGCGACGGTGCGGTCGCCGCCGCGCCCCGCCGCCGCTCCGGGCATCCCGGGCCAAATCGGCGACCTCCACGAGCTCCGCCGCCGCGCCAGCTCCGCCCTCGCCGCGGATCGCATCCCGGGAGGCCGCGAGGTCGCCGGAATGGACGCCGCTGCCGCGCGGGCTCTCCGCCGCGTTCCGCGCGCTTCCGGCGGCGCCACGACGACCAAAACGGGGCGGCGCCGCCGCCCCAGGCCGCTCCGCGTCGTTCCGCGTCGACCGCGCATGCGCGCGAGTCCCAGACCGCGCCGGCGACCTCCGCGCCGCCGCCGGCGATGCGACCAAGGGTTGGCCCCTGTGACGTCAGCACGACGTCACAGCGGGCCCACACTGTCAGGTTTTTCCTATTTAAAAAAATCCAAAAATAAAAAATAAAAAACAGTGCAACAAAAATGTTGACATTTTTTTCGGAAATAATTGTAAACAGTTCTAAATATAATTTTGCAACGATTCTAAATAATGCAAACTAACAATTTGAAAATGCCCCAATTTTTTTTGAAAAAATAGTCCAAAAAAAATATTCCAAACTAAAAAAATAACAAACAGTCCAACAATAATGTGGACATTTCTTTTTGAATAATTGTAAGTAGTTCTAAATATGATTTTACAATAATTCAAAATAATGCAAACTAATAATTTCAAAAATGCCCCCATTTTTTTTGGGAAAATAGTCCAACCTATCCATATGATTTTCAAGTAATTCTAAATAATACAAACCATCAATTTTAAACATGTTCATACGAAAAAATGACAAATATATCAACGGGATCGCATAAAATTACATGTGCACGACCAAAATTTAAATTTCAAATTTCCATATCGTTTCTAATTTAAATTCCAAATTTCCATATCGTTTCTAAATGAATTTCAACACTTTTACGATTGAAAAAATTCAATAATTTTGCCCACGGGCGCGGCGTAGGCCGCGCTTAATCCCCTAGTAAAATAGAAGAGTACACATGTCTTTTGAACTTTAATCAGACCGTGACTTGTCGGGCGTCACTGTATGTAAAACTGAAAACCGAAACAAAGAGCTTAAAGAGATCGAGCAGATGCCCCAACTGACACACGTGTGTCTCTCTCAGGTCTTTTTTTTTAAGGATACATCCGAGCGGATGCATCGGTTTCAAGAAGAAGAGGCCAAGAGGCCGTTTACAACACGTTTAGGCACACACGCCTGAAACGCCATCCACTGTAAGAGAAAAGGGATCACTCGCCAACCCTCCACCTATCTACGGGTTCTAGCTACCCCTAAACAACCTAGCCGATCGCCACAAGTCGGACTCGGCCTCAACCATCCTGGTGGCAGCCTCCACCGAAGGTCTATGCCCCTCGAAAACTACATTGTTTCTGTGTCTCCACAGGCTCCAGCAGATCAGAGTGATCGCTGTCCACATATCTTTCGCATCGTTGCCTCTAGGCGTCCTCAGAGGTAGCCATTCCACTAAACGGGCATCATGACCAGGATCCAGTCCGCTCTCCCCCATCTAGTAAGGAAGGAGGACCACACTTCCCTGGACAGGACACACCCGAGCAGCAAGTGGTCAATATCTTCTTCCACCTGATCACAGAAAGGGCAAGCATCCGGCCTAGGCAGGCCCCGACGCCCTAGACGGTCAGCTGTCCAGCATATATATATGGCCATCTCTCAGGTCTCAGCCGTCTTTCAACCGTATATATTACCGGACCTCCTCTGCGTGCCGCCGGTCGAGCATCTCCTGGCCTCTGTAGGCCAGGCGGACGAGGCGGCCGCCGTAGAACCCAGCCAGCACGCCGGTGCTGACGCAGCACATCATCTGCCACAACATGCCGCCGGCCCGGTGGGGGTGAAACCAACCAGCTTCTCTTCTCTGTGCGGGCTAGTAGAACAAGCTTGTAATTAGCGCTAGGCAACGGCCGAAGCGTCCATGTATATTAGTGCCTGATCTGATCTATAGAACTTCTTGGGCTTGAAGAAAACTTAAAGAATGCTAGCTGCTGCTTCAGATATATTTGTGCCGCAAAATCAAAAAATAAATATATATTTGTGCGGCAAGTAAATGACAAACTGAAAATCCGTCACATACGTAGTCGATTTGACTTGACGCACAAGTCGATCTGGTATATATCTCGGACAAATATAACCACCTCCATTCTCCCCGGCCGTACGCACAAAGGCGAAATCTAGACTAGTACACCTCTACATACACACACCTCTCGGTGTAGGCGGCGGCGATCAATGGCGATTCCGCCGGCGGTGAGTTTCGTCTGCTTTAGCGTCGGCTTGGGGGCCGATTCGGCGTGGCACAAGTACACGCTGTGCAGGCAGCGGGAGATAATGTTCGCCACCGTGAAGGAGGAAATCGAGCAGATGGACGAGATCAAGCTCAAGTCCCTGAAGCGCAAGTACAAGAGCATGCTAGCTGCATCCTCAATAGCGCCCTGCGTGTTCGGCGAAGGACGTGGATTAGAAACGTACTCCGCTACAGTTTGTGGCAATAATATTTCCTGTACTACTATTTATTTTCTCTATAATTCAAAGTTGTGCACATTTACCGAGTTGACGTGTATGCTGATGATCTGATCGCACGGGCGATCTACGTGGGTTGGCATTGCCTCTTGCCTACTTCATTATTCTGTACTAGATGATACACCACGCGTTGCAGCATGATCTTTTAGAAAAATATTATTGTACACTTTGAATATCGAACATGTCATATAGATAAGTCAGTATAACTAACGTGATAGGTTACAAAAAGTAATATACAACTTTTGGATATAGTGTGACTGAAAATAACACTACAAAGTCAAAAATGTACATGGACATGATGCAAGTGCATGGTTGCACGGCATAGAACGAATACTTCTATATGATTACTGAGTATAAGTCGCACTGGGGCAGTATTTATTATATACAAAGAGACAGAAAGAGGTGGTTAGGTCAATGTGCCAATGGATTTGACTATACAAACTAAATAGGCTAATAAAGCAGACTATCCTAAAAGAGTATATCGGATAATTCACAAAAATGGAGGATAATCCACATCCGTCAGATAATAGCAATACCATATCCTCTACCAGTCGGGTATTCGCTTGACCAATATCCTTATCCGTATCCGACGACGGATTTCCATAGTTACATATCATATCCTTAAAAATGGATATGGATGCGGATTCGAGGCAGAAATTATCCGTACCGTTTACATCATTAGTAATGGAGCAAGGTGAGTGGAATGTAGGGTTTAGGGTACAACGTTATAGGAAGGAGGTCAAAACATGGCCTCATGAAACGGCCGATATTATTAGCGTTCTTATTGAGAAATTGTGTGTGGCAAGATGGATAGGAGGGTGATTGTTTCTCATTTAGACGGAATATTCTTCAGTGGGAGGCGACGTTCCCGTCGACAGCGAGGCGCCCGTGGTGACTTCGTCAATCTCAAGACCCAACCGCCGGCTCAGTCTCTCGGAGGTGCTCATAGGGGTAGGGTGTGAGTGTGTGCGTTCATAGGGGTGAGTGTATGTGAGCATCTGCATCGTACTGTGTTTCGCAAAAAAAATAAAATAGCGTTCTTATTACTGGGCCGTGCGGGCCATGCGAGCCGGGCAACCAAATGCACCAAATCGCCAGACGCCAGGGCCTGCTACCAAACACGCCCTTGGCATTCTTGCTCCCCAGCCCAGCAAAGCACTCTCCCCTGTTCCTTCGGCCATCTCTAAACCCCTGTTCTACGCTAGGGTTTGAGTTCAAGCCTCACGCACGCGCAGCCATCGATTCCCATGGCGACCGCGCCGGCGCTCCTCGGCGCGCTGGACGACTTCACTTCGCGGGAAACTGGGACAAGTTCTTCGCCATCCGCGGCGGCGGCGACAGCTTCGAGTGGTACGCGGAGTGGCCGCAGATCAAGTCCCCGCTCCGATCGCTCCTCCTCGGGGCGGAGGGGGCGGATATCCTCGTCCCGGGCTGCGGGAGCTCGGCGCTCTCGGAGGAGCTATACGACCTGGGGTTCCGCCGCATCACCAACATCGATTTCTCCCGCGTCATCGTGGCCGACATGCTCCGCCGACACGCCCGCGTGCGCCCCGAGATGCGGTGGCGCGTCATGGACATGACTAAGATGCAGGTACGGCCTCCCGCCTCGTGAATCGCGATTGCGTCGGGCCAATTTAGGATTTATCGTGCTGGATTAGTTGGGGGACGGGGGTGGGTCATCGGTTGAGTTTTTTTTTGTAGCTGGAGCGATCTGTCGAATTATCTATGCTCACTTGGTTTACAGATTGTGAGGTCTGAACGTTGAACGCTGATTGTTTTGGAGCTAGAATCGAAGTTTGCGATGCTTGAATGGACCTGAGTACCCAATGCTGTAATGGGCAATGATAAGATGCTGACTGAAGAATATATACACTAATACACCTGTATTTTTAGGAACATTGGTACCATGACTAGAATTTGAACCCCTGCATATAGAACTGGTTGGTCTGAGTTCCATGGACTGGTGTAACTGCATAATCTTACAACTGAACTGATATGTCGGCACTCTATACCTAGCTTGTATACAGACATTCACTGTCATGAATATTTAGACTGATATAGCGTGAAAGCAATGATCAATGAAATAATACAAGACTTCCAAAATGCAATTACAGAGCAGTTCAATACACAGGCTTAACACATAGTTATATGCTTTTCATTTTATGTGCAGTCACTGATAGATGACGTGACCATGGAATAATAGGTATAACATATTTATGTATTTGCTAGGTTTGAACTTTGAAGACATTAACGTTCTGATTTTTTTTCAATATAAAAATTTATATCGGTACAACATAAGCTAGGCATAAACGCATGAGCCAGTAAACTTCTAGAAGGCTGAAATGCTGGCGGTTTTAGATTTATAGCCTCGAGTAGTTTAGCCTGTCTTGGATATCCTATATGAAATTATATGGACATTATTGTCTAAAAGTACGAGTAGTCCGATACAGGCGGATATCACTCATCCCGCATCCTATTCTACCCTATGTTTTGGAGATCGAATCAGATACAGATTGTAGCGGATCAACATTTCCCTAAACTATATCCACTCAGTGGCGGAGGCACCGTGTAAGCATTGGGTTCATATGAACCGAATAAATTGCACAATATCCTTCACTAGTCTAATCTTTGTCATTGTATATTAGTGAAAATTTACACCATGGACAAGAGAACCCAATGATTCACGTGCTAGCTTCGCCACTGTATCCACTCCACAAGCCTTCGGATGAAGTATCCGTTCCGTATTCACCCGATGGCCAATGTTTGTGTCACTGAAATTGTTTTTGGTCACTAATTTAAAAAAAATCTATTGATTTATGCTTCTCATTTGCTCTTCACCATTCTGTAAGAATGTTTGTGGGCTTCTGAATTTTAGCACATTATGCTTTATTTGTTTAGCAATCTGTAACACACACTATTCTGGAAACCAGCTGACGTTCCGAATTGGCAGTTTCCAGATGGTTCATTTGATTTCATACTTGATAAGGGAGGATTGGATGCTCTGATGGAGCCAGAGGTTGGCACAGAACTGGGGATGAAATATCTAAATGAGGTATTTCAGTTATCAGTTTGTAAATTTAATTACCCCCATTTACTTGCAGTAATCTAGTAGACTTGATGGAAATTATATTTTCCTGATGTCAAGTCTCACAAAGCAAGCACCTTTCGCAGGCCAAAAGGGTTTTGAAGTCAGGGGAAAATTTGTGTGCTTCACTCTAGCAGAATCCCATGTTTTAGGTGAACTTCTATCAACTTCTAGCAGAATCCCATGCACCCGATGTGAATTTAGGGTAGTTCCAAATTTTAAGCTACACTTCTTTTACTTTCTCTGTTCTTCTATGAGAGGTTTTATCACACTTTTTGGAACAACTATGACTAACTTGAATCAATACAAATAAAAGGTCCTGCGATTATGAAAGTTTCTTTAACATAAAATCTAGTGATATATTAGTAGTGTATCTGTGGCCATAGCCCAAATAGATACTTGTGCTGTTCTGCAGGCATTTAGATCCAGAAAGTTCCTACTTTTTTTAGAAACACCAATTATAGAACAGATAAGCTATCTTCTACGTAGTTATTTTCTATTCAATCAACACTTAAACTTTAGTTACACTCTTTCTTCTACTTTCTCTCTTGTAGACCTACTTTTGCCTGAGTTCAGGTTTGGATGGGATATGAGTATTCAAGCTATAGCCAGCGAAAGCTCCAGCAAGTCTGCCTTCCAGACCTTCATGGTGGTCATGGTAAAAGGGAAGATGGGTGTTGTGAACCGAATAAAATCACGACTGGACCAGAATTCTGAATACTATAACATGACACAGGTACAACTGTGTTCTGATAAACATTATGAAATGTCAATAATGAAGTTCCTGTCGGGACTCTTACAGTTTACTCTTCTATTCTACGTTGGCGCTACAGGCAAATGCTGTAAGTCATGCTCTGCAAAATGAGAATAGAATCCGGGAGTCACACACTTCTGGTGTTGATGTACTTTTGTCATTGCGAGATCTTCAGCTAGGAGCTATTGGAAATCTGAAGGTCATTGTTCCAGGACGAAGGAGGCAGTTGATTCTTGGTGAGCAGGGAAGTTCGCTGTATTGCTACAAGGCTGTTTTCATGGATGCTAAGAATCAAACAGGAACATTTGCATACCATTGTGGAGTTTTCATTGTGCCTAAGGTCTGTTGCATATTTTTCAATTCTCACCTGTGCCTTTCATAGTGTTTTAGCCGAATCCCCTAGCCAATCATTTCCTTCTCTTGCCAAAAAAATGGAATAATACGATGCATTATCTGATTATCATGAGACATTACTTTGAAACCAAGAGACACTACAACAAACTGTAAACTTTCTTCAACAAGGTTTTGGTGGGTTCATTTGCAGTAGGGTTCAAATCAAGTTGCATCATACCATAGTATGATGTATGCACGAATCATGAACATGTTAACGCAATACCAATTATTTTCTTTCTCTGTTTTGACTGTAAATTTCTAATATTACTTTCGTAACGCACCTTCCATGGAAGCATCCCAATTGCTGGAGATGAGCAGTTATTGTGCAAATAAGTCAAGAAACTCGCAAAATTTCATTCCACATGTAGATGCTCTAATCATGCTTTAGTCTTTAAATCATATAAGAGAAAGCTTAAAAAGGAGAGAAGAAATGGGTGAGGTAAGTGCTTGCGTAATTCGATGATTCTGGAAGAGTAATGGCATAAACCCTGCAGTTAGTTATTGGGCTACTTAAGAATGTCATTAACATGTAGAAGCAGGAACTTCCACAGCTTTACCAGTCTGGGAAGGACGCGGGGCTGAGCAATGTATATTTGAGAGTTTGGATGAGAAATACTGTTGTTCTAATCATACTGAAACTGCAAATCTGCTGGATTAAATGCAACTATTAGTTGGAGCTACAGATTGCAAAATATATGTTATTTGGTTTGAGGGACTTTCTTATCCTAGGATCTTTGGTTGATCATTGGATCAACCTGTGATTTTACCAAAGTTTTAAATAGCGGGAGAAGTTATTTAGCGGCAGCTTTTCTAGCAGCTAAACAAAGCTATAGCGCAGCTATAGCGGGATAATGCCATTTAGCGTTTTTGCTAAATTCATGAAAAAATCGATAACCAGCTATCCTAAAATTGATGTATATATCACATATAATGGCAAATAACCACTATCGCAATACTTCATAGATGCAATCAGAAGTTATTCATTTCACCGGTGACAAAATCGAAAGGAGATGAGACACGCGAGAGCAGCTTTGCCTTGAGATGCAACGGAGGTGGCTGGGAGAGATTGTCGCCTGGAGCAGCTGCAGCCAACTTGGCCATGACCGGGAGAAGCAGTTGTGGCCGGGGACAGCGGCAGCAAGCCAGAAATCGAGCACAGGCAGGATCCGAACGCGCTCGGCGCTGTCGTTCATCGCGGCCTAGGTCAGGAGCCGTCTGCGGCCGTGAGCAGGAGGTTAGGGCGAGCTGGAGCAGGAGCCAAGCAAGGCTTGGTAAGAAGCCAAGCATGGACGGGAGCAGCTGCAGCCATTCGTACCCGTGGCCATCACCGCCACTCGTGCTCTGTTCTGGAGGAGAGAAGGGGAAAAGGGGAACGAGGCTAGAGTTGCAAGCAGGTGGGTGGTTTCACGTTGACCAATTTATTTTGGCTAACGTTGTAGCGTTAAATGGGTCTTTTTAGCACTAAACGTGATCTAGCGGCGCTATTAACAATTTTTCATCATTAGCGGAAAAAGCACGTAGCTGTAACGGGAAGCCTCCCAGCAGGCTATAGCGCAGCTATAGCGCCGCTATAGCCAGAGATTTAAAAGTTTCGATTTTACCAAACTTGTGCTGTTGAGGGATGAGGTGGTCACAGCACAACCCATGACATTCCTCAAACAAACTGCCTCCGCGCTGTTGGGGTTGTAATAAGCAGTCCATTCCGGTCCTTTTGCTGTTGGGGTAGTAATAAGCAGTCCATTCCGGTCCTTTTCCTCAAACCCAACTAACTGATAGAGATTTATACATTTCTAGCTCTGCTCAATATTGTTACGAGTTGTTATTTTCTGAAGTTTAGCAGCAAAAGAAGTTTGCTGATTTCGTGTGATCTCTACAGCTCATTCATGGTGTAACTCTTACAGCTTATCTCCTTGCATGAGCAATTTATTGTTTAAAAAGTTGTTAGGCAATTAGCAACCAGGATTGAAAGCAAATGACTAATACAAACTTCACTTGGTTGATTGACCTTGCAATTATATGGCACTAGCACCTGCATGTTAGGATCATATTCATGGTAATGTAATTTTTTTCCTGCAAGTGGGAGTTAAGAAATTTCCATCTTACGATAAAAAACAATGAATTTGGTTGAAGTCCGGTAGTCGACGGACATACCAGCCAAGCAATGCTTTGTTGACTATGTTTTAGTTTCCTTATCAGCATTTTCTGCTTTATCTCTGTAATGAAACCTATAGATATGCTGCCATGGTTTCTGTTTTAAATAAAAATCGTGTTACCTAGATTTAATCCTGCTAAGGTTTTACTATAGTTTATCACTCATTATTTATCTCCGATTATGACTGGTGCAGCTTTTCCATCCAACAAAATTATATTATTTTCCTGGGTCAGCTGATCTTGCCAACTAGACTTTTTTTTTGAGATTCGCCAACTAGACTTTGCTTAACCACAGACAGCAGTTTGCTTTTGCATATGCATTGGTTCCTTCAGTTTTGTACCTAACAATCAATATAGAAAATAAATACTCAAACAGCTCTTCTGTCTGTTCATGATTGCTAATGAACATACATACTTTCAGGCACGTTCTCAGGAATGGTTATTTGCTTCAGAGGAAGGCCAGTGGGTTGTTCTTGAAAGTGCAAATGCTGCTCGTCTAATCATGGTACAGTTGTATGAATGCAAACTGTGTGTTTATCATTTTGATATCTAGGATTATGTTACCTCATTCTCACGGCTTATATTTATGCGATCTAGGTATTCCTGGATAGCAGACATGCAAATGCTGACTTGGATGTTATCAAGGTGTTTTTTTCTCAACACTTTGATTGCGAAAGGCTCCTATATCAATATATGTTATGTCTTAACATTAATATTTTGCTGATTCACAGAAGGATTTATCTCCTCTTGTTAAGGATCTAGAACCTGAATATCCTGAAGAGACAGACCCTATGCCGTAGGTGTCATTTTTTAAATTTCATCAGCATTTTCTTCTACAGATTGTCATTTATGATGTTCAGAAAATAACGGAGACATCAAACAACTAAATCAAACTTTGCAATTATGTATTGAGGCTAAAGTGTCTTTTGTCACTGGCCAGGAGAAAAATCGATGCTATTTTAACAATGGTTTGCTCACGAAAAATAAGTTTGATGCGTATATTCTGCTTGTTATCTTATTTAGGAAAGATGTATCATCATTATTATTGTTATCTTTTTTTGTCATTGTCATCATTATTATGTCTCCTGCTTTTTTGTCTACTACAACCCACACTACCTGGATCCTGTAATCACGTTACACCCCCTTGTTTGCTGAAGTTATTGTATTCTAGCAAATAGTGTGACTTTGTATGTGAACTTTCTTTAACTTGAAGGCACAAATACTGAAGTAACTAAATCATTAGCATCTAGATTCATTATATGTTTGTAATAATAATAATAATAAAAAATACAGGACAGATCTGGTTCTCAGGGTATTTTGCAAAAGCTAACAAAAAGTAAAGCACTAAAATACAGAAACAAGCGCGTGGATTACAGTAAACAAACAACATGGAGAGAATGATGTGATTGAAACTGTTCTGTTATTTTAACATTTATCAAATAGGTGGCTCTTTGTAACTGGTTCTATGTAGTTGTCAATGTACATGGTGCACTGCCTAGTAGTAGAATGTGTTTAATGTTACTGTGTAGTCTCCAATTAAAGTTGACTTTGTTCTGGAAAGTGCCCTCAAATTCCGTTAAAAGCTGCATTATGACTGCATTCTTATGTTTGGAAAGAGCTGTCTAAATTTCTTACATTTGATAAATTTGTGCAAGATATGTGGGTGGTTCATCTTCAGACCACTTCACTCCTAGATGGCATCCCAATATCCCATTGTGCATAGTATAGATCACTACTCTGACTTGTTTACTTATCTCACTTGGATTTGTTCTAGCTATTTATCGTAAAACGGTTGTTCACTTTGATATTTCATGTTGCGGTGCAGGTTCATGATGGCTAGTGATGGCGTGAAACGAAGTGATATTCTGCAAGAGGTACTTCTTTTTTTCTAGAGACCTATTCTAGTGGTAATGACCTTTGCCCTTTTCCCATAGGGCCAACGCTAATAAACACATATATTCTATGTGGAAACAATCAATTTTGAACTTTGAAAACTTCCCTACCAGGTCCTAGTTGAACCTCAGACTATAAGATCATTTATTTGTGATAACCCAATCACTTTGAACCAATGCCTAATAGCAAATTACTTCATGCTAACAAGTGCACAACCGAATGAAATTATAGTTGGACAAACCAGAAAGACCATACTTGCTAATGACTAACAAGATTTTTAGATACCGTGCGTAATAACTAGTGTCCTGTTTAGAAGTTGTGTCAGTCAACAAAGATTCCCAAGGTAGGCGTGGAGAATACCGACACATCAAGGTTTGGAATTGCTTCATACAGATGGATCAGCCTCTGGAGATGAAGCGCAATTTCAATGACGAGTTCCTCGTAGTGGGTAGTGGGCGGTTGATCATCATCCGACGACGTGTAATTCCGAGTAGGATCATTGATGCACACACATATGGTTGTAAGTGTGAGGGAGTTGATCCGGAGCCGACGGAACCTGGGGCTAGTGTGAACGAAAAGGATCTCTAGAGCTGGGCACGTGTCACCAAAGCACTGCAACAAGTCGTACCGTATGCTAAGGCACTCCAGCCCGAGCAGCTTGAGGTGGGAGAAATGTAGCCCTTGTAAGAATTTACCGGCGGGTATAGGAGCATGCAGTTTGCGAGGGTGACGGCACGCAGGGTGTTTGCGCATCGGAAGATGGACCCTTCTGGCAGCCGCTTCAGTGTGTAGCCATCGTAGCCATCGAAGTTCAGCTGGAGTACGGCCTGCAGGAGTTCGGTCCACGCCTGGCTCCACTCTCGACCGCAGCCTACAGGAGCTCCAGCTGGACTTTGACGGCTACACGCTCGAGCGACTGCCAGAAGGATCCATCATCCGATGCGCAAACACCCTGTGTGTCATCATCCTCGCAAACTGCATGCTCCTATACCCCGCCGGCGAAGTCTTCCAAGAGCTCCATTTCTCCCACCTCAAGCTGCTCGGGCTCGAGTGCGTCAGCATCCAGGACAACTTGCTGCCTTGCTTTGTTGAAGCGTGCCCAACTCTAGAGATCCTTTTCGTTCACACTAGCCCCGGGTTCCGTTCGCTCCGAAAAAACTACCTCACAGTTACAACCATATGTGTGGACATCAATAATCCTAATCGGAATCACACTGTCGTCAGATGATGATCAATCGCCCCACTACGAGGAACTCGTCATTGGAACCACGCACCATCTTCGGAGGCTGATCCATCTGTATGAAGCAGTTCAAAACCTTGATGTGTTGGTATTCTTCACGCCTACCTTGGAAGTTCTTGTTGACTGGCACAACTTCTGTACAGGACTACTGTCTACAGAGTTATTGCACAAGATATCTAGAAATCGTGTTATTCACTAGCTAGTATAGTCTTTCTAGTTTGTCAAACTGCAATTTCGTTCGGTTCTACACTTGTTAGCATGAAGTAATTTGCTATTACGCATTAAGTTAGATTCAGCTTGAAACAGTATTAGTTAATTACCACCGGTTAAACAGTTCATTGGTCTCTAGTTAACGACCGTAGTCTCTACTTAACGAACTTCATGTGGTTCCCAAGTGGCTGGATCGAAACATGACCTGCTGCATAGATTCACATTTTAAGGTCTGCACTGAGTTTTCAGTTTTTTAGAGAAAAATGGAACTTTATATACCGTGCACACTTCCTGGAAGCAGCGCAGAATGCTAGATTCTATACAACTCCTAGGAGAGATACAAAATGCTAGAACCCATACGATGATGTAGACTATCTTAAAACTGTTTTTTAATTCTATGTTGTACTGCTGTAGCCCCGGTGGCTGTTGATGTTTGACAGTCTCAAAACTATGTCAGTTGATGTTAGAGACTTATCTTAAAACTGTGGTTATTGATGGTAAAGACTATGGTTGTTGTTGCCCTGGTGGTGGTTGATGTTACAGACTCTTAAATTTGCGATTGTTGATGTTACAGACTATCTTGAAACTGTTCAACTTATTATGTTGCTTCCTTGGATTTGGCACTTGTGCATGTAATGCTCCTCCGAAAAATTTAGTTGCTGAAATACTTTATTTCTAGATATATTTGGATTTTTTTGCAAATGCTATTTTGAAATCTAGCACGCTATTCCCGCTATAATTTGTGTAGCATTTGGAGAAGAGTCTCACTATCTTTTGTAGTGTGCTATTTTTTCGTTGGTAAATACTGCTTGGAGAGAAGTTGTATGGCAAGACTCGAAAAGAACTGGGATGCATGGAGATAATATCTTTCATATTTATATCAAGATTTACTTGGATGAATTAATGAAAATAACCTGCATCTCTACCATGGTTTTAAAGGCGACAAGGCATCCTAAGGCGGAGTGGGGCGCCTCACCGCCTAGGCGCTTAAAGCGTAAGGCAAGGCGACGCTTTAGAGAGAGACAGGAACATGAGAAGGTGAGGCGGAGAGGAAAGAGACCATGGGGAGAGAGGGGAACAGCACCACGGGCACAAGCAGGCAAGCAGCACAGCACCACGGGCACAAGCAGGAACAGCACGACGGGAACCACAAGCACGAGACATGAACAGGAGAAGGTGAGGGCAGAGAGGAAAGAGACCATGGGGATAGAGGGGAGCCGCACCTTGTTGCCCTGCTGGGAGAGGGCTGCGCGAGGGGAGGAGAGGTCCAGAAGCTTGGCCGGAGAAGAGGAGGGCGGAAGCTGGCGGAGGAGGAGCTGGCCTCCTGAGAGGAGAGGGCTCCTCTTTCTCTCTCAGATCGATTCCTGCCACGAGTGAGATCCCCACCCTCTCTCACATCGATTCCTGTCTACTTACCCCCCGAATTCCTTCTCATCCTGCCCAATTTCTGTTTCCCACCCCGTCGAGCTGTGTTTCCCGCTCGACCTGCCCGGAGATGACGAAGGCGTCCAAAAAACGACCAGAGCGACGCCCTCTACGCCTAAGCGTCGACTTGGACGCCTCAAAAGACGGATCTGGATGCCTTAGACCCGAGCCTAAGGTGGGGGCGACGCCTTGCCATCCCGAGCCGCTCTGACGCTTAGGCGACTCCTTAAAAACCATGATCTTTACAAACTAATAATGGATACTCCAAATAACTTGATCTTATCCTACTAAAATTATTTAGTCTCTATGCATTGATATTTGATAGGTAAAAATATTATTTACACGCCTATGAATAGGCCAGGCACAACTCAATACTCCTAAGTGCTAAGCTCCGTCAGTATGAACCTTGGAGGACGGTTGCTCCTAACAAAGCCGACAACCATGCTTCCACGCGGATAGTATCCAGTGGCGCAATGATGCAATGCCTCTCTTGGCCAAAGACAGCCGTATTCGTTGTTTCCCTATCCACAAACTCTGAGCATTATCAATCGGGGATAAGCCCTTCCTCTAAGACCATGGTGTGTAGTCCATGGCTGATGGCCACCAGCACATAATTGGATACTCTTGGAGATGCTCTCATGCCAGAAGGTCCATCGAAATAAGCAGTCCACCAGGAGGTACTCATGGCTTCGATAGTCTGACCGCAAAGGAGGTAGGCGGGTCCGTGATAAAATTCTTTCCTTGCAAGATACTTCACTGTCCAGGCAAGCAACCTACATGAAGAACTTGACCCATAGTGAGCCACCGATTTCTTCCAGGTTTGCTTTCACGAGGCCGATGTGGTTGCCCCCTGCAAGACCCTGGTAGGATCTTCTCCACTTGCTTTTGCAGGTTGTGGAGGCCAACCACCATGGGCTGGTGAAAATAAATAGTCACCTGAACTACCTTAACCAGAAGAAGTCGCCAGCTTTGGTCATCATGTTTGCCTTCCATAATGGTAGCAGTTTGTCACACCTATCCAGTATCCCTCTACGGTTGATGCCTCAGTCGATGGCTTGCACATCCCCAATGGGATCCCCACGTTTTTCATTGCAAAAGCTGCAGGCTAGCACCCAACGACCAACGACCAACGTAGCCAACACAGTGGAATCCTCCTCAAAGCACTCGATGGGGGAGACCGAGCAGAAGAAAAGGAGGGAGGGTGTCTGGATATTATCAATCGGTAGAGGTGTGAATGTCTGTTTTTGACCCCTATGAAGCATCAATCCTATTGATGTAGCTTACTGGACTATACAAGTAGGGGAGCAACTGCAGCTGACCAACTGAGGTTGCTCCAACAACCCCTAGCAGCCCAGGTCTGAACAGGATGGTGCTACTTGTGGACTAATACCTGTATATGCTTTTATATGAATTCTCAAAACCACATGGTTCGCTAGTTTGTTCTATGTCTGTTCACTGTTAAGTTGCACACACCAAATACTTCTGCAACTGACCTCCTCCTTGTGTTGCATTTTGAAGGTAACATCAGAAATAACAGGTTCTATGGTTGTGGAAGATGTTGTTTATGAAAATGTTGATGGAGACCAGAGCTGTGTGTCTGAAAAAGTGTTCCGACGACTTATTTTTAAAAGAAGTTCTGGCTTGGTGCAATCTGAAGCATTGTTAATTAGTGACTCTCCCAGTGACGAGTCAGACAACAAGAACAAAAATTCATCTACAGCATCAAAAAAGAAGAGTCAAAAAAAGGGTCTCACTGGTATATTCTTATTTGATGTCACAATATTCTGTGATGGTGTGGCTGTTTTCATATTTCTGCGCCAATTAATGTTATTGGTCAGTTGGTCTGTACTGATGGAATAACATAATCAAATTTAGTTGTGTCGCGTCTTTACTTTGTATCTTCTGTAACTTGTAAACCCACTGGTTGGCTCTTTTATAATATGCAGGATCCAAGAACAGTCTGAGGATCGACCATACCTATCTTGGTAGCTCTTATCACAGTAGTATCATATGCGGGCTTTCTTTAGTTGCATCTGCTCTGACTGCTTCGGCATCATCTGGAGAAAAAGTAAGTAATATGATATCATTATGCATGAACCATGTAACTTTTAAGACAAAAGCCCTAAAGTTGTAAGGTTGGTTTTGTATGAACTAGGAACTTAGTAGCCTCGGTTATTGTTTTTTCCATTAAATCACTAATTGTTCTGAATTAATGACACTAATATCCTGTGTTTTGTTTTGTAGGTTAGCACCACTATTGTAGGTCTTGGAGCAGGGAGTTTACCAATGTTTCTTCGAGGATGTCTCCCTTTTTTAGATATTGAGGTAAGTGGAAACATGCTCTCTTCTTGACTTACTGATTGAACTGGGTGATGATGCTTCTCAAAATTTACAGGTTGTGGAGTTGGACCCTATGATGGAGGAGGTAGCAACAAAATATTTTGGCTTTTCAATGGATGAGCAATTGAAGGTAACTTTATAGTCTGCAAAAATAACTAGATGTTACTTTTGGGAGGCCCTTTTGTTTTGAAACATATACATGGTGTTCTTAGTGATGTACTTAATATCCATAAGACCATAAAAGTGTAGCAAGGTCTATTGCAACTGCTAATGTGTTAAATTATGTTTATCCTAATGTATCATTTTGGTTTTGTATACAACACCAAGCAACGCACAACGCAATAAGGACTTCAAAAATAACATTCTCTATTAATAAAGCATGATTGATGTTCTTCTTTCTTGTACTAGTAATATTTTACGCCTTTATCGCATTCCTGTTTATGAGCTAAGTAGTACTGTGTAAACTGCTGCCTACTAAGCATTTAGTAATCAGCAATATTGAGGTTAGTTCAGAATTCACATTTCTCGTTGACCCTGTGTTCAGTGTTGTTTTCTAATGCCTTGTTCATTTTGTTTGTTACATAAAGAATTGTGCTATTCGTAGCATTGAGCTCTTCTACATTTTCCCTATTCCTTGCAATAGGTGCATTTGGGGATGGAATCAAATTCATCAAAGAAAATGCAGTTGCAGACCATGGTACTTCACCAAATGGCAAAGACACCAATGCAGTCAGAATTCTTATTGTTGATGTTGATTCATCTGATCTAAGGTGTAGACTCTCAACTTTTTCTATGTTGTCGTCCACCATTCTATTACTGTTATCAATACAGTATCTGATTTCATGTCCATGGTTACAGTTCTGGGTTGTCTTGCCCCCCAGCAAATTTTGTCGAAGATGCTTTCCTTACGTCAGCAAAAAAGTTCATTTCATCTGGGGGTCTCCTCATCATCAATTTAGTTGCCCGATCGTCTGCAGTTAGGGAAATGGTCGTTTCTCGACTGAAAGAGGTAACATGGGCCTGGGTTATGGTGCCTTCTTTATCCCCCCCCCCCCCCCCCCCCCCCCACACACACACAAAAAAATAAAAAAATAACTTGTAGTACCCTAATTGCGTAGGTGTTTTTAAAAGTAGTTGATCTAACAATTTTCTCCTGTAGGTCTTTGAACACCTGTACTCATTGCAACTCGAAGAGGATGTGAATGAAGTTCTGTTTGCGTTCCCGACCGGACGATATCTGGAAACCGATCACCTTGACGAGGCTGCAGCGAAACTGAAGGCTATGCTGAAATTTCCGGTGGATATAGAATCAGATATAAAGACTTTGCAGAGGCTGCAGTAGTGTGTAGACTTCTAGTATGAAGCACATCTATTTGTACCTGGCACTCAGAGAACATTCAATATTGGCTTTCTTTATTTGTAAAATAGAAACTAACGACAGGGTACAAGGTGCTCTTAAAATTGTATCGTCATGCCAAATTTTGCAAAAGTAAAGCATTGCTACCATCCGTGGAGTTACAAAGGGTGTTTTTTCACAGAAGAAATAGTACACCCTTCTCTATTGCGGATGATAGAGTGAATTCCACTTTTTACCCTGTAGTTATACATTTGTGACACTAATTACCCCGTCTAGCGAAAAATTGTCTAGATTACCTGTTTTATAAACTTTGGACACTTTTTTTGATGCATTTCCGTTGAGCAAGGTGTGAGATGTTGATTGAGGCTGAAAAAACACACATTGAATAAATGGTGAAGAGAAATCTGAACATTATTGTTGATGCCGCCCTCTGATCTTTACAAATTTTGACGCACCACGAAAGTTCTAAGATGCCGGTCTATTCTAGCGAAACAAGCAGAATGTCAAAATGACGCAAAACCGTGTTCAAAATTCTATATATGTTGCCTTTATGATTTTGTTCCACTAAATGGGGGTAATTAGTGGCACAAATGCACAGTTAGAGGGTAAAAAGTGGGTGCCAAAAGAGAGCACGTCCACTCAGTTCCGTCCGTATCCGCTCCGTTTTCATCCCTACCTACTAGTGTTAACATCCGAAAGAGGGTAAAAAGTGGAATTCACTCCGGAGGATATATCTCTACGGGAAAGGACGGGCTTGTGAATACTTCTCCGCTTGGAATTATTAGAGGACTGTTAAAATCCTACATGGTCTTTCTACATTCCACAGGCTTAGATTGACTGCACATTTTCTCTCACAGTGCTTTGACTAGGTTCCCATCGAGTGATCTTTGTAGTTTGCGTGTCCCTGTACACTGAACCAGTTTGTAGGATCAATCCGAGATTAAAACGTTTACCCCATGTCAGCTGACTTGGGGCGGATGTTTTGATACTGACATGTGTGGTCGCCCGAGGCTTCTAAATATGGTCAACAATCCAACTTACACCGATCTGTCTGGTCTGGTCCAGAGTCCAAACTCAGTAAGATGGGAAAACACTGTGAAAAGCATGCATCTAAACAGAGCTGTCGATCTCATTCTTCATGAAAAATTTAGTTGTGCGAGAAAATTGCACGCGCGCCCACACTACAATCTTCCAAGCCGGCACTTAATGTGAATAACTAATAATATCCTGCCAAGATGAACATCAGACATGGACCGACGATTGTAAGCATACCAAACAATCCTACCCATGATACTGCAGTAGCATGTAGTATGATCATGGTGTGATAAGGATATATTATCTTTGATCTGGTTGTGAATGTAGTAATAGATCTTATTCGCTAAAGAATTACACATTGAGACAATGCTTTACTTCTACAAACTAACCCTAACATCCGATAGGAGTAGTAATTATCAAATACAGTAAGTGATTAAACTTGAAAAGATGGTGCTTTTCAAATATTTTTAGGAGGAAGTGGTTTCGTTTCCTAGACCAACATAAATAATGGTAATGGTTTAATCAATGGAGAAAAAAAATAGGCATAGAGCAGAAGTTTTGTCTGCAGCTTAGTAGTTCGTAGGATAAAAATAATAACATGCAGTTGCAATACATAATTATATTTATGGAAGATATAATTTGCTGTTGTGCCCTTGTGACACCGCGCAGTATCATGAATTGGGTCGTCCAACCTTGCTCTTATCTTATTGTTTCACGGTATTTTAAGGAGTTTTAACAACATACCAAATAATATTATCTTCACAATTTCCCAAGGGGTGTTTGGGGAGAAATTATCAACTTCCAATACTATATGTCATACATTTTGCTTTCTCCACCTGAGTTTTTAAATGAAGTATACATGACATATTTATTATTCTCTAAATTGGCTTGTGGGTCTTCCTTTTTAAGCCTTTTTTCATTTGAGTTATCAAAAAGATAATAACCATCATATATATATTGCACAATTTTCTCCTTATTTTCACACTGGGTTTAAATGAGTTTTTGCACCATATCATAAATCTCTTTCCTCATATTTTTCCCACCACATCTTTTTGAGAAGATATTCAAAATGCACTATACCTGTGAGCGAGAAGAATTGGAAGATCAACGATCCTATCATATGAGACACATTGTTTGTAAAGTGGGGATGTTAGGGTTAGTTTTAATCACCCGTTAGATGTGTCCAAACGTTGTACGGATGCATGTGTCCCTACGGTCACGTCTTTTCACCGGGGTGTGGAGTGCCGGGGTTGGGAGAAATCCCCGCCGGTTCTTAATTACTGGCGCTGACGTGGTGCCTTCGGGCGCCACCATACTTCTTGAAGGGCGTCGGTGTACCCATTCTCCACTCCCATCCGTGTACCTGGAGAAATCCTAGGATCAGTCCGGATAGCAGCGGCGTTGTCGTCGCATTCCTTCTTGAAGGTAATGCTTGGTACGCGACAACCTGGCGGCACGCGAGCTTGGTGGGAATTCTCCAGAAGGCGCAGCATTTGCGGGTCTTCTTCGCTTTTGTCAATCTAGTGTTGTTGACATTTTTTTGTCTTTCTTTCTTTTGTTTTCCTTTTGGGCGTGATTGTGTTGTTTGCCCCAGCGTTGTCGGTTGTATCGGGTGGTTGCTATATTAATATAGCGGGACGTAAGTCTATTTCGAGAGACGTCTTTTCACCCGTATGGACGCTTATGTCTGTGCAAGCATCTATTTCATATGCCAGTTCCTCGAAGAGGCAACTCCTCTCACGTTGCATACATCCAAATCCATCAATGAAGAGATGAGTAATCGTGAAGAGATAATGATATGTAACCACGACTCTGCGTGCCTATAATGCATTTCTTTGCAGGTCGTGGTCTGGTCCGTGTGACGTGCCATCTGAAATACAGTACTACAAGCCGTCGATCTCCCGAATTTAAGTAGTTGGTTGTGGACACAGAGCTCCATGAGATAGCCATACAATAATATCTTGTTTGGCATTTCTTTTTCCTCAAACTATTTCCCCAGATTTGCACTATCAGTTAATTTGTTTAAGCCATCCTATCACCTAACATGGCGGCTGCTAGCCCGGGAATGATATTGTTCGGGCATGATTGCAACTGTTGAAATTAATGGGCCTCTAGTTGATTTGGGCCCAAAAGAATTTCAGAAAATTGGAGAGAAGTCAAGGGGGTGGACAGCACGTTGGGAACATAGTCCCATACTGCTAAGGCAACAAGTTTTGCACCAGCTTATAAGCAAGACCTGCATGGTCTCCTTGAATGAGTTGACTAGAAAGAGCTATGCTAAGTGTACTCCACACGCGCGCGCGTCGCTCGCATTTCGCATTTATTCGCGTTTAATTACGCGTGACTTGTGACTTTGGATCTTTGGGCTTGGCGAGCGCGACCGTGGGCTAATAAATTGCATCTCTTTTTATGTTTTTGTTAAGCGGTGTTTAATCTTATCCACCCACGACTGTCTCACGTACGACCCAAGAAAGAGCTGCACGTTTTCGTGCCGTTAGAAGTCGTTCGTGATGGAGATATGCCAGGGGGCGGATCCTGGAATATAGGCAGTACGTGCTGCGTGGGGGTTATCGATCTGGTCCTATAAGAGGGAGACGTCCCTCTCGATAGAAACCACGAGAAACACAACCCTAACCAGTTCTCCTCTGAGCCGCCGCCGCCGATCTTCGTCGATCCTTTCCCTGCCGTGCAGCAGGGCGAGGAAAGCAGTGGTCTCCGGACTTTCCCCGGCGATTGGCGTCCTGCACGAGGGAGCCGGGCGATAAAGTTTCTGGGCAGTGCTTCGCACGGCTGCTTCTTCTTCTACTTCCTCGACTACATCTTGCTGCTTCGCTTCGTCAACTCTCCATCAACATCTTCGTCCAACTGCTGTAAGAATTCAATCACACTTTGATCTGCTAGCAAGAGGTTTTGAGTACATGTCGTTTCCATATGCCATGTTAGACTTCGTCTTTGTGATCGCATGTATAAATCTGTTAGATCTATCTCTGTCATCTAGTTTGTCATACAAATTCGGAATATTTTTAATAGTAGGCCATGCTATTTTTCCAACAGTCCAGAAACTTTATATCTGTGCAATGGCTGGACCAAGCGATGTGATGAAACCTGAGAGGTTTGGGGGTGAGAACTTCAAAAGATGGCAGACCCGTGTGAAGTTCTGGCTTATGAGCATGAACTTATGGTGGGTTATATCCCCCACGGTTGAAAGGCCTCTTACCGAGGCTCAGCAGCGTGACTATGAGGTGTCTTCCGACACTGCCATGGGCTGCCTACTCTCTCTCATGACCGATCAACTTTGTGACATCTATATGAACTATGCCAGTCCTGCCCTTGTGTGGGAGGCTCTCGACAGAAAGTATGGAGAGTCGGATGCTGGGCGTGAACTATACGTCAATGAGCTGTACCACGATTTTAAGATGGCCGATAATACTTCGGTTGTTGTACAAGCTCATGAGATCCAGCTGATGGTGGGGGAACTCGCCGGTTTTGGTGTTAATCTGCCTGACAAGTTTGTGGTGGGGGGCATTATTGCCAAGTTACCTCCATCATGGAGGAACTTTGCCACTACACTCAAACACAGGAGGGAGGTGATGACTGTTGAAAGTCTAATCGCTACTCTTGATGTTGAGGAAAAGGCTAGAGCCAAAGACGTTGAGAAAAACCCTTCCCAGCCGATTCCTAATGCCAATGTCGTGCACAATGGTGCTGGCGGTTCTGGGGCAAAGAACTACAAGAACAAAGGAAAGGCAAAACAAACCACCAGCTTTAAGAAGAAGAAGAACAAAGAAAAGGGTGACTTCAACTGCTTTGTGTGTGGCGAGCCTGGGCACATAGCCAGGAAGTGTCGCATGCGCAAAGGCAGGAAGGAAGGTGGCCAGCAATCTGCAAATGTCACTGTTAGCGAGGCTGGAGGAGGATCTGGGTATGTTCCTAGTGTCCTTATTGCATGTCAATCCACTGATTGGTGGATAGATACTGGAGCTAACGTACATGTGTGTGCTGACTACAACTTGTTTTCTTCTTATCAGGCTAGCAACAGTGGCTCCGTCGTGATGGGGAACGGGACACGAGCAGCTGTACGTGGGATCGGCAGAGTTGACCTGAGGCTTACTTCGGGGAAGACTCTATCGCTGAAGAACGTACAGCATGTCCCAGCAATAAATAGGAACCTACTGTCTGGTTCGCTGCTGTGCCGTGATGGCTACAAGCTGGTCTTTGAGTCGAATAAATTTATTATTTCGAAATTTGGTTTGTTCATTGGAAAAGGCTATAATAGCGGAGGCTTGTTCCGCCTTTCCATTTTAGATGATTGTAATGTCGTAAACAATTTATCTTGTTCTTCGTACTCTGGAATTCATGTTGGAGATGCTGCTGTTTGGCACTCTCGTTTATGTCATATTAATTTTGATCGCATTGTTCGGTTATGCAAGCTTGATTTAATTCCGAATTTTTCCATAGTCCGTGGATCTAAGTGTCAGGCTTGCGTGCAAGCTAAGCAGCCCCGAAAGCCTTTCAAGCCAATCGGGGAGAAAAGTCTGTCACCTTTAGATTTAATCCATTCAGATTTATGTGAAATGAATGGAGTATTGACTAAGGCAGGGAAAAGATATATGATGACATTGATAGATGATGCGACTAAGTGGTGTTATATTTATCTAGTAAAAACGAAAGATGAGGCTCTGAATTGCTTTAAGATTTATAAGGCTGAAGTAGAAAACCAACTAGAGAAGAAAATCAAACGGTTAAGGTCAGATAGAGGAGGTGAATATGTATCGCATGAGTTCGCCCAATTCTGTGCAGAACATGGAATCATCCATGAAGTGACCCCTCCCTACTCGCCACAATCTAATGGTGTGGCTGAACGGAAAAACCGAACACTTACGGACCTGGTGAATGCCATGTTGGATAGTTCCGGTTTATCCAAGTCGTGGTGGGGGGAAGCTGCATTGGCGGCATGTTATACTCTTAATAGAGTCCCTTCATCAAAAGGAGAAATAACTCCATATGAAGGATGGAAGGGACACAAGCCAACTCTGCGATTCTTGCGTGCATGGGGCTGTTTGGCCAAGGTAAACGTACCAGCATGCAAGAAGCGTAAATTGGGACCTAAAACTGTTGATTGTGTCTTTTTAGGCTATGCTCAGAATAGCAATGCCTACAGATTTTTGGTTATTAAATCCGAAGTTCCTGATGTGCACACTAATACTGTGACTGAATCTCGGGATGCTACTTTCTTTGAGACAATCTTTCCCATGAAGGAAAATAGAGCATCCACTAGTCAACCTACTTACCAAGTAGAACCAGAACCAGAACCTGAACCTGAACACACACCTTTGGTAGTTCCTGAAATTTCCAATGATGAGAATGATGGTGAAGTAGTTCCGAGAAGGAGCAAAAGACAACGGACTGAAAAGTCCTTTGGAGATGACTTCACTGTGTATCTCGTGGATGACGTTCCCAGAACTCTTGCAGAAGCATATGCATCCTTGGATGCAGATGATTGGAAGGAGGCTGTCCTAAGTGAAATGGATTCCATTCTCACTAACGGAACATGGGAAATATGTCCACGACCAATGGGTTGTAAACCAATTGGTTGTAAATGGATATTTAAAAAGAAACTACGACCAGATGGCACCATTGAGAAGTATAAGGCTAGACTTGTGGCCAAGGGTTTTACCCAAAAGGAAGGGGAGGATTTCTTTGATACCTACGCACCTGTAGCTAGGATGACTACAATTCGAGTGCTTATTGCACTTGCTGCTACACATAAGTTTCTAGTCCATCAAATGGATGTAAAGACAGCCTTCCTAAATGGAGAGCTCGATGAGGAAATTTAAATGCAGCAGTGTAACAGCCCAAAGTTTGAGAACCTAAAAACCCGAGTAAAATTCTCGCTTTTGTGTTGCATTGCATCATGGCATCCAATTTAAACTTGCTAAACAACCCACAAATGGTTTTGGCACCATTTAAAAACAAATGCCAAACTTGTTTCAACCAATTTCAAATTAATGAAGGCACTCAACCTTGCAAAATACAAAGACTTGACAACTTATATTTGTCGAGGAAGTTCCAAAGAGTCCAAATATAATTTTGACAAACTATTTTGATTTGCAAAATAAAATAAAGGGAGAGAAACTTAGATTGCCCGTGAGCAATTCCTATTTTATTTACCTATCAAATGATTTTCAAATATTCTGGAAAATTAGGGGAGCTCCATATTAATATAAAGAGGCTACCCAAAAATTTACATAAATTTTGGAGGTGTTTAACTGACTCAATTAAATCAAATACAGCTGCCGGAATTATATCCAGTGCTAAAAAGGACCTACTCATGATGGTTTTAGAATTGGCAGGGGGTTCATTGTAAAATCTTCATCTTCCCTCTCCTCCCGCCATTCCCGCGCCGCCGTGTCGCTCCCGTGCGACTCGCGCCCCGCCCAGGCCCCCCCTGCTCGCCTCCCCGCGTTCGCCGGCCGGGCCCTGCCTCCCCGCGCTGCCCTGGGCAAGGATAAGAAGAGCAGCACGACGCTCTGCTCCCTCACCCCTCTCGCTCTCCTTTTCTTTCCTCGAACCCGAAACCTCGCTCGCCGTCGCCGTCGCGCATCGTCGCCGTTCTAGTCCACGCCGAGCGCCACCGTTGGGGGCAAAAGGACCGCCCCGTTGTCCTCTACTTATCCTGCAAAGGAATCGAGCCGGGACGCCGTGTAGCTCCGGGGAAACGAGCTCCTCTTCCTCGACGACCGCCGCGCTCCGGGCAACATCACCGGCGACCCCGACCTTCCCCGTCTCCGCCGAGCCTCCGCACGCATCGAGGGTGAGATGCACGGGCTGAAAAGACAACGGGCTGAAAAGTCCTTTGGAGATGACTTCACTGTGTATCTCGTGGATGACGTTCCCAGAACTCTTGCAGAAGCATATGCATCCTTGGATGCAGATGATTGGAAGGAGGCTGTCCTAAGTGAAATGGATTCCATTCTCACTAACGGAACATGGGAAATATGTCCACGACCAATGGGTTGTAAACCAATTGGTTGTAAATGGATATTTAAAAAGAAACTACGACCAGATGGCACCATTGAGAAGTATAAGGCTAGACTTGTGGCCAAGGGTTTTACCCAAAAGGAAGGGGAGGATTTATTTGATACCTACGCACCTGTAGCTAGGATGACTACAATTTGAGTGCTTATTGGACTTGCTGCTACACATAAGTTTCTAGTCCATCAAATGGATGTAAAGACAGCCTTCCTAAATGGAGAGCTCGATGAGGAAATTTAAATGCAGCAGTGTAACAGCCCAAAGTTTGAGAACCTAAAAACCCGAGTAAAATTCTCGCTTTTGTGTTGCATTGCATCATGGCATCCAATTTAAACTTGCTAAACAACCCACAAATGGTTTTGGCACCATTTAAAAACAAATGCCAAACTTGTTTCAACCAATTTCAAATTAATGAAGGCACTCAACCTTGCAAAATACAAAGACTTGACAACTTATATTTGTCGAGTAAGTTCCAAAGAGTCCAAATATAATTTTGACAAACTATTTTGATTTGCAAAATAAAATAAAGGGAGAGAAACTTAGATTGCCCGTGAGCAATTCCTATTTTATTTACCTATCAAATGATTTTCAAATATTCTGGAAAAATTAGGGGAGCTCCATATTAATATAAAGAGGCTACCCAAAAATTTACATAAATTTTGGAGGTGTTTAACTGACTCAATTAAATCAAATACAGCTGCCGGAATTATATCCAGTGCTAAAAAGGACCTACTCATGATGGTTTTAGAATTGGCAGGGGGTTCATTGTAAAATCTTCATCTTCCCTCTCCTCCCGCCATTCCCGCGCCGCCGTGTCGCTCCCGTGCGACTCACGCCCCGCCCAGGCCCCCCTGCTCGCCTCCCCGCGTTCGCCGGCCGGGCCCTGCCTCCCCGCGCTGCCCTGGGCAAGGATAAGAAGAGCAGCACGACGCTCTGCTCCTCACCCCTCTCGCTCTCCTTTTCTTTCCTCGAACCCGAAACCTCGCTCGCCGTCGCCGTCGCGCATCGTCGCCGTTCTAGTCCACGCCGAGCGCCACCGTTGGGGGCAAAAGGACCGCCCCGTTGTCCTCTACTTATCCTGCAAAGGAATCGAGCCGGGACGCCGTGTAGCTCCGGGGAAACGAGCTCCTCTTCCTCGACGACCGCCGCGCTCCGGGCAACATCACCGGCGACCCCGACCTTCCCCGTCTCCGCCGAGCCTCCGCACGCATCGAGGGTGAGATGCACGTCCTGCTGGACATCCTCGTTCTTCCCCTCCCCCCCGTAGATCCCCGTATTTGCGTAGCTCGCCGCCGGCCACCGCGTGCGCGCCGCGCCGGTCGTGGCGTGGCCGCGGTCAAACGCCGTGGGCCTCGCGTGCCCACGTGGCCGCCGCGTGGCTGCTGACTTGGCTCTAGGGCCACATGTCAGTGGGCAGCACCGCGTGGGTAAGGCCCTGCCCGGTGCAAAACGTTTCAGCCTTTCTCTGCAAAATAAAAGAAATTGAAAACTGAAAACAGATCCAAATCTTTTCTTCTAAAATGCATAGTAAATTGAAAAATGAACCAAATTCGATGATTCAAATTTCTATGGATAGATCTGGTTGTGCTCCATCTGTTAACCTCATTTTGGCATAAAAGATGTATTATAATTTTTGCACTTATTAAATAATTACAGAAAGTGATTAATAAAAGTGAAACTTTGAAAATCCATATATTTTGCTCTGTTAATCCAAATGGAGCAAATAAGGTGTCAGAATGTTTGTCTTAACAAACTTTACACATCCATATTTTATTTGGGAATAGTTGGACAAATTAACCCCTCTGTTTAAATAAAATACTAAAATGGCAGAATTGGAATCCAACTTTGGAAATTCATAATTAATTCCCTAAAACTCCAAAATTTATGTGTAATACCTCAAAATGTTCAGAGGAACATTTACTAACTGTTTTCAAGCAGTTCTACACAATACTAAACTGTTAATATCAGTGGTAATCGCATCTCCCTAAAATGGCAGATTTAAAATGGAATTCAAAAATGCAATAACTCTTTATTGGATAATCAGAATAATGTGTTTAATATATCAAATTGCTTATAAAATTAGGTACTGTCCATTAACATCATCCTCATGCATATTTGATCACGATTACAACACTGCACTTCTAGAAGTTGGAGAAATCATTAAGTCAACTATGGGGTATAGTTTCTCTTGTCAGAATAATTATTCTGGCACCCCATTTAAATTGCTAGATAGTTTTCAGTAAATTCAGTGCATTAAAAATGTCATGCCATCATGTGTTTGTGCATTGCCTTTGTTATGCATGTGTGATTATTGATTGTTTTTTTCCGGTGTTCTTACGCGTCGATAGATCAAGCAGTCGGGGTTCTCCACAATACCCTGACCACCCGTATTACCAGCCCGTTGAACAAGGAAAGCGTAATCCCCCCTCTGAGCATGTCTCCTATGTTTTCCGCAGATATTTTCTCCACTATAATATTGCATGCGGTTCTAAATGTCAATTTGGTTGGATTAGAGTATCCTATTAGATGCATTATGTTTTCCGATGCCATTACCTGTTTCCCTCCTAATATCCATAGGATTGTTGTGTTGGCCTGAGTTAATTATATCCGCTATGTTTATGCTTAGCCATGCTTAGTGAAATGCTTAGTCGTCCGGTGGATATGATATTGTTGGAACTGTGGTGGAATGTTCGGATGATGGTGGAAATTTGTGGTGACATATAATAACATGTTTAAAGGCGGGGATGAGAGGCCACATGGAATGTGGTGGGTTGTCTCGTTCTCGCCGCCTAAGTGCGAGTTCTCCCCTTCGAGCCAAAACCGAGCGTGCACCCATGCGTGAGGCCTATGCAATTGCAGGAACCCTCATAGACTAAATAACTCGGGCGGGGCTAGCCAGGGTCCTCTAGTTCGGGCTTCCATTTGCGCGTGCGTGATGATGGTGGTATGAACTGGGATGAGGATGGTGGTGTTAGGAAAATGAGTGGTCGTGGGGCAGGGTATTGTGATCTCGTGTCCTGCTGCCACTGATGATCCTGGAAAGTCCTTAACGAGGGAGAAGTAGACGCCGCTCCCACCCAGCCGGCTTTCCATGGAAGAGAGCTAATGCGTAGGCAATGGGCCGGGCGGTACGCGTGGTAAACATTGTACACCCCTGCAGGGTAAATCTTTTCGAAAAGCCGTGTCCACGGTTAACGACGACTTGGTGCCGGATTCAGGGACCATAGCATAACTTGAACAGAATGATTAAAACCTGAGTACTAAAGGTATTACCAAGAATGCAAGGTTGACTTCCTCGAGGGTGATTCGGGGAGCTCAACAAGACCCCTCCTACAGCAACGCAACTATCCGTATCTAAATGTCCATATAGGCGTTGCTAAGGCGTTTACCAACAGATCAACATGCGTTGCCTTATCGGGCGTTGCAGAGGACTTATGCAACGTATATAGATCCGTTGGTAACCAAGAAATAATGTGTTGCAAGATAACAACAGATTTCAAGCAACCGTTGTATGCGTTGGTAGACAGCATAAAAGGATTGAACCTTTTTTCTGAAATATTTACGATTTTGTAATTATATTTTATGAACTGCATGGTTTGAGCGCTCTAATCTATTTTCTCGGTGAGGGAATATCGTATACTGAGTAGAAGAGATATAACAACACACAAAAATCATAGAAAAAAATGCATCGCGTGAAGAAACAATTCAACATATATTACTTAAATCGTAATCAGTATACATGAAAATTATCCGAATAGTACACAAATGACAATCTTGATACAAAATATGATAATCTAAGTACTATATGTAATCCTACTAATTCTGCCTTTAGATATCTTCAAAGCTTTTATCCAAATATAGTCCGTCCTTGTTGATCTTGCTGATCTGTAGGTCCTGCAATAAAAAAGATTCCTATTTCAGTATCAAAGTGGCAAAAGCTGGAAGGGTATACTGAATCCAATTAGTACTTGCAGAAAACAAGGAATGAGGGAACGTAGACAAAATGTCCAATGCTCTAGTCCAATTGATTCCTTTTTCAGAATCAATCGCTCTTTTGCAGTCATATAACGTCTTAGTAGCGCATGGAATGAAGCGCTATAAGTGACAAAAATTACAACTTCATTAATATATGCATATCAGGTAGACGATCCATGACAAAGTTGTACCTGCAGCTTATATTTAATTACGGAGAAAAATCCTATGAGACCGAGTCTATTTTCCACCAGTTTAGACCTTTGTTAGGAGATGACACGTGTCCCGCACACATCTCAAAGCCCTTCTTCCCAAAGGGAGATTCCTGCGAGTCCCGACTTGTTTTGAGCTCGTGCAGAATGGCAGAAATATGAATGGAGTCAAAGATGTGAACCGGAACTGGAGTAGTTAGAATATATGATTGCACGCGGGCCGCGGCTGATGCGCATCGTCTGCTGCTTCTCCCGTGTATACAAGTATGAGCTTTGATTGGAAGAAACGAAAGGGCTAAACAAACTGGTGATGGAATTAGAAATAGAGGAGAGTAAATCTGATTGGCAAGTATGCGTTTTGGCAATTCAGATGGCGACCGAGAAAAAATAATTTTCACGAGGATCCACACTCGTGTGTTGTTCTTGTGTCGTCATTATCTTGCCATGGCGGATGCCTGTACATTGATATGTACGAGATCTATGCATACAGGGTGCAGAACGTACGGTGGAGGCGCGCAAACCCAGCGAAGGTCTGGAGGGTACCAAGGGCGGCTGGTCATGATGTACTGCTTCGTGGACTGAGTGTGGCGACATCTTTTACACCATGGGCGAAGCGCGGCTGCTGCGGTTTCTACATCTCTGATGTTCTGTATATCGACGAGATGCATTGGGGAAGAAAGGCTTTGAGATGTGTGCGGGACAGATGTCATCTCATCACACAGGTCTAAACTGGTGGCGAAATAGACCCTGTCTCATAGGATTTTCTTCCTTTAATTACACGCTCTGAAAGTAACCAGAATCAAGTGCTGATTAAATATAGAGGCAAGAAAAAATCTGCATAAGGAAGAATTACGACAATAAACGAGTATTCCTCGATAAACATCATAGACTGAACCTAACGAGTATTCTGCATAAGGAAGAATTACTTTTCCTGTAAGTAAGTGGTGTTAGCAGTATGTGAGTATCTTCTTCCGACATTTGGACCCTGTTTCCATTAATCTTCTATGGCGATGCACCATCTATCAAAGTGCTTATTAGTGACATCGGCCACCAGACAATGATTGTGAATCCTATTTTTTTTTTTTTTTTTTTTTTTTTTTTTTTTTGACACAACCAACAGGATCCGATTCATATAAAAGGGAGCTCAGTACAACTTACAAATAGGTCCCGAGGAAACCTAAAAATTACAGCGAGACCCAGCAAACTGCACAAAACACCCCGAGCCACCCGAAAGAACCACAATCGGATCCATCCATCCCAACGCCTCAGCCTCCGCCGGAGTCGCCGTACCTCCATGCCCGGGGAAGAGAGAGCCTCCACATGTTGCAGTCGACTGCAAAACCGGCCGCCGCGACGCGACGGACACCCATCTCGTTGAACGTACACAGCCATGGCGCTCGCTTCCGTAGACCACCCATCTTCCCGCCGCCTCCGCATCGACCAGGGCAGCCACCAGAAACACCCAGCCTCCAGACAATCACTCCCCTCGCCGCCACGGCCGGTCGGAGCAGAATCATCGACTTTTCTCAGAAAAAAAGATTAACCCAGGCTTTTCAAGCCCGTGAATCTAACCTTTACTTTAGGTTCTCCGATCTGGTGGTGGGTGGTACAGACACGTAGCTGATCAGAAAATCCCCTCTCCCGATGAGCTGCTGATGGCTAGAATGGCAAGCAGGATGCACAAAGATCCTAGAAAAATATAGTTAACAAACGTGAAGTCAAGGTAAAAGCAGAGAGGAATCATTTTTAGCAAAAAAAGCAAGAGGATATTGACAGAAAAAAAGAGAGGAGAAACTGAGTCTGGAGCCTGGACCTCTATCGTTCTCTGCTCTACGGCGCCCCACTGTGCACCAAATCTCCGTCGCAGATCTTCGAGAGACCTCCGCACATCAGGGATACGAATCCATCTTAGCTGCACACCGGGAGTGAATCTGATATGGATCTCATGGTAGGCGAATGTAAATCCATTGGTTGGATGATCCCTTCGAGACGTCCTCGCTCCTCATCCGAAAAATAGAAGGCGAGGAGTGGAAGCTGCCAGCGTGAGCCGCATCACCGACGAGGCAAGGGAACGGCCGAGCGGCGCCCTGAGGAGAAAAGGGAGGCGGCTAGGTTTTGGGGAGGCAGGGAGCACGACTTGGGTTGCGGCAGTTCCTTTGTGGCCACATCGCGTGGGGTTTGTTGAATACAGAATACGTCAGGGAGGTTAGTGGGCTGGGCTCGTAAAGGTCTATTTTGGTTCTAGTGTTATTTGGTATAAAATTTTGCAACAACGGACGTACTACAACGGATGCCATCTGTATCTAGTATAAAATTTTGCAACGAATATGTATCTCGTTGCCAGGTATGCATTGCTGTAATGGGGTTCTCCTTGTAGTGGAGGTGCCTTCGTAGACAGGTGAAGTGTTTGATGGTGGTTGTTGATGAAGTTGATCAAAAGAAAAGAGTTTACTTCTTATCCCCTTTTGAAAATATTCTGATTAGTCGATGCCAGATGTCTTTTATAAAGAAAACCAGCTTTATGCAAAACAGCCATAAAACCTTTGAAAGCCAATCATTGAGCTAGTAGCTCTAGTAATCTTGCAGAGTTCGTCGAACTCAACGTTGTTTATTTGTTTTCAGTGGAGGCCTTCACCGACACTGAAGGTGGGTTCTATGTGGACGTCGACGAGTGGTCTGGGGTTCCCAGGTGGCAGCTTGGGACATCCCGGAACAGCTGGCGCTGCAATGTTTATCAATAGGCCTCTTGGGCCATATGTGGATCTTGTTGTTTAGAACAACATAATTTGCTTCCGCATGATGTACTGTTGGGTCTGTGACCTCTGGTTGTAATATTTGCTATCTTTCTCTATTATAAGAGTTGAACTATAATGCTTTGAGTCGTAGAGTCTGTGATGTGCCAGTTGTTCCACAAGTCTTGATCTCTCTATTATGCTTTGATATTGTGTCTGTTGGTATCGGTTAACCGGGGACACAGTATCACTGTATAGCAGTCGGGTCAGGGCGCCACAAGTTGGTATCAGAGCAGTACTGCCTGTAGGAAACCCTTCTACTGGTCGATGTTGAGTCTAGTGTTTGTGAAAATATTTTGAACCTAAAAATGAGTTGTGAAAACCATCTTAGGATTCTTTTTACTCCTTATCTGGTTACCCTCTAATCTCGGAGCAATCTTACCTCGATTTGACTTAAATGTTTTACTTCTCACCTGTTACTTCAAAATGGTTAGTGAAACGTGGGTGGGTTCTACCTTTAGTGTTATGTGTCCAGTTGCTCCCGCTGCGTGCAATCCCAAATCAACTCAGATGTTTGAACTCTGTTACCCAACGAAGAAACAAGTGATTATCCTCAATTTTGTCGGGTTTTAACCCAAGGTCTTGAACCGAAGGTCCCGGATTGTGCTGTGATTTTGGTATGATGAATTGTGTGGGTTCTTACCCATGTGATCGTTATGCTATTTATGATTCTCGGCGCATGAAGCTGACCTTTAACCCAAGTCCTTTATATGGTCTGTGTGGTAAATGGTTGAACCTTAATTTCCCACACCTCAGCTGGCTATGTAAATTCAGTTCTTCCTTAGCCTTGCTTTAGGTTCTGTCTTGGAATCCTCGGGGTTACGACCAAGATTCCCCTAGCGAGTCTCCCAACTATGTTTGTGACTCTGCTGCATCTCTCCTTTTTGGGCATGGTTATCACAATTGAGTAATAACCGGTGCATCTTCAACATCTTAGGATTCTCCTGAGCATGTTTCGTACTCTGATCTGCTTTCCACCCTTTGTCTGTCAGTTGACAGTAAAGTTTCATCGTGCGTTGGTATGTTCCGATGCAAGTCACTCTCTTGATCCGTCAAGACTTTCCACTTCGTCTTGTTAGGAGAAACAAACTCCAGTACCTTGTCCATTTCTCGGACCAGGTCAAGGTATTGTAATCCGCAAAATGAGGGCCTTGTTTAGCTGTTGTTCTGCTCCACCTTAGTGTGTCACACTCTTGGATATCAGGGTATCTTGATAAGTATCATGATCCTCTTGATGAGGTGATGCTCTTACACGTTGTTACTCTCCGTTCTCCGAGTGACTTGTTACTCCAGGATGATGAGACATGAGCAATACGGTAACTATCGGATATCCTCAACAGTTCTTACTGTGCTGAAATCCAAGGACATTCATTGTCCTTCTTATCATGATGGGTTAGCCGATCAATAAAATGAATTGGACTGTGTTCCCAAGTTCGTTTCCTCTGGTGCCCTTCCTCGGTCGAAGAGCTAGGTTCGTGCCCAAGCTCCCAAGACCACATTGTTGTGCCTTGGAAGGCGTGATCCTCTATCGAACTCAAGACATACCGGTGGGTCGTGATATTCTGTAGGTCTTTCCAGAAGTATCTCCAGGTTGTCACCTGACCGTGATGTTGAGCGTATGAGTAAGCTGGTTCTCTGAACAACTCCCTTCTCCAAGAAATCGTGCTGGATGTCCAAAATTATTCGGTTGAGCATAAACAACTTGGAAGAGTTGAAAGACAAGAGCTCTATCCCGATATAGTTCCTTCTCAAAGGGATGTCTAGTCTGCTCGTGTTGAAGCTAGGTGGTATCTCCTTTGTGGATAGGCTATCCTCCAAATCTTTTGATTTGAATTGGGCTATCGTCAAATCAAACTCAGACCGACCTACCTAAATGTGTTAGTCTGACCAATACTTATGCCTCATTCTGGTGAAATATGAGTCTACCGTCTTGGAGTATCTGGATAAGTTTGTTGTTGAGCCCATCAACTACCTTCTTATCTTCTCCATGATCGAGGAAATTCATATTGGATATTGGGCTTTAGCATTGGAAACTTGTTAGAACTAACTTTGTGTCGACACAAGGTATGTGTTCGAAAGTTAGAAGTGACATTCCCTGGTTCACGTGCAATTGCTGAAAGATGTCGCCGTGGATTTGAGTGAACTGTCTGGTTTCCTCGGAATCATTCCAACTCGATCATGCACGTGTAGAATATTCTCGGAATGGTATGTTGTTACCTCCTTTCCTTGAAAATTTAATCTATGCATCCAAGCCACTGACTGAATTGTTCCAGAAAGAGAGGAAGTCTGAGAACTTCTTTTGTCATTCATTGGTGTTTCCCCGCAGAGACTCTATGGTGTATGGTCGCGAGTAATCCAAGTAGGTGCAGATTGTCTTCTGACAAGTTGCTAATACGTGAGTTCCGCAATCTCGTCCCTCCTTGGAGTTAGACATTCTAGTCCAGCTCTTGGGTTTCTAGCAAATGTAATCTGTTGATATCCCGTGCAAAGACTTCCTATTCATCCATGTTGAGTCTGAAGTATCTCTACACCTGACCAGATCTAAATCTCAATTAGAAACGATGGTTGGTGATCGTCAAGAAGCTGGTTCCCGACGTCGAGAAAATCAAGAAGTTTTTCCCGATACTAACGTGCGTGGAATTTCTAAAGTTCTCTATGTCCATCTTCCCGACCCTTCTCCTGTGATCCGAAATGCTCCTCCGTGAGGAAAGTTCTACTCAAGCTGTTTGGTAGAAGTTGCCTCTTCATCTGTTGGAATCTTGTTTAACATTCGTCCTCAGAAATTCAAGGCCTTGTGCGAAGTTCATATTCTGATCATCTGAGAAACAGTTGTCTACCAACTGGAAACTCTTTCTCAAATCTCCCGTCACCCGTATGTGTCTCCTAAATGTCAATCCAAGGGATGCTCGAAGTCTCATCCTAGAATTCTACTAGGAGGTACCTGATCGTTGTAGATTCACCAAGATCCATCCTTCCGGTGAGATTCCCTTCTTTTCCTATGGTGTACGTTGATAGTGACCTCGAGTGTAGCCGATAAAGATCTTCATGATGCCCTCGGTCAACCTCCTCAAGAAAGAAGCCACCTGAAGTGAGAAGATCGTGTAGTACTGTTGTAACCCTTTTTCCCTTTTTCCTACGCTAAGAATCTCGGGACGAGATTCCTGTAAGGAGGGTAGAGTTGTAACAGCCCAAAGTTTGAGAACCTAAAAACCCGAGTAAAATTCTCGCTTTTGTGTTGCATTGCATCATGGCATCCAATTTAAACTTGCTAAACAACCCACAAATGGTTTTGGCACCATTTAAAAACAAATGCCAAACTTGATTCAACCAATTTCAAATTAATGAAGGCACTCAACCTTGCAAAATACAAAGGCTTGACAACTTATATTTGTTGAGGAAGTTCCAAAGAGTCCAAATATAATTTTGACAAACTATTTTGATTTGCAAAATAAAAAAGGGAGAGAAACTCAGATTGCCCGTGAGCAATTCCTATTTTATTTACCTATCAAATGATTTTCAAATATTCTGGAAAAATTAGGGGAGCTCCATATTAATATAAAGAGGCTACCCAAAAATTTACATAAATTTTGGAGGTGTTTAACTGCCTCAATTAAATCAAATACAGCTGCCGGAATTATATCTAGTGCTAAAAAGGACCTACTCGTGATGGTTTAGAATTGGCAGGGGGTTCATTGTAAAATCTTCATATTCTCTCTCCTCCCACCATTCCCGCGCCGCCGTGTCGCTCCCGTACAACTCGCGCCTCACCCAGGCCCCCCTGCTCGCCTCCCCGCGTTCGCCGGCCGGGCCCTGCCTCCCCGCGCTGCCCTGGGCAAGGATAAGAAGAGCAGCACGACGCTCTGCTCCCTCACCCCTCTCGCTCTCCTTTTCTTTCCTCGAACCCGAAACCTCGCTCGCCATCGCCGTCGCGCATCGTCGCCGTTCTAGTCCACGCCGAGCGCCACCGTTGGGGGCAAAAGGACCGCCCGTTGTCCTCTACTTATCCTGCAAAGGAATCGAGCCGGGACGCCGTGTAGCTCCGGGGAAACGAGCTCCTCTTCCTCGACGACCGCTGCGCTCCGGGCAACATCACCGGCGACCCCGACCTTCCCCGTCTCCGCCGAGCCTCCGCACGCATCGAGGGTGAGATGCACGTCCTGCTGGACATCCTCGTTCTTCCCCTCCCCCCCCGTAGATCCCCGTATTTGCGTAGCTCGCCGCCGGCCACTGCGTGCGCGCCGCGCCGGTCGTGGCGTGGCCGCGGTCAAACGCCGTGGGCCTCGCGTGCCCACGTGGCCGCCGCGTGGCTGCTGACTTGGCTCTAGGGCCACATGTCAGTGGGCAGCACCGCGTGGGTAAGGCCCTGCCCGGTGCAAAAACGTTTCAGCCTTTCTCTGCAAAATAAAAGAAATTGAAAACTGAAAACAGATCCAAATCTTTTCTTCTAAAATGCATAGTAAATTGAAAAATGAACCAAATTCGATGATTCAAATTTCTATGGGTAGATCTGGTTGTGCTCCATCTGTTAACCTCATTTTGGCATAAAAGATGTATTATAATTTTTGCACTTATTAAATAATTACAGAAAGTGATTAATAAAAGTGAAACTTTAAAAATTCATATATTTTGCTCTGTTAATCCAAATGGAGCAAATAAGGTGTCAGAATGTTTGTCTTAACAAACTTTACACATCCATATTTTATTTGGGCATAGTTGGACAAATTAACCCCTCTGTTTAAATAAAATACTAAAATGGCAGAATTGGAATCCAACTTTGGAAATTCATAATTAATTCCCGAAAACTCCAAAAAAATTGTGTAATACCTCAAAATGTTCAGAGGAACATTTACTAACTGTTTTCAAGCAGTTCTACACAATACTGAACTGTTAATATCAGTGGTAATCGCATCTCCCTAAAATGGCAGATTTAAAATGGAATTCAAAAATGCAATAACTCTTTATTGGATAATCAGAATAATGTGTTTAATATATCAAATTGCTTATAAAATTAGGTACTGTCCATTAACATCATCCTCATGCATATTTGATCACGATTACAACACTGCACTTCTAGAAGTTGGAGAAATCATTAAGTCAACTATGGGGTATAGTTTCTCTTGTCGGAATAATTATTCTGGCACCCCATTTAAATTGCTAGATAGTTTTCAGTAAATTCAGTGCATTAAAAATGTCATGCCATCATATGTTTGTGCATTGCCTTTGTTATGCATGTGTGATTATTGATTGTTCTTTTCCGGTGTTCTTACGCGTCGATAGATCAAGCAGTCGGGGTTCTCCACAATACCCTGACCACCCGTATTACCAGCCCGTTGAACAAGGCAAGCGTAATCCCCCCTCTGAGCATGTCTCCTATGTTTTCCGCAGATATTTTCTCCACTATAATATTGCATGCGGTTCCAAATGTCAATTTTGTTGGATTAGAGTATCCTATTAGATGCATTATGTTTTCCGATGCCATTACCTGTTTCCCTCCTAATATCCATAGGATTGTTGTGTTGGCCTGAGTTAATTATATCCGCTATGTTTATGCTTAGCCATACTTAGTGAAATGCTTAGTCGTCCGGTGGATATGATATTGTTGGAACTGTGGTGGAATGTTCGGATGATGGTGAAAATTTGTGGTGACATATAATAACATGTTTAAAGGCGGGGATGAGAGGCCACATGGAATGTGGTGGGTTGTCTCGTTCTCGCCGCCTAAGTGCGAGTTCTCCCCTTCGAGCCAAGACCGAGCGTGCACCCATGCGTGAGGCCTATGCAATTGCAGGAACCCTCATAGACTAAATAACTCGGGCGGGGCTAGCCAGGGTCCTCTAGTTCGGGCTTCCATTTGCGCGTGCGTGATGATGGTGGTATGAACTGGGATGAGGATGGTGGTGTTAGGAAAATGAGTGTCCGTGGGGCAGGGTATTGTGATCTCGTGTCCTGCCGCCACTGATGATCCTGGAAAGTCCTTAACGAGGGAGAAGTCGACGCCGCTCCCACCCAGCCGGCTTTCCATGGAAGAGAGCTAATGCGTAGGCAATGGGCCGGACGGTACGCGTGGTAAACATTGTACACCCCTGCAGGGTAAATCTTTTCGAAAAGCCGTGTCCACGGTTAAGAACGACTTGGTGCCAGATTCAGGGACCATAGCATAACTTGAACGGAATGATTAAAACCTGAGTACTAAAGGTACTACCAAGAATGCAAGGTCGACTTCCTCGAGGGTGATTCGGGGAGGTGCCTTCGTAGACAGGTGAAGTGTTTGATGGTGGTTGTTGATGAAGTTGATCTAAAGAAAAGAGTTTACTTCTTATCCCCTTTTGAAAATATTCTGATTAGTCGATGCCAGATGTATTTTATAAAGAAAACCAGCTTTATGCAAAACAGCCATAAAACCTTTGAAAGCCAATCATTGAGCTAGTAGCTCTAGTAATCTTGCAGAGTTCGTCGAACTCAACGTTGTTTATTTGTTTTCAGTGGAGGCCTTCACCGAAACTGAAGGTGGGTTCTATGTGGACGTCGACGAGTAGTCTGGGGTTCCCAGGTGGCAGCTTGGGACATCCCGGAACAGCTGGCGCTGCAATGTTTATCAATAGGCCTCTTGGGCCATATGTGGATCTTGTTGTTTAGAACAACATAATTTGCTTCCGCATGATGTACTGTTGGGTATGTGACCTCTGGTTGTAATATTTGCTATCTTTCTCTATTATAAGAGTTGAACTATAATGCTTTGAGTCGTAGAGTCTGTGATGTGCCAGTTGTTCCACAAGTCTTGATCTCTCTATTATGCTTTGATATTGTGTCTGTTGGTATCGGTTAACCGGGGACACAGTATCACTGTATAGCAGTCGGGTCAGGGCGCCACAAGCAGCCTGATGGTTTTGTAGCAGTCGGGCAAGAGAACATGGTGTGCAGATTAAATAAATCACTCTATGGTCTCAAGCAAGCACCGAAGCAGTGGCATGAAATTTTTGACAAAACACTCACTTCGGCAGGCTTTGTGGTGAACGAATGAGACAAATGTGTGTACTATAAATATGGTGGGGGTAAGGGTGTAATCCTATGTTTGTACGTTGATGACATATTGATTTTTGGGACTGATATGAATGTTATAAATGATGTTAAATTGTTTTTGTCTCAAAATTTTGATATGAAAGATTTGGGAGAGGCGAATTGAAAGGATCGTATGGCCACCTAGAGGGGGGGGGGGGTGAATAGGTGCTACTCCAATTTTTTAATTCTTTTTCGATTAAGGCTTGACTAAAAGGTAAATTCTCTAGATATGCAACTATGGTGAATTTACCTATATGACAAGTTAAGTCTAAACAAGATAAGATACAAGTAGTAAATAACTAGAAAGGATTAACCGATAGGAAAGCACGCGGAGACAAGAATGTATTCCCGAGTTCCTCCTTTTTAGGGGAGTACGTCTCGTTGGAGGGGTGTGAGCTTCAAACTCAAGATGCCACAAAAGGCTTCACCCTATTCTCCGATGAACCTCGCACAAAAGCTCGGTCCACCTTTCTTTATCGGAATCCTCCAAAGCAGAATCCGGAGCACAAAAGCTCGTTACAACAACTTGAGGCTCAACCCACAAAAGGATTGGGGGCTCTCAATCACCACAACACCTGCTACACAAAAGTAACAAGCAAGTGAGAACAACAAGATGCCTAGGTTTTCCTAGTGGAAACCCTAGGCTCAAATCCCTCAAGTGAATGAGGGGGAAATGACAAACGCTTCGGTGGAGTTGTAGATCCGGGCCTTCTCCTTCAATCCTCCAAGTATGAGTGAGTTTGGGTGGAGGGATTGGGAGATCTAATGATTCATGAGCTTGCAACAATGGTGTTCTTCATTTGGGGGCGAGCTACACAGCTGGAGGTAGGTGGAGGGGTATTTATACCCCTCCAGGAAATGCAGCCGTTGCAGCTCCAGGAGACCGGATAATCCGGTATAAGTGAGGGCCGGATATTCCGGCAATGCCGGATATTCCGTCCTCGACAAACTATCCGGTCACAAATATCCGGTCCACTCCAGTGGCTCGCGCCTTCGACGCACAATTCTTCCTTAGCGAAAATCCCATGGCAGTTGATGGGAGGCCGGATATTCCGGCCCTAGTAGAATATCCGGCCCAAAATATCCGGCCAAGTCCAGTGGCTCGCGCCTTTAGTCCTTAGCCGAAATCTCGATTGGCCAGCCTTGAGGGCCGGATATTCCGGTCTGGGCACGACCCGGATTATCCGGCACCTGGGAACTTTTCGCCTTTTTGGCTAAGATGCAAATGATCTTTTCACAACTTAAAACCTGCATCACTTGACGACATATTAAATGACTCACTAGTGTTGTTGCCTAACACACAAAACCTAAGGGATTAGTAAATGTTCTTTCAATCTCCCCCTTTTTGGTGTTAGATGACAACACTAGGATTTGCAATAAAATTCCACAACTAGATCATGTTTTTCAACAAAGAATGGAAAGAACTCCCCCTACATGTGTGCATATAATTAGTTTGCCTTAAAAATGCAATACACACATATAGGGAGGAACAATTTCCAACACATGATATATATCACAATAAATGTGCAACAAGAGACAAATCATACACTAGGTTGAGACTTGAGATGAAGATCATACCTTGTGCATATAGATGAAAGATAGTAATCCATAGAGATCGCACAATAATGTATACATAATTAGCAAACCATATGTCTCTCGCATAACATATAAACATCACAACCACATAGTTCAACACTCTCAAATAGCAAATAAGTTCGACACCGAGATAAAAAAAAGGACACAAGCGCAAATAAGAAAGATAAACGCATATATGCTTGTGCCCAAACCCATGCAAATCCCACGGAGAACCTACTAGAACTACTTCTCCCCCTTTGGCATCGAAACGCCAAAAAGGGAAAAGAGCGATGCTACGTCCCATAGAGATCACTCCTCAGCATCATTGTCCTCATCCTCATCATCATTGTCCTCATCCTCAGATTCATCTTCCTCGTTACAAGCACGAGCATAAGCAGAAGAGGACTCGAGAAGATGCTTCTCCATTTGAACCCATGGAGTCCGAGCTCCGGCATTCCATTGTGCATAAGAGAGAGGGTCGGACACGGGAGGGTCATCTGGCAAGCTAGGGAGTCTCTTGAGAATTTCCTGCCTCTCACAATAAGCATCATATTGGCCATGGCGGAGATCAGCATTCATGCACAACACATACTTCTGAAACCAGTTCATCTTTTTCGCGACAGGGGGTGCAACAAAAGCGGGGGCTGCGGGACGGGACCGACCACTTGCGAGCATCCCTCAGTATCTCATCAGCAGCAGGAACAGTGCGGGCAGCAGGACGCTTGGCATATTTCTTGACATAGACCTTCTTGTAGATGTGGTCTTCACAATCATCATCACTGAGGTCAAGTTCCAAGGTCTTCTGGATGAGTTTCATTATGTACGGAGCATACGGGATGGAATAACGACCTAGCATAGCATCATACATCTCATGATAGATGTAGTCCATGACATCCACCTGGAAGTTCTTGTTTGGCTCTTCATTTTGATCAATTTCATGAGCAAGGCACAATAAGTTGACAAGAGCAGAACGGATGGCATCATTGTTTCCTCCACTTGGCGCAATGTTGTGCCTGAAGATGGTGACTAGTTGGTCATAGAGAGGAAGCAGCCCAGTTTTGAACCCAATAATGCCATCACTGTCATAGAGAGGTGCCAATGCATTCTTGTTGGGCTCCTCAGCAGTGTGGAGACGAATGCCGACAGGAGTGCGTCCCTTGTAAGTGTATCCAAGAGCAGTAGCAAAGTCATAAAAGGTGGCAGTACACTGAGTAGACCCGGACATCCACTTGAGGGTCTTCGAGGAATCGGCCTTCATCACAAGGGTTGCAAAGAACTGCTGAACAAGAGCCACACTGTAGTCACACTTAAGCTCCATGAGGCGAACCAGTCCCAGTTTTTCAATCACGTTTGCAGCTTGATCATAGGCAGGCTTGGACTCAAGAGCAGAAAGCTTGATAGGCTGCATAGGGCGAATAGGGTGTGACATGGTGAGGTAAACATCCCTATGGATGAAGAGTTGCTCCATGCACCAAAAACTATTATCTTCGATCTCTTCATCTCTTGGAGTGAGGTACCAATCCCCTTGTCGAATTTTGATATAGTCAGCACGGGGCATAGTCTTGTAGTTGGGCCTTTGAGCTTTGCCCTTTCTATTGCTCGAGGCGGAGGCTTTGGGGACTGCTTTTGCTGCAGCGTCTTCCTTCATCTTGCGCACAGCCTCGCTCTTACGCTGCCTTAAAGCGGTCTCGTCAACAAGCTTGCCCGAGACGGGGTCTTTGCGAAAGTACCGAGGACGAGGTCTTTTGGGGTCGGGAGCCGAGCTACCTGTGAACAAAAGCAATAGGAGGGTAGCATGGAGATAAGCACACACACAAGCCTAAAAAATACTACACACATTAGAGAAGCAACCCAAAATTGATGCAACTTAGACCTATGAAAAAGAAGCAAAACTGTGCAGGAAAAGTTCAGACCGGAATATCCGGCCTGGAAGCACCGGAAAATCCGGCCTGACCAAAACTGCACAGGAGAGCTTCAATCTGAGGTCTAAAAGTAGATCGACGCTACGGGTTGCTAAGCTAAGGTATCTAGTAAGCAGGGAATACCAAGGGGAACCAACTACTCCAAGATTTCAAGCAACAATAACTCCACATTGCATCTAGGGCAAGGCACCCAAGATTCAAGAAAAAAGGAGTTACCCGCATCCATGAGCGGAACTTCTTGGAGGAGAAGGAGCCCGGGGCGATGGAGCACCAGATCTGGCCGGCGGCCAGCGAATCGGCGGTGGAACTTGCCCGGGAGGGCACGGGGACAGCAGGTGGCGACGGAGGGGGAGAGAGAGGCTCGGGGGTGGTAAAAGGGTTCGAATGAGCCCTTCACCCCGATATCTCCCAAAAAAAGTCAAAACGCCAGGACCGGATATTCCGGTCAGAACTTAGACCGGATAATCCGGCCCACTGAATTTCTGTGAAAACACAGAAAATTCAGGCCTGCTGAGCCCTTACGTTCCAAATATCAACAACAAGACTTGAGTGCAAGATAGAAAGGTTCTTTGATAAGATAGGCTTGGGATTTAGAGAGCCAAACTGAAAATGGTACTTCACACTCATTCTTGCAAGAATCAAATAAGGAAATGCCAAGTTGAGTGTGTTTCCATGAAACCGACAAAACTCTAAATGATTTGCAAATAAGACCTAAATAAGAACCAACTCTTCAAAAGAAGAGGGCGGTGGCCAAGGCCACCATGTATGAGTTTGTGGTGTGACACCGCGAAGATGTATCTTGGGTTCACGGCCACTACTCGTCATTTAATCTCACAATTCATGAAATGAAAATATAGAGACAAAATGATTTCTTACTATCGGCATAATGGGGGGAGGGATAGTCCAATGGATTAGGACCGCACTCCCCCTATGTCCATGCCTACCAAACCAAATTACTATTGTCTAATATGGGTAGGTATGCAAGAAGTCCACTAAGTCCAATTGCTTATGTCCACCACATTTAGTTCTCCTCTCAACTCCTTGAATCTTGCTTCACCAAGAGGCTTTGTGAACATATCGGCGAGTTGATGCTTGGTGTTGACATACTTGATTGCAATATCACCCTTCTCAACATGATCTCGTATAAAATGATACCGGATCTCAATATGCTTGGTCTTCCCATGAAGTACCGGATTGTGAGCAATTTTGATGGCACTTTCATTGTCACATAAAAGAGGCACTTTGTCACAAATGACACCATAATCCTTTAAAATTTGCCTCATCCATAATAATTGTGCACAACAACTTCCGGCGGCAATGTATTCGGCTTCGGTGGAGGACGAGGCCACACAATTTTGCTTCTTGGAAGACCAACTCACAAGAGACCTACCAAGGAATTGGCAAGTACCCGAAGTTGATTTTCTATCCATTTTGCAACCCGCCCAATCCGCATCCGAATAACCTACAAGATCAAAGCTTGTCCCATGGGGGTACCAAAGACCATAGTTAGGAGTATCTATCAAGTATCTTAGAATCCTTTTAACCGCGGTTTCATGACTTTCCTTAGGACTTGATTGGAATCTTGCACACATACCCACACTAAACATAATATCCGGTCTAGATGCACAAAGGTAAAGTAAAGATCCAATCATAGAACGATAAAGCTTGGGATCAACTTCCTTACCCTTCGGATCTAAGTGTAGATCCGCCTTAGAGTCCATGGGAAACTTATATGGCTTGGCGTTGTTCATATCAAATTTCTTGAGCATGTCTTGAATATACTTGGCTTGACATAAGAATGTTCCTTCACTATATTGGTGGATTTCAAAGCCAAGAAAATACTTCAATTCTCCCATCATGGACATCTCAAATTCCTTGGTCATTAGCTTAGAGAATTGATCACTAAATTCATGGTTAGTAGAACCAAAGATAATATCATCAACATATATTTGGCATACGAAAAGCTCTCCATTTATCCTTTTTGTGAAAAAGGTGGGATCGATTACCCCAATTTCAAAACCATGGTCTACTAAGAACTCCTTGAGATGATCATACCAAGCACGTGGAGCTTGCTTGAGCCCATAAAGGCCTTATGTAGTAAGTAGACATGGTTAGGAAATTTAGGGTCTTCAAAACCCGGAGGTTGTTTCACATACACTAATTCACTTAGTGGACCATTTAGAAAAGCACTTTTAACATCCATTTGATATAAGGTAATGTTATGAGTAGATGCATAGGCAATCAATAAACGAATAGATTCAAGTCTAGCAACGGGGGCATAAGTTTCACCGTAGTCGACTCCTTCGATTTGGGTGTAGCCTTGTGCAACCAATCTTGCTTTGTTGCGAATGACTTGACCATGTGAGTCTTGCTTGTTCTTGAATATCCACTTGGTTCCAATGACATTATGTGATGTGTCTTTGGGTCTTTCAACTAATGACCATACTTTGTTGCGCTCGAAGTTGTTCAATTCTTCATGCATGGCCGCAACCCAATCCATGTCTTCAAGAGCATCATATACCTTGAGAGGTTCTAAGCTAGACAAACAAGAGACATGACCACAAAAGTTAGTTAATTGATTACGTGTGGACACACCCTTACGAATACTCCCAAGGATATTTCTTTGTAGTGTTGGAGATGATCCAATGTTGATGCACGCCGAATGACTCGGCGTTCTATGGCTTGACCAATTGTTTCACCAACACGAACATCTTCATCATTTCCTTCATCTTGTTCATGGTCAACCCGAAGTGGAGTTCTTGGAGATGGGGGTTCATCATGTTCTTGTTCTCCACTAGAGTTGGGTGGGTCTTGACCATTATCTTGCTCATGTGGATGACTATCATGATCTTGTTCTTGTATAGCTTGTTGATCAATGGTTGAGGTGGATGGTTCAACTTGAGTAGAACTTGTTCCTTCTTCTTGAGTGTCCATAATAGGTTCTTCAATAGGAATAAGTTCCCCTATGCCCATAGTTCTTATGGCTTTGGTGGAGGTACATCACCTACATTATCATGATCAATATGCTCCGCTTGGGAGCCATTATCCTCGACAAACTCCACATTCATAGATTCTTCAACACATCCGGTGGATATGTTGTAGACCCTATAAGTATGGGAGTTTGCGGCATATCCAACAAAATACCATCAAAAGTTCTAGATTCAAATTTAGCAATTGGGCAACCTTTAATGTAAACATGGCATTTGCATCCAAATACGCGAAAGTAAGAGACATTTGGCTTTTTACCGATAAGGAGTTCATATGGTGTCTTTTTCATGAGAGGACGAAAGAAGAGCCGGTTGGAGTAGTGGCAAGCGGTATTGATGGCTTCGGCCCAAAAGTTATATGGGGAATGAAATTCGGCCAACATAGTTCTTGCCATATCAATAAGAGTGCGGTTCTTCCTTTCGGCGACACCATTTTGTTGGGGAGTATAAGCAGCGGAATATTGGTGTTGAATGCCCTCCCCACTTAGGAAATCATCCATAGTGTAATTCTTGAACTCCGTACCATTGTCACTTCTTATTGCCAAAATCTTGGAGTCATATTGGCGTTGAACTAAGGTTGCAAAGTCAATGAATATTTTTGAGTTTCACTCTTCCTCTTGAGGTAGAAAGTCCAACAATATCTTGTATAATCATCCACAATCACCAAACAATATTTCTTGCCACCAAGACTATCATATGTGGGAGGCCCAAAGAGATCCATATGAAGGAGCTCCAAAGGCCTCTCAGTGGAGATAATGCTCTTCTTGGGGTGATTCTTTTCATGCATCTTTCCGGCTATGCAAGCACTACAAGGACGATCTTTGGAAAAATTAACATCGGTTAGTCCTACCACGTGTCCACCCTTCACAAGAGTTTGCAAATTTCTCATACCGACATGGCCTAGCCGGCGATGCCAAAGCCAACCCTTGTCGGATTTAGCCATTAGACACGTGGCGATTTGAGTGGTCTCTTTCGAGAAATCGACCACATACAAACCGTTTACACGAAATCCAACAAAGGCTACTTTAAGAGATTGAGTGAAAGGATGGTCACGTGGTGTTTATTAAAGATAACGGTGTAACCGACATTGCATAATTGACCAACGGAAAGTAAATTATATGAAAGGGATTCAACAAGAAGGACCTTCTCAATGGATAACTCCGGAGTGATCACTACTTGCCATATCCCAATACCTTAAGTCTTGCATTATTCCCGACGGTGACATGAGAAAATGTGAGTAATTGATTCAATAGGCCCTTTACTACTTCTTTGCTTCCGGTCATGTGAGATGAACACCCACTATCAATGAGCCATGAAGATCCACCGGAAGAAAAGTCCTACAAGAATCAAGTCTTTGTTTTAGGTACCCATTGTGAAATGGGTCCTCTTTTGTTAGTCACAAGGGTCTTTGGAACCCAAATAGCATAGTGATAATCATCTCCATATGAAGTGCCAACATATTTAGCAAAAACACAACCATCTATAGATTTCATAAGAACATATGAAGGGTTGTATTTTCCCGCAAAGTCATTGTGAGTGGCATTGCCCCTTGTGGCATCACCACTCGCAATGGTAGTCTCTTTTGCTTGTGCGGGCTTGGCCTTCTTCTTGTTCTTTTCTTCTTTTCTTCTTGGCAACATAACCAAGGCCCTCTTTCCCTATGTGAGGCTTTTGCGCTTGCAAGAGCTCATAAAGAGGTTTCTCACCTTGAGGGCTAGAGGCCTTGGCAAGCTCATCTTCAACCTAGCATTTTCCTCAATGACATTTGCATGATCACAAGAGAAGTAGAGGAGCTAGGTTCATCAATTTTAGTAGATTGTATTTGAAGTTGTTCAAAAGACTTGGTGAGATAGAGTGTTCACTCTCCAAGGCCTTGTGAGCCTTGGTGAGCGACCTCTAGCTCATCGGCTAGTCTATTATGACCAACACCAAATACGACCTTTTGTTTCTCTAAAACTTGTATTTAGCAATAGCATGGTCACGTTCTTTAATGATTTAGAAAGAGTTTCATTTTGAGATTCATCAAATTCTCAAGCTTCTCCTCAAGAGAAACTCGAAGCTCATGCTCTTCCTCAATAGCCATGGTAAGGGAAGCGATCTCATTAGCATATTCTCTTTCAAGTCTCCCCTTTTCTTTAAGGAGATCTTGTGCATGCCATATTGATCATAAGAATCTCAAGCCGAATCTTGCATTCACCTTGCAAGTTAGTCATCAAGAAATCCAAAGCAACATTTTCTTCCTTAACTCTAAGACTCATAAGTTCATGCATTTCATTCATAGTCTTAGAAGGAGGGAAGGTGATACCTCGGAGAGCTTGGCCATGAGACACGTAGCGGATTTGGTGGTGACATTATCATTGGGGGATTCAAAGAGAGAAGGGGTTGTCGATGAAGCAATGGCTAAAGCGGCCACTCACTTGTGGTTGTTTCTTCTTCATCACTCTCTCCCCGGACATATATTCTTCTCTCACCACAACACTTGGAAGGTAGCTTCTTGTTGGAGATGAACTTCTTGAAGTAAGGCTTCGTGGGAGAAGACTTGAAGCTTCCTTGAATGAGTCTTCCTCCATGTTCTTCACGGTTCTTATAAGGGCATTTGGCAACATAGTGATAATTGATCTTGACAATTGAAGCAAGTCTTCATTTTTGGGTTGCCTCCTTGTAACCCTTGTTTATGCTTTTGATCCACATAAGCTTTAGCTTTAGATGGATTTTCCAAAAGGTCTTTGCCATGAGAGCCACATAATCTCTATGAGCACTTGAGTTCCTCGGGTGCCAAGTAACTTCCCTCTTCATGATCTTGGTCTTCATCTTGTTCCAACCTTGGCCTTCAAAGCAAGTGAGGAACTTTGGGCCATTCCAAGAGCTCGGGCACGAGAGTCTCTAGCAATTTGGGCTTGGACCTTGTAAGATTGCATCTCTTGCATGACTTCATTTGAGGTCAAGGTGTCATAGTTGTGCTTTCCTTGGAGACTCTTCAAGTCGTTCTCTTCAAACGGCATGAGGGCATTCACATACTTCCTCTTGATGTAAGTATCATCCACATGTTTAGCACCAAGGTCTCTAATGCGGAAGCAAGAGCCTTGAGCCTTTGATACATCTCCTCATGAGTTTCATCATCTTTCTTGTAGAAGCCTTCAATTTGATTGCTCATGGCTTCATATCTATTTCTCTCATGCTCTCATTTCCAACGAACACCTCCGTGAGGTGTTCCATGCTTCCTTGGCGGTGGTGCAATCTTCAATGTGATGAATGTTCTTCTCACCCACGGCAACACGGATCACATCAAGAGCGGTGGAATTTAGTTGAGCTTCAACTTCTTCTCCTTGTCAATCATTTTCATCCACCGCTTGAATCCATCAACAATGATCTTCCAAAGACCTATGCAACCACTTTTCAAGTGAGATTTCATAGAAGATTGCCAACGGGTAAAGAAGATGCATTAAGACTAGGTGGTGCTCCTCTTAAGTGAATAGGAGGATGAGGGATAGGTAGGTCGGGAGAGTATGCAAAAGGAACTCTAGCATGTTCTCCTTTCCCATTAGGTGTTTAGATGGGGATTCATTTTTATTTGGTCCACCCCCGGATCCCCTTTATCCTCGTTCTCCTTTAACTCCACTTGAGGAATCTCCAGAGAAGGAGGTGATGCGGTTACCTTTGCTTCCGTGAGTTTTGCCATCATTTCACGCAACTCATCCATTTTGGTTTCCATAGAGGTCTTCAAGTTAGTGAAGTCCTCCATGGAAACCGAAGTGGCCGGAAGAGCAAGAGGGTTCCCATCGGCATCGAAGGCCATATTTCTCTTAGGCGGTTAAGCCCGAATAAAGAGCCGAGGCTCTGATACCAATTGAAAGGATCGTATGGCCACCTAGGGGGGGGGGGGTGAATAGGTGCTACTCCAATTTTTAATTCTTTTTCGATTAAGGCTTGACAAAAGGTAAATTCTCTAGATATGCAACTAGTGAATTTACCTATATGACAAGTTAAGTCTAAACAAGATAAGATACAAGTAGTAAATAACTAGAAAGGATAACCGATAGGAAAGCACGCGGAGACAAGGATGTATTCCCGAGTTCCTCCTTTTTAGGGGAGTACGTCTCGTTGGAGGGGTGTGAGTTTCAAACTCAAGACGCCACAAATGGCCTCACCCTATTCTCCGATGAACCTCGCACAAAAGCTCGGTCCACCTTTCTTTATCGGAATCCTCAAGGCGGAATCCGGAGCAAAAGCCTTACAACAACTTGAGGCTCAACCCACAAAAGGATTGGGGCTCTCAATCACCACACACCTGCTACACAAAAGTAACAAGCAAGTGAGAACAACAAGATGCCTAGGTTTTCCTAGTGGAAACCCTAGGCTCAAATCCCTCAAGTGAATGAGGGGGAAATGACAAACGCTTCGGTGGAGTTGTAGATCCGGGCCTTCTCCTTCAATCCTCCAAGTATGAGTGAGTTTGGGTGGAGGGATTGGGAGATCTAATGATTCATGAGCTTGCAACAATGGTGTTCTTCATTTGGGGGCGAGCTACACAGCTGGAGGTAGGTGGAGGGGTATTTATACCCCTCCAGGAAATGTAGCCGTTGCAGCTCCAGGAGACCGGATAATCCGGTATAAGTGAGGGCCGGATATTCCGGCAATGCCGGATATTCCGGCCTCGACAAACTATCCGGTCACAAATATCCGGTCCACTCCAGTGGCTCGCGCCTTCGACGCACAATTCTTCCTTAGCGAAAATCCCATGGCAGTTGATGGGAGGCCGGATATTCCGGCCCTAGTAGAATATCCGGCCCAAAATATCCGGCCGAGTCCAGTGGCTCGCGCCTTTAGTCCTTAGCCGAATCTCGATTGGCCAGCCTTGAGGGCCGGATATTCCGGTCTGGGCACGACCCGGATTATCCGGCACCTGGGAACTTTTCGCCTTTTTGGCTAAGATGCAAATGATCTTTTCACAACTTAAAACCTGCATCACTTGACGACATATTAAATGACTCACTAGTGTTGTTGCCTAACACACAAAACCTAAGGGATTAGTAAATGTTCTTTCACGAATGTTATTCTGAACATAAAATTACATAAGGATGAGAATGGGATTGTTTTAAGTCAGTCCCATTATGTGGAGAAAATCCTAACTCGTTTTGGATTTGAGGATTCTAAATCATCTCCAACTCCTTATGACCCAAGTCTAAAGCTTCGAAAGAACAGAGGACAAGGGTAGAACAACTAAGATACTCCCAAATTGTTGGTTCTCTCATGTACCTCGCTGGTGCAACCAGGCCTGACATTTCCTATGCTGTTAGCAAATTGAGTCGATTTAATTCGAATCCGGGAAATGATCATTGGACTGCACTAGAACGAGTAATGAGGTATTTGAGAGGAACCACAACGTATGGACTTCACTATACCGGGTACCCAGCAGTGCTTGAAGGGTATAGTGATGCTAACTGGATCTCGGATGCAGATGAGATCAAAGCAACGAGTGGTTACATATTCAGTTTTGGAGGTGCTGCAATCTCTTGGAGGTCTCGCAAGCAGACTATCTTAACGAGGTCTACTATGGAGGCAGAACTTGTAGCACTTGACTCAGCCACTGTTGGCAGAGTGGTTGCGTGAACTCTTGAATGATTTGCCTATGGTTGAAAAACCAATTCGGGCAATTCTTTTGAACTGTGATAACCAAACTGTGATCACTAAGGTTAAAAGTTCGAAGGATAATCTGAAATCATCAAGACATGTGAAACGGCGTATCAAATCCGTCAGGAACTTGAGACATAAATGAGTGATCGCCGTTGATTATATAAACACTACCAAAAACCTGGCGGATCCCTTTACAAAAGGGCTATCACGTGCAGTGATAGATGGAGCATCAAGGGAGATGGGTTTGAGACCCACCTGAGTTGCACAACAGCAGAAATCCGGCCTTTGTGATCGGAGATCCCGTGAATTAGGAAAAGGGAAAAACAAGTTGTTGGTGCAATGAGAGAGAGTACATATATATTCTCCATTTCCCGCTTAGATGAGTACTCTTGGTACTGCATGGGAGGTTGACATTTGTCTTAATGTGTTCTAAGGCCGGAAAGGTACGGCAAGATACCATCCTGCAGGGTATTCTTGAAAGAACACACCTATGTGAGCTTGACTGTTCGGTCGCAGTACATGAGATTTGGGTGATCTCTAATGAGCTCATGAAAGGACTAGGGAGCACGACCGTAATGCTCCAAACCTTAGGCGTGGATCGAGGCAGCCTAGTATCAGCGATGCCTCCAGGTGAAACTCGTCTACACAAGACGGGCAATTCAAGGCTTTGTCCATTGCCTAGTTGTAAGACGAGTGGACCTTGAAGTGCTAGGTATAGTTCAACCCGAGACGGGTCTATATTGTAAAGCTGGTATATAAAAGCCAGTTGAGAACAAATTGCAGACCTTGACTTCTTGGTGGGGATTGTTGGAATTAATGGGCCTCTAGTTGATTTGGGCCCAAAAGAATTTCAGAAAAATTGGAGAGAAGTCAAGGGGGTGGACAGTACGTTGGGAACATAGTCCCATACTGCTAAGGCAACAAGTTTTGCACCAGCTTATAAGCAAGACCTGCATGGTCTCCTTGAATGAGTTGACTAGAAAGAGCTATGCTAAGTGTACTCCACACACGCGCGCGCGGTCGCTCGCATTTCGCATTTATTCGCGTTTAATTACGCGTGACTTGTGACTTTGGATCTTTGGGCTTGGCGAGCGGACCGTGGGCTTAAATTGCATCTCTTTTTATGTTTTTGTTAAGCGGTGTTTAATCTTATCCACCCACGACTGTCTCACGTACGACCCAAGAAAGAGCTGCACGTTTTCGTGCCGTTAGAAGTCGTTCGTGATGGAGATATGCCAGGGGGCGGATCCTGGAATATAGGTAGTACGTGCTGCGTGGGGGTTATCGATCTGGTCCTATAAGAGGGAGACGTCCCTCTCGATAGAAACCACGAGAAACACAACCCTAACCAGTTCTCCTCTGAGCCGCCGCCGCCGATCTTCGTCGATCCTTTACCTGCCGTGCAGCAGGGCGAGGAAAGCAGTGGTCTCCGGACTTTCCCCGGCGATTGGCGTCCTGCACGAGGGAGCCGGGCGATAAAGTTTCTGGGCAGTGCTTCGCACGACTGCTTCTTCTTCTACTTCCTCGACTACATCTTGCTGCTTCGCTTCGTCAACTCTCCATCAACATCTTCGTCCAACTGCTGTAAGAATTCAATCACACTTTGATCTGCTAGCAGAGAGTTTTGAGTACATGTCGTTTCCATATGCCATGTTAGATTTCGTCTTTGTGATCGCATGTATAAATCTGTTAGATCTATCTCTGTCATCTAGTTTGTCATACAAATTCGGAATATTTTTAATAGTAGGCCATGCTATTTTTCCAACAGCAACATCATTCTTAAGTAGATGCAGTGCCCACACTGTTCATCTTATTGCACACTTTCCACCAAATCCATTCACGGGGTAGTCATAATCATATACAACTCCACATAATTATAGATTAAACGCCAGTTGTCTCCGTTGGTTGTAGAACTTTGACCATCTCCATCTGCTCTTGATGCTGCTCCTCGATCGATCTGCCTGCTGTTTGGTGGTTTCATCTGAGGGGTAGAGGATGTGAAGTTTCTGCCAAGGTTGTAGCTAGCCATCACAATTCACAACGGGCTTCTGTTTTAAAACAGGCATCAGCCTTATATTTTTTTGACGGAAACGGATTATAAGTCGCCTCATAATTCACATGACCATTACCCCATCCATTTCGTAATATAAAATGTTATAGATATTTAATATCGGCTACATACACAGCAAAATGAGTGAATCTACGCAACAAGATATCTCCAAATATGTAAGAATCTGAAAAAAGCTAAAATATTTCATATTTAGAAATGGAGGGAGTAGTTAAGAAATGAATCAGATGATGGGTTCCAGTTTCTTCTGCGCGCGTGCGTGGTTGACTTGCACAAAGTTGCAGACCGGGGGCAGCTAATGTGAACACGTTATGTAGTCATCACGAAATAGCTGTCCAGCTGACAGCTCATGAGATGCTCAAGTTTTCCGGTTCTTGTCAAAGTGCGGAACTGATTTTGGAGGTTTGTCCATGGAGACTTTCGCTAAGCACCACCATAGTTTACACAAAAAAAATGAACTCGGAGAAAACCGCTTTGCGAGAACCGATGCCAGGTAAGCGGAACGGCGTCATGCAATGCTGTCAGGTTTATGTCACGAGAGCTGATGATTAATTTAATTACTGGCTGCGCAAGCATAATCGCTGCCCTGTAAGCTTATAATAAGAGCTATGTCCACCTCCTCGTTTGAGAGTCATTGTTGCCTTATCCTCTCCCTCCCGTGTCGCGCCCAGGCGACACCGGAGGGCACCCCGCGCCGCCGCCACCCCCACCCCTTCCTCGCCGCTGCCGCCGTCGCCTCCGCGCGCGGCGGGTGGCGGCCTCCTCCTCGCTGCCAAACAACTGGCGGCGGGGGTGGTCTCCTTCTTCCTCGGTGGCGCGGCGGGCGTCAGACCCGACTGGGCGGCGATGGCGGGCCGCCGACGCTGGAAGGCCGGAGCGGCGGCTCCGGACCGTAGGTCTACGGCTGGGCGCGAGGATCCGGGGCCCTCGCGCCCGGATCTGGGGGGGCGGGCCAGGGTCTGGCCATGTGGACGGCGGGCCAGGGACGCCGGCGTCGCGGCGGTGCGACGTGCTCCTGCACGGCTGTGCGCGCGGGACGTGGCCGGGGGACGTGCGACGCGGCGGGCGCTTGTCTTTGGCGCGGCCAGGACAGCGGGCCGGTCGCGGAGGCGTCCACGGTGATGCGCCCCTGGCTTCGGCAGGGGCGTAGTCGGGGAAGGGAAAGCCGGGGCGGCGGCCCCGATTGGCGGCTCGACCGGGTTGACGTCGGCGTGCCGCCTGCCGTGGCGTGAGGTGTTGCGGCGGGGTTTTGCGGCTAGCGTGTGGATGGTCTGGCCGGTCCCTAGTCGGCGGCTAGCGGGTCTGCGACCCATCGTCGGGCGAAAGTCCTGCCCTGGTTGTTGACCGGGCCGACGACGGCGACGTCCTCGGACGTCGCGTCCTTCTTGAAGGCGTCGTCGAGGTGGTGGTGTCGCCTCCCCTTGCCGGGTTCTCCGGGGGAAACCCCAGATCCCTTGCGGGATCGAGCGAGGGTGGCGCTCATGCGTCACTTGCCTCTTGGGCCTCGTCTTGGATGTTCCACCGGCCGGAGGGACCAGCGGATTATGATGGTGGCTGGCGACGGCGAGCGTTCATCTTCGGCTAGGGGGGTGCGCGGCAATCGGACCGGTGTGGATGTCGGAGCGGCGGCTCCGGATTTCGTCTTGCGTTGAGATCGTCTCCGCCGTAGTGGTTTGTCGGCTATGGTCGCTAGGGCGACATGGTCGTCGACTTGTTTTTGGGGCGTGGCCTTGGGGCCAGTGTGGATGTCGGAGCGGCGGCTCCGGGCTTGCGTTGAGGTTGCCTCCGCCGTGTGTGTGTGTCGTCTGTGGTTCGCTAGGGCGGCATAGTCGTCGACTCGTTTTTTTGGGGGCGCGGCCTTGGGGCCGGTGTGGTGCGTTGTGTTGTATGGTTTTCGGCCGGTTTCCCTCATAAACTGTCCAACTCTTTTTGACTTTATCAATCAAAGGCATTGCCGAGGTTCGAAAAATAATAAGAGCATATGCAGACGATCTCAATAGTCGATCCGATAACTGTACCGGATGATCGTTATTAGTAGGGTCGGCACACGTTGTCAGCCTATTGGTGTGAAACGACCTAGCGACGATCTCAATGGCTAGCCATCTCGATAAATTTTTGACTTATTTTCACTGATATATAGTCTAGATTCAAAACAAACTCTGAAGGAAGAAAATGGTAGAACCATCATTATCATAGTAAGGCACTTGTGTTTTTTCTATAAATGTTGGGTGCAACACACTATTTTATCACTATTTTTTCTTAGGTTGCATGAGGATGATTCTCGGAGTTCAGGAACATATCAAACGTATAAGTGTTTTTGATAAGAAATGACCAACACATTTTGATCATATCTCCAAATGAACTATAAACTGCCTCCTTAGGCAATGCATGCAACCAAAGTACCAAACAACATGGTATATCTCCACAAGGTGTGTCCAAGAGAGATAGGTTCCACAAGTTCGACCTGGCTCGGGCACCGATGCATGCAACCAAACACACTATATATGTAATTTACTCCAAACAAAACATGAGATATTTGGTAACTTGAAAGCATGATAGTATGTCACTAATTCAAAAAACATCAAAGGGGGAAAAAATCCTCAGTTTTTGTAATAGGAGATGACAAGCAACTCAACTGATATTCTGCCAAAAGGGTTGAACCCGGCTGGCCTGGAACGCAAGACAACGTCCCTGTAACTGAGCTAGCACATACTTCTCCATTAACTTAGAGTAAGTCCAAGTGACCCCGATAAAATCCTAGCCCTAAACATAGGAGAAAATAATAGATCTCCAGCATAACCCAATTGTTTTCCCCGATTTCAACATCATAACTTTTGGCCTCCCTCTCCCTTACATATTGAGGTCCCTTGACACCCCCTATAATTTTTTTATATCCATGACACATGAAATCAACACTTAGACATGCGGGGGATCACCTGAAGATGTAAGAATATTAGTCTCTTGTAGGAGAGATGCTAATTGGGGATCACCTCAACAAGAAAACTCTAGCAGATCCTCTAATAGTACATATTCTAAAAAAATGCTAGTTTAAATGGCAAATGGTAAAAAATAACTCACTCTAGAAGATCCGCTATCCCGTCATATATCCTTCAAAAGTTAGAGGTACCTGTAAAAACACCCCCCTAGGATGTAAACTTAGAGGGGGAGGGGGGAATGAAGGCTCTTCTATCCCACCAAATTATTGGCGGGTGGAAGTTTCAGCTCATGCTTGACCCATCACCGGTTACCTTGTCGCGTCGCCGCCAATTCTGGTGGAACTCCGTCCCGCCACCTCTCCCCTAGATTCGGCGAGCCTGCTCCGCTCATTGCACGCGCGCCACCACGATGCCCCTCAGACGACTTCGAGCTTAGGATCTCGGGCATCGACTTTCGTTGCGGCTTCACGGCTCGATCCGACATCGTCTGGCACGGTGACCATGTCATTGATGAGGACCTTAATGTCATGTATGTTGCCAATGAATCGCCGATGCTCGAACAACAGCCATGTATTTTTCTGATGGCGGTGGCCCGGATGTCCGAAACTTGTCCTACCAAAAAAAAAATTCCAATGAGTTTGTGTGATCCATGTATGATGGTGAATTTTATATGTCCTTTAAGTTGTGTTTGTGAACTTCGTGCTATTCTGTGACTCCTTATATACTTATATGGATACTTGGTATGGTTAATTTTTTTATGAATTTGAACTATGACTTCTGCAAATTAGTGTCATGAGATGTTGATGAGTTATGTGCTAAAATATTAGCCTGCGGATAAATAGGGTGTCCTTGGTTATCATGATAAATTTGTCTATTGACATTAGACACACCACCTAAACATACAATTTAGTGCTCACCCTTGAAGATGTCATTAGGCTTGAAAAGGACAAGGACAAACCATTGGATGTGAGACGTTAATATCTCCGTACCAAATTGTAGCAAAAAAATGTTAAACCGGAACGAGAAGCTTTGAAGACTTCGAAATGCCAAACAGTGGCGCTTCGTCGTCAACGGCTTTGTCTTGTTCCCCCAACCCCGTCTCCCCTCTCTGAATTCCTCCCTCCTTCCTTCTTGCGTATGCGTATATATCACACACGAACACGCTTCAAGAGGCTGTGCAGTCAAAAGAGCCACCTTTGGTTCCTCTCTTTCTTGAGGGGATTTCGAGCAGATTAATTTGTAGAATCTCTTCTTGGGGAGGTGTTTTTCTTGGAGAGATTTGGGCCAAGGAGTTCACCTTGAGGAGTTGGTGGTGTTCCCCTCTCAGGGTTAGCGTGAAAGGATCCACCTTTGACTGACTAGAATTCTTGAGGAAATCTGGTTGTTTCTTGGGAGGGTTGGTGGCTAGATTCGTTGATGTTTGTGCAGTTCTGGTAGTTGGAAGGGTGGCTAGGGGCACCTTTGTGGAGCGAATTTGGGTGCTTCTTTGAAGAACTGTGGGGTCAAATTTGCCCCCTCTCTGTTCTTGATTTGTTGGGCGGATAGATTTGCTTGTTTCGTCGGGAAATTTTGCTAGTGAGCTGCCTTCAGTCCATCTCTTCTTTTTTGATGAACTGGGTACCTTCTCCTTTGTAAAATAAACCCATATTTTAAGAGTTTGAATCATTTTTGGGACTCGATCGGTCTGTTTGGATTGGAAGGGGATATCTTTCGGTCAACCTTTGTGGTGAACTTGATCTAGATTTCCTTAGTGAAAAGGAGCAGTGTGGCTCGTGCTTAATTATCCTTTTGAGGAAGAGTTTGGTTTAGTGAATTTTTTTGGCAGTTCCTCTGCTTTATTGAGGAGGATTGTGGTCTGTTCTCAGAAGAAGTTCGGAGAAAGGAGGCATCCTAGCGTTTTCTAAGAGGCCAATGGCAGCAGTGAGTGATTCATTTATACTTTCCTCATACTAAGTCATGTTCCTAGTGCTGGAGAATCTTAAATTGTTGTTGTATTATCTCTCTCATGTTAGCTGATTAAATAGGTAGAGAAACTTAGCTTAGTTAGAAATATACTCTTATTTTCAGGTCGGACAATTTTTTTTTCATGTTTCGACATGTTTCTGCACTTATATTCAGAAATTTCTGTCCAGAAACCAGCAGGGGGTCATATATGAGTGAGCAGTGTACTTAACTGGAAATAGCTAACCTACCTTAGTTCATTTTTGTTGTAATTTATTTCTGTTATGTATGCTAGGCCTACTTTATGTTCTAGGTGACGTTTTTAAGATTAAGGAAAGCAAATACTGTTTCAAATAGGATATAAATCCTTGAACTAGCTAGCACAACATATTAAAAAATAAAAATTGAATTTCTGCAGTTGATTCAGATTAATCACATGACATATAACAATTATTGCTGACGTTTTCTGAGTATCTATCAGCTGACATTATTGCTGAAATATTCTGGCATTTACATTTTAAAACGTTGCCAATGGGGGAATAATCCCTCCCTTGGTTATACGTTGTTAGGTAGGTGAGATAGCCGGTTTATTCGAGCGCACGCAGCTGGGACTCAATTTTTCTCGAGTGCACACAGCTGGGACTCAAACCCGGGTCGTCCAGCTCCCCACCCGGAGTGCCAACCACCAAGCCAGCGCTTGGCTCTCGCATTTACATTTTTTGGATTTTAGTTCTACTAACGAATTAATAATCTTCCCACTACATATAGTAAGTCCTAGTTTTGGGTGTTCTGAATGTTTTTATTTGTATATGTTATCATCAAATGGTAAATCCTCATTGCCGGTGGATTATTTATTTCCTTGTGACCCATAGACCACAGTCGTTGGAAAATTTCTAAGATGTACTTATTTATCTCGTTTAAACAGCAACCACGAATTCCTACATTTGGAGATTGGGAAAACAGTGTGGACGTTCCTTACACACAGAAGTTCGAGGGTGCACGGAAGAACAGGAAAACAGGAAATTATGGCAATCCAAATGAGCCCGCACGTAACCCAGAACCTCCCCGTCAGTCACCTTTGAATCCATCGGCATACACGCCTGAACCTCGAGAACAGGGTCCAAGGACTCCACTTCATGGAACAAGACCTGTGAACGATCCCTATCACCGCGAGGCTGCGCCACGACGACCCACAAATCCTCAGCGGGAGCAACGGGGGGACGCCAATGCACCAAGAAGCCCGTACAGACATGCTGCTGGATTGGCTTCACCAATGCAGTCAAACAGTCCATCACATCCGAAGGCCAGGACTGGTGGAATGCAGACTCCAGAAAGGAGGCCTTCGTCGGATGCACAGGGCCAGCATACTCCTACTAGGAGCAGAATGAGGCCGAGTAACCAAGGCTATAACGTAGTACATTCTATTCCTTGGTTTCTTATTGGTTCAGAATGTATGAGCTTATATGTACTCTGGAGTAATGAACTGTTGCTTTTGCATTTCTGAATCCAGCCTGAAGATGAAGTGTCTGTTCCACCATTTGGTGAATGGGATGAGGGTAATGCGGCATCCGGTGAAAAGTTTACGGGTATCTTCAACAGGGTGAGGGATGACAAATTATCGCCTGACTCTTCTTCCAGGCACCCATCATCTGGTCATAGAAAGCAGGACAATAAGGTGCAACAGGTATGTAAAAACAACAAGTGACCTGTTTTCAGTTTCTGCTAACATTGATTTTCTTATCTTTGTTTGACTTCGTAATTTGGACTGCACACTACTTTGCGAATTGGAAATCTCATGAGTTTTCACAAGGGAATTGGACTTTACTATCATGTATTATAGCCATGACAAAACCAAGAAAAAGAGGCAATTTGGTAGTAGAGTTCTGGGGCAGTCAGCAAGACAGCAACTAATTATCTGTGTGCTTCACCTAATACATGCTAGACTAGTTCTTAATGCAGCACATCCAGTGGAATTAAAATGCCAATAAGATATGCAAATATAACTTGAATCAATTGATCAAGTGCCGCAAAATTGTCCAGTCATTTGATGTTAAACCTTACTCTGACTGTATTAAATGAGTAATTTACATAGGAGTGATTTTAGACTACCTTAATTTGAACCCTACGATCTTAATTCAAATTCTAAAACCTCATAGAATTTCAATTGTATGATCCTACTACTGATAAAAATAAGTATTGGGATGATGATTCATAGTGACCTTTTACTCCACTATGCGCTAGGTCGCTTAAGATGAAATGGTATGTTTTTTGTGAAAAGAACTAGTGTAGTGAATATATAGCGTGGTTGGCAACTTCATTGTGTAAGGTACACTTAAATTTTTAAACAATTAATCATATTTAGTATGCATATTTGTTACACTAGTAAAAAAAGCGGAATATCATCTGCACTCTGATTTATTTGTATTGTTTATAGGTAGATCCCAAAATTTGGAGTTTGGATATACTGTTGTTACTAATGTAATTCCTGGGTCACTACTTTTGACATAAAGGCAAATATTTGGTGTCTATATTTTTCTATTGAATGTATGCTCAGCAAAAGTATCATTACTTATTTCCATCATTCGCTAGTGATATTCAGAGACGTTTTATCCATCGACTGACATTTCTTCCTTTTTCTCCAGACATGCCCTTGTTGTATACTTTGACAAAATGTGATATCAATACAGAGATTTCGGAAGAACTTCCTGTGATACTTCTGGAACAAATTGCTGTTCTTGGTGAAGAATGTGGTTCCAAAGTCTTTCTTCATGTGTTACTTTTCAATGCTTCTTATTTATTACTGTTGGTGTGAGTATGTACCTATAATTGCATTGTTCTATGATTTGTTTTTTTATCTGGAACATACATATGATGCAACTGAGATATGTGAATTGTGAAGTATGGCGCGTGCACTTTTCCTGGGAACCGTATTATATGGATATCTGGTTGGTTGCGCTTCCTCTGTGCTTCATTGTGGTTGCGCAAAAATTAAGTACATAGTTTTTGGTAGATTGTATTAAAGCGCCTGAACTAATCTCATATGTCTGTGGCCCTCGCCAAATGGACGCCACTGGTAGAAAAATTATATCAGCGAGCATAGGCCAAAAAATGCCTTTTGCTAGTATTTCTAGTTGAGCTCACGTAGAGTAAATTTTAAACCGCTGAATGTCATCTACTCCCTCCGTTCGGAATTAATTTACTCAGATTTAGTACAACTTGTACTAAATCTGAGTCGATTAATTCGGAACGGAGGGAGTACTTTCCTAAAGCACCTAGTTTGGAGAAAAATTAATGAGATTATGAGATTGTTGATATTAAATAGCATCTGATCTGGTTTTACATTGTACATAATTTTAATAACTTAAATCCCATAAAAAGAAAAGGAGAATAACAGGATTTGATCTATTCCAAGAACACGGGTATAATTAACCAAAAGTATATTAGGAACAGTTATATAAAATGCTGAACCTTCTTTGGAGATACAATTACATACTTACCGATGATTTACACATAAGCTAATACGGGAACATGTGCCTACGTGTGGAACATTATGAGATTCAAAATTTTGGTGTCTGTGGAACAATCTGTTACTGTAGGTATGGTGTAGGCAATTAGAATATACATTGATCATCGCTGGATGGCATCCTCTTCTCCAAATCCTCCTAGCATAGGCTGGAGTAGCTGCTAGGACTAGCTATCTTAGCTTCCTTATTGGCAGGGAACGACTGAAGAGCTCCTCAACCTCGGTTGCCTCCAAGTTCAGCTGATCCAAAATTTCCATCTCCTCCTTGCTCAAACCTGAAAGAAGTTCATCACATCCTGTTTGACCTCCATGATGCCATCTGTCAACCTCTTAACCAGTGTCTCCTCCTCCTTCTCCAGCTCCTGGACCTCGCCCTCGATCTCCCCCTCGATCTCCTTTACCTCGTCGACGATGATCTTCTCCCCTTTCTCAACAGCCCTCTCAATTCTGTCCGCAAGAGCAGGCTCAGGACCGCAGGTGTTGTCTGTCGTGATGAACGTGGAGAAGTCCCGTCCTACGCTTTTCGCGGCCCTTTCTAACTCAGGCACTATAGTTTGAGGTAATTCTTTGCTTCTTGTGTATATAACAGCGCCACCATATCCATCCCATGCATCATTTCTGCCACGGTAGTATACAAATATGTAGTCATCTTCCTTGTTCTCTATTTTCGATGAGAGGATGTACCTACAGTTCAGCAAATGTTCAGCTGATTTCAGTTTGAAAAAAAAAGTGAAGCTGATAAACTGAAGTACTATAACAATGGTAACTTCAGTGTCTGGTGAGTGGCATACCAGTCATCTTGATAGTGCAGGTACTCGTTGTCATGGTTATACAGTATTGCTGGTTGCACGGGATCCTGCTTGAATGTCTGCACGGCCCCCTGGTGAAGAAGCCGGTGTCGGGGGTGCGAATTCTCCATGCCAAATTTGCAACAAGTTTGTCTCCCTCGAGATGAAATTCGTGAAGCTGGCAATCGAACGCGTCGAACGTTGGATTTAGGCCACTTGTAATGTACCACTTGCCGCTGAAATCTGCCATGTTGAAGTTTTTGACAAGGGCAGACGGATCAGGGACTGGGAACTCGCCAACATCCGACTTTTTTGGGACACATTTTTTGCGCGAAACGGCGCACTCGTTGAATTCATCGACCACGCTGTTCTCGAAGAAATCCCCGCATTTGATCTATGCGGTGAAAAAGTACAAGAAAATGTTGATATTTTATCCTGAGAAATCGAGCTGAATCAAATGGTTCCGGAAAACTGAACTACCTGGCATTCGGTCTCGTCAGGTCGGTTGTTGCATGTATTTAAGCATGCCACATTTGCTGCACATGATGGGTTGGCTATACACTTGGCCAGCTCTATCCTGGAATTGGTACCATTTTGGTGGAGGTAAGCAACAAATGAACATAGCGCAGATGTGCATAACCTAACTGCAGCACTATACACATAGAAAGAAGAATGTGCTTTGTAGTATGCAAAATAAGAGCTTTGGGTAGACTTCAGCACAATAAACCGTATTGTCAATGGGAGAGATTGAGGCTTTGGGTAGAGTCACCTGCATTCCTTGAGCAGGCAAGTGCATGTCTTGAGAGCGTCAGTGGCACCAGCAGAAGGGACTAGCAGAACCACGCATGCCGCGAGCCCCGTCGCAGAGACCAGTTGCACTTTGCTCCAGTTCTTGATGCTGCCGAGAACATCTGGTACTTGCAGTACTGTGTGCACCTTAGTCTGTCAGAACAAAAAAACAGAGAGGCACAACCTTGATGTTCTGTTTCCTCACGAAATGATAACCAGAAGGGATTGTTACGAACAGATGAGCAATCCCAGGAATCACCTCGGATCGAGCGTGGTTCTTTATGTGGAGGTGATCGGTCCTCCACAGGTTAGCCCTGACGCAGCACCGGTGGAAGTTGCGGCTGCTGCTGGCTGCACCTCTAGAGCCTGGAGCGTGGAGACTGATGCTGGACGAGCCTTCGGTTCGGAAGGCGTGGCTCACGCACTGCCGTAACATCATCTGTGCCGCAACCTGCAACTTCTTCAGAGTTGAAATTCAGTGACGCCAAGAATCACAGTGCACAAGCAGAGCGGATTGAGTAGGCAGGGAATGCCGAGAGAGCTCCCGCGGAAATCGAGAGGGTGGGGAGAGGAACCGAACCTGTGTGTGTGTGTGGGGGGGGGGGGGGGGGGGGGGGGGGGGGGCCTGGAGCGCTCGAGCGAGCTACGTGGAGATGGGGAGATAGCGCGCCGCGGATGGATAAAGCCAAGCTTGGCTATGAAGAGAAGCGCGCGGGACTTGCAGCGCGGAGCAGCCACCACCACCGGAGTCCACAAGCTGCGATAAGAAACGAGTAAATCACCAAAAACTATCACGATTGGAGCTCATTTCACAGATCAGTATCATTCTTGTTAATTTTTTCAAAACAAAATCTACCAGTCCTAAGACGAGATGCAACGTTGATTCCCGTCAAAATGCATTTTGACACCCGCACTAACCCGTGGGAACTGATTCTAGTTGGCAGCACACATGGAGGGGTAGCTCCCACCTTTTAGCCCCACGTCTTATTTTTCTCGCCTCTCGCCTCTAAGAGGTATCGTGGTAGCTAGATGGTGAGCTAAGTGGGGCCGTACGACGCGCTGGCCATGATCTTGACACTGACGACACAGTGTGTGAACTTCTCGCACGTTGAAAGGAAAACCAAGAGGCGCTCACTGGCGATGAATCTAGCGATGAATCTAGCTAGAAGGTACCAGCGTTCAAGCTCACTATGCCACTATAGAAGGAGAAATCCTACGGAGTTACGGGGTGTCATGTTCATGCTGCCGGCGTTAGTGTTTGTCGTTCTCCCGTCCAAGAAATTGTCATGCCCGACCAAGAACCTTGTTTGATGGCTCCGCCTTGTCGTCTAAGTCGTGGTGAGCGTATCCGTGGAATTAATCGAGAAGGCGTGCTATTCTTTTCTGTCGCCTCGATCATTGTTTTCCTCGTCTCTAGCGGCGACCATCGTCGTATCGTCGTGTCGATCCATTATTCCTACATCATATACCTGCCCCTCACGGTTGACTTCACTGCTTTCAAATTCTTGTCTCAAGCCACCTCCTCCTTCCTCGAGCAGCCACACGCCCCCGACACGCCTCACCGAGTTCGCTTTCACCGACGAATATCGTTGTTGAACATGTCGTCGCCACCTTCTTCTTTCATTGTTCCGGATCATGTCTATGTAGTCGTGTTGAGCTTCCCATGATGGGTTCGTGCATAGAAAAAACAAAAAAAATCCTAGATAAGAACACCAAAACACTAAGATGTGAGCAACGGGTAAAACTAAGTTGCAAGAGAACTCACCTTCGAAGACCGAAAACGTTTCGAGAATGATTCTCGTGGACGGTGTAGTCGATCACTTGCCGATCTCAAGATCGTGAAGATGAACTTTGCAACGGGAAGCGCCTCCATACTCGCTCACACGTACGGCTTGATGACGACCTCCGTTCCCTCGATCCAGCAGGGCAGCGGAAGTAGAAGATCCACCAGAAAAACTCCAACAACACGACGGTGTGGTGGAGAACTAATCGGCCATGACTTCGCCAAGCGGATGGCCAGAAGGTGGAGTATAGGAGGAGGAGGCAGCCACCAAGAGGTGGTGCGGCCCAACCTTTGGTACCCACCTCTTCCCTCATCATGTGAGTGGAGCATCACTCATGCCCACTCACTCTCTTTTAATCTCCACTCAAAACTCAAAGGGTTTTCTTTATTAAATAAAACAGTTTTATTTCCTTTTAATATTTGTTAATTCTATTAACAAACATTAACATTTAACTCCTTGGACTATTTGTTAATTCTATTAACAACCATTTTCAGTTATCCCCTTGAACTATTTCAAAATTACCCGAAACAATTTCGGTGTTGTCCGAACTTTTCTCCAATATTTCGTATCTTCTCAATAGCGTCGACAAACTTTAAGTGTGTCACCCTACGGTTCGTGAATAATGTAGACATGATCGAGACACCTCTCCGATCAATAGTCAACAGCGGGACTTGGAGATCCGCAATGACTCTTACATATTCAACGATGAATCTTGTGATCGCATGAACCAGAGATGTCATAACCAATTCCTTTTGTCTCGCGATATTTTTACTTGTCTGAGATCTGATCATCGGCATCGACCATACCTAATTTGATCTCGTTACCTGACAAGTACTATTTACTCGTTCCGTGATGTAACATCCTTGTGACCTAGTCACGTGCTTGCAAGCGGTGTTGATGTGATATCATCGAGAGGACCGAGAGCATATTTCTCTGTCATTTGGATGGACAAATCCCACTCTTGATCCATGAGACTCAACTAATACTTTCCGAGTTCCCAACGTCACCTTTCTAGTCACCCTTTCACGGTGTGACGTTTGATGTCATCAAAGCACTCATCCAGTGTTAGTGATTAACATGATCTCATGGTCTAAGGATAATAGTTACTCAGTATGTGAAAGATATAACTATGTGAACTTAATGACTTGATGGCATTGCTATACTTACTTTGGGCGTATGTTCATCACATCATTCTTCTAATGACGTGTGATCCGTTATTAACAACATCCAATGTTAATGATCGGGAAACCTTTATTATCAGTTAATCAACGAGCTAGTCAAACGAGAGACGTTATTAGGAACACTTGTCTATTAGTTACACATGTATCAACGTTCCGATTAATACAATTCTAGCATGAGAAATAAACCTTTATCATAAACATGGAATAACATAATAACCACTTTATTATTGCCTCTCAGGCATATTCCTTTCATCCCATTCCCCCCAGCCTCCATTTTTTATCTCTCTCTTGATCTCCTTCGTGTGATAGGTGCATAGGTCGTCGACCAACTAAACATCTTGCTGGACACGAGCTCACTTTTCTCCCGCTCGCTACCTATTATGTGCCCCTCTCAACGCTAATATGTGTGCCACTGCCCTGTTGTGGGCATGGCGGATAGGACTGAGTTTGGATCAACCGGAGAGAGAGAGCAGGAGGAAGAAAAAAGTGGGGGGAAAAGGATGGGGGCTGACAGGCGGGCCAACGGCACCTCAGTTCTTACTCCACGTGTGCAGCCATATAAACCCTAACAAATGGGCCCCACAGGTCAAAATGTTGTTAGATATGGATCAATGCAATTTGTAACTTGCACTAAAATATGTCTAAATACATGTGTGTGGAATGTTGAGACATATATTTTGATATAGAGGGAGTAGAATATATAGAGAGAAAAATCAGGATCGGTACTGAGCTGTGAAATGAGCCCCAATTCCGGTAGTTTTATGTAATGGTGGACCCAACCGCGGTTCGTCCGAGTCCGGAGGGGGAGTTGGGAAAATGGCAAAACGAAAATCGCCAACCCGTTGCGGCGCCCATCGGTTTGATTTGATTTCTTCCCCATTTCGACTAGGCGGGAGAGAGCGAGCGGCGGAGATGGCTGCGGCCGAAACCCTAGCGCTGTCCCCGGTGCAGGACCCGGAGGCGCCCCTCGACGCGGCGGCCATCCGAAGGTAGATTCACCACCCCCTCCGCCGTCTCCTTTCCTCGCGGAATCGTTCCGCCTGATTCATCCAGCTCCACGGATTTCGTTAGTTCCTCATTATGATGCTCTTGCCCCCAGCCGGCTCGAGCAGCTTTCGGCGCTGTTGGGAGAGGCCGAGGAGGAGCCGGTGGATGCTGCAGCGGAGGAGGACGCCGTGCGACGACTGCAGTCAGAGTGCGAGGTGAGTGTCGGCGGCGGCTTGGCGTGACAGACATATGAAGGGTTTAGTTACTGTTCCCGTGCTCTACTAGGTTCCTTCTTACTTCGGCATGCGAGATAGGTTGATGATTTCGCTCCCGTGCTTGTGGTTCTAGGTGGAGCAGGCGGTCCATGCGTGGGACTCGAGCGCTGCTGTGTTAGGGAGTGACGGTTTGGGTACGGTTCTGGTTCCATTTTGATGATTCTGAGAGTTCATACAACTTGGTGCTCTTTTGCTCTTAACACTGTCATCGTGTGACTGTTGTCCCTAGCTGCGTACATTGAATGGCTGAGAAAGGAGGTGAACTTGACAGAGGAGGAGAACCGCAAGTTATCTGCCGAGATTAATCACACTGGAGAGACATTGTTTAAAGGTTATTGCTCTTGAGTTTTTCTTGTTTAAGGTCCTGCTGATTGCCAGCGCTTTGCTAGATGTGTCATCAACACTTTCTTCAGTTAACCAAATTGTGGCTTTTGTTATTTAGACGCGATTCTGCTCGATGCTGAAATTGAACCACTGGAGTCTTCACTGGATAAAATTGATTCAGAGGTTGTTCTTAAATTCTGGAATTTTATTGCATTTAATACCTCCCGAAGAATATTCTTTGCAAAATAAAAAACCCTCCTTGATTTAGGGTTTGAAACATTCGGAAGCAAGTTCTGATTCAGGCCTCAACCAAATGAATGTTGAGAAGGACTACATATATGAGGTGTGTTTGTATGTTCTTTGAATTCTCATCTTCCAACTTGCTAACTTTGCTGATTTGCTAGTTGCTTAGCAATTTCCATGGTCTAAATGGAGACAAATCAATGTGACGTTTAGCATAATAGTGCTTAAATGTATTGTGCTGGTGCTGACCCCGTGGACAGTCACGTCGTAACACTGTCAACCCTTTCTGCTGTTTATATTATAGGATATATATCTTCCAGAAACAAAACCTCACAAAAAGTAGTAACACTGATAATTACTCCTGCTTATGGAACTAATACACATCCAAACATATTTTTTCAGTTGAGCATTTTTTCTTCGTTTTCTTTCGCTTACAGTGCTGTTGTTGATTATACACCTCTAATACTTTCCCAGTTGTTGGAGCTCGAGTGTCAAATAGAAAAAAGTGAGATTGACCTTAAGCTGTTGCAAATACAAAGTACTTCAATGCAGAGGTATCAAACTTCTACACCTTAAATCTCTCTATTGATTTTAAATCCGTATAAAGCATCTTTATGTCAGCAACGGCAATACTACTTTACCATGATTAGAGTGATATGGTTATTCAGAACGCAGAAAATATCCCTGGTTGTTCTTCATAACAACAATGATATAATTTATAATATGGATGATGGTTCTGTCTGGTCTTTATATGTTGCTCAATTTGAGTAAACATTCAAAGAAATGTTTTGTCAAACAATCAACTTCACCATTTTTTCTGTTTTAGAATTTTTTAACAGTTCTACTATAACTAGTTTCTACTCCCAGTTTGTGTTCATTAAGGACAGAATGGACATATGCTTGGCTCCCTATCATCTGTTAATGCACTGAGGCTAGCCCATGCAATGCACACAGCACACTACCACAGTATTGTTCACTTCATTTATAGTCTCTATACCTTCTCAGTTTCAGCATATGCAGTCTTTTGCAAAAAAAAATCTCATTCTAACACAACATTATTATTTTTGTCTTTGTTGAATGCAACCATTTAGATTAGATATGCATGCCTAGTCTGGTTCTGAGCTGGTGATCATGCTGCAGTAAGGATCTGTACCTGTTCCGCCATTAACTCTTGACCAATCTCCTGATTGTTGTGCTCACTATTTTATGTCCAGACCTTGAATTTATTTGTGAATTATCAATCGGTTATCATTTTGGGAGTAGGTTTCTGCTTGCTTAAGTTCATCTTTAGAGATGATAACCACAAGCATACGTTTATTACCATTAAATCAATTTTTTTTCTGTGTTGACCTTTTACTGCTTCAGTTGTGCTTACCAACTTGTCAAAAATGTTTTGCTCTGGGCATTAACTGCAGGTGTTCATTTTTTTAAAAGCTTGCTCTGCATAAAAAACTTTCAGTTTATCTGACGTCATAAGTTCTCTATATCCAGGGATGAAGAAATGTGGCAACTTCAATCTGTTTTATCAGCACCAAAGGTCTTAGAGTGTAAAGGCAATTTGCTCAGAGTGTTTCTGAAGGCACCTATACTGACCCCGGAATGTGTATATTTTGGACAAAAGTTGGATTATGTTGTTGATTCATTTGTTTCGGACCATGAATTGCTGATAGAATTTGATGAAGGAAGCATGGAACTGAAGAAAGTGCAGGTGCTCTTACAGCCATATTTTTCTCATTTTTGTAGAATTGTTTTCTCTGGTGAGCTAATTGATCATCATTTTCGATTTTTACCTATGGTAGATCTTTTGGGCAATGCCTGATGTATTTGGGGATATTTCTGCATTTCACTATTGATTATCTCATGGAACAAGGAGTGGATAATGACAAAAGTCCATAAGACACGTTGGAGATAATGATAAAATACTCTGGTGCAACCATGGGTCATAGAACTACATAGCCAGGCTAAACCATCATGTCTGCTAGTTTTTGCTACAGTCTTGTTCGATGTTAGCTGTTGCCAACCTGTTTTTTCCGATACAGTTATGAACCCTATTTCCTTGTCCAATTTCATAGAAAATAATCAACTGAAATGCTGAATAGTGAATACAAGTACTCAACGGTACATAAAGGCTTGGACAAGCTATATCATTTTTCTATGCTTCAAGTGTTTCTAGCAGAAAATTCTTTGTGCATATGCTTGCATAGTTACATGACAATCAAGGAAAAACTGATGTAGCCTTAAATCAATTTGACATTATTTCTTCTAATGTATAGGAAGAGGGACACAACATTAATGGTCACCGTCTTTTATTAGACACAATCTGTTAGTGCATTAAGATACTTCTGCATTATGCTATCATTTGACATTATTTCTTCAAATGTATCACTGACAATCAAATTTGCGCTTATGCTTATCCGTTGGTTCCAGCATTTGGATGGTTAGTAGCACCAAGTAAATGTGTCTGCTAAACTGAAGCCGTGTCAAATTTTCTTCTTATTCCTTTTTTTGTATTTCATGTAATTCAGTTTTTCTTGCAATGTTATCATTCTTGATAACAGTTGCCATTTTTTAATGTTTTGAAGTCCTTTTTAAGGTAACTATGTTGTATCATGTTTCACTGATCGTTCTTGTTTTTCAGATCTTTCCTGCCGATGTTTGTGTAGATATACTGATTGAGAAGCTCAATTCCTCTAGGTACGTAGGAGATATGTTACCGTCTAATACGAAGCTGTCTTTTTTGTGTAAAAAGGGCTCTCTTGTTGAAACAATTGAAACAAATCAATATTAAACAACATGGATCTCATCAAGAAGCTTCACATGTTGGTGTTATACAATTCACAAATCGCAATAATGCGAATTGTACTGTGTACTACTTTCAATAGTTTTTATTCATCTAATGTGTGCTCAACTGCTTATAATAAAAGTGTTATCTGCTTTGTAGGGAGGCCATTTCAGTTCCATCCTTGGGATGGCTGATTTGGCAATGTCAACAACTGATCATAATTAACATTCTAAGACGATCATTAGTGAATGATGCTAATAGTTCCAGGTGACAGTATTCTCCATCTTCTAGTATTGCGATAATAATTTTATATTTCTAGCTGCTATTCTCTTTTGTAAGTAGTTGTTGCAAGGACACATAAAAAAAGTAGTTGTTGCAAGGAATATATGATCTCTAAGCTTGTCCATTGAGTTTACAGTTTACACTGTAATGATTTATACCACTTGTGTGTTACTATGTCATTGTAATCAATAGTACTCAATCGGTGTAATTGGTTTTGTTTCAGATAGATTTTACTATGAGAGATACTTTCCTTTCTACTAGAAAATGACACGGCTGGCTGGGTTTTCGAGAAAAAATACAGTGAGGGGCATTACAATTTAGCATCAGACTGAAAAAAGCAATTTAATCATTAATATTTGGACTATTTGGATTTGTCAATCACTTCTGAGTTAGTGATCTACATGTTCAACAATTGAAGCCAGACTCATATGATGCACATAGGCAACACAACCAAATTTAAGGTCACTAGCATTAATATTATACTCATATATTTTGTACCTTTCTCTTCAACATTCAAAGCAAAACACTTCCATTTATTCCTGCAGGCATTCTTTTGAGTACATAGACAAAGATGAAACTATTGTAGCTCATTTGGTTGGTGCAATTGATGCCTTCTTCAAGATATCTGCAGATTGGCCATTGTCGTCCTATGGTCTGAAGTTAATCTCGATCCGCAACACCGGGACTCAGCCAACTAATATAACTTTAAATTTGCTCTGCAAGACTAAGGTAAAATTGGCTCCACCAGGCCCAAAACAAATGCTTATATTCAGTATCTATATTGCCGCACTACACATGAATAATGCAACCTTTAGGTAAAACCGTCTGAACCGGTTTAAAATCTTTCTAGGATACCACTTTGTTCTTCATGATGGATAGTGAAACTAAATTATTACTTCCTCTGTAACTAAATATAAGACGTTTTGGTAGCTAAATTTGAGTTACCCAAACGTCTTATATTAAGATACTGAGGGAGTAGGATTTTGAGCAGTTCTGTTAAAAATTGCTTGTGTTCGATTTAGAGCAGTCCTTTTAAACTAAACTAGAAGGATTTAGGGCAGTTCTGTTAAAAATTTCTGATTTAGAAATCTGCAGGCATGATTAGTTTTTGAATATCTGGGCCTGAGCAGGACTCAGGAGGCAAAAACCTGCCGATATTAGCAAAAATTATCTGTTATACAGATTTGTAGTTTTCCTTTTGAATCCAATAGGGGACTTTGCAAATTTTCAGAGATTGTTGGGGTAAAAGCTCACTTCTAGCTTCCAACGTTGAGGCCACCAGATACTGGAACTAGTCTTGGCTCTGTACTCGCTGATTCCTACATGGTTTCTAGCTACCAAAACAAACAGAACAAGTTGATTCACATGTCAATCTAATTACTTCCGATTGCAAGCATCACATCATCATTTAGTTGTGTGCACCGTCGTCTTCCAGAGGCATGGGTGTTGAGTAGGAAACCTAATCTGTGCTCTTGATGTCTTGGGCTGCCAGGAACTTGCTAATGGCTTGGAGGTTCAGACTCGTAGGAATCTGGTAAGGTTTGTAGACGCAGTTGAGGAGATTCTTCTTCGACAGATGTAGTTGGAGCTGCACTCCAGCAGGGTTTCTGGTTAGGATCGGGTTCTGGGCTCAGCTTTCTGTCAGGTTGCTGGCAGACAAGTCCCTTATTTTGTACATATCTGGTGCCATATACCCTTGTGCGCCATTCAAATTGCGTGCTGTTTCCGTTATGTGCAAGGACCTGAGATTCAGTCCTTATCTGTAGTGATAAGAGGGATGTGTTAAGCTTGAATTGTTGAAACATCAGGATATCATGTAATGGTCAAATTGGCTTGTGTTGGATTCATGGAAGAAAAATAGAACAAATATAATTAGTTTCACTCGACGACAGTTTATGGTGGATTGTGTGAAACAGTTGTAAGTTTCAAATGGAACCATAACGAGTAGCAAATGCAAAATTTCTACGTGCTGAACAGGAATTTTGTGATGGTGTACAAAGCAACAAATTCGGTACTAACTCCTTTTCTAATTATATATAAGATGTGTTTTAGATATTTTAATGTTTATTGTGGATTACATGAACAGGCACACTAAAATACGTTTAGATATATGTGAATTAGGAGAAAGGTAAACATCTTATATCTAGTAACGGGAATAGCATTTACATATGCTTTGGGTGAAAACTCGAAGGCAATTCAAGGCACAACATAAATGTCAAAAACACATAGAACACCAAAACATGACCATCAACTGCATTCCGACTACCGATCGCAAAAATTATGTTTTTAGAATCTCATGATGCACCACCAAATGCACGTCTGTCTGTATACAAATATCCATTTATTACTTTGAAACTTATACAGGCACTGTAAACTCGACGCTCACATAAAATATTCAATACAACAAAAGGTTGCAACGGAGCCCTTCACGGCTACTATTACGGCCAGCATCTCACGGCAGTTTCACCGGCCTCACCACGCCCCACTGCCATCCACACGACAGCACATAGAACATTCTTCTACCCTGCTAGAACACCTACATTGTTCTCTTATAAAAAACTTGCGACCTGAAACAATATATGGCATAGTCTCGATAACCTTGTGTTTCCCTCGATTAGAGCTGCACTTTGCGGTCGTAGATCCAGCTGAACGGAACCACGGGGCCTTGTTTTGCCCTCGCCTGCGCTCTTTCGTCCAGCCGCCTGAATCTTGTCGCCAAGGTACATACATAGTCCTGCGCCCGTCTCCCTTCACCCGATAGTCCAGTGAGATCTGCAACTTTCCACCTCTGGACCAAGAACTCGAGGATGTCCGCATAGTCTTTCGCTGTGTACACGCCAAGCCGCTGCGCCACCAAGCTGAAGTGGTCGAATAGGTTGTCATCCTTGCCGTCGTACATAAGATGAGCAGGCATTGAGATCTTCTTCCTCATCATGTCAGCAAATGCGAGTACCGTGTAGTCAGGATCAGTTTCAAAGAGCTTCTCGACTATCTTGGTGTACGCTGTCTCATGGCGCTTCTCGTCAGCTGCTATCGTACCACATATCTGGGCCAGTTTAAGGTCCCCAAACTGCTTGGCATGCCTAGCAGTATTGCCATGGGATATGAATGTTGCTCTCTCTTGGAATGATGTGTAAAGGAAGCCCATGTAGGGATTATTCTCAGTTCCTGGATCCTGATGAAAGAAGAAATAACACCACATATTACGATCATAGTCACTAAAGTATCCAAGTTGTACATTATAATTTACACATAACTAACAATATAGAAATGTCAAAAGTTGGTCATTTAACAAACAGTGATTCTTTCAAAATCAAAAAAGGAATATCTAGGTTCATCTTTGTAATGTTCAAAATGGCCAAGTATTAAGTTGACCCCCGCGTTTACTGCATTGTTATAATTAAGGCACTACATATACAGAACGGAAAGTAACTGATGGTTTGTCGATTGAATAATGGTGACTTTGTTTGAGAGAACAGCTGACTCGATGATCTATGTCGGGAGCTAAATTACTTAGCCCCTTCTAAATTAGGTTGTGCTTCACACACATAACACATACGCATATATGAGAGACCACATATATGCGCTCTATATTTCATATATATGCTTGAGGCTACATCTTGACTTACAAGCTTCCAACTTCCAATCGTCTTTTTTGTTACACTTACATGGGAGGGGTGGTACCCCTATTTATACTTGTACATGACCCTTAAGATTGTTGCCATGTGGCACAATCCAAACCCTACCACATACTTCTAGAATACTCTACAAACTCTAGATATTTTATATTACTAAATATCTTACTCTAGAACATTCCTAATTCTAGAGTTTTCCTACATACCCTATACCATGAATACTTCATGATTAATCTAGAAACTTCATGCATATAGATATGACAAGATTACTTCCAACAATCTATTGAAACCTAGAGATCAGAACTCTCCATTCGCAATAAGAGTATCCATGTTAGCAACCTAATGATTGACTGAAAGGAAAAGGGATGCCATTGTCCTTTTAAGACAGACATTAGTTCTTACCATTCCAGAACCAATAAGATATTGTATGGTCTTCTCAATTTGCCTCATGTCAACCCGTCCACAAAGGTACATATACTTGTTCAGAAGATCGCCATGCCTGTTTTCTTCAGCGGTCCATGCTCTTGTCCAAACAGCCCAGGCAGTTGGGCTTGCGCCAGTTTCATCTCGGACACCATCAAGGGTGTTGAGCATTGTTTGGTAGGTAGGAAGGGCTTCCTCGGTAACCATATCCCCAACTAGGCAAACAAAGTAGTCATCAGGGATTTCCTTTGCCCGCTCCCTCAGTTCTATTACTTCATCATAAAATCCCTCGGAAGAAGGGTCTGGTAGGAAGTCCTGTGGCTGCCAAGACTTCTCAACTGGCTTCAGGAGATTCAATAGGTTGTCCCTGGCCCAAGATTGAAGTGAATCGAAAATCTCCTGCTTTTGTGCTGGTAGTGAATGCATGACTTGGAGATGCACCTCACGTGGAGGAGCATAAGGCTTTTTGGCAGTTTTGACCCTAGGAAAGACAACACAATTATTTAGCAAAATAGAAAAGGAGCACTGCAAAGTACGTATGGAGCCAAACAAAACGATGCAATGCAACTCAAATTAATCTATCGGGCCAGAGACCTCCATGTTGAAAATTTCCGGTATCAGAATTACTGTGGCCACGAAAACACAATTAAACTAGTCCGGCAAACTATGGTGAAAGAAAGGCTTCTGATGTTTGCATAGAGTTTACCTCAACACAGCCTCTACCAAACAGTTTACAACACATAAAATCAGGTAATGTTCTGATGGAGCGAGAATTAAGGAAACATGTTCCTAAGATTTTACAATCTATTATCCAGAATAACCCTGTGGGTAGTTAAGTAAACAGAGTAACTCGGTGCACCACACGAAAATCCACTCAAACTATCTTATATTAAACTGGAACAAACAAAGATGGGTATCAAAAGAATTTTAATCTCATACCCACATGCTTCCTATATTTCCAGGTGCTAAATATTGTGGTGTTCTTGGTCTTTACTGTCTTGAAGTTGAACAATCTGACCTTTCATATTTTCTTTGTATGATTGACGACAGTAGCCTAAAACATCATTGGTATTATGCTTAGGAGCGGACAGAGTAATTATTTAATTAAATTGATTATTACCACAAGAACACATGAGTGGAGTTCCTGTGCTCTCCCAAAAACTGAATTGCACAAATAGTGAGGGGTATCAATAGTAGCAATGCAGAGGGTTGTTGAAGATCACGCCTTTTAACGTTCACTATCAGTCTCGCCACACACAAAAAAAAGGTTCACTATCAGTCCATCTCAATCAATATGTTTGAACAAGTTCAGATCTCAACAGCTAACAAGTTTTACGACTTCCTGCATGATATAATCCCTCGATCACTGGAGAAACAACTCCTAACATGGGTAGCATGCACAACCTGACCGTTCAAACAGCTCTGATTTCTATAGCCTGCTTAAATTGACCATCAACCTGCTTGAACTGAACATCGGCTTTACCTATATTGGTTCCTTGAGATTTACGACGTAATTCCTCCAAATTAATAATACAGGATTTTGGTTATAACCATGCAAAATCAATTTGAGATGTACCTCTCGTCATTACCCAAAAAAAAAAAAACAATTTATACACAGAAAGAGAAACCAGATTTTGGTCACACATGCACATAGGCAAACGGGCTAGATCGCCAAACCAGGTACGGCTCACAAACTAGCCATCCAGATCGTAGGCAGGATGGAATCATCAACTGGATCAGCGAATAAATCGAAAAGGAGAAGCGCCACCGAAGATGACAAAACATCCGGAGCAAAGCCCTGGATCTCAACAAGAAAAGAAGAAGAACACATAAAAGTTGCGTTTTTCTTCAACGTGATTTGATCTGATCCATCAGAGTGCCCAATTCTAGATCACAAATCTCGCCAACCCAAAGAACTCCGATGCCCAAGAAATTCTCCCACCAACCCAGATCACACCAGCACACGTAGCCATTTCCACCATAATAATAAAGAAAAACAGAACAATCAAGTAGCAAGATTTGCACTTGTCAAAAAAAAAAAAAAAGTAGCAAGATTTGCACTTACTCGTTGATGGTGGAGGCCATGGCCACGACCGGCGGCGGCCCATTGTTGGCCCTCCTCTGCGCGACGGAAGGCGACGGCGAGGCCTTGTGGGACGGGAGGCACGCCCTGAACGCCATGGCCGGTCGAGCTCACCACCAGTGCGAGCGAGATCTCGATGAGGACTGGACAGGTGGATGGCTTCCTCGTGTTGGCGCTCCTGGTTGTCTCTACCTGCGTGTGGGGGGTTATACAAGGGGTTTGTGAGAAAGAGGGATTCGGCTCCTATTAAAAGGGAGGAGAAAGAGAATGCATTTTTAGGAGAGTGTAGTGTTAGGGTAGGCATTAATTTGTTTAATCTACGACTTGTTGGGGCGCAGCACAGCAGCATAGGGTTATTCCAACCTCTTTTGCTGGCTTGCATTGAAATAGGATGTTCATAAACATACTATATGCTGCATATGTCAAATTTGTGAAATATACAAATGTATTGTATATTGCAAACCATATTGCATATATGATCATTAACATTTTATATTGTTGAGATACAGTAATATATATGCTGGATGGTAATTAGGATGGCGGTTGTATCCAGACGATATAACAAGCCGTGTGTGATTACTTGTATAATCTTGTGATTAGGATGGCGGTTGTATCCGGTTGTCATTAGATGTTGTGTGTATGTGTGTGTGTGAGCGTGCTCCATCTTGTGTCTGTTGTGTTTGGATTCCTAAGGAAAACATTTTTGTACTTTCTTTTGCTTACTAGGCTTAGAAATATTCACACACAGTTATCGTTTGTTACGGAATTGACAAGTTTCATAAATTTGATTGACCATATTAATTCATCTTAATAGAACTGCTTACACAATGATCATATGATAGTAGTCCATGAAATTTTCTATTTAAATAAGTCCGACATTTCGCATACATAATATTTGATAATTATTGGTCAAAGACGCGAGACACCAACGTATCAGCGTACATATAGCTCTTTATCTTTCATTGACTCTAAGAGAACATGCATTTTTTGTACTTTAGGCCATGTAAACAAAGATCATAAAGTTTGAACTGGGTTTACCAACTCAAGAATATGGCACCAAGTTTTTGCATTGCATAAAGAAGCGGTACAAAACATGTTTCCCTTTTGTTAATTAAATATGAAAAATATGTCGTGAAGGCGAATGCATGAGTGTCATCATGTTTCCCCATACACTAGCTCAAGTAATTTATCCCTTTTACGGCTCTTTGGACTGATATCATGGCATCATGGTAAATACGATAATCCAAGTTAGTATAACCATTTCTTAAAAAAAATAAAAATCTTTGGCTATTTGTTTTGGTGTCTGTGACGGTTTTTGTTTTTAGAATTGATGTGTTGCTAAAATGAAAAAGAATATAGAGCATATCACTTGTTGCACTATAATCTAGCTAACATAGTTCAACTTTTCGTCGTTTCTTTTCATGTGGGAGTGTGGGACTTCTTTGCATTCATAGGATTCTCATATGTAGGAGTAGAAAACACATAGTATAGTGACATGTCATCTTCAATCATATATGAGCCGAGAAGGGAGAGGCTAGGGGTCTGCCGGTCGATGGAGCTAAAAAAATGATCAAAGAGTTTTAATACCATAAGAGAAGCAAATGAATATAGAGGGTTTGAGACGATGAAATTTTCCTCCTAAACAGAGCATACATAAATCCTTAGATAAGATTCTAATGATTTCAATCCTATTGATCCGACGGTCTACATAGAATTTGTATCAAATCCTTGAAAACATCGTATTTGTTAGATGAGCTCTACTTTATCGAAAAATAGTTAACTGAGCTCTAAACTCAGGAAACACAGGGTACCTAAAACGCAGCAAAGCCTCGACATTTCTTCACCGAACCGTCATGGCAAAGTTTTGGCAAAATACTACTAAGAGGTTGCGTGCAATTCACTCATCAGAAAAGAGAGTGAACTTGGTGTAAAATAAATGGTGGAAGATATTGTAGGTAAAGACTATGAATGGCCGCAAGTCTTAGGTCGATTTAAGTGAGGACAGCGAGCGAGATGGGCTCCATGGCCGGATCGGGTTGGACTATCGCACTTGCACACCACCAGTTTTCTACACGAAGGACGGGTGGCTGCCTCCTTCGTTTCTTTTCTGAGGTAGGGCGTGCGTCGATAGGACCGATGGAAGCTTCGAGATGCATTGCATGGACGTGGATGCGTTGCAAGTACACACATTGATAGGCCGACCTAACTTAATCAGCCACGTCCAGGGCGTTCGTACCCCGAGTAGGTGATCATGTGCGGCTGCCTGCTTAGAGCACCGATTGGATTACCTCCCGGGTCTCGACAAATTGCAACGTCCACCACACTCCACAATACTAGACACACAGTGGAGTAATCTTTAGGGCCCGCTTGGATCGTCGTTTTCCGGCCGGAAACCGTCGGAAAGAAATACGGACCTCCCCACGTCCGTATATTTCACAGCGAAGGCGGGTGTGAAATTACGGCGCGTAAAAATCAACCTGCTTTCCAAGCAGAGCCTTAATCTATACTACCTCTGATCCATAGTTTTGTGAAATAATTCCAGTTTGCAACGCTTAGTTTTATTGGAGAAAGTATAATTCTTTTTCATGCAAACTCGTAGTCGAAGTTTCAATTTGGGCCATAAATCTAAGATGTCGTGTATTTTGGCATGAAGATCGTATATTGTCATAGTTAACAGCCACCACATAACTTGTCTTGTGCTCTTTGGTTTTGTTGATATTTCCTGCTAATTACTCCACCATGCCTTATTAATACTAGGGGAATAAGCGCGGTCTTCGCCGCGCCCGTGGACTCTAAAGAATTTTAGTTTTTTTTGAAGGATTAAATTTGAATTTTGGATTGGAAAGCTTAGGTATGGTTTTTTTTCTTCTTAATTTTTTTTTGCAAATATTAGCAAATTTGAATTTCTCAAATGTGTTTGTTTTATTTTACAAAGGTAGTTGGTTTTACATTTTTAAGAACGTTTTTTGTGTCTGGTTATGTTCGCACGTTTATTGTATTTGAATTTTTATTTTGTTTATTAAATGCGAAGATTTGGAAACCGCCTGAATTTTTGAATTATTCAAACGTGGAATTTGATTATATGTTGTAGGTAGCGGTTTTTTTTTGTGTACATGCTGACATATTTGTTATATTTTGTCCTCCCATTAAATTCAATTTTGAAGGTGTCCGCATTTAAAAATTTCGCAGATTCGGGGATTAATTTAATGCAAATGAGGCTTCCATTTTAAGATTGTCTGCTTTTCGGAAATCGTTCAAATTCGGAAGTCATCCATTTTTTGAATAGTTGTAACGCATTTGAATCCGTTTTGACGTGTACGAAATACAAAAATTTGGAAGGCACATGGAAATTTGAATTTTATTCGTGCATGTTTATTTTTATGTGACCACTTTGACATATTTGTCTTTTTTTTGTAGAAATATCTAAAATTAGTGGTGTACATTATGTAGAATTTTTTCAAAATTGGATGAGTAATTTGAGTTCCTTAAAAAAAATCGGGAAAAGCTGACTGGGTGGGCCCACTGTGATGTCGTGCTGACGTCACATTGGCCAGATCTGGCCGGAGCCGCCCGCGGCGGCGGCGCCTTCTGGCACGCGCGCGTGCCCGCATCGGACGCGGCTCGTCGCAGCCGACCCGTACGTGGCGACGCCGCCTCGATTTGGTCGCGGGAGCGGCCGCGCCGTCGCGGGGACGCGGCGGAGGACGGTGGGCAAGTTTTCCCTCAGTAAGAAACCAATGTTTAATCGGACCAGTAGGAGATCGAAGTCACTTCTGAAGGTTGTTGGTGAAGGAGTGTAGTGCGGCGCAACACCAGGGATTCCGGTGCCAACGTGGAACCTGCACAACACAATCAAACTACTTTGTCCCAACTTAACAGTGAGGTTGTCAATCTCACCGCCTTGCTGAAAACAAAGGATTAGGCGTATAATGTGGAAAATGATGTTTAATTGCAGAGAATGAAAGAGAACAATGATTGCAGTAGGTTGTATTTCAGATGTAAAAGAATGGACCGGGGTCCATAGTTCACTAGTGGTGTCTCTCCATAATAAATAACTAACATACTGGGTAAACAAATTACAGCTGGGCAATTGACAATATTAATAAGTGCATAACATGCATGTGCAAGTTGTGGTGTCTACTATGAGATTCATTTGGGCATTACGACAAAGTGTAATGCTTTATGTGATCTTGGTGCTACCATTTCTGTTATGCCTAAGAAACTCTATGATATGCTTGATTTGCCACCTTTGAAACATTGTTATTTGAATGTTTATCTTGCTGATAATGCTATGAAGAAACCTTTGGGGAGAGTTGATGATGTTCTTATTATGGTTAACAATAACCTTGTCCCCGTTGATTTTGTTGCTATGGACATCGACTGCAATGCATCTTGTCCTATTGTTTTGGGAAGACCTTTTGTTAGAACTGTTGGTGCCATTATTGATATGAAAGAAGGGAACATTAGATATCAATTCCCACTCAATAAAGGTATGGAACACTTCCCTAGAAAGAGAATGAAGTTACCTTTTGATTCTATTATTAGAACAAGTTATGATTTGGATGTTTATTCACTTGGAAACACTTGATTTTCACTTTCTGCGCCTAGCTGAAAGGCGTTAAAGAAAAACGCTTATGGCAGACAACCCATGGTTTTATTTCTGTAATTTTTCTTTTTCTTTGAGTCTTGGAGCTTGCTTACTTCTGTAAAAACTTCTTTATATCTTTATTTTATTACATTGTTGTGCCAAGTAAAGTCTCTAATAGAAAGTTGATGCTAGATTTGGATTTCTTCGCAGAGACAGATTTTTGCTGTCCACGGTTTTGAGCTGTATTCACTCCAGAAAAATTGAAAAATTCTGAAACAATTCAGGCGTGATCCTCATATATGTACGCAACTTTCATTAGTTTTAAGTTTTCGAATCTGAGCAACTTAAGTGCCTCGAAAAATTCGTCTTTACAGACTGTTCTATTTTTGACAGATTCTGCCTTTTATTTTGCATTCTCTCTTTTACTGTGTTTAAGTGGATTTCTTTGCTCCACAAAATATCAGTGGCTGTAGCTAATGTCCAGAAGTGTTGGAGATGATTGTGTCATTACAGAATATGTTAATTTTTGATTATGAACTAACCCTCTAATGAGAATTACTTCGAGTTTGGTGTGAAGGAAGTTTTCAAGAATCAAGAGAGGAGGATGATATGATATGATCAAGAAGAGTGAAAATCCTAAGCTTGGGGATGCCCCCATGGGTCACCCAAGCATATTTCAAGAAGACTCAAGCGTCTAAGCTTGGGGATGCCCAAGGCATCCCCTTCTTCATCAACAACTTATCAGGTCATCTCTAGTGAAACTATATTTTATTTCCTTCACATCTTATGTGCTTTACTTGGAGCGTCTGTGTGATTTTATTTTTGCTTTGTTATTTTCTTTTTCTGAATAAATTGGATCCTAGCATTCTTGTGTGGGAAAGAGACACGCTCCGCTTTTTCATGTGAATACTCGTATTCTTCACTTAGATTTGTTGAGTATTCTTAACTAGCTACTACAATGCTTTTAGCTCCTGTTTTTCATGCATCTCTTGTTCAGAGCTGTTAGTTCTTGTAGAGAAGTACTCTCTTGTTTCATTGTTGTATTATTTGGAGAGTTTATGTTGAAATAAGTTGATTGGTGTTTGGTTGGAAAAAGAAAATGCTGCATGTGGTAGGTGGTATATTGAAAAGACATACTTATTCTTTTAGATCATTGTCTTGGATAATTTGATGCTTTGCAATTGTTTTGAACTCTCAAGTAGATCATGTTTAAGCTCTTGCATCATGTAGTTAAAGCCTATTAGTGGAGAACTACCGTAGAGCTTGTTGAAATTTGGTTTGGATGTTTGGTATCTCTAAGCTCTAGATATTTTCTGGTAAAAGTGTTTGAGTAACAAGGAAGATAGTATAGAGTCTTATAATGCTTGCAATATGTTTCTATGTAAGTCTTGATGTACCAGTTAATATCCTGTGTTTGCTTCAAACAACCTTGCTAGCCTAAACTCTGTACTGAGAGGGAATGCTTCTCGTGCATCCAAACCTTGAGCCAAAACCCATGCCATTTGTGTCCACCATAACTACCTATTATGTGGCATTTCCTGCCATTCCAAGTAAATATTTCATGTGCTACCTTTAAACTATTCAAAATTTTATTACTCCTTATTTGTGTTAATGTTTTATAGCTCATGAGGAAGTTATGTGTCGTTTTCTCTATCACCTTGTCATTTACTCAAGATAGACTTTCACCAATGGACTAGTGGCATATTGTGGCGCCCTGACCCGACTGCTATACAGTGATGCTGTGTGTCACCGGTCAAGCGATACAACCGGAGGTTACGGGTTTACCAATCCCCGGCCAAAACCTTTGGCAGGCGTTGCTGGGTACACCTCACACCAGACAACGCAACACCCCGACTGATGCCTCAACACAGGCACAACTATCAAAGCATAATAGTAAGATCAAGACTTGTGGAACAACTGGCACATCACAGACTCTACGACACAAAATCATATAGTTCAACTCTTATACAGAGAAAGATAGCTAATGACAACCAGAGGTCACAGACCCAGCATTACATCAAGCGGAAGCGAATTAGGTTGTTCTAAACAACAAGATCCAACATATGGCCTAAGAGGCCTACAGATAAACATCACAACGCCAGCTATTCCAGGATGTCCCAAGCTGCCACCTGGGAACCCCAGACTACTCGTCGACGTCCACAAAGAACCCACCTTCGAGATCGGTGAAGTCCTCCTCTGAAACAAAAGCAAAGACGTTGAGTTCGACGAACTCGCAAGATTAAGAGCTAATATATGCTCGATGATTAGCTTTCGAGGTTTTAGGCTGTTTTGCATAAAGCTGATTTTATTTATGAAAACATAACTCCATGGCATCGACTAATCAGATTATTTTGAAAAGGGGTAAGAAGTAACTCTTTACTTTGATCACCTTTCATCATCAACCATCATCAACCATTGTACCTGTTCATCAAAGGCACCTCCCCGAATCACCCTCGAGGAAGCTCACCTTGCAATTGTGAGTGGTACCTCTAGTACCCAGTTTTTAATCATTCCGTTAAAATTATTCTATGATCCTACCTTCACTTCCCAAGTCGTCCATAACCGCGGACACGGCTTTTCGAAAAGATTTAACCCTGCAGGGGTGTACAAATGTTTGCCACGCGTACCGTCCGGCCCATTACCTGATCATTAGCAATCTTCCTTGGAAAGCCGGCTGGGTAGGAGCGGTGTCGACTTCTCCCTCGTTAAGGACTTTCCAGGATCATCAGTGAGGACGGAACAGGTTTGGTGTCTCCTCCAATCCCCTGTCCCGTGGCCACTCATTTTCCTAACACACCCATCCTCATCTCAGTTCAACCCACCATCATCACGCACGCGCAAATGGAAGTTCAAACTAGAGGACCCTGGCTAGCCCCGCCCGAGTTATTTAGTCTATGAGGGTTCCTGCAAATGCATAGGCCTCACGCATGGTTGCACGCTCAGTCTTGGTTCAAGAGGTATAGAACTCGCACCTAGGCGGCGAGAACGAGACCAAACACCACAACCACAGTGGCCTCTCATCCCCACCTTTAAGCATTTTATTATCCGTCACCACAATTCTCCACCATCATCTCAACATTTCACACCTGTTTCCAACAACACATATATCCATCGTATAGCTATGCATATAACTAGGCATGGCTAAGCATCACATAGCATTTATAAGTAGCTCGGCCAACAACACAAACCTATGGATAATAGGAGGGGAAACAGATAATGGCATAGGGAAATAATGCAACTATAGGATACTCTAATCCGACAAAAGTTGACATTTAGAACCGCATGCAATATTATAGTGGAGAAAATATTTGCGGAAACATAGGATAAAATATGCTCAGAGGGGGATTACGCTTGCCTTGTTGAGCGAAGGAGTCAAACTGCTCGTCGGAGTAATGATGCTCAACTCCGAACTCGTGATCTACCGGAGAGCAAACAACACCGGAAAGCAGAGACAGCAATCAACACATGGCAATTGTGCAATGCATACAAAAATGATGATATGACATTTTAAATGCATCGACTTATTATTAGCTATCCGACAAATTAAATGGGGCAGGAAACAATACTCGACGAGAGAGGAGTACACCCCATATTTATCTTAATGATTCTCATAGTGCCCGGAGGTGCATTATGGTTACGGTGAGCAAATATGAATGACAACATTTAAAAGGTTATTTCACAACTGTCCGGACATTTTAGGGTATCGAACACCTTTTTCGGAGGCACCGATAAATAGTTATTACTTTTATAACTTATCAAATTAAATAAGTTCTTTTAATATTTTCTCTCCTCTTTTAATTAGGTCCTGGGTATAGGTTAAATCCAACACAACAACTATTTAGAACCGAAATAGAAGAAGGGAAAATGAATTTGAACAGGAAATATTTTTGGTACTGTGTTAAATCGGAAATTCCGATTTTCTTCAACTCGGAATATCCGATAGGCTGGCTAACTCGAAAATCGGCTAAGGACCAAAATGAAGCGCGTACTGATAGAAATCGGATAATCCGATGTTTGTGAAAGTCGGATAATCCGATCGCTGAGAAGAGGTGAAGAAAAATTCTAAGGACCAAAACATCCCGCGCACTGCAAGTAACCGGAAAATCCGGTCAAGCTACGCTCGGAAAATCCGACGCGCGTGCACGAACGAGATGCTCCGGCGAGCTCACACGAATTCGAGGCTACGGCCCGCGATCGAACGAAAACCGGGCAGGGGAAGGTTCACCAGCTCACCCTGAAGGCGTAGGCGAAGACGGCGAGGTCGGGGACGCAGCAACGGCGGTGAAATCGTCCGGCGAAGCCGCGGCAACGGTCGGAGAAGAACGGGGCGGCGATGGCGATTCACGGCCTCCCGCTTCGATTGCTTCGGCGTGGCGAGGGAGGACGTCGAGGCGGACGTCGAGGTGGTCTTCGTTTCGCTTGGGGATGCTTCAGTCGACGGCGCCGAGCTCGGCATTCATGGTGGCCATGGTGAGCCCGTGGGGAAGGAGAAGAGGAGAGGAAAATGGAGCAGGGCGAGTGGGGACGGGGAGCAGGTGAGGTAGTGGGGTGTCTCCCTTGCAGAGGGAGGCCGAGGAAGGGTGCCCGGCCGTGGGCGTCGCACAAGGGCGACAGCGCGGCATGGCGTGCGCGTGAGCAGCGGGAGGAGAGAAACGAGCACTTTTTGCAAAGAACCCCCTTGACTTTTAATTCTCATCACCACTAAGTCCTTTCTTCCCTTTTCTTTTATTTTGAAATAAAACTAGTGAGAGAAAAGAATTTAATTGGGGCACTTACACTGCTCCAAAAATGCTGGAAATTTTTGGGTAGTCTCTTTACTTTAATATGAAGCTCCCCTATTTTTCCAGAATATTTGAAACTCATTTGTTAGGAAAATAAAATAGGAATTGCCCACAGGCAATTTCGAGTTTCCCTCCATTTATTTATTTTACAAAACCAAATAGTTTGCAAATATTTTTAGTGGGAACTTTTGGAACTTCCTTGACAAGATAAAACTCCAACAAATTTTATTTGTCACCAAAACTTGTCAAACTCATTCCAGTTAAGTTTTGCATCTTCAGCCAAGGGATTTGAAAATGGTGCCAAACCAAGTGTTTTATTTGCTTAGCAATTTAAAATGGATGCCAGGATGCAATGCAACACAAAAGCAAAAATTTTAACCGGGTTTTTAGGTTTTCAAATTTCGGCCTGTTACAACTCTACCCTCCTTACAGGAATCTCGTCCCGAGATTCTTAGAGTAGGAAAGAGGGAAAGGTTACGACGGTACTACACGATCTTCTCGCTTCAGGTGGCTTCTTTCTTGAAGAGGTCGATCGAGGGCATCATGAAGATCTTCAGTGGCTTCACTTCGAGGTCCTCATCGAACTACACCATAGGGAAGAAGGAAACCTCACCGGGAGGATGGATCTTGGTGAAGATACCACGATCAAGTACCTCCTAGTAGAAACCTAAGGATAGGTCACTATCCCTTGGATTGACAGTTAGGAGACACATGCGGGTGACGGGAGATTTGATAAGAGTTTCCAGTTGGTAGGCAACTGTTTCTCAACGATTCAGAATATGAACTTTGCACAAGGCCCAAAATTTCTGAGGGAGGGTGTCGAGACAAGCTTCCAACAGATTAAGAGATAACTTGTACTAGTCGGCTTGAGTAGAACTTTCCTCACGGAGGAGCATTTCAGATCACTGGAGAAGGATCATGAGAGCTAGATCGAGAGAACTTTAGAAACTCCGCAAACGTTAGTATTTGGAACACTTCTTGATTTTCCAGACATCGGGACAAACTTCTTGAGGATCACAAACTGTCGTTTCTGTTTGAGATTTAGATCTGACCGGGTGTAAAGATACTCCAGATTCAACATGGATGCATAGGGAGTCTTTGTCACGGATACCAACAGATTACAGGGGCTAGGAGCCCCAAGAGTTGGACTACAAGGTCAACTCCAAAGGAGGAACGAGACTGCGGAACCCGCGGATTAGCAACTTGTCAGGCGACAGCTGCCCTAATTGGATTCCTTGCAGCGAGACACGATTGAGTTCTTGATGGGAAACACCATAGGAGACAAAGAAGTTCTCAGACTTCCTCTCTTTCTGGAACAATTCAATCAGTGGCTTGGATGCATCGGTAAATTCCGAAGGAATGGAGGTAACAACATACCATTCCGAGAATATTCTACACATGCACGATCGAGTTGAGATGATTTTCGAGGAACCAGACAATTCACTCAGATTCACGGCGACATCTTTCAGCAATTGCACGTGAACCAAGGAAAGTCACTTCTAACTCTAGAACACATATCTTGTACAGACACAAGTTAGTTCCAACCATTTTCCAATGCTAACGCCCAATATCCAATGTAAATCTCCTCAAACATGGAGAAGATAAGAAGGTAGTTGATGGGCTCAACCACAAACTTCTCCAGATACTCCAAGACGGTAGACTCATATTTCACCAGGACGAGGCATAAGTATTGGTCAGACTAACATCCTTCTAATCTGAGTTTAACCTACTGAATGTGTTAGTCTGAGTTTGATTTGACGATAGCCCAAATCAAATCAAAAATTTGTAGGATAGCATATCCACAAAGGAGATACCACCTTGCTTCGACACAGGAAGCTAGACATCCATTGAGAAGTGAGCTATATCATATAGAGCTTTTGGTCTTTTAACTCTCCAAGCGGTTTAAGCTCACCTGAATAATTCAGGACATCCAGCACGATTTTCTTGGAGAAAGGAGTTGTTCGGAGAACCAGCTTACTCATAAGCTCAACATTACGGTCAGGTGACAACCTGGCGATACTTCTAGAAAGACCCCCCAGAATATCACGATCCACATATAGGATATCATGACATACCGGTGGATCTTGAGTTCAAGAGAGGATCATGCCTTTCAAGGCACAACGAGGTGGTCTTGGGAGCTTCGGCACGAACCTAGCTCTTTGACCGAGAAAGAGCAACAGAGAAAACGAACTTGGGAACACAGTCCAACTCAACTTATTGATCGGCTAACCAATCATGCTAAGGAGGGCAATAATTGTCCTTGGATTTCCGCACAGTAAGAACTGCTGAGAATATCCGATAGTGACATCATTGCTCACGACTTATCCTTCTCGAGTAACAAGTCACTCGGAAGACGGGGAGCAACAAAGTGTAGGAGCATCACTTCATCAGGAGGATCATGATACTTAGCTCGATACCCTGATATCAAAGAGTGTGACACTCTAAGGTGGAGCAGAACCAGAAGCTAGACAAGCCCCTTATTCCGCAGATTTAATTACTTTGACCTAGTCCGAGAGGTGGACAAGGTACGGGAGTTTGTCTCTCCTAGAATCCCGAAGTGGAAGTCTTGACGGATCAAGGGAGTGACTTGCAGCGGAACGTACCAACGCACGGTAAACCTTTACTGTCAAAAGACAGACAAAGGTCGGAAAGCGATTCAGAGTAAGAAACATGCTCCGGAGAAACCTAAGATGTTGAAGACGCACCGGTTATTACTCAATTGTGATAACCATGCCCAAAAGGATAGATGCAGCGGAATCACGAACATAGTTGGGAGACTCGTTAGGAGAATCCTGGCTGTAACCCTGATGGTTCCAAGACAGAACCTAAAATAAGGCTAAGGAAGAGATGGAGTTTACATAGTCAGCTGAGGGGTGGTAATTTAAAATTCTACCATTTACCACACAGAAGACGGAAAAGACTTGGGTTGAAGATCAGCATCATGCGCCGAGAATCCTAAATGGCATAAGGATCACATGGGTAACAACCCACACAATCCACATACCGGACTCACAGCACAATCCGGGACCTTATGTTCAAGTCCTTGGGCTAGAACCCGAAGAAAAGGACAAATGATTAGACTTGGTACGGATAACAGTGTTCAAACATCTGATTTGATATCGGATTGTAACGCGGCGGGAGCAACTGAACACAATACACGCAAGATAGAACCCAACCACGAGATTCCTAACCATTTTGAAGTAACAGATGAGAATTGAAAACTTTTAACTCAAATTGAGGTAAGATTGCTCCGAGATTAGAAGGTAACCAGATAAGGAGTAAAAAGAATCCTAAGATGGTTTTCACAACTCATTTTTAGGTTAAAATATTTTCACAAACACTAGACTCAACATCGACCAGTAGAATGGTTTCCTACAGGCAGTACTGCTCTGATACCAACTTGTGGCGCCCTGACCCGACTGCTATACAGTGATGCTGTGTGTCACCGGTAAGCGATACAACCGGAGGTTACGGGTTTACCAATCCCCGGCCAAAACCTTTGGCAGGCGTTGCTGGGTACACCTCACACCAGACAATGCAACACCCCGATTGATGCCTCAACACAGGCACAACTATCAAAGCATAATAGTAAGATCAAGACTTGTGGAACAACTGGCATATCACAGACTCTACGACACAAAATCATATAGTTCAACTCTTATACAGAGAAAGATAGCAAATGACAACCAGAGGTGACAGACCCAGCATTACATCAAGCGGAAGCGAATTAGGTTGTTCTAAACAACAAGATCCAACATATGGCCTAAGAGGCCTACAGATAAACATTGCAACGCCAGCTGTTCCAGGATGTCCCAAGCTGCCACCTGGGAACCCCAGACTACTCGTCGACGTCCACAAAGAACCCGCCTTCGAGATCGGTGAAGTCCTCCTCTGAAACAAAAGCAAAGACGTTGAGTTCGACGAACTCGCAAGATTAAGAGCTAATATATGCTCGATGATTAGCTTTCGAGGTTTTAGGCTGTTTTGCATAAAGCTGATTTTATTTATGAAAACATAACTCCATGGCATCGACTAATCAGATTATTTTGAAAAGGGGTAAGAAGTAACTCTTTACTTTGATCACCTTTCATCATCAACCATCATCAACCATTGTACCTGTTCATCAAAGGCACCTCCCCGAATCACCCTCGAGGAAGCTCACCTTTCAATTGTGAGTGGTACCTCTAGTACCCAGTTTTTAATCATTCCGTTAAAGTTATTCTATGATCCTACCTTCACTTCCCAAGTCGTCCATAACCGCGGACACGGCTTTTCGAAAAGATTTAACCCTGCAGGGGTGTACAAATGTTTGCCACGCGTACCGTCCGGCCCATTACCTGATCATTAGCTCTCTTCCTTGGAAAGCCGGCTGGGTGGGAGCGGTGTCGACTTCTCCCTCGTTAAGGACTTTCCAGGATTATCAGTGAGGACGGAACAGGTTTGGTGTCTCCTCCAATCCCCTGTCCCGTGGCCACTCATTTTCCTAACACACCCATCCTCATCTCAGTTCAACCCACCATTATCACGCACGCGCAAATGGAAGTTCAAACTAGAGGACCCTGGCTAGCCCCGCCCGAGTTATTTAGTCTATGAGGGTTCCTGCAAATGCATAGGCCTCACGCATGGTTGCACGCTCAGTCTTGGTTCAAGAGGTATAGAACTCGCACCTAGGCGGCGAGAACGAGACCAAACACCACAACCACAGTGGCCTCTCATCCCCACCTTTAAGCATTTTATTATCCGTCACCACAATTCTCCACCATCATCTCAACATTTCACACCTGTTTCCAACAGCACATATATCCATCGTATAGCTATGCATATAACTAGGCATGGCTAAGCATCACATAGCATTTATAAGTAGCTCGGCCAACAACACAAACCTATGGATAATAGGAGGGGAAACAGATAATGGCATAGGGAAATAATGCAACTATAGGATACTCTAATCCGACAAAAGTTGACATTTAGAACCGCATGCAATATTATAGTGGAGAAAATATTTGCGGAAACATAGGATAAAATATGCTCAGAGGGGGGATTACGCTTGCCTTGTTGAGCGAAGGAGTCAAACTGCTCGTCGGAGTAATGATGCTCAACTCCGAACTCGTGATCTACCGGAGAGTAAACAACACCGGAAAGCAGAAACAGCAATCAACACATGGCAATTGTGCAATGCATACAAAAATGATGATATGACATTTTAAATGCATCGACTTATTATTAGCTATCCAACAAATTAAATGGGGCGGGAAACAATACTCGACGAGAGAGGAGTACACCCCATATTTATCTTAATGATTCTCATAGTGCCCGGAGGTGCATTATGGTTACGGTGAGCAAATATGAATGACAACATTTAAAAGGTTATTTCACAACTGTCCGGACATTTTAGGGTATCGAACACCTTTTTCGGAGGCACCGATAAATAGTTATTACTTTTATAACTTATCAAATTAAATAAGTTCTTTTAATATTTTCTCTCCTCTTTTAATTAGGTCCTGGGTATAGGTTAAATCCAACACAACAACTATTTAGAACCGAAATAGAAGAAGGGAAAATGAATTTGAACAGGAAATATTTTTGGTACCGTGTTAAATCGGAAATTCCGATTTTCTTCAACTCGGAATATCCGATAGGCTGGCTAACTCGAAAATCGGCTAAGGACCAAAATGAAGCGCGTACTGATAGAAATCGGATAATCCGATGTTTGTGAAAGTCGGATAATCCGATCGCTGAGAAGAGGTGAAGAAAAATTCTAAGGACCAAAACATCCCGCGCACTGCAAGTAACCGGAAAATCCGGTCAAGCTACGCTCGGAAAATCCGACGCGCGTGCACGAACGAGATGCTCCGGCGAGCTCACACGAATTCGAGGCTACGGCCCGCGATCGAACGAAAACCGGGCAGGGGAAGGTTCACCAGCTCACCCTGATGGCGTAGGCGAAGACGGCGAGGTCGGGGACGCAGCAACGGCGGCGAAATCGTCCGGCGAAGCCGCGGCAACGGTCGGAGAAGAACGGGGCGGCGATGGCGATTCACGGCCTCCCGCTTCGATTGCTTCGGCGTGGCGAGGGAGGACGTCGAGGCGGACGTCGAGGTGGTCTTCGTTTCGCTTGGGGATGCTTCAGTCGACGGCGCCGAGCTCGGCATTCATGGCGGCCATGGTGAGCCCGTGGGGAAGGAGGAGAGGAGAGGAAAATGGAGCAGGGCGAGTGGGGACGGGGAGCAGGTGAGGTAGTGGGGTGTCTCCCTTGCAGAGGGAGGCCGAGGAAGGGGGCCCGGCCGTGGGCGTCGCACAAGGGCGACAGCGCGGCATGGCGTGCGCGTGAGCAGCGGGAGGAGAGAAACGAGCACTTTTTGCAAAGAACCCCCTTGACTTTTAATTCTCATCACCACTAAGTCCTTTCTTCCCTTTTCTTTTATTTTGAAATAAAACTAGTGAGAGAAAAGAATTTAATTGGGGCACTTACACTGCTCCAAAAATGCTGGAAATTTTTGGGTAGTCTCTTTACTTTAATATGAAGCTCCCCTATTTTTCCAGAATATTTGAAACTCATTTGTTAGGAAAATAAAATAGGAATTGCCCACAGGCAATTTCGAGTTTCCCTCCATTTATTTATTTTACAAAACCAAATAGTTTGCAAATATTTTTAGTGGGAACTTTTGGAACTTCCTTGACAAGATAAAACTCCAACAAATTTTATTTGTCACCAAAACTTGTCAAACTCATTCCAGTTAAGTTTTGCATCTTCAGCCAAGGGTTTTGAAAATGGTGCCAAACCAAGTGTTTTATTTGCTTAGCAATTTAAAATGGATGCCAGGATGCAATGCAACACAAAAGCGAAAATTTTAACCGGGTTTTTAGGTTTTCAAATTTCGGCATGTTACACATATACATCCACTTATCCAATAACTTTGCAAAAAGAGCTGGCAAATGGGGTGCCCAGTCCCAATTAATTACAACTATAACTGCTTAATTCTCTTCACATGTTTGCCAATGATTTATCAGAAGCAATTTTCAAAGTGTTAAACAATATCAAATAGGCACTCCTCCATGGTATGTGATTGTTGGAAGGGACCCGAAGATTCGGTTAGCCATGGCTTGTGTAAGCAAAGGTTGTGAGGAGTGTCATACCAATTTATAAATATGCATGTGTAAACAAAAGAGAAGAGGGATGATCTACCCTTGGGTAGAAATAACGTCCTACATGGGAGCCGCTCTTGAAAGTCTGGGTGACAAGGGGATAGAGTGCCCACTGCCATTCGTTGACAACAACAAACACCACTCAAAAACTTACTTTATGCTCTCTATATGATTTCAAAAACCTAAAAAACTCTAGCACATGATTTAATCCATGCTTCCCTCTGCGAATCATCACAGGAGGGCTCTACATCGCCATGCCTGCCTCCGGAGTGATGTGTGAGTAGTTCATCCTTGAGCTATGGGTTCATAGCAGTAGCTAGATGGTTGTCTTCTCCTCTTGTGCCATCATATTTAGATCTTGTGAGCTGCCTATCATGATCAAGATCATCTTATTGTAATGCTACATGTTGTGTTTGCTGGGATCCGATGAGTATTGATACCATGCAAGTTGAATACTGAAATATTATGTCTATGCCATTTATGATCTTGCATACTCTCCGTTACTTGTTGATACTCTGGCCAAGTGGATGATTGTGACTCCAAGAGGGAGTATTTATGCTAGATAGTGGGTTCAGTCTCCATTTAATCTAGGGGAGTGACAGCAACCTCTAAGGTTGTGGATGTGCTGTTGCCACTAGGGGTAACCTAATGATGCTTTGTCTAAGGATAAATGTGTTGTTTACATTATGCACTTTACTTAATGCAATTGTCTGCTGCTTGCAACTTAATACTGGAAGGGGTGCAGATGCTAACCTGAAGGTGGACTATTTAGGCACAGATGCATGCTGGATAGCGGTCTGTGTACTTTGTCGTAATGCCCAAATGAATCTCATAGTAGACACTACTTGCACATGCATATTATGCACTTTTCAATATTGTCAATTGCCCAGCTGTAATTTGTTTACCCAGCATGTTAGTTATTTATTATGGAGAGACACCACTAGTAAACTGTGGACCCCGGTCCATTCTTTTATATCTGAAATACAACCTACTGCAATCATTGTTTTCTTCATTCTCTGCAAACAAACATCATTTTCCACACTATACGTTTAATCCTTTGTTTTCAGCAAGCCGGTGAGATTGACAACCTCACTGTTAAGTTGGGGCAAAGTACTTTGCTTGTGTTGTGTGCAGATTCCAAGTCAACCGCCAGGATCCCCTTCGACGCCAACACTTTTTCTGGCACCATTGCTAGGAAGAGGAAGCACTCCACCAATACCACTTTTTCTGGCGCCGTTGACACCTTCAGAAGTGTCTTCATCTCCTACTTGTTCGATAACCTCGGTTTCATACTAAGGGAAAACTTGCTGCTGCACTCATCATACCTTCCTCTTGGTGTTCCCAACGAACATGTGTCTTTCACGTCATCAATGCCCATATAATTAGTAACTTGTCATTAAACTTTGTGTTGCAATATCATATGTCAACTCTAGTGTTCCATTGTCTACCACTTTATTAAAGTGAGAGTGCATTTGTGAAACCATGAACCCCGGTCCATTTTTAATCATAAGAAACACATTTCCAACAACTTTTACCACTTTTACATTTTCTGCAATTATTAAATCCGAAAATACAAAAACAGTTTTACATCTTGCATACATCATTAAAAACCCAAGAATATCATTTATCATTGTTATCATCATCCTTGCATATTTATTTACCACCATCATTGCATATTTATTTCTTGTTTGCATCACATACTATCTTGATATCATTCTTACACCTTGTGCTTGGCAACCACAGGTGAGGTTGAGGACCAAACATTTAACTTTGTTTTGTAGGTAACCAAAAGAAGGATATGAAGATAAACCTTTCACTACTGATTCCCCGAGAGTTCGATATTAAACCCTCGAGTCACCCTCGTGGGGAAAACACGTCTTCTACTTTCTACATACTCTGCACTTGGAGGCTCAACCTAACCTCGTTTACTTATCATTGCAGGTAGCTACTGAAGGCTATCACTTCTACGGGCATCAGATGTGCAAATCTCTCTTGTTATTTTATTATATGCATAAATAGACACATTAATGATGAAATATGAGCAAATGTAGTAGTATCATAGCTGAATGACTCCCAATTCAAACAGAAGCATGCAACAATTAACAAGATATTTAACGAGTCACGTTACGATCGCACGCGTTTGTATCACTCGTTGCTGTCTCCACGATATCATCCTAGCTTGACGACTTTCGCCAAAGGGGTCAGGTGTAGTTCACATCCGAGGCAAATCCTACTTTCGTCCGCTGGACCATACAAAAAGAATGGGCAGCCGCCGCGAGACACACACACACACACACTGTGAGAGAGAGAGGGACACACAAAGAGGCTCTTTGTGAAAGAGGCATGTCTATCATGATGAAGCTCTGCCGCCAGGACACCATAGACAGTTCCAAAGTTATCTCCATTAGTTGTAAGACTTGTACTCTCAATTCCTTTTGGACTGGCGATATTGTAAAACTGAACAATAGCTTATCTTGAAATACTTTTTGTCATAATTTTTCATATTATTCATCTAATCGTGACGTGTGAGTAGTTCCCTTGGGCTATGGGCTGAGTCCTATACCCTCGCAGCATCACGTGCGCATGAAATGGGAAGAGATGGGAATTGGTGTATTTTACCTTTATGTTTTGTAATATTTGCACTCTTTTCTCCTCTTCGATCCTAGAACTTGTCACATACCCAACACACGAAGATCGATACAAGGAGGAGGCACATGCAGTGAAGAGTCGAAGGCTACGCTGGAAACCGTGACAGCAAGGGGAGAACAATAGCTGAAAATAATTCTCTAGGGTGTAACGATGAGATTACAAAACATGCATTGGTCTGGTTCCACCAATTCCGGCCTTCCACGGATGTTTCCATCGGAGACGGAGAGAAGTGCCGATTCTGGCATGATCGTTGACTGCCCGAAGGGGCCCTAAAGTGGCAGTTCCCGGATCCGCCATCTCCACGCGCAAATTCAGAACTATGAAGAAGGAGCTCCACAACAGAAATTGGATGCGTTCTCTCTTCCGCATTTCCTCACCGGCTTAGCTCTCACAATACACTCAACTTTGGGCAATCTTACAGCATGTTGCGCTGCAACCACGCCCAGACGCCATTACTTGGAGGTGGACTGCTTCCGGATGCTACTCGGCAGCGTCCGCTTACTGCTGCCAATTTGTGGGGATCGCTGCGCCATTCCAGGCAGCGAAGATTTTGCGAGCACACACTGAGCAAAAGTGCCGCCACTTTGCTTGGGTGGCTAACCACGGTAAAATTTTGACGGCAGACAACTTGGCGATTCGTGAGTGGCCGCATGATCCGGTGTGTAAGTTATGTCACATACACTCCGTGACGGTGCAACATCTTCTTCTTGAGTGCAGCTTCGCCACGGAGGTGAGGGACAAGATCTTTGGCTGGATAGGTAACATTGGCATCGTACCGCCCCCTATTGTCACAACATCGACAGTTGGTGGGATGGCATGCTCGCTGGCCTTCCAAAGGAGCAAAGGCGCCAAGCTAGCGGCACTTTCATCTACAATATGTGGGGGTTCAGAAGGAGAGGAATAGGCGGACCTTCCGCAACTCCACGCTCCAACCGGATTTGGTGGCACACTTTGTGTGGGAGGAGATCCAGCAGAGGGCTTTCACCCATTCACAAGACCCAGGAGGCTAGCTTTTGTGTTTGTTTCTTGGATGGTGTTGGGACATTTGTCTCCCTTTCCTATCGTGATACTTAAAAAATTCTGCAATTAAACATTCTCTTCTATCTAATCGGACGGCAGGATCGACTACTTAACAACTCAAAAAAAAAAAAAAACTGATCAAACCTAGACGGACATGACCAAGGTTGGACAAAGGCATCCGTGAATTCATCCACTTTGGTAATCTAGATTACCTTTTGCTAGATTACCTTTTTATTTTACCAAGGTTGGACAAACTCATCCACTTTTGTCCAGTGTACCGCGGGAGCGCCTATGTCGCGTGGTACGCGGGGCGAGCGTCCCGTCGCGTACCCGACTAGCCATATGGGCTCAGCCCATATTCAACGGACCGTTCCGTTTCGCTCTTTTTTCCCGTTTCGCATTTTTTCCTGTTCCGATTTTGCGTTTTCTTTTTTTGTTTTCTTTTCCCGTTTTGTTTGTATGTTTCCTTTTTATGTTTTCTTTTTTGGTTTTATTTTTTGTTTCACTTTTTCCTTTTTCTGTTTTAATTTTCCTTTATTTTTTAAAACTAGCTGGGTGGCCCGCACAAATTGCGCGGCTAGGTTTTTTATGAATTCTTATCTTGGGATTTTTTTGCGAGCTTCATGACCTTAACTCATAGGGGATACTAATGTGGTATAACTAGACTACAGTGTTCATGAATGTATTTACAAACCAAAAAAACTTTACTATTTTTAATTCAACTCTAATTGCATGTCATATTAATAGACTATAGGGGATATGAGAATTTATTTATAAACAACGCACTTGACTGATTTTGTCTAGCGAACCGTAGGTATTAAATTCATTTTGCAAGGACAGTTCTTCAAGAGAATAATAAAAAGTGTTAACCTTAACAATTAATGTATTTTAAACACAGAGTGGACTAACCACTATTCCTTCACCCTCTATGTTCTTGAGAAAATATTCCTATGAACTTGGTGAACATCGTTTCTCCCTCGAGATCTTTCTTACAAAAACATCTGGTTCAATATATGTCCACTATAACCTTTCTTTCCACATTAACATAATAATAATGTTTTTCCAGAAATGGAATCAACAGTAAATGATTAGGTTTTTCGTTAACAAATACTATTAGATCTAATGCAGCAAAAGTGCTAACAAACTGATCATAAGATGATTTAGCCCGCCCGATTTCAATCTAACTGATATACATTGGGGTGATGACTTTGAGCAGGAAAATAATCCGTGTGGAGAAAAATATGCATTGTCCTAAAATAACATTTCTCTGCACCTGATGCACCTTATATTTATCTAAGATACTGTCTTGGACACATGGCTGGGGTTTTGCACCATTTGGAAAGAAAACGTGTCTTTCACACGTGAAATTGAGATGAAACAATCCAATTGAGCAGCAAATTCTTAGGTGTTTCCTTGTTCTCCTGAAAAGTACTGCCTTTTAGATTATATTGCAGTGTACTAAATTTTGAAAGAGACTAATCAAGTAATAAGAACATATATTTTGGAAAGTCGATGTAGTCTGACATACATGAGTTCTGCTGTATGCACAGGCAGAATACTAAATATTTGTAGTAGCACCGCGCATCTACACCAGCTAACAAAATGTCCCCATTTTGATCACTGTAAACTTTGATATTTCCTTTAATCCTTAAATTATTTGGCAGTGCCATCGGAGATGACTAATTATAATACATTTCATATAGGAAACCAAGTTAGAATATGAAATATATGAAAGAAAAGAGGACACATACTGTGTTGAAAAATAATGTAGAGGGTCTCACGAACGCTGTAGCTTCGTCAGCTGGTCCATTAATCCTGCAAATTACATCTAATAATGTGCATGAATTAAATATCAACGTGGATACAACGAAACTCTGAAGGAATATAACCTCCCCAAATTTCTAGAAAATTATTTTGATCCATAGTTTGGTTTCTATAATGGTTCAAATTCCTCCATATATAATGTGTTGTTGTATATTGCAAAAGGAAAAGATAGAGTTGTTTGTATGTTCGATAACCTCATTTGACCAAATTCTTAAATAAGCAAACTATAAGTTAGGGCAGTGCATAATTATTTATCTTTGGTTGTACAAAGTAGGCCAGGACTAAATGTGTATAGGATACAAAAAAAAAATCACCAGTCATGCGTTGTTGTGGCAGTGGTCGTCAGCTAATCTTATTTGGTGTCTCCAAAGTCCAAACTCAGCGTCATACACGCCTCGACGTTGTAGTCCAATGCAGCCGGCACGGGAGATTGATTCAGATATCATGAACTTGCGGCCACGCAGGTCATGAACTCTTGATCCGAGTCGCGATCTAGCTTAATGTGGAGACGCTGCTCCCGTATGTGGCGCCCGGTGCAAGGCTGCCGGCCTTGCCTTTCTTGATGCATCGCTGCCCCTGAGAGAGCGAGGGACGAAAATATCACCGCTGCACCACGTCCTGGCATGCGCTGCAGACGACCAAAACGATTCTCCACCTCTGCATGCTATGATATTAAAAGTAAAGGCAGCGTTGCTGCTGCTCACTGCTAGAATGATTCTGCTGCTCACTATAAATCAGACCGTTAGCTAAATAAACAGTTTAGGCAGCAGATCTAGGAGAGATACAGTATTGGTGTCATGCTTAACCGATGTTATCATGTACCTGTATATAATCACTCGAGAGGCAATACAAAAACTTGCTCTGTCGTCCATCCATGTCCTTCCGTTCCTCTTCATGGTATGAGACACCAAGTTGTCGTTCTGATCCTTCCTTCCATGGCGTCCGAGCCCAGCTCCAGCCCCTTCCCCAGCGATGCCGTCTCTGCTACTGTTACCGCGACCTCTTTTCCTCAACATCTGGCTCCATGTCTCGGTCATTCGCCACCTGGTCTTGACGATGCCGATCGAGTGGATCCAGATCGACGCCTAAATCGTCTCCTGGTTTTTACACGTATATCTACGTCGAGGTGCTGGACATGGTGTCTTCTGCTGGAGCTGGGGTTGGACAACACCGCGTTTGGCGTCTCGACGGCAAAACGCATCATCTTCCTCTCCAGTCGGAACCCAGCAGCAAGCCGTCGACGCGCTCCAGCAATTTCAAGGGTTGTGCGAGGGCGACATGACTATCTACGTCTGCTGCGGGAAGTTGGCCATCCGATCTTTGACCCCCTACTATCACGATGTGGTGGTCGCATATGTAAAGGTTAGATGCGATTCTTTTTTTTTACTAGCAAAAATGCCCGTGCGTTGCAATGGGAGTGAAAAAGAACTCGTTGACACAATCTAAATTTTAATCCCAAATTAAAGTCGATCAACCCGTGTATAATAAAAAAATCTACCCAGATGAGCATCAAACTTAAAAAAAGGTAAAAATAGCTCGATGGCTAAAAATATACGTTGATACATTTTTTTATCTTTGTGCTAACATGATATAAATTTGCCTCATATAAGCTCTTAATAAACGTTGAAAATAGATGCACTAACTTCATCTTCTATCAATGTACGAAGGTTTTTTTCATCGCAACTTAATGTTTACATGGTATTTTGTGTTTAAACTCACGGTTAGTTATAATTTGCTCTATTCCAACTTTATTTTGTCCTGAGAGCATATTTGCATATTTTTGTCTTCCCGCATGCTTTTTTTTTTGTCATATGTTCTGACTCTAAATCCGCATATTTCTTCCTCCCTTGTGTATTTTTTCAGCTGGGTTGAATCTTTAATTGTTTTGTTTTGTTGATAGCCTTAACGACGTTTTTTCAGTTTTTCTTATTATTCTTCATTGGTCATTTGTGTGCATATCGATCTCTGTACCTTTTCCCTCTTTGCTACTTGACATGCGTGATCGAAGATTTGTCCCATATTGCGTGCCTGGATGAGAGTTTTACAAAAAAAAAAGTATATGGTGTAGCTTCTGGCACGCCGAGTAGTTCAGCTTCGGCGAGATGCGCACGATAAACTTTAGATGTGCACGTATTGCCAAGCTAACCTTTTTTTGTGTGGCAAGAAGCTAACCTGATTGATCCAATTGATCAGCTAGTGGTACTTGTACACACGCACGCAAATGTGATTTGATTCAGCCGACACGCTTGTTGTTTCTTTTTTTTATTGATTGATTCAAATCCAGCGCAAGGGGCAGTAGTCGTCGTCCGTATTCTCTAGCCTGGATCGTTCCGGTGCGTAACTTCGCGTGGTATGGCCCGCGGCAGTCAGGCTGCCTCTCGTTCGGTCACACTGGAGCGCGTGGGCGCAGATAAGGAGTAGCATCGCTGGCGGATGCTCCTGGAACTACCGCGTGGCCACGAGCACGTCAGCCGCAGCGAGACTCCTGTCGCATACTTTTTTTTTTGAATTTTTCATACTTGTATTCATAAGTAGAGGAAAACATTACAAGGCCAGATACAAGCAAAGAAAAAACAAGGAGGATACAGAGGACGTCGCTGCTGCGACACACCGTCTTCAACCTCGAGAGCCTCCAGCACGCGCGAGCTCCACCGCCAGCGACGACGAAGAACGCGACCGTCCAGAGCCCTCCACCGCGGAGCGAAAGAGCTCCTTGCCCTAAGACGTTGATGGGCCGCATCAATCACCAGCTCCAAGGAGCTGGATCTGAAGACGAAGATCGACCATCGGCCGGGGACGCGCCCCGAGCATCTTCCGCTCCCGATTTGGGCCAGCACCACACCACCTCCTCAGAGGCGGCCAGATCCATCCGCAGCACACCACCCACCCACACAACAGCCGCCTCGCACCTCCTCCTCCGGCCTCTTGTACACTCGCCACCGAACGAACGGACCGTGGTGTGAAATCGTGGAGGAAATAAAACGAATCGATACAACTTATGGGTGGCAGTGGTGGGTAAATATGTGGTTTGGTGGGAGGATAAAATCGGTAAAAAAATGACGTACCACAAGAAACGTTAATGCTTTTATTATTAGGTATAGATATAGATATAGGAATCTTTTCTCCCGTGGAGGAAGGTTTTGCATTGATGTACGTTTCCTTTCTTATTTTTATTTGGGGATAGAGCTCTTCATTGGTTACCGTGATGGGTGACGTGAGGGAGAAAGACACTATATGCGCTTACATAAACGAGTAAGATTCACCTATGGTCATTGAACTTGACTTGGTATCTCACTTTGGTCACCGGACTTTAAAATACCCTAAATACGGTCACCAAAGTTGCTTCAGTGGTTCAATACGGTCACTGGTATGATTTGCCATACATATTTTGCTGAGTTGGCATACGATTGACCAATTTGACCACCACGTGGCGCTGATTAACTAGTCTACATGGCACAATCCAGGCCACATCGTCTATGCGCCGCGGCAGCCGTCCAGTTTGCTTCGCCGCGACGAGCAAAACAGCCCAGCGTGGCCAGTTTTGTGTGTTTCTCGCGGTACCGCATCGGACGTGCCTCCCTCCCCTGTGGCCACTAGCCAGCGTCGCCGTCCCATACCGGCGGCCGCGATGGCTCTGTCGCTCCGCTCCGAAACACCCCCACATCCACCGACGAGATATTGCAACTAGAAGTAGGAGTGTACGGCAGGTATGCTGCCTTGGACCGTGTAAAGTCGAGCTCGATAATTCTGCCGCCGCGGCCACACATCGTATCCGGCACCAGCCCGACCTTGGACGACGAATCCTGCTTGATCGAAAGCAAATATTCTTAGCAATATGAGCAATAGTAAAGATGAGAAAGATGCAATAAATGACACAAGGCTACCGCTCTTGGAGGATGATGCATTGATGCATAGCAAGGGCTTGCACTTCCACCGAGAGACGCTGCTGTGTAGGAGCTGTAGGACGACGGTTTGGAGACGAAGCCACCGAAGTCCAGTAGCTCCACCGCGCCGCCCGACCGCCGCTATTGGGGACGACGCTGTCGGTGTGCGGAAAGCGGGGGAGCTAGGAGCCGAAGAACGGGTCCATCACGTCCGCGAACAGGAAGTAAAGCTTCCCGCGGTCCTTGCCGCCGCCGGTGCCGACAGCCTCCAGCCCGTCACCGTTAAGTTCACCACTTCGTCCCGCTTCTCTTTGCCGCCGAGCTACAACACAAGCACGTCCTGATCGGAGGACGCCGGGCAGGAAGGAGACGCACAGAGGTGGGCGACGCGGCCGTGCACAGGCGGCAGACGGCAAGCGCGACGCGCAGGGCTGCGGTGGAGGGACTCTGTTTTCTGCACCCTCTTCGCGCTTCGCACCGAACACTACCAGCAGCTCGACACCGGTATCTGGTCCGGGCGACGGGTAGGACCCATGGCAGCTTCGATGGATCGATCGAAGTGTCGGACTAGTTGCGCGCGGGACGTACGTCCGAGGGCGTGGCACGGGGCGGCCGCCGGCAAGCGCTCCAGGGTGGGGATAGATGACGGCGGCCGAGGAGGTGGGCGACGAGGCAGGGCAGCTGCCGCGGCCACCGGTGCAGGAAGGATCGCACAACCTCTCGCCGGAGAGCCCAGCCGTGGTGGCGAGGTCGGCGGCCAGCAAGCGCTCTCGAGAACGTCCTCGTACAGGTGTTCTGCGAGTCAGCCCGGCCGCCGTCGGTCTGGCTCGTTACCTAAGTACATTTCATAATTAGTGCCACATAGGCTAGTTAATTAGTGCCATGTGGCAGTCAAATTAGTCAATCGTATGCCAAGTAAGCAAAATACGTATGCCAAATCATACCAGTGACCGTATTGAGCCACTTAAACAACTTTAGTGACCATATTTAGGGTATTTCGAAGTCCAGTGACCAAAGTGAGATACCGAGTCAAGTTTAGTGACCGTAGATGAATTTTACTCTACATAAACAATGCTGCTGTTTGTTCCAGAAAAAAATATCAATGCTGCTGCGGACCGGACATTAGGAAGTTAATCGTGATCGTTGATTTGATTTTGCTTATCTTATCTTGACCGTTGATTGTTTGTTGTTTTAATAATATAATAGATGGTTCATATTTTGGAAAATAATTATTCTTTGAAAATGGTTCCGAATAAAAAATAGTCCTTTTTTAAAATGGTTCCGAAGCAAAAAATATAGTCCCGATTTTTGAAATTGGTTCTGCTTTTTAAAAATGATTCTGATTTTTTGAAAATGTTTCAGAAATTTCCAAAATGGTTCCGATTTTCCAAAATGGTTCTGATTTTTGAAAATTGTTCTTTTTAAAATGCTTTCTTTTATAAAATGGGTTCGAACAAAAAAAATGGTACCGATTTTTTAAATTGGTTCTGATTTTGAAAAATGGTTCCCTTTAGAAAATGGTTCCGAACCCCAAAAAATGGTTCCGAATGAAAAAATGGTTTCGAATTTTCGAAAATGGATCCTTTTTAAAAATGGTTTCGACCGAAAAAATGATTCCAACTTTTTGAAAATGGTTCCTTTCTTAAAATGGTTTCCAACAGGCAAAAATGGTTCCGATATTTGAAAATGGTTCTGATTTTCCGAAAATGGTCCCATTGTGAAAATGGTTCATTTTTAAATGGTTCCGAACCGAAAAAATGATTCCGATTTTTAAAACGGAACCAATTTTAAATTTGGAACCATTTTAAAAAATGAACAATTTTCAAATTTGGAACCATTCTAATTTTTTCAACCATTTTAGATTTGGAACCATTTTCATAATGGAACCGTTTCTAAAATTGGAATTATTTTCAAAATGGAATCATTTTAAAAAAATGATTTTTTTTTTCAAATTTGGAACCATTTTTTAAATTTGGAACCTTTATAAATTTGAAACCTTTTTAAAATTTGGAACCATTTTAGATTTGGAACAATTTTCAAATTGGAACCATTTTAAAACTAGAATCATTTTCAAAATGAACCATTTTGAAAATGAATAATTTTAAAATTTGAAACCATTTTAAATTCAAAACATTTTAAAATTTGTAACCATTTTCAAAAAAAAAAAGGAGCCCATGACTCGCCAGGGGGTACGCGAAGGTTTGTTACCTCCGCGGTACGCGCCGTATAGGTTTTGCCGCGTACCGCTTGGAAGGAACATTGCCTCTTCCCGATATCCTGGGTCGAAACTATACCCTCTAGCTGTTTTTCAGGCTGATCGGCGACACTGTCAGGTTCGTTTTTTAGAAAAGGGGTGTCCGAGGCTCTGCATCGATTGATTGATGCACATGACCTCCTATTGCAGCGTCAAGAGATATTCAGAGTTTACATCTCAAACAAAAGTTCATGAAAAAGGGAAATAAAGTCTTAAGAACTAAAACAGCTTCTCAGAACGTCTAGTCTTCTTAAACGTCTTGAGTTCTTCTAGACAATCGCCAGGTACCCCGGTAATAGATATCCAAAGCGACCGCCTCCAGCCGGGTGCATCCAGAGTCGATATGCGCACGTTTCGCCTCTGGGACCAGGAAAGCCCACTCGTGGATCCAGTGGGTAGCTGATGGCCCTTCACGTAGTTACCTGCATGAAAAGTAAATGGGTTAGGTTGAGACTCCAAGTGCAGAGTGTGTAGTATATAGAAGACAGTTTTCCCCACGAGGGTGACTCGAGGGTTTAATATCGAACTCTCGGGGAATCAGTAGTGAAAGATTTATCTTCCTATCCTTCTCTTGGTTACCTACAAAATAAAGTAAATTGTTTTGGTCCTCAACCTCACCTAGTGGTTGTCAAGCACAAGGTGTGAGAATAATATGAAAATAATATGCAATGCAAATAATAGATTAATTTGCAATGGTGGTAAATAAATATGCAAGGATGATGGAAACAACGATAAATGATATTTTTGGGTTTTATATTGTGAATGCAAGATGTAAACGTGTTTTTGTATTTTCGGATTTTTAAATAGCAGAAAATGTAAAAGTGGTAAAAGTTGTTGGAAAGGTGTTTCTTATGATTAAAAATGGACCGAGGTTCATGGTTTCACAAATGCACTCTCTCTTTAATAAAGTGGTAGACAATGGAACACTAGAGTTGACATATGAGATTGCAACAAATAAGTTTTATGAACAGTTACTAATTATATGGGCATCAAGTCCTAATATAGAGACCTTTTGTTTATTAGTCTTTCTTATACTCCACCAAGATGCGAACTAAATCATAACACCTCAGTAATTAAGATAAATCAGAGTATAACATTAAGTCTTTTGACATGAAGTTAAAATAAGAACATGCTAGATCTAGTCACGGAGAAGTGGCATGATCACGCACAACCCCTGTAGCAAGGTATTTTTCTTTATCCCTAGTGAGGCAACAAAGTAAGGTAAACACCCAAGTGGATCGCGATATTTCAGTGGTCAGCTTACCGCACTAGCCACCCCCGTTACTCCAACTAATGCACACATCACCCCACACACGCTCTCATAAACATGCTTGATCAAAACAAGTAAACAAGAACGGGGTACATAATATGCATCTACTTTCATAACTGAAACAAAACTATTGCAATCTCAAACATATATTAACTCATAACAAGATCCACCACAAAGGTATTACATAGATGACCGTAATCATGTTCATCAGCTCATACGGTACTAATTAGTGAAGCTCAAGAGAGGAGAGATACATAAGTTACTTCCAAAAACCCATAGTCCATAGGTGGACTACTCCCTCTTCATCATGGAGACGATTGAGAAGTCGTTGGAGAAGATGGAGACCACGCCGGCAGCGCCCCGCCGGAGTTTTCCCCGTCCAATCTGCAACTCCAGGTCTCTGTTTCGGTGTTTCTGTGTTTCGGCGGCGCTCCTTTCCGAAGGGCGTCGGGGACTATTTTATAGTCAGTTTTAGGTCAAGACGGTGTTGGTGGAGAAAAAATCGACGACAACGGAGCCTCAAAGGCCAAGTTGGTGGGTCCAACGCGGCCAGGGAATCTGGCCACGTGGGCCACCCTGTTTTGGCCCACGGGTCTCCGTTTGTTCGCTTCCTTCGCTCCCAAGTCTTGTTCATTCCAAAAACTGATGCTCGTAAAATATTAGGTCATTTGGACGTTGTTTGGGGTTCCCTGAAACATCAAAATATAGAAAATAGGGTTTTCTGCCTATGCAGGGTTAATTCCATAAAAATAGGAAAACAATGAAATATTCCAAAAATCATTATATAACAATGATATAACCCTTATATGATGCAAATATGATTGAAATATAAGTAATATAATGCAAAGTTCATGTATGCATTTTACATGTATCAGTAGCCATGTGTATCACCTGTAGAAAGTTAGCATGACGAGCATTGTTAAAAATTATATCATTCCGACATCTCCAAATAGACCATAATAAAGCACAAGCCTCTACACGGATTTGTGCTTTCAAATTCTTTTCCACCCCATCTAGCCAATTCTCATTTGTGCTATTAGCCGTAGTGCCGATGTTAAAAGTATATTGCACAATCGTCCATAAAAAATGCGCAACGGGCATGTAAAAAAGTGATGATCTATAGACTTCTTTGAATCACAGAACACATATTTCTTACACCCATTCCAATTACGTTTAGCAAGGTTATCTTTCGTTAATATAACTTTGTTATATAAGAAACACATAAAATCTTAATCTTTAGTGGTATCTTTAGTTTACAAATCTGTTTGCACAAGTTTACAGTATGCCCATTTAAATAGTCCTCATATAGTGATGACCATCCCCAGTTGATGTCATCCTCTCATGTAAAATATAAAATATTTAACGCAAACCCATGTGTGTCACCCAACCTACTTACGTCCACAAAAATATCAAACACATTATTCATGTGTTAATCCATGAAGCGCAGCTCCAATTATTGTGGAAGTGGGCTAGTAGTGCCCTACAGAAAACTGTTGCTATATTTGGTTTCCCGGTGATTTGCACACATGTTTTTCTCGTAAACACACCAAGCGGTGAACAAGCACCTCCGAACACTGAAGTTCAGGTTCGTGAGGAGATATGTTCACACCTGAACATTGTTGTGGAAGCTTTAACGGATAAGTATTTGGGGTTGCCGTCCTAATTGAGCGGGTCTGCCAATGCATCTACGGATGGAATGAAAAACTTTTGTCTATGGGAGGTAAGGAAATACTATTGAAGGCTATTGCACATGCTATCCCAGCATATGCAATGTCAGTTTTCAATATACCAAAACAGGTCTGTAAGGCCATTTGTAATGCCATCACAAAGTTTTGGTGGGGAGGGAATGCAACAAATAGAAAAAATGCACTGGATGGCGTGGTGGAAAATGAGTATTCCGAAACAAGAAGGAGGGATGGGGTTCCGAGACCTTCACTGCTTCAACCAAGCAATGCTAGCAAAACAGTGTTGGAGACTTCTGAGTGACCCTGATTCTCTATGTGCACAGGTCCTCAGAGCGAAGTACTACCCAGATGGAGACTTGATTAATCCTGTTTTGAAGAAAGGTTCCTCGTTTACTTGGCAGAGTATTATGTCAGGGTTAAAAACCTTCAGGAGGGGATGTATTTGGAGACCGGGTAATGGAGCAACAATTAATATTTGGTCAGATCATTGGATACCATCGAGTCCGACTAGAATGGTAGTCACTGCTAGAGGTAGCGGTGTGTTATCCAGAGTTGAGGAACTAATTAACCCAACTACTGGAGTGTGGGATGAACAGCTCCTACGAGAGAATCTTCAGTCAGTGGACTTGGAGCGTATTCTTCAGATTCCACTACCGAATCATGGTCAGCCTGATTTTATTGCTTGGCAACCAAATAAGAATGGATGCTTCTCGGTTAAATCTGCCTACCACATGGAATGGAGATGTGAATATCGGAGGAGAGCGGAAAGATCAGATGGTACTGATAGATCAACTCCTCATGAGGTATGGAAAAAAATCTGGAAAACTAAAGTGGCCCGTAAAATTCAGATTTTTGCGTGGCGAGCTCTACATGGCATAGTACCGTGTTACTGTACTTTGGCAAATAGACATGTTGGATCAACTGTCAATTGCCCAGTTTGTACAACAAACGCAGAGGACCTCAGACACATGCTGTTCTGCTGCTCCCGTGCTCAAGAGGTGTGGCGAGGCCTTAATCTGCTCGATTGTGTAAAAGTTGCTGTACAAATTGATCGATCTGGTTCGATTACACTAGAGGAACTGGTGTGCTCCAAATGTCCAGGAGGAGTTACATGCAATATTGAACACAAATTAGCTATGGTCATGACAACATGTTGGTACCTTTGGTGGTCCAGAAGATAGATAAAAAACAAAGAGGCATGTCCGACTATTGAGAGATCGGTGATTAACATCAAAGATATGGTGGCAAATTTTGCCAGATTAAAGGTGAACTGTCGAATTCGAAGAGAAGGGTGGAAGCAACCAGCTAATGGTGTTTATAAGCTAAATGTGGATGCCGCTTTCTATCCTGATTCGGGGAAGGGAGCAACAGGGGCTATAATCCGAGATTCTGGAGGAAATTTTATTGCAACTTGCTGTGATCATACTGATGCTGCAACTGATGTGGCGGCAATGGAAGCTTCGGCGTTGCTAGCCAGACTCAAACTTGCCGAGCAGTTCGGAGCCCAATCTCTGGTGGTGGAATCTGATTCTATGGATGTGGTGGAAGCTATACACAATCCAGCAGAGTACAGAGGATTGGGTGCGGTGATTACTGATGATTGCCGGTTGCTTCTGATGCAATTAGGCATGGCGACGATACAACATTGCCCACGAGAAGCAAATGAGGACGCACATCTGCTTGCTCATCATGGTGTCACACAGGGTGTCCGGGAGTTCTGGTTCTCTGACCCTCCCTCGTTTCTGATCCCTGTTCTGGTCGATGACCGTGTAATAGTTCAGTAGTAGTTGTCGCTTAAATTTAAAAAAAAAGCACCGAGCCGATCGAGTCACACGAAATAATCGCAAGCGATGAGCAAGCATCGAGTCGACCGATCGTATCTACTGCTAAATTAGGTAGCCAGTTCAGGGTCGACGATATACTTGGTTGGCATTTAGCCCCGCGTGGATTAAAGGAGAAAGCTATTACTCTTTTCGATCCATAAAAAGTCGCTAGCTTGGTGTAAGTTTGTAATCCCTCCGTATCAAATTCCACCAATTTTTACACACATGTATATAGATATATTTTTGTGAAAGGTTTATGTGAACGTTGTACTAAAACGTTAGATACATGTGTGTGAAAAATAGGTGGAAAAACTTATATTTTAATACGAACAGAGTAGTAGCGTAGTAGACTATTTACAACAATTAAACTGGACGAGAACTTGCCTGTGGCAAGATGGTTAGGAGGGTGGTTGTACCCCCAGCCCACCAGAGTTCAAATCTCAGGTTTGACGCGGGTGTTTCTCATTTATGGCGGAATATTTTTGAGTGGGAGGCGACGTTCCCGTCGACAGCGAGACGCCCGTGGTGACTTCGTCAATCTCAAGACTCGACCCGCCGACTCGGTCTCTCGGAGGTGCTCATAGGAGTAGGGTGTGCGTGCGTGCGTTCATAGGGGTGAGTGTGTGCGCGTGTATATGAGCGCTTGCGTTGTATTGTGTTTAGCAAAAAACAATTAAACTGGACCGGAGATAGTATTAATAATTGATTATATGATTTTTTTTGCATGTAATTGATGAGAGATGATCAGGTTGTTGCTACTCCCCAACTGTCATCCCTGCTATCAGTCTATACGATATCTCTGTACGTGCCCAGCTGTCACGTTCCTGTTCAAATCCAGGGTTGGGCAACCGACGAACGAAAATGAATCAATAATCCCATGCCAAATCAGCCGTCTCGGCGTGGCCCCCACGTCCAGTCCGCTACTCTGGGGGCGCGCCATCTTGCTCCCGCCATCGTACCCCACGCGGCACGCGCGCACTCGGGCGGCATACGCGGCACGACCTTTCCTCCTCGCTCGCTCGCTCGCTCGCACGCGGCGCGGGAGAAGACAACGCGTCCGTCCGTCCCCGCGGCAATCTCCCCCGGCCAGCCCAGCCCCGCTCTTCTTTGTTCGTTCTCATCTCCTTTCTCTCCCTCCCAATGCTCAAAACAATCTACTCGCTTCACTTCGGTTTACCCTAAACTCGTCTCTACAGTACGCCATTAGGAAACCGCCTCTGCTAGAGGGCGGCAACATGCGGTTCAGGATCCGGAAGAAGAAGGCTGCCTCTGAGGCCGACGGCGGCAGCAGGCCCGCTCCTTCCATGGTCGCGGGTGCCGGGAGCGCGGATGGTGGCGGCGGCGGCGTCATGGTCGCCGCTAGCCCAGATCGCTACGGCACAGAGAACGGTACGTTACTCCGCTGCTTTCTTGTTTGCCCTTGTTTATTGCCTGTTCTTGCCTTGTGTTCAGTCTTTGACATGTTAGTAGTGATTTGATTAGAACGACTTTCAGATTGATTGTTCTTGTTTTTCTGTTTTCCCCTTTCTGAAATCTTCGATCGATATGAATGAATGATTTTGGTTGCTCTGCTCCCAAGAAGTTAACTATGTTATCCCACCACTCAGGGATGGGCGACGTTCATGGGTTCGGGTTTAGTTGAGGATTGATTATTGTGTCCGCGTCGGTTCTTGTCTCGTGCGGCGTTCCATTAGGATGATCAGGGAAAAGAAAACCAATGCAGTTCAGTACCTGCCCCCGATCGAGTTTTTCCTCCATGACACCTGCTGCTTGCACGTCCTACCTAACATGTGGTAGCTAGGCAACATACCTCATTACGTACCTCCGAATTCGATGTGATGGGTCGGCCGCAACACTCTACAGTACTATCAGAGATAGTGGCTTTCGGGCGAATTCTGTCATTTTTCCCACATGTCCTACTTTTTGCTCGATAAGGTACTACTTAATGTTTAATGTCGGTTCAACAGGACACATGAAGTTTGCTTTTCCTCGCTGCAAATTTTCATTTCCAGTCAATATGTCTGCTAGTATTCTTATACTCCCTCCGTTCATAAAAGGATGTCTTAAAAATTGAGACCTCCAATACTATATATATAGACAAAGAAGACTTCAAGCTGACCTGCTGAACTGTAGAACACAACGTCAGACAAACATATATACTCTCTAAAGTCGAGCCATGACATTATTAATGGTCAAAGGAGGTTTCAGTCAACAAAAAGTCAAACAGAAGTTTCACAATCATAACTTTTTTCTATAATAAATATCTGAAAGTTTCTCACAGGTTTTTTTCCGGAATATGAATAAAGCAATGCCTCTCACATTTTCTGACCAGAACTTACAAACAGGACAGAACTTAGAAAAAACGTTAAGTTTGATGGATCGGTGTTATTGCTTATTGACTGTGCAACAACAGTTTCTTGCGCTTTTATTTCGCCGTAAATAGAAGTTACGCTTAAAAACAAGACAACACTGCTAGTGTGCTTCAACTGAAATTTTCAGTTGCTTTAGTAATTCGCACTAATGGCAAACTAAAAAATGCGGAAGATAAGTTTCAGTCGTGGTTTTGTAACATCACCTATTGATATACTCACTGGTAGTTGATTACGCCAGGAGGAAGCAAAGATGAGTCATTCTTCGAGGCAAGGCCGTGGTTGGACTCTGATAGTGATGATGATTTTCAAAGCGTGAGGGGAGGTAAAACATGAGATTTTTCTTGTTTTGTTCAATATCATTGGAGAAACGTTTTTCACATCTTAACATATTTATTCATTTGGTCCTGAAGACTTCACTCCTTCAAGAGGTAGTACCCCAGATCACCAGATGCAAACATCATTCGCAGCGCGGTTATCTGTGGACAGACCGAAGCCTTCACTGATGGACAAGAAACAGAGGCTCGTTGAGCTTCTCCAGGAAAAGCAGCAGTACGATGATGAGCAAGATGGCGCTACTGACGCCGGTAGCGAGACGGGGAACGGCACTGTTCATGCTGAGGAACATCTCAACCCTTCTGGTAAAGTAGAGAAAGCAAAGAAGCTAAGTAAGACAGGTTGCTTCCCTTGCTCTGTTTGGAAGTTTAGTTTCAAGAGCTGCTGGAAAAAGAAGAAAGAGCAGAAGGATTTGTGAGCTACCTCTTAGATGTTGAATTTTGATTTCTAGAAAATTATTATCGCAACAGAGAGGGTACATGTATATACCTCGTTTTGGCAAAACGACGCAAAAACTAGACAAAAAAAAGCAGTTTGGAGTGGCCTCTTTAATAGTAGCGTGAATAGTGAGACAAAGATAATGCATGGTAACATATACATGAATACCTTGTTCGTCAGCAGTGATTTCGTCAATGTTTCTGCTGAACCATCAACTTAGAAAATGTTGCTTGTCCAGTAGATTCTTTTTGTGAAAGCAGATGTTCCGGGTCCTTCTTTTGCCATTATTTCGAAGAGAGTTATATTTTTGCTTTGATCAGGTGGCATTATGTTGAAACAAACAAGGGACTGCACTCAAGTATCTTCAACGAGTTTATGTGACAGGTGATGCCTGTTTTCTAACATTTTGACAACAGCTTTTCATGTTTTACATGGTCTTAGCTGCAAGGAACCTTACATGTCCTGAGACGGTTTACTGGATGACTGGATGCACAATTTTATCTGAAAAGAAAGAGGAGCATATGCGTTTTGTTGATAAAAAAAAAGTACATGGTCTCTTTGATTCATAGTAATATAACAAACTCAGAATTAGAGTATCATGTTCTCTTCAATCCAGTGTGATACAACACTGAACCTTCATCAGATCGGTTTTATACTTAGATAAAAAGGGGATGACGATCAATAGATTCTTTATTATTTTTGTGTGCACAAGTCACCTTATGTCTGGATAGTTGAAACTAAAAACCTCGGCTCCCTTTGCTGTTGCGTTCGCTTGCCTTCGTTCAAGTCCACGACACAACAGCAGCGAGATGACGTCTATCCGCAGTGACTAATCTATCCACTGGGATTCCAGGGTGGGCATAAAACCCGAACCCCGAACCTGAAAAACCCGAACCCGAACCCGAATAACCCGAACCCGAAAAACCCAAACCCTACATCGGGTACCAGTTTTGGAAACCCGAATTTTATTCAGGAAAATCGGGTGTGAACACACGGTACCCGAATTACCCGAACTACCCGAAATAATCAAAGCCCAGTAAGAAATACCTCGCTTTGGCAAGGCCCAACACGGTAGCACCCAACCTCCCACGTCTTGTTCTCACCCAACGAGTCAACGACGCCATCCCCAATCTCCATCTCGTTCTCACCCACGAGGCCATGATCCACTGCTCCAACTCCAACTCCAACTCCAACCACCAGCGCTATTGCTAGTGAGATCTATACGGGGACGCCGCAGGCCCTCCGCAAGGTCGCAGACTCGCAGTCTGGCAGCCGGCCAGCCGCAACGGCGAGAGGAGCAAGATCGCGTCCAGCCTCCTAGCCCATGCCACCATCTTGCAGGTTGCTGCAGCCTTCGTCTTGCACCGGCGGACACTTGGTCTGCAGTCTGCACCTGCAGCGCGTCAGGGTGCTGGGGACATAAGGCCATCGTACGCGCCGGGCAGCCCCGCGTCGGCCGTCTCCTTATCCCGTCGGCCGCCGTCAGCTAGGGCTCCTGACACATCGATATGCACAAGGCTTTCTCGACGGCATCCTGTTTCTGGCGCTAATTCGGGGAATTCGGGATTACCTGAACCCGAATTATCGCGTACCCGAATTTTCGGGTTTCTCTTTATACAAGCATTTTTCGGGTGTCAGTTTTGAAAACCCGAATTACCCGACCTGAATTTTTCGGCTAACCCGAACGCCCAGCCTGAACTGGGATGGCAATTTAGGTTGTGTTTGGTTCGGTGGCTATCCACTGGTCGGTGAGGGATAGCCACTTTTTCAGTGATTACCGTGTATTTGGTTTAGAGGCTGGGAGATGGCAGAGGCATCCAGATTCTGGTAATATTCGTTGAAAAACTGGTGGTGCTCGCCCGCCCAAATCTTTTTTTTAACACAATACAAAACAAACGCTCGCATATACGCGCACACACTCACCCCTATAAACAAATGCCCGCACACTCTACCCCTATGAGCACCTCTGAAATACTGAGCCGGCGGATCGAGTCTTGAAATTGACGAAGTCACCACGTCGCCTAGCTGTCGACGTTTTTCGCAGCAGTCCAAGGGGTTGGTTCACTTTTGGTCATGCTACCTTTGCTTTGCTCTTCTTTTTTGGACACATTTGGCATGGCGCTAGAACTTTGTTCCGAGATGTTTTTGCTGGTATTGATCCAGATTTGGATGCTCAAGTGGAATTTGGAACATTCCAAAAAGTGGGAGATCCAACTACACGGAAACAGAAATTGCCTCCTACTGAAAGAATATTCCGACTAAATGCAACACACATATGTTAAACCTGGGGTTTGAACTCTGGCGGGCAGGGGTGCTGAATTCAGGTTCTTGTCTTCGGTGATCTCTCGCGTCCTGGTGTCCATGATATATTATGTTGTGTGTAGAAACTATTTATAGAGAGTAATGCTGAGGGTGCTGGTTGTCGGGTGTATAGCTGGTTGCACATGCTATCTTCAATTAGGCTGCGTGACGTCATTTCATTATAAATAGTTGGTTAAGCGTCGGGTCCTGCTTTTCTTTTGTTGACTCATTCTTGTGGATTTTGAGCGACCCCATGATTTGTAAACTTTGATACTTCTAAGCTATCTAATAAAATGGTGATGTGCATCGAATGATGCAGAGCACGGGTCCCGTTCCAGTTTTTTAAATAACATAAAAAGCAAGTAAGTAATGTGTTATTGCATAGTAATTTTATTCTTATTTTCTTTTAATGATTGCGTAAAGTTTGGCAATATCGCTGAGGAATTTGTTGGTTATGTGGATCCAAATTTGGCTGCTGATTTAGATAACATGAGGTTACTCACAAATTATGTGTTCACTATTGATATTTGTGCTCTGAGTTGGAAGGCAAGACATTGCAGCCCGTCTAATCTACTAGTGAAACAGAATAGGTTGAAAGGTTTGTATGCTGAATTTTGTGGAGATAATTCTTTCATCACTCTATTTCGTGAGAGTGAAAGTGCCATATACCTTAGTAGGATCAAATGTTTAATGAGAGAACAAAGAACATTGACGCCAAATACCATTATGTCTACGTTGTTGTCACTGAAGGTAAACTGAAATATGAAGATTAGTACTCATGATAATCCAGATCTGATATGAACAAAACCAACTGATATAATTGTCTAAACGCTGGTGCTTGTTAAGCGTCAAAAGTGTTCTTTTGTTGTTCTGCCATGAGTTCATCATCCATGCCACAAGAAATAACTTATTTTAACGTGGAGTGTTGTTGAGATGTGATCGAAATACATATGAAGGCTACACACATAAAAGGCCAACTTCTGTCAGATCTGAGTGGAGGGCCGTCGCTAGGAGGTTTGGGCCTCCGCGGATTGGTATAGACCTAGGTTATCGCCTCGTTAGATATTGATTGATTGCAATCCGTCGCACGAGATAAGAACATTGTAATAAATCTCCGACATTTGTAACCTCTCCCAATATAGTGAAGTTTTGCTATCTATCGCCCGTGGTTTGTTCCCTTCTCCTTGTAGGCGTTTTCCACGTTAAACTATCGTGTTCTTAATTATGCTTTCGTTCTTTTGCTCTGATTATTGCCTATCGTTTATAACACAATCCCTCCACGCTCTCCCTTGACCCCGACCCTCCCCCTCCCGAACCCAGTCTCCACCATCCCCCTTTACCTCCCTTTAAAGAAATAGTAGTCTATGGATTCTATTGCAAATAGAGCAAGTTAGCATAATAAATAGGAATGAAAAACCTATGCATTGGAAAAACCATTTACATACTGCTACATGATTAGCTAGGTGGAAATATATTTTGGTCAGTATTGTTCTCGCTGGACTGATTTGTGCTACACATTTCAGAAAGATCTGACGAGTTCAATGGAAACTTTTGAATTACACTAGTTAAGCTAGTGAAAAATGGATCGACATTGGGTAGGCAGAATAAAACTCTTGGTATGTGAATAAACTGTGAACTACCCTCTGCATTCTGCAACTTGATGTTCTTGAGCTTTGGCAAACTCGTTTCAACCAGGATAGTGGCGGTTACCTTTTGAAGGTAGAACAGGACACCGAGGCATGCAGGTTCCATGGCCTCATGTTTTTCGTTTTTTTTTTTTTGAGAAAACCATGGCCTCATGATTAACAAAAAATAATCGACCCGCCCTAAGCCCAAGGATGAGAAGACTGGGCCAAACCCAATGAGGTTCACATGAGTGTTGCAAGTGTGGCCACACGGGGCCCAGTCGTTTCTTCCAGTAGGCTGTTATAGGCATAGCCCTATGGGAGTCCATCCGATTGGGAGGGCGTCTTGGGCTGCACTCGCCTGCCCGCACATCATTAAAACAAGCTAGAAGAATACCTCGCGCGTTGCGACGGGAATCTTTAAAAATAATATTTTGTACATGAAATGGGTATGAGATGAATGAAATATCCAATTTTCAAGACTCATTTTATGACAATAGTCAAGACACTAAATTTAGTTTATGTGAAATTGTTGAAAATTTGAGAACTAAACATTAGTGACGTGGTCAATTATATTGCTGAAAAAACATGATATGAATGTGTTGCATGAAACTATTAATAATTATTGCTAGTGGAGATGACATGGACAATTGATTCGCCAAAATAATGGACGATGTGGATAGATTGCATGTTGAGATAAAAAAACAATTAATATATTTAGTGGGGTTTTGCTTTATAAGAAGTACTAGAACGACACCCGGCGCATTGCAGCGGGTATCTTTTAAGAAATCTAATAGGACATATGGAACCTAATTTTGACTAAGAAAATATGCAAGATTTAGTTAGTCACGACAATAAAGAGGCTAAATTTTGTAGAAATGAAATGTATGTGCATTTTATAATTTAAAGATCGTTATGATTTAGGGGTGTATCTGATTAATATACATAACATTATATCAAAAGGTTGAAAAACGGATGTTGTTGATGGTGTCGCATAATATTTCTTTTATAAGTTGGTACATATAAAATAACCTATACTTTCGAATAATAGCCATATGATTTCATCATTAAAAATAATTCGCAAAAAGTTAACTGGTGAAACTAATTCCGGTGTTCTACTTGGACATGATTTACTTGACTAATTATATAACGACATGGTGTATCTTATCATTTTTACGGCCAAAAAAGGAATGATGTGGAAAATTTAATGGGCTCAAAAGGATGATGTGGATGCATGTAGAGGTGGAAAATAATTAATAAATATTAGTGGGATGACATGGACAATCTCGGTTGGCGAAAAGAGCAAGTGATGTGTATAACTTGCATATAAAGATAAAAAATTATTAATTACACTTAATGAGGTTTTGCTTTATAAGAAATATAGATGCCAACGACTCCATCGAGCAGTCGATTAGAAATCCCAACATGACTAGTCGTTTTTGAATCAGTCCTAGCCGCCTCGGTAGCAACTAGCTAGTGCATCAATTTATCCGCACCAGGACAAAAGCAGGGGCGAGTTGAATTCCACGGTCCGTTTAATTGCCAATCAACGTAGCAAATTTCTATAGGTATGATTCTTGACATTAAAATTTTTCATTAGTTTTAGCGTAAGATAGGACCCCATTTTAGAGGTTTTCTCATACTACTCCGAAGTTTGCCGGATTGTGCCTGAGCCAACATTCGAGAAAACCTTTTGGGCTCTGGGATGTTGCAACGTGATCGGTAAAACAAAGCTTGAGTCAATACATGGATTATAGTAAATACTAGTTTGAATTTTCCTTGTACACATGCTATCTTACCCAAGATTCACATCTCTCTTTGTCAAGTAAGGATAATCTATAGTTTTGCTATTTGTTTTTTTTTTTTTTTTGCTTTGCTGTATTTAACCAAGAAAATTATAAATGTAAAATGAACTTTATCTATATTGCTCGGCTACTCTCTGAAGGTTTTCCCTTCCCTATTTCGAACTAAGCGAATTCAGATGCAAGTAGATTCGGAGAGGAATGGGTGGGTGAAGACAAAGGAAAACTCATATATATTCAGAGTTGCAAAATTTTAATCAACGCCATGCCCATCGGTATCGTAGATATTTAGGGCTTGTTTGATTTGTAGGGTAGGAAAGACATAGGAATAGGAAAAGTGTAGTATTGCAATGTCATGCACATTCCAATCCTATAGGTGTCAAACTTTGTTTGATTCCATCAAAAGAATTATGAAAAGAGTTTGGAGTGGATGTTAGAATTTGTTAAATTGATTTATTTGATTTCTATAGGTCGCACGCTGCAGGATCCAAGCTGGAGATCGTACAATGCATGTGTTGGGATCGTCCAGGTAATGTGTTTTTAATGGAGAAAATTCCTTATATGACACTCTGTTAAATTGTTGCTCCTTATTTGACACTGGTAAACTTTTTCACATCTTCACAAAATTTCTTTCCTTATACGACACTGCGGTTTGTTCCGTTATAACGATCTGTAAAAAGTTCACGGCACGGAAAAATATACCCTTGCTCAGCATCAAATCGATCACCGAACCGTCTCGTCATGTCTTTTCCCCACCCGGCCCGAGCTCTAGCGGCGGCGACGGAGTGGCCCGTCGGGGCAGAGCAAGCACTGCTGCTGTGGTCAGAGCAAGCACTGCTGCTCTGGTCAGAGCAAGCCCGACGCCGGACGGCGACCCAAGCATGGTGCCATGGTGGGAGCGGCAAATGCGGGGCTGGGAATGGGTGCCAGTGCCAAGGCACGACTGCCGGAGTTGATGACGCGGATGAGCGCTCGTCGGCATGCGGGCACAGGCCGTGGCTCCGCTACAGGCTTGGCTGAGGGATCGTCTGCAAGGCTGGCCGTGGATGCGGCTGGGAACACGGCCCGGCAGCAATCTCGGTTCAGGTTCGCCGTCGTCGCGGTGTCTAGTAGGGTGAGTCCTTTCAGGAATTTGACCGCCGCGCTGCACCCCAGTCCCCAACCTCAAGTTCTACTCGTTTCACGAACTTCAATAGGCGTATAGACCCGTCGCCGTGTTGCCCCCCAGGCGACACCGAGGCGACACCCATCTCGCCGCCGCTCGAGCCCCTCGCCAGCTCGCACAGCCGCTGCCGCCGGCTTCGGCCGCGGTGGTGGCAGGCCCCTCTTCCAAAGGCTGCGGGGCCGGCTTAGGTGGCGGCACAGCTACCTCGTGCGTTGGGCATCCGAGGTGACGGCGCGAGGGAGCTGTGGCGTGGTTCTGCACGTGGAAGCTCGTCTCAAGCGTGCGGTGGGGACGGTGCGGTGCTGAGCACAGGCGCACTTTCCCCGATGACGCGAGGTCCTGGCAGCGGCCAGCGGGTCTGCCGCGGCCGTGAGCGTCAAGGGCGTGGTTCGGGGCGGAAGGGCAGGGGAGGAGTTGTTGCTGGTGGACGCCGATGTCTGCTCGCTGTTGGTCACAGTTTGGCGTGTGTTGGTTGACCCGCCGCCGGTGGTGGTCAGGTTTGACGGAAGCGGTGGTGACATTTGTGTTGGTTTGCTCCGGATGAAAGCCTATCACTGATCTCGGTCAGTACCGGCGGCGTCTTTGGACGCCGTTCACCTCCTTGGAGGCGTCGTTGTGGAGCGCAAACTACCCTTTGTCACCCCAATTCCTCAAGTTTTTCCGGTGAAAACCTTGCATTGTCGTTGACAATGCGGGCGACGACGGCGTTCTCGTCGTTTTCCTCCTTGGGGGCGTCGTCTTGGCGTCTCGGTACCCATACCATATGTTGCCATACTAGCTTGTCCCATCGGCGGGTGCGTGGATGTCGAGGCGGCGACTTCGAGATGGTTCTTGCATGTCGGGGCGGCGGCCCCAGATTGTTGTGCGGCGGTGACTCAATGTGGTGGGGTTACGGCTCGACAGAGTGTGAGTGGCAGCTTCGTGTTACAAGGGTGGCGGGGTTGTCAGCTCGTTCAATGCGTCCCAGCGAGGGGCGATCTTCAGTATGTTGAGGCGGCGGCCTCGGATGTGGTGTGGCGGCCGTGGTCTGCGGGTAGTTGCCCTGAGTAGTTCGGAGTGCGGGTAACTAGGTCGTGGAGCGTCGCAGCTCGAGCGTGAGCGGTGACATGTCGGGGCAGCGGCCCCGGAAGGTGGTGCAGGTGGTTTGCGCAGGGCGTGATGGAGTTGGATGCCGGGGCGGCGGCTCCGAGTTTTCAACATCACCGAAGGCGCTTCGCCTTGTGTCGTGTGGGCTACAAGGTTGTTCTCGGTGTTGTTCGTTGTCGAAGCTCCTCGAGGGTGGTCGCTTTCATCTACGTTGGAGTGTCCCGTATCTGCTCCTCCCATAGCAGATGCGGATTCTTCTCTTCGGCAAGGGTGGAGTGCCGGCCGGCCGGTCGTGGAGTGATGGGTTGTGTTTGGCTCTAGGTGTTGTGTGGGCTTTGCCCCGTTTTGTTCGTTGTATGGTTTTCGCACGGTTTGTTACGCTAATAAACCAAACACCATCTACTTAATTAATGAATAAGGTAAAGCTTTTACCTTCGTTTTAAAAAAAACTTCAAGAAGAGATGGTTCCCAGCAACGTACATGCCCTTGTGTCTGCACTTCCTTCTTCTGAATGTACTATCTCCATATGGTTTCCCAATGGTTTTTCAACTGAAACTGATCAACTTCAGGTATTTTTTACCATGGTTTCCCCTACTGCGGTCAGTCCAACAGCTTCATAAAAGTGCAACGGACGACAATTGTTATGCCAACGGTAGATCAAGTATCTCTAGTAATAATACCTCCAAAGCCGAACGACAAGGCATTAGTTTGAGGCGGACGTCCCACGGGAGTAATATACACTTGAAGTCTAAACTTTCAATTTTTTCTCAATTGGTCACTTAGCAAACTAGTTTTTTTTTGACGAAAAAGGTAATCTAACCTGCTTTTCATTCAATTAAAAGGGACGTACTGGAGTACAAAGGCAAATGAAAAACCAAGGAAAGTGAGAGAAAAAAAGGGAAAAAGGCCAACACCTAAAACATGGCTGATGGCCAAAAAAAAAAAAAAAATAGAGCGTGGCTGCTTAGTCCGGTTCTCGGGTCTCAGTATAAGGTTTGCAGCTCCTGATCTCCCAGCCTCGCGATTGCCAAATAGTTATCCCCTCGCGTTTCCTCTCTCCTCCCCGTCCCGTTCCATCGCGCCGCCGCCTCCGGCCCCTCTCCCCTCTCCCTCCGGCGGCTCTGCCGGCCGGAGTGGGGGGTGGAGAGGGTGGCCGGTCCTCCTGTGCATACTAGGCTTAGGTTTTCTTCCTGCTTTGGCTTTTTGCCGTGTTTCTCTCGTCTTGTCGCCGGCGCCCGGCGATGGCGAGCGGCCAGAGCTAGCTACATGCTTCTCTCCATGGTGGAGATGGTGCAGGGTGGCGGGATCTGGTCTTTCTTCTTCGAATAAGGGCTGTGGGCGGCCAAGCTTCACGAATCTCGCTCCTGCTTGCTCCCATGGTGGTGGCAGTGGATGGGGACTTGGTGATTTTGGTGGCTCGTGGGGTGATTCCGCCTTGGTGCCAGGGTGCTGCGCTAGGCGGCCGATTCGGCTCTTCCTCGACATGCTCCCGCGGCGAAAGGATGTTCAAGACGAGTTCGGCGTCGACCCCTTCTTCAAGCACCGGCGCCCCTTGTTTTTCAGCTTATTTGAGTTGGTTTGCTCCTTCTCGGCCGGCCAAGGTGGCGAGAGAGGGGAGCGGACCTGCTCTGTTGCAGCTGCAGTACGGGGCTGGTGTCTCTTTTCGAGCGGCTTCGACCTGGTGTTTTCGCGCGGCACCGGCCGTCGGCGGCTGATCCTCTCCGACGAGCTCCTGAGGATGGAGAAAGAAGAGATGGTTTCTGGCGCCCGCTCATTTCATAAGCGCTTTTTTTGTGCTCCCAGTCTGTCTTCCTTCTCTTGACCGACCGTGGTGGTGAGGGAGAGGATGGAGATAGTGTTGCTACTGCGTTTGGATGGTGGATTGGTTGGTGGAGGTGTGAGTTTGATGGTACTAGTTTGGCAAGCTCGGTGATGTCGACTCCCACCGGTTCATCCTTGGCTCTTCAATGCTATTCATCTGGTTGTTGCACTGCTTATTCTTTGCTAGTTGCTGTGCATGTTGGATGTGCGTTCTTGCTGTTCGGGACAGGCCGGAGGCGGTGAGATCGTCTCTGCTGCGGTTTCTCAGATTCAACAGCCAAGAACCTCCTGATTTGGGCTCGGTGTTGGACATTTCATATCCACAGCTCAATCATCTTTTACCTCATAGGCGTCTGCTAACGCGATTGCTGGTTGAGTCGCTGGCTGATCTACGGTTGGCTAGATTGCGAGAGGCCCTTGAAGAGTGTGACTGCAGGTTTGTTGCGTCCGAGTTCTCGACGGACCCCCTGCTAGGCTCCGGTTGTACTCTTCGGCATGTCCACTATATGTTCTCAGTAGCTTATTTCGGTGCCCAGCTAGGTTTCTACTTTCGGGGTGAAAGTTGTAATCACTGCTGTTGTAATCTATGCTTTGATTTGCAATAAAAGTGTTGGTTGTGTGGTGTTAAAAAAAAAATCTCCCAGCCTCGCGCCAGCTTCTGGCCTCCTCCGAAATGCATGAATGCAAACGGTTTAAAGATTGAGCTTTGTTATTAAAGATCATGGCATCCCTCTCCTTCCAGATTGACCACCAGGTTAAATGTACTACGGCGGTCCAGCCCTTCTGCGCGTTTGTAGAAAGCCGTTGGTGAGTATAGAGCAGCCAACTCTCCAAATCAGCAGTGCTTGCACCAGGTGACAGGAAATTGGGCAGCCTTGCCGTCCGGATGATCTTCTCCCAAAGCCTGACAATCACCGGACAGGTAGCAAGCAAGTGCAGAGCAGTTTCCGGCTCGCTGAGACAGAAGACACAAGCCGCATTGTGAGGCCAGCCATTTTTTTGAGACAATCAGCGGTGTGGCATTTGCCACGGATCGTGCAGCTCTTGATCTCCCAGTCTTGCGCCAGCTTGTGGGCTACTCCAGAATGCACGAAGGCAAACGGTTTAAAGATTCAGCTTTGTTATTAAAGATCCTGGCATTCCTCTCCTTCTAGATTGACCACCAGGTTAAATGTACTATGGCGGTCCAGCCCTTTTGCGCGTTTTAAGGAAGCCGACCGTTGGTGAGTATAGAGCAGCCAACTCTCCAAATCAGCAGTGCTTGCACCAGGTGACAGGAAATTGGGTAGCCTCGTCATCTGGATGATCTTCTCCCAAAGCCTGACAATCACCGGACATGTAGCAAGCAAGTGCATAGCAGTTTCCGGCTCGCTGAGACAGAAGATGCAAGCCGTATTGTGAGGCCAGCCTTTTTTTTTGGAGACAACCAGCGGTGTGGCATTTTCCACGGATCGCCAGCCAGCTGAAGATGCGACATTTTAGTGGTGCTCCGCTACTCCAAACACTGTCACAAAAACTGAAACGAGTAGAGCCCTCAAACTGCATTTCATAGGCCGATGTAGCAGAGTATTTTTCGTTGGAGGACGAAAGACAAGTGACCGTATCAGGGATGTCTTGTTGAGCTGCACATCAATCAAAATATCACAAAGGGATAGGAATCGGCGTAGAGCCAAAACCGAGAGATTTTGTTTGAAGTGCCTCAACAATTTGTTTTCGGTGAGGGCCTGTGCCACGGTTAGGTTACGCTTGGTGCAACATTTGAAAAGGTCAGGTGCAATATCTATGCCATTTGTGTCCACCATAACTAGCTATATGTTGTATTTCCTTGCCACTCCAACTAAATTTTTCATGTGCTACCTTTAAACTATTTAAAACTGTTATTACTCCTTTTTGTGTCAATCTTTACCAAGCTCATGAGGACGAGGTGGATGTCTTTATGTCACCTGTCAAACAGACTTTACCATAGGACCAGTGGCATATACATCCGCCTATCCATTAATTTTACAAAAAGAGTTGGCAAATGGGGTGTCTAGTTCCAATTAACTACAACTTTAACCGCTTAATTCTCTTCACATTTTTGCCTTGATTTATCATATAAACAATGATACCAGTGAAATATTTGTATGTGTAAACAAATGAGAAAAGATGGATGGTCTGCCTTGCGAGTAGAAATAACGTCCTTCATGGGAGCCGCTCTTAAAAGTCTGGTTGGCAGGGGTCATATTGTACTCTTCATTTTCTGATTTGTTGACAATTAACAAACACCTCATGATACGTCTCAAACGTATCTATAATTTCTGATGTTTCATGCTTGTTTTATATCAATGTCACATGTTTTATATGCATTATATATCACTATTATATATTTTTTGGGACTAACCTATTAACAAGATGCCACAGTACCAGTTCCTGTTTTCTGCTGTTTTTCTATTCCAGATAATTACTTAAGGAAATATTCTCGGAATTGGACGAAACAAAAGCCCACTTCCTATTTTAACCGACACGTACACGGAGTCCAAAGCAGAGAAGGAGGGGAGCCACGAGCCAACCACACCATGTGGTGGCGCGGCCACACCCCCTGGCGCGCCGCCACGTGGTGAGGGTCCCTCGAAGCGCCACCGACCATCGTCCTTTCGCCTATTTATTTCCCCCAACGCGAAAACCCTAATACAATCGGTGATATTCCAGAAAGAGTTCCGCAGCACCGCCGCCATCGAAGACAAGTTTCGGGGGTCAGAAGTTCCTGTTCCGGCACCCCGCCGGGATGGGGATTGACCCCCGGAGCCATCTCCACCGCCTCCACTTCGACTCCATGATGGTTTGTGAGTAGTTCCCCCATGGACTACGGGTTCTTGGCTGTAGGTAGTTGGTACTCTCTCTCCCATGTACTTCAATACAATGATCTCATGAGCTGCCTTACATGATTGAGATCCATATGATGTAATTGGTGTTGTGTTTGTTGGGATCCGATAAATTGTAGAATTGTGATCAGATTGTTCATCATGTTATCATACTACTATTTATTTAAGATCTTGCATGCTCTCCGGTACTTGTGGTTACCCTGATCAAGTAGTTGCCTGTATCTCCAAGAGGGAGTATTTATGCTAGATAGTGGGTTCAGTCTCCATTTAATCTGGGGGAGTGACAGCAACCTCTAAGGTTGTGAATGTGCTGTTGCCACTAGGGGTAAAACAACAATGTTTTGTCCAAGGATAATTGTCTTGTTTACATTATGCACTTTACTTAATGCAATAGTCTGTTGTTTGCAACTTAATACTGGAAGGGGTGCAGATGCTAACCTGAAGGTGTATTATTTAGGCACAGATGCATGCTGGATAGCGGTCTGTGTACCTTGTCATAATGCCTAATTAAATACTACAGTAAACTTTATCTTATCATAGCATGCATTGTCATGCCCTCACAATTATCAATTTTCCAATAGTAATTTGTTCACCCAACACATGTTATTCGAGAGTTACCACTAGTGTAGATAGCTGGGAACCCCAGTCCTTCTGTCATTATCAAATACTCACTCGGTCCTATATGCCATTAGAAGTAGTATCAACTATTTTCTGGTGCCATTGTCTCTGTGTTACTGCTGCTGCTGTGTTACTGTTACTACTGCTCTCATATTGATGCTGCTTTCACATCACCCCTGCTACTAGTGCTTTTCCAGGTGCAGCTGAATTGACAACTCCGCTGTTAAGGCTTATAAGTATTCTTTGTCTCCCCTTCTGTCGAATCAATAAATTTGACTTTTACTTCCCTCGAAGACTGTTGTGATCCCCTATACTTGTGGGTTATCACCTCCCAAAACTTTATTTTTACTCTCTATATGATTTCAAAAACTTAAAAAGCTCTAGCACATGATTTAATCCCTGCTTCACTCTGCGAAGGGCCTTTTTTTACTTTTATGTTGAGTCAGTTTTCCTACTTATTTCTATTTTCCACAAGGAAACACTAGTGTCAACTTTAGTACAACAATTGTTATATGCTAGATATTGAACTTAATATATTGCTTTGTGTTGAAAATATCCATGAGATAAATATGTTGAAAGTTGAAGCAAATGCGGATGCTTAAATCTTCCTTTGTGTTGTTTAATACCTTTTGCTAGAATCTACTCTCGCCATTCGGATTTAATCTACATCTTGGAAAATTTTCGACAAATTAGGCTAGCATTTATTAGTACTACTTTTGCACACTCCACCATGCATCACAATTATGGCGTAACAAGAAGTAAATCACCCATTGGTTAAACCAAACTTGATTAATGTAATCTATGCATGGGAAATAGCAAACCGTTGCATGCATGATTTGTAGACTCTCTTTCATCTTAACTACTGAGGTAGGACCCACTCATGATGGAGATTAATTCTGAACAAATTTTAGACCCAGGTAGATTAAAACCGAATGGAGTGATTAGACAAATTTTAGACCCAGGTAGATTAGACCCAGGTAGAGTTAACTCATGAGTGGGTCCTACCTCAGTAGTTAAGATGAAAGAGAGTCTACAAATTTTATGAGTTAACTCTTATTTAAACATGTGGATCGATACAATGTCTCCAAAGTACTATTCATGAATGAAATTTTTTGCTTATATGATTCAGTTGTTTACTAATTATTTATTTGGTAGCAAAATATAAACCATTAACTTGGATCACTTCATTCATTTACATGTGTTTTTGAATACTATATGATCAAGATTATGATGGTATCATGTCACTTCAATTTTTTTTTATCGTTTACCTACTCGAGAACGAGTAGGAACAAAGCTTGGGGATTCTTGATACATCTCAAACGTATTTATAATTTTTGATGTTTCATATTGATATTATGGCAATTATTTCATGTTTTACATACACTTCCTATCATTTTTATATATTTTCTGGGACTAACCTATTAACATGATGCCACAGTGCCAGTTCCTATTTTCTGCAGTTTTTGTATTCCAGAAAAGCTGTTCTGGAAATATTCTCGGAATTGGACGAAAATCAACGCAGGGTCCTATTTCACCGACACGTACACGGAGTCCAAAGAGGAGATAGAGGAGCGCCCTGAGGCGCCCACACAAGGCCTCGACGCGGCAGAAGGTGGGGCCACGCCGAGGGTGCGTGTGGGCCCCTCGGGTGCGCTCAGCCGCCGTCCTTTCGCCTATTTATTCCCCCTGACGCAAAAATCCTAAAAACCAGAGCCTCCATCCACGAAAAGTTTCAGAGCCGCCGCCGTCAACCCTAACTCGGGAGGGTTCAGAACCTTTTCCTGGCACCCTGCCTGAGAGGGGAATCATCACCGGAGGGCTCTACATTGCCATGTCTGCCTCCGGAGGGATGCGTGAGTAGTTCATTCTTGAACTATGGGTCCATAATAGTAGCTAGACGGCTGTCTCTATAATTTGTGCTATCATGTTTAGATCTTGTGAGCTGCCTAACATGATCAAGATCATCTTATTGTAATGCTATATGTTGTGTTTGCTGGGATCCGATGAATATTGAATACTATGATCAAGTTGATTATTAATCTATCTTATATGTTACTAGGTAATATGCCCGTGCGCTGCAACGGGTAAGAAAAATCTACAGTGTGGAGACTTACAAAGTAATTTCTCGCTATTATATACGCAACGTGTAAAAAAACAGACATTGCAATTCCGACAACGCCAAAACCTTCACCGATGATTTTTCATAAAGTTAAAGATATGACATGAGGACAACTCCGAAAAGGAAAGGAAAGGTCCACGAAAATATTATCATAGCTTCTACATGTGAATCCTATCGCTGCGCGAGGCCGCATCCTGCTATCCGCAACAACACCGGGTACTCAGTTCCAGCTCCGCCATACCACAGTTCTTGCAGGCCTTTACCAACCGTCCCATCTGAGACCATATCCTCTTCAATGAACAATAAGATGGCTACTTCTGTTAAAATGCAAAATATAGGACCACCAAACTGGATTAAAATGGTGATAGATTTCTCTAATGAAACTATTGAACAGCTACTGGAGTAACATACTAATCACAAAGCTGCCTTTCAAACTAAATCATAATGGAATGCAGGTGACAGAGCTTACGTAACCGAACTGTGTCGTTTGAAATTAATTCAGTTCTACTACAGTCTACAGATACCTGAATTTAAACATGAATGGGATTGAACTTCTGAAATACTTAAGTGCATGCAGCCTCTTGATGCCATCTTGGACGCATGCATGGTTAAATTTGAGTGCTAAATGTGGCTGGGAATTTCATCAGCCAACGCAACATCAATTGCATATCGGGTTAGCACCTATGGGCAGCTAGCTGCTCTCAGCAAATTCAGAGAGAGACAGCAATACATGACGAGCAGGTGGGCTGGCTGGACCTAAAAGACAGATGAAGTTTATAATAATTATGATTATAATAAACTCACATTTTGCCTAACTTGGTGGCATGCTCAATCTGAAAGTCATAGACACATGCATATGTCGCACATCAATTGTGCACCTCAAGCTCTACTCCCAAATCTTCCTCTCTGGTAGGAGATGATGTTGTATGGTTTAATTATTTTCTGTATTACAAGAAGTAATCTCCATACCTCCTTAAGCTCCGATAGCTCTGCTGAGCAAGAAATGTATTAGAACTTAGAACTAAAATGAAGAAAAATTCAATTTCAGATTTGAATTGCAGTGCAAAAGTTCAGGTTTGCTGAAACTACTGGCCACACAACATTTGACGCGGTCTAAATAATCTCCATAGCTTCTGATCAGTTAGTATGGTCATGGCCTAGTGCCGAGGCCTTGCAAAATATGCAGGGTTGGACATGGTCACTGAACAACAAAAAGCATACGGAAGCAACTATTTTCTCGCCAGTGAGTATTGCCTGACTGTGAATAAGCACATGCACTGAGCCTTGGATCAATACAAAAACTGCTGCAAAACTAATTAGTTTGAGGCGAGTAGCATATGAAATTCTCAAGATAATGTAAGATGCGTAAAGAACAAGTGATTTTATTTTTGGACATTAGACATGTGATCTTTTATTCACCAGTACTGATCGTGTTTCATTCATGTTAAGTAAAAGACGAATACTCTCTGGCCATCCAGGCTCTAAGTATCCCACATCAACAACAGATGTAGCAAAAAGACACAGATGAACAGCTAAGCCACAAGCAACAACTATGTATCCCAAAGATGCGTCAAATAGATGGATGGATGTTCTGATTTGCCCTAAGTGAGTCAGATTCTCACATTACCAGCTAAATCAACGTTGTGCAATACTTGTGGAGTGCACTACTTACCAGCTAAATCAACGGTGTGTGCTTCAAGAACGCAGGTACCACCGCTGCAGGCCCACCCGAGTGGAGAACCCATGCACCTTGTGGAACTCGAATTTGGAGGGCACGCTCTCTGAGTCACACGAGTCCTTTTTGGGCACCATAAACCTCGACCCCCTGAAGCAGGTGTCCCATGACTTATACCCGCTACCTGTATGAACGAGGATCCTAACATGGTATTCACCACGTCCACGTTCTTGTGTTCTTCTTCTTCACACATGCTAGCTGCCTCATCCTGCATGAAAACAATGCCATAGTTTCACACTCTGATCAAGCAAAACATTATATTGTCAATCCACTTTAACTCCACACTCCACAAGGCAGTTTCTTCCGGCCGCCGCGTGAAGGCACGCTTAGAGAAAAACAATCATCTAATTCTCAAATCACCTATCTCAGGCTCAACAACCAACGATGAAAAAGTTGCACTATATACACACACGACCATGGATGGACGTAAATGACAGACAGGAACAGTAAACTACACCCAAAATTGACAGACAAAATGAAACAGACGGGAATTGCAGAGGCGCCCAGGAGCAGCAATTGGTCACGAACGGAAAAGAGAAATACTCACTGCGAACGTCGGAATCTGAGTCAGCAGTGTCGGAATTGTTGAATATATAAGCAATTTAGCAGTAGATTTAATCCACGAATACAGTAAACAAATCATGACTAGGATAATAGGAATTAAACTAATCATGCGTTCTACTAAAACCGTAGACAAACCGAACGAATCTAGAGTAACTACCACAAGCAGGAACTCTAGTAGCATATCGAACAAGAAGATCAAGATGACATACGTTGCAGCGGCTGTAGTAGCAGCTGTCCCGGTGTCGCCCATGTCGTTGATGAAGAGGTTGGCGATGTCGGGGAAGAAGTCGTCATTGGGGAAGAACTCGAAACCAGCAGTCGCGCGAGTGCGCTCCCCAAAAACCTGATCGCCCCTCTCCCGTACAGGATCACAAGAGGCGGGGTTCCGGAGGCCTGCTGTCCCTTCAACCGGTGCACGCCGGAAGACGGGATGGAGAAGACTTGGAAGACGGCGGCGCAAGGTTCTGGAACTAGGGCGGCGAGCGACCATGTGTTGCGTGTATGGCGGCTAGGGTTCGCCCAAGCAATATATAGAGCGGTCGGGTAGGACGTGGGCTGCAGCCCACGATTGAGTCGGTAACGTCTCCACCAAACGGAAACGGCAAAACAATTAACGCGTCCGTTAATGATTAATCAATAACTCAATAAATTTCCGGACTGCAAAAATATAAGCTCGGCTCGGCGAGATTCCCGCAACCCGCGGCGTGTCGTGACGAGACGAGACGGACGGACGGCGGCGGAGGAGGAGGAGTGCGCACGAGAGAGCCTTCCTGTTCTCACATGCTTACCAAGTGCTAGCACAGCTCACTATATAAAGTGGTGCAGCACTCTCTTAGCTAGCAGTATGGGACTAAAGGTTGCTTTCACGTACACACACAGCCAGCCAAATAAATGGGCCAAATGGGAATTTCGAATTTAGTAGTTGGGCTTTTCAGGCTGTGGCCCAAGTACAGCCCAACACCAAAATTCCAGCAATCCCCCACAAAGTCTCATTGGCACATCATACCACGTTTGTTCCAAAACATTGTTTTATATACCGGTGTTTAGTGGAGACTGTTAAGTTGAACACCACTTAGAACTAATGCTACGCTAGACCGCAACTTGAATAGTGGACTATGCCTTGAACTACAAGTTTGCTGCAAATCTAGTTTCACACAAGTCCTTTACCGATACTGGGCTACCGCAAGGCTTCCCCGCGGTGGAGCTTATACGTCATACTCCGAGACCTTTCATGAGTTTACTAAAGAGCACCCAACTCTCACGGACTGCGACGTTTAACAGTCAGACTCATATAGGTGTATTCCTCAAGAGATGTTCTGCAGGGCAACATCTCCGCTTATAAAAGTAAGCCGCTTGGAACACATTAAGATATAAAATCAACCTGCCATGCAGATCAGGAGAGTATTGCATCTATACGGAGTGGAAAATAATAAGGATACTCTCCTCTCAGCTGTCCAACAGCTTGTCACCCACTTCTAATTCACGGGATCTCCGATCACATAGAGTGGTTTACCACTGTGGACAACTCATACCGTGGGTCTCAAACCCATCTCCCTCGATGCACTATCTATCACATTACGTGATAAACCCTTTGTGAAGGGATCTGCCAAATTCTTAGACGTTTGGATATAATCCAACGCAATGACTCCGGAGTTCTTTAATTTTCGGACAGATTTCAATCTCCTCTTCACATGCCTTTAATCTTGTGAATCACAGTTTGATTATCACAGTTCATAAGGATAGCGGGTATTGGTTTTTCAACCACAGGTAAGTCCATCAAAAGCTCTCGAAGCCACTCTGCTTCAACAGTGGCTGTGTCTAATGCTGTGAGTTCTGCTTCCATAGTTGACCTCGTTAAGATGGTCTGCTTGCAAGACTTCCAGGAAACAGCTCCACCACCGAGTGTAAACACATAACCACTCGTGGCCTTAATCTCATCAGCATCAGATATCCAATTGGAATCACTATAACCCTCCAGTACTCTTGGATACCGGAGTAGTGAATTCCATAGCTCGCAGTGCCTTTTAAATAACGCATAACTCTCTCGAGCGCATGCCAATGATCATCTCCCGGATTAGAAACAAACCGGCTCAACTTGCTTACAGCAAAAGAGATGTCAGGCCTCGTGGCACAAGCCAAATACATAAGCGAGCCAATAATCTGAGAATATCTCAGTTGATCTCTAGCAGTCTGCTGGTTCTTTCGAAGCAACACACTAGGATCATATGGTGTCGGAGAGGGTTTACAGTCGTCATACCCGAAACGACTTAATACCTTTTCCACATAGTGAGACTGAAGCAGTGTAATCCCACCATCACCATCTCGCAGCAGCTTGATGTTCAAGATAACATCAGCTACTCCTAGATCCTTCATCTCAAAACAACGAGATAAGAAATCCTTAACCTCCTTGATTAAATCAAGATTGGTTCCAAAGATCAGTATGTCATCGACATACAGACAGAGAATAACTCCCTCGCCCCCACCATAGCGATAGTACACACACTTGTCAGATTCATTTACAATGAAACCTGCAGCAGTCAAAGTTCTCTCAAACTTTTCATGCCATTGCTTAGGAGCTTGTTTTAGGCCATATAAAGACTTCAACAACTTGCACACCTTTCCTTCCTGACCAGGTACTACAAAACCATCAGGCTGATCCATGTAAATTTCCTCGTCTAACTCTCCATTTAGGAAAGCTGTCTTCACGTCCATTTGATGAACGAGAAGCCCATGCGAGGCAGCCAATGAAAGTAGCACTCGAATCGTGTCAGTCTAGCCACAGGTGAGTAAGTATCAAAAAAGTCTTCACCTTCTTTCTGGGTATAACCCTTGGCCACAAGTCGTGCCTTGTACTTCTCAATAGTACCATCAGGCCTAAGCTTTTTCTTGAACACCCACTTACATCCTACAGGTTTGCACCCATAAGGACGATCAGTGATTTCCCAGGTTCCGTTAGCTAAGATGGAATCCATCTCACTACGGACAGCTTCCTTCCAGTAGTCAGCATCAAGAGATGCATAGGCTTCTGAAATGGTACTGGGTGTGTCATCCACAAGGTACACAATGAAATCATCACCAAAGGATTTTGCAATCCTCTGTCTCTTGCTCCTAATAGGAACTTCATTGTCATCCTCCACAGATTATCAGTGTGTTCTATCGAAATGGTGGATCAGGAATATCAACCAATTCCTGACTAGATGTATTAGGTATCTCCTGATTTGATGAGCTAGGCATATCCTTCATCGGAAAGATTTCCTCAAAGAAAGTCGCATCTCTCGACTCTAAAATTGTACCAACGTGAACGTCGGGTACCTCAGATTTTACCACCAAAACTCTATAGCCAACGCTATGAAAAGCATAGCCCAGAAGAACACAATCCACAGTTTTTGGTCCAAGCTTGCGCTTCTTGGGAATTGGTATATTGACTTTCGCCAAACAACCCCAAGTTCGAAAGTAAGAGAGTCTCGTATTTTTCCTTTCCCATTCCTCAAAAGGAGAAACAGTTTTCTTTTCATGGGAACTCGGTTTAGGACATGACAAGCTGTCAATAAAGCCTCCCCCCACCATGCCTTGGAGAGACCCGAAGTGTCTAACATGGCGTTAACCAAATCAGTTAGAGTTCGGTTCTTTCTTTCGGCCACCCCATTTGACTGAGGCGAGTAGGGAGGCGTCCTCTCATGGATTATACCGTGTTCCGCACAAAACAAATCAAACTCATTGGAAAAATACTCTCCACCACGGTCGGACCTCAATCGTTTAATTTTCCGATCAAGTTGGTTCTCTGCTTCAGCTTTATAGATTTTGAAGTAGTTAAAAGCCTCATCTTTTGATTTCAGAAGATACACATAACAGTATCTAGTGGAGTCATCAATAAGCGTCATGAAATATTTCTTTCCGCCTTTTGTCAACACACCATTCATCTCGCAAAGATCAGAATGTATAAGTTCCAGTGGTGCCAAGTCTCTTGCCTCCGCAGTCATATGGGACTTGCGAGGTTGCTTAGCTTGCACACATACTTGACACTTGGAACCTTTGACAGTAGTGAATTTCGGAATTAAATCCAAACTAGCTAGCCGCGTCATGGCACCAAAGTTAATATGACAAAGTCGTGAATGCCAGATATTATGCTCAATTTCACGACAAATATTATTAATAACTTTAGTACAAAAGTCTGACAAGGAGAGGCGGAACAAGCCTCCGCACTCATAGCCTTTACCAACAAATTGTCCATACTTGGAAATTACAACTTTATTGGACTCGAAAACCAACTTATAACCATCTCGACACAGAAGTGATCCGCTGACGAGATTCTTATTGATGGAGGGCACATGATGAACGTTCTTCAGGCGCACGGTCTTCCCCGAAGTAAACTTCAGATCGACCGTACCAACACCACGAACAGAAGCATGTGAATTGTTCCCCATCAGCACGGGAGAAGTCCCTGTGATCCAGATTCCTTCATATCGGTGTCACCAATAACAACATTGGCACTCTTGCCGTTGTTCTCAGATCCGCGCAGCTCATGGCGGTTGGGACAACAAGGTGCCCAGTGCTCCGGATCACCACAAACATGGCATGATCCTTTCCTCGGCTTGTTGTTGTTCTTCTTGAAGTTGGTAGGCTGTGACGGTTTGAACCGTCCATCAGACTTGCCTTTACCCCCAGATTTACCCTTGTTAAATTTGGACTTGTGGGGCGGCTGGTAGTTCTTCTTCTGTACCACATGGGCACTAGAACCAGCCTCGGCAACTCGAGCACGTGTATCCTTCGCTCTCGCCTTCTCTTCCACATCAAGCGACCCAATGAGATCCGAAACGGAAAACTCTTGTCTCTTGTGTTTCAGAGAAGTAGCAAAGTTGCTCCATGAAGATGGAAGATTGGCGATAATGCCACCGCGACAAACTTGTCCGGTAAGTTACACTTGAAGTGCTCAAGTTCCTTTGCGAGCGACTGTATCTCATGAGCCTGTCGTACAACAGAACGCTCATCAGTCATCTTGTAGTCATAGAATTGCTCCATGACGTACAACTCGCTGCCCGCGTCCGAGGCCCCAAATTTGGCCTCGAGCGCATCCCACATGCCCTTGCCAGTGTCAAAGGACATATATGAATCCACGATGGAATCGTCAAGGATACTCAGAAGGGCACTCTTAAACAGAGTATCGAGCTTCTCAAAAGCTTCCTGTTGTTCAGGATTAAGCTCGCCCTCAGGTTTGCCTTTGGTGGCAGCATAGCACTTACTGTTCTGAAACCAGTAGACTGCTCTCATGCGCCACCATTTGTACATGACACCTTTGAAGGGAAACGGCTTCGTCGACGCGAGAAAGCCAGACGATACAAATTGCCTATATTCAGGTTTCTGGATTGTTGAATATATAAGCAATTTAGCAGTAGATTTAATCCACGAATACAGTAAACAAATCATGACTAGGATAATAGGAATTAAACTAATCATGCGTTCTACTAAAACCGTAGACAAACCGAACGAATCTAGAGCAACTACCACAAGCAGGAACTCTAGTAGCATATCGAACAAGAAGATCAAGATGACATACGTTGCAGCGGCTGTAGTAGCAGCTGTCCCGGTGTCGCCCATGTTGTTGATGAAGAGGTTGGCGATGTCGGCGAAGAAGTCGTCGTTGGGGAAGAACTCGAAACCAGCAGTCGCGCGAGTGCGCTCCCCAAAAATCTGATCGCCCCTCTCCCATACAGGATCACAAGAGGCGGGGTTCCGGAGGCCTGCTGTCCCTTCAACCGGTGCACGCCGGAAGACGGGATGGAGAAGACTTGGAAGACGGCGGCGCAAGGTTCTGGAACTAGGGCGGCGAGCGACCATGTGTTGCGTGTATGGCGGCTAGGGTTCGCCCAAGCAATATATAGAGCGGTCGGGTAGGACGTGGGCTGCAGCCCACGATTGAGTCGGTAACGTCTCCACCAAACGGAAATGGTAAAACAATTAACGCGTTCGTTAATGATTAATCAATAACTCAATAAATTTTCCGGACTGCAAAAATATAAGCTCGGCTCGGCGAGATTCCCGCAACCCGCGGCGTGTCGTGACGAGACGAGACGAGACGGACGGCGGCGGAGGAGGAGGAGTGCGCACGAGAGAGCCTTCCTGTTCTCACATGCTTACCAAGTGCTAGCACAGCTCACTATATAAAGTGGTGCATCACTCTCTTAGCTAGCAGTATGAGACTAAAGGTTGCTTTCACATACACACACAGCCAGCCAAATAAATGGGCCAAATAGGAATTTCGAATTTAGTAGTTGGGCTTTTCAGGCTGTGGCCCAAGTACAGCCCAACACCAAAATCCCAGCAGGAATCTCTCATTCCCTGATGTTGCCGTCCCAGGCGGCGGCGTACGTGCGCTCCATCGCCCCCAGCCATGCATCGTCAGCTCTCAGCCACGGCATCCTTCATTGGACGCAGATCGACCACGGCGTCCACAGGCGGAGATCACCGCATCCACGGCGCTCGACGTAAGACCGCCGTCGCCCTTCGTCCCCGGTCACGGCTGAGACTTTGGCGCCGCAAGGACGAGCCCGCTGTACCTCAAACCCCATGGAGGTGCGGAGGTGGTGGAGGCGGGGAGAGGCGCATAATCTCAGCCACGATGTGGCTGGTCGCTTGTCCGTGTGGGCGGTGGCGCCTGTGTAGTTCAGCCCGAGGTTTCTGGATTTTGTTGGGCCCGGCCTATTTGGTCGCACGGGAAGGCGAGCGGAGAGAAGCGCGAGGGGGCGATATAGCATGATGTTGGACGAATCTATTTGACGTATGAGAGGAACCATTTTTTTCTTTTACATAGGAGATTATTTATGATGTTGCATGCCTTCGGTTACTATAGATGTTTTGCCAAGTAGATGCTTGTAACTTCAAGAGAGAGTATTTATGATAGATAAAACATGCATCCACTAATCTGGGCGAGTGACATCAACTTCTAAGGTTGTGGATGTGATGTTGCCACTAGGGATAACATAACAATGTTATGTCTACGGTCATATGTGTTGTTTACATTATGCACTTTACTTAATGCAATTATCTGTTGCTTGCAACTTAATACCAACGGGGACACGGATGTTAACATGGTGGTGGATTATTAGTCATAGATGCAGTTGTATAACAGTCTATATATTTTGTCGTAATGCCCAAATGAATATCATAGTAGTCATCTTGTCATATATATGCATTGTCCTAGGCTCAATATTTTGTCAATTGTCCAACTGTAATTTGTTTACCCAACATGTTATCTATCTTTATGGAGAGACACCACTAGTGAACTGTGGACCCCGGTCCATTCTTTTATAGTGATAAAACCAACAACTGCAATCATTATTCTCTTTACTCTCTGCAATTAAACATCATTTTCCACACCACACATTTAATCCTTTGTTTTCAGCAAGCCTGTGAGATTGACAACCTCATTGTTTCGTTAGGGCAAAGTAGTTTGCTTGTCTTGTGTGCAGGTTCCACATCAACAGTTCAGATCCTCTGCAACATCTATTTTTCTGGCACCTTTGACAACCTTCAGAAGAGCTACTACTCCTCCTGGATCGATAATCTTGATTTCATACTTAGGTAAAATTTGCTGTTGCACTGATTCATACCTTCCTCTTGGGTTTCCCAACGAAAGTGTGTTTCACGTCATCAAGTATCATATGAGGAATTTTTCTCTTTTTAATGCCAATGTCTTCTTCTGGTGGGCCATTTGGTTCATTTATCAGATTGCCTTTGGCACACCTCGTACGTATGGCCCACCACTCAGATTTATGGGGTCGTAACATTGCCTCCTTCGACTTGGGCTTGTCCCCAAGCCCGTGCATGAGGAAACCGGGAGCGCAATTTTTTTTTTCGAGAACCCGCAGAAAGACCTGCGCGTTATCTTTATTAAGCTTACGAGAGAACGTCAAAGAATGGCTACAACGCCTTTCGGCAAATTGCTAATCAAAAGATTGGCCACCACTCACACAACGCCAACAACAAGAACACGCCATGCCTAACATGGGCATCAAGACCGCGTCTCGACCTACACCAACTAACTCCAAAGAAACCGCACCATCTAGACTAATCGCGCCGAGAACACTCCGCCCTTGAATGCAAGAGAGAGTAGGCAGGCGAGAGGTATAGCTTGGCTAGTCTTCAGGAGGGACCAACTTGGAGATGTCGAGAGGCATACATAGCGCCCTAGAGGACCAAGGCTTGAGCAATAGCAGCCACCGCCGCGGCACCAAAGAGCACCGTGCAACACGGCAATTGCCTCCAACGCGATGCTTTCAACAAAGAAGCGACGCCACGGCGCCGCCATCGCTAATCCGGGACGCCGGATTATGGTTTTCACCTGGAGACGACACCTCGAGGATGGTGGACAGCGTTGTTTCACAACGACGCCTCCATGGAGGGACACGACGCCCGAAGGCGCCGCCGCCGCCGGCACAAGATGTGCAGGACTTTCGTCCGAGACTCCGCACGCCCAATCCACCAACCCCTAGCTGCACAAGGCCCACAAATGGCCGCCGGACATGCCGGGGAGCGGGCTGGCTGCCACCCAGCCACAACCACGCCGCAGTGGATGTTCTTTGCCGTCGTCGTCGTCGAGCAGTCCACACCGCAACTGGCAGCCGTAGCGTCGGAGATTGCTCACGGCCCGCGCAGCCCAGATCGGGCCCGCATAGCCCAGATGGAGCTCGCGCGGCCCAGATCAGGCCCGCAGCGTCGTCTGCCTCCGCGCCGGCACGCCGGCCGCTCCACAAGCGAGGCGACCCGCGCCTAGAGAGACAGACGCCAGAGGGCGCCGCCTCCCGTCGCATCAGATGCGACCAGCGCAGATCTGGAGCCCTGCCGTAGGCGCAGCTGCGCCGGCGCGCCACCCCACAGGGGGCGCCTCCAGGCTCGCCGGCCGTGCCGCATCCCCGCCGCCGCCTCGCACCACTCGACCTCAACCGCCTGCCTCGATGAGAACGCCTCCTCTCCACGCGAAGACTCGGCGCTGGGACGCGGCCGACCCGCCCTCCGTCTTTGATGGCCGAGCGCCGCCACCGCCGCCGGCGCCGGCGGCGGCGAAGGCCAGGGAACGACGGGATTCGGGGCTTTTTTCTAGGGTCTGGGTGGCCTCCGGAGTTGCTCGCGCGAGCGACCCGGGAGGCGTGGGAGACTGTTCGTCGGAGTGCAAATGAGCTTCTTCTTCCTAGGTCGCCAAGGACTCTGGCATTGATGACCACTACACTAGCACCTGGTTGCGAACCGTGGAGGCACACAAATATTGACGTCGAGGTAGCACTTCAAGTGGCCCATCCTGCTGCCGCTCGATGTCACTATTGTAGCAGGGGAAGCTAGATGCACTTATACTTTGTCGTCCTGTGGATGAACTTGGCGAAGAAGAGAAGCATGGACCACATGATGAATCAACTTCTTCTCCGCAGGGGGCATCTTGCAAGAGACCTCACAAACGCGTGCCACTACCTTAAACAGACCAAAGTAACGATTTGTGGCTAGCAATGTGAACTACATAATTCTGGAATTGTGACGCACCCTAAATTTGTTCTCTCCCCACCACCGTACCTCTCCCACCCCCTGTGGCGGCGCTGTGCCACACAGGGGTGTCCCCCGTCGGCCGCCCCGCAACCTCCCTCACACCACTCTCCTGCCGCCGCCGTCGCTAGGGGCGTCGCAGGCCTCTGCCCGTGTGGCGTGCCGGTGGCGGCGGATCTCCTCGGCCACGATCTTGATCGGACTGGCGGCGCCCTGCTCCGGGTGGATTCACAGCAGTGGCGCGGGCGGGTGGCGGCCAGGGTTGACGTGTGGAGATGACGGCGGATGGGATGACGGCAGGCGACGGTTCCGATCTGGGCCCGATGCGTTCTGGCGGGCCAAGAACTTGCCCTAACCTCCGACCATCAATTGCGTGCAGATCCTGGGCTACACCCGCAACACGAGGACGTCGAGGGCTTCGGCCCTGGTCATGGTGGTGGTGGCCTCCTTCTCTGCCGGAGGGGGTCAGCCCACTGGCCGGCCACGATGGAGTGTTGGGGAGGTGCAGTTGCCGGTGAAAACCGAGCCTTGATTCCGGTCAAGGTGGGCAATGGCGGCGTTTCTGTGCCGTTACCTTGTTGAAGGCATCGCTGTTGCAATCTGCGTCTACTCACTCGTGCTGCTCTACGGGAAACCCTAGATTCAGATATCTAGATCAGACGATGAAGGCACTCCGACATCTTTCTACCTCTTGGGGCATCATTTTTGGAGCAGCAAATGGATGGAGGAGACAAGAAGTGGAGCGGTGTACATCTACTGTGTTGTTGACGACAAGTCTCGGCGTCGCGGTGCAGCGGAGTCTTCACGACGGGCGTATGACGATGGACTCGTGAATGATGGTGGAGCTGTCTGACGCTGTGGCGGGGCCGATGGCAGGCCTTGCAAGGTCATCACGGTGATCGCTCCTGAAGATGGGATGGCGGAAGATGGTGGCAGCGGCTTCTTTTGTGCGCATGTGGCGTACATTAAAGACCGGCTGGACCGGTTTGTGCTTCTGGCGCTCTGTTGGGCGGCATGGTTGAAGCCTCCGGATTTAGATGATGTGCGTTGCTGCGTGAGGTCAGGGCATCAGTTGTGATTGTTCCACACCCTTCATCAGGGTTGTAGGTGTAGCGAGTTGTCGCCAGTTTGATGGTTCGCTTTGGGTTGATCTTTGTATTTCTCTTATAAGGTGTTGATTAATAATTGCGTAAGGTTGTGTGCATCAATCGGTGCAGAGGCCGGGATCCGCACCCCCTTTTCAAAAAATCATAATTCTGGAATGATCTCTATCAAGCGTATTCTGGAAGTTAGCGGGAGCTCCCCTCATTCCGAAGGACATAACCTTGAATTCGTAATGTCGGTACTCCTGCCCTCTAATCACTTCTTATTTCAGCCGGATTCAGATCTGATGATATCCCGCCCTCTAATCCATACTTCTTAGCCACTTAACGCTTGCCAACTAGTCAACAACCATATCGATGATGGAAAAGGGAAACAAATTTTGCTTTTAATTGCATCCATGAGTTACTGACTGGATTCACCAGATATGTTGCCTTTATGATATAACTTTACGGTTGGCCTTTTTGTCTAAACATAGGGTGTGGCTCTCATCCATATCAACGCTTATGGAGCTCACGCATATGGCAGTTTTACTTACATTAAGCCACACATTGCTCACTAGAGGAGTTCGCCACCCTCATCCAAAATTCGAAATATGTGAACGGCAATGTTGATAATGGAATTAGGTGGAATATATACAAATGTTTCAGTAGTTGTGATAGGCTGATAGGTCAGTAGTTATGATAGTATGATAGGATGGACAGAGAGAGGTGAGTAGTTATAGATGGACACGGGCAACACGGGCGGCGATCCGGGCGACATTCCCGCGGCTCCTCTAGCCGGCCGCTTCTAGGCCTGTGCCGAGCCATCACCGTCGGTGTCCACGGGCGGGGGTCGTCGGCGGAAGACGATGGCGCCGCCGGCCTGGGACTTGGCTCGCTCGGGGTCGCGGTTCTCCTGCCTCGATCTGGCGGCTGAACCATCGGGCCTCGACGACGACCATGTCTCAGTGAAGGTGCCCGAGGCGTCGCTGCAGGAGATGTAGCCGTTCCCCGTTGAACGGCCGGCCCCACCACGTCCTCAACGCTCTGAGGCCGAGCTTGTCGAGGAGTTTTGGTCGGATGCCGGTTTTCCAATGCCGGCGAGAAGGTTCTGGGAATCGGAAGCATCGGCGACCCAAGGTGAGCTAGCTAACGATGCTTCCGTGTGCAGGTCAGTGGAGCCATGGGTGACTCGACGTCGCAGTTCGCCTCCCCTCCGGCTAGAACTCGGATTCCGCGGCCGCCGCCGCCGCGGATGGGCCTGTTGCGTGGTCCTCTCCGGCGAGGCGCACTTCACCGCCTCCGGCGTCCTCATTGACAGGGCGCTCAAGGGGAGGGTTGCATCTGGGCCGCCGGCGAGTTCGCTGGCCGATCCGACAATCTCGGCCCAGACTTCGGCTTTCAAAATTCAAGTTCCACGATGCATGGGAGGTGGGCCCGGACACTATGGGGACGATCGAGGCCGCACGGACCCCTGGCTCCATCTGCATCGTCGCTTCGATGCGTTCTGGCTTCGACCGTGTCCTCCCAGCCCTCGTTTCGTCCTTGACCCCTCCCACGCCGCCGCACGCAGCCGCCCGTCGACCGTGCGCCCCGAGCTCTCCTCTGGCCGCTTCTTCCTTGACCAGCTCCGCGGGGCGAAGCTCCTCCTCTGCAGCGCCTCCTTCCCCGGGAAGACCGTCGTACACAGCCGTTGTGGCCCTCGCCCCGACGCTGGAGATGAGTGGTGCGCCGATGCCTTGGCCTCAGCAGCGTCCAGGCCCCAGGGCGGGTGCGCCACGGACTCCACAGCCGGCGGCTCCTCAGCCTCGGCCCCAACAGCCGACCGCCACCTAGCCCCGCCAGCAGCTCCCGATGGGTGCGCCCGCCTCCAGCGTGCAAACCCTGCCCGCGAGCTTCTTCCTCGGAGGGAATCAGGGTGGGATGGGAGCGGTGCCGCCGCCGTTCCTGCCCCTGCAGCGGCCTTCGGCGCAGTACGGGCCACCGGCGTACTTGACGACGGTCCAGCAGCCGGTGTAGTTCCATCCGCCGGCCTTGACCCCACCGTTCATCAACCCGGGGTACCTGGTCTATCAGCAGCCAGGATAGCAACCTCCGGCGGCAGCGGGGCAGGGGGCTCCTCGCCCTAAGAGAAAGAAGAACAAGGTCGGGCAGCAGGGAAATCAGTTTCTGGAGCAGATGCCGGGGGCGCAGCCTTTGATGAGGCCCCCGATGATGCCGCACACACCGTTTCAGCAGCCCTTGATGCAGCAACAGTATGCTCAGACATCGGCGGCTCCTCAGATGGCTGGGGGCTTTCAGGGCATGCCAGCGGCGGTGCCTCCCCTCGCCCCGGGCGCGAGTGCTAGCACCGCAATTGTGGGTTCTGAGGCGGCAACAGCTGATGTTTCGTCGGATTCAGCGACGCTGCAGCTCACCGAGACGGCGACAGGGGGTAAAGGGAAGGCTAAGAAGCGTAGCAAGTGTTTCAAATGTGGCGTGGATTCTCATACCACTAAAGCATGCCCGATAAAACACTACTGCCTAGTTTGTGATATTGCAGCTCACCCCACTTTTCGGTGTCCGACACTTAGGCTACCCAAGCCCACTTGTTTCTCCACGGGCACTGGCATGGCGGAGACGATGTTTGTGCAGTTCCCTGACAGTGTTTACAAGCCTCACCTGATTCCGTCGAGTTCACCCACGGCTTTGATCTCCATTGAGGGTGATATGGTACCCACTGCTGCTGTTCAGAGTCTTATATCCAGGATGTGTTACTCGGCTCAGTGGACATGGGAGGCATTGCCCCACGACGATGATGCTTTTCTCATTGGTTTTCCGTCGGCTGAGGTTCTTCACAGGGTAGACGGGATTAAGCTCAATATTCCGTCTTATAATTCTCAGGCTACTATTTTGGTTTGGCGGTCCAACGATGATGCAGTCCCAACTAGTGTGCTTGAGAAGGTGTGGGTTCATGTGCAGGGTGTTCCATACGCACTGAGACACTTTCTTGGCTTCTGGGCGGTGGATTTTCTCATTAGGACGACTCTGGACGTGGATCTTGTTACCTATCGGAGCCGAGGTATTGTCCGTATTCTTGTGGGCATGATGGACTCAAAGGTGCTGGAAAAGCGTACTGGAGTAGATGGCCCGTATGTTGGGGCCTCGTGTGTTGTCAGGCTCAAGGAGTTCGCGTTCTACTTCAGTCGTGAGCCTGAGGACTTCGTTCAGGACCCAAACTTTGTTCCTTTCTTTTGGCATCGCAAGGGTGATGATGCCGAGGATGAGGAGGGTGATGAGCATGGCATGGGGGGCTCTACGGGTGAGGACAACACTGTTGGTTCCCACTCCAACAACATGGACGTTGATGGTAGTACATCATCCGAGACTCTGAGTGGTAACAATGGTGCTGCACCCGGTGACTCTGTTAGTTCTGTGATGGCTATTACTCCGTATAATGCGATCCCTAGCACTCTGAGTGGTCGGGAGATCGTGGAGTTGATTCGCCAGTCTTCGCCGAGCCTGTTGCGCCCCTCGTCGGAGCCTTCGTCGTCGTACGTCATAGCTGGGGTGGAGCTACTGCCCCTGTCGGACCACCTACGGGTGGACTTGCTGGCGTGGACGCCGCTGCTCCTGGTGCCTGCTCCTCGACTGGGGGTGGAGGATCCGGCTCACAGCCGGTTGACAGCGGCCCGGGTGCCCCTGCTGCCACAACAGCGTTTTCTGCCGCTTCTGCTGCCATGGCAGCGTTTTCTGTCGCTTCTGCTGCCACGGCAGGGAGTTCTGCTGTTACTGCTGCCTCGGCAGCGTACTCTGCCGCTGCTGCCACGGCAGCGTTTTCCACTACTTTTGCTGCCACGGCAACGAACTCTGCCCCGACAGCCACGGTTGGCAATGGGAGGTTGGTCTCCAAGGGGGCTTCTTCTTCGCCATAGCCCCTGGTGGATGGACCGACCTCCTTCGCTGTTTCGACGAGTGAGGCTTCGACTCCGACACAGGTTCACACGCCTCACGCGCCTCTGATCGATACGGTGGTGAGGGCTGGGAAGGCTGCTACTTCGACCTTGCCTGCCCATGCCAGCTCCACTCCGAGGGCTACGCGTGCGGACGGAGGCACCGTCACGCCATCCACCCCTCCGGCTTGCCGTAGCGATAGGTTCGGGGTGGATGTGGATGGTGCTTCCGTCACGGATGAGGATTCCATGACGAAGGCCATGCGCCGTAAGGCGACGCGTAACTTGGACTTTTCTGGTATGGATTCGAAATATTTTCTTTCTTTTTCACCGCATTCCATTCATCAAAACTGAGTAGTGTAGGTTTTAATCTTGGTAATAGTCAATCTCAAGTTCATGTTTCAACTAAGGTCTTGAGGCATATGGAATTTGACCGTCTTACGGTTATTCCTAAAGTCTCGACTGGGTTGTCTGCCACCTATAATGATGAGGATGAAGCGATTGCCACATCAGATGGTCAGCTTCTTTCTCATCTAATTGGTGAAGTGTTGGATGGTGGTTTGGATGACGACGGCTTGAGTTCATTATATGAGCTCAAAGCATCCGCTCGGAAATCTAAATCTACAGCCAACAAGTCCCGGAAACGGACCAAGTTATCCAAATCTCCCACGGTTTCCCGATGAATGGCATGTTCAAAAATAGCAGAGGTCTTGGTGACTTGGCTAAACACTTGCACTTCGCTGATTGTATTCGGGACCATAATTTGGATTTCTTAGCTATTTCTGAGACGGGAAGACGTGAATTTCCACAATCTCTTTGAACCGACTTTCGGGCGGTATAGAGTTTGAGTGGTACTCGCGACCTCCTCATGGACGCTCCGGTGGCATTTTACTAGGCGTCAGGACTGATACCATGGAAGTATTGGAGGTTACGGAAGGCAATTTTCATATCAAAATGCACATCCGTAATAAATCCGATAATTTCATTTGGAGTCTTGTCGCCGTGTATGGGCCGGCTCAGGAAGCGTCTAAGACTTCTTTTCTCGTTGAATTGGTAAACTAGCAAAAGATAACCCCACCCTATTATCATTGGTGGGGATTTCAACCTGCTACGGTTTCCGTTCGAGAAAAGTAAGGGTCGGTTCGACAACCGTTGGCCTCTTTTATTCAATGCAGTCATTGACAGCTTGAATTTAAGAGAGATTACAATGGTGGGAAGACAGTTCACCTGGGCTAATTCCCTCCCTGAACCCACTTACGAGAAACTAGACCGTGTACTGATGGATTCCGATTGGGAAGCTAGGTTCCCATTGGTGTCGGTACGGGCTCTAGAACGTATTGAGGGTTTGTCGGATCATGCTCCCATTCTATTGACCACTGGAGTGCCTAGACCGCAATGTAAACCACGGTTCAAGTTTGAGCTTGGTTGGTTACACCGCGAGGGCTTCCATGACATGGTTAAAAGAATCTGGGATTTACCGTAGCGGGTGATACGCCTATCCAGCGGTGGAACAATAAGATACGTGCTTTACGTACTCACCTCGTTGGTTGGGCTCGTCATACTACTGGTCTACTTAAAAAGAAAAGTACGACTTTCCTCGATAATCGATGCTCTAGAAGCATTAGCAGAAGTTCGATTACTATCCGCGCAAGAAATTGAGCTAAAGAGCCAATCAAATGCACAGATAGCGAAACTACTGCGCGAGGAGGAGTTAAAATGGTATCAACGTTCTAAAGCTCAATTCATTCTAGAAGGGGACTCGAATACTCGCTATTTCCATAGTATTGCCAATGGCAGACACAGGAAAAAGCGTATTCATTCTCTGGTCCAGGATGAAGGAACGATTGAGGGCCAGGAACAACTAAAGTCGTATATTACAAATTACTATAAAGGCCTGTTCGGTGACCCTGAGGAGGGGAATTTCACCTTGGATGAGTCCCGAACAGAGGATATACCCCAGGTTTCAGAGGAGGAAAATAGCCTACTTACTAAACCCTATTCAGAGGAGGAAGTGAGAAAAGCAGTTTTCCAAATGAAACATAATTCAGCCCCTGGACCTGATGGATTTCCTGCTGAGTTCTACCAGAACTTTTGGGATGTTATCAAGGCCGATCTGCTTCAGTTGTTCGCTTGTCTTCACAATGGACAACTAGAGTTGTTTCGTCTCAATTTTGGTGAGATAATTTTATTACCTAAGGTTAACGAGGCAGAAAGGATCCAGCAGTTTAGACCTATATGCCTCCTTAACGTTAGTTTTAAAATATTCACCAAAGCGGCTACGATTCGACTGAACACTGTGGCAGATCATGTGGTTCGCCCGTCTCAGACGGCTTTTATGCAAGGTCGCAACATCCTTGATGGAGTCGCGGTCCTACATGAAACAGTCCACGAACTACATAGGAAAAAGTTGAACGGGGTAATCCTGAAAATTGATTTCGAGAAAGCTATGATAAAGTGAAGTGGTCTTTCATCCAGCAAACTCTCAGGATGAAAGGCTTTTCCTCTGAGTGGCGCGCGTTAATTAATAGCTTTGTTTCCGGAGGAAGTGTAGCCATTAAGGTCAATGATGACACTGGCAGATACTTCCAAACGAAAAAAGGACTCCGACAGGGTGACCCGCTATCGCCAATACTATTTAACATAGTGGCGGATATGCTGGCAATCCTGATCGAACGCGCTAAAACTGAGGGTCAGATTGAAGGAGTGATTCCACATCTTGTCGATGGTGGACTATCGATTCTTCAATATGCCGACGATACAATCCTTTTTATGGAACACGATATCGAAAAAGCTCGTAACCTTAAGTTGATTTTGTCAGCTTTCGAGCAACTTTCGGGTCTTAAGATAAATTTCCATAAAAGTGAATTGTTTTGCTTTGGCGAGGCCCAAGAGAACGCCGCCTTGTATGCTGAGCTTTTTGGCTGTGAGCAAGGACAATTTCCTATCAACTATTTGGGTATCCCGATTCATTATCGGAGACTTACAAATGCTGAATGGAAAAGGGTGGAGGAAAGGCTTCAATTACGTTTAAATAGCTGGAAAGGCAAACTCCTATCTCTGGGTGGAAGATTGGTTCTCATAAACTCGGTACTTACGAACATGGTACTGTATATGATTTCATTCTTCCAACTGCCAAAAGGGGTCTTAAAACGATTGGATTATTTCCGATCTAGATTCTTTTGGCAAGGGGATTGTGAGAAGAAAAAATATCGACTGACTAAATGGAGTGTGGTTTGCTGCCCTAAAGACCAAGGAGGGCTCGGAGTTCATGACCTTGAGGTCAAGAACAGAGCGCTGCTAGGTAAATGGCTATTTAAACTTCTTTCTGAAGATGGAGTTTGGCAAACCCTCCTTAGGAGAAAATATGTCGGAGATCAAGCTGTTTCCCAGGTTCTTTGGAAACCTGGTGATTCACACTTCTGGGCAGGCCTCATGGCTACAAAGAAGTTCTTTTTCCCACATGGCTCTTTCTCAATTAGGGATGGATCGGAAATTCGTTTCTGGGAGGATATTTGGCTTGGCCAATCTACCCTCAAAGAACAATATCCGGCTCTATATTCTATTGTTCGAAACAAAAGTGACACGATCGCGAAGGTGTTGGATACTTTCCACCAAATGTTTCGTTCAGAAGAAGTTTACTTGGAACACGACAAGCATCTGGAATGCTTTGCTCATCCGATTGGATTCAATCCATTTGTCGGAAGGTCCAGATAAGTTTCAATGGAATCTCACGAAGAACGGCAAATTCTCGGTTGATTCTATGTATAGAGCGCTCATTATACCCGAAATTCCAGTCGATAGATCTAATAATAACAAACTTTGGAAGATGAAGATACCACTAAAAACTAAAGTGTTTGTCTGGTATCTACGTCGAGGAGTAATTCTCACCAAAGATAACCTTGCCAAACTCAATTCACTACACCACAACACCACATTGCCTACCAACGTCTATCGGGAAAAGTGGCTACACGTGTCAGATTGTTGGTCGGGAAAACTTGTATCGGAAGGTTGGTCGGCAATACCCATATACCTCAACTGATTATCGGTCGGTAATGTGGGAATATGTACTGTCGAACTGTCGGTCGGTAATTCCTCTATGAGCGTCGAACTGTTGGTCGGTAAAAAATTCAGTTGAAGACCCCTTTTGCTCTGTTGAAGAAAAATTGCCCTGAGTTAGTTCGTTGCTTCCCATTTTTATGCTCATTCAGTTGTTCCTCTTTGCAAACCAGACAAGATTCTTATTGGTCTTGTCTATATGCATGTATTATGTATATGACCCAGCGTTTGATTATATTGTAGAGTGATTGATCTATAACTAACTGTAGTATGTATGATTTATAGAGCGATTAGCCTTGTCATTTTCGTTCTATGCTCAAAAGTGCAGTATGTATGATTTTGGATTGAATAACTAACTGTTCTGAATTTTTGCTTTGAAGGTAGCCCAATAGCGTGTTGTAAGTTCAGGTTAAAGTAACTAGGATGTGCCTTCGAAGTAGGTCTTAAGCATGATTACATGTCAAATAGGTTAGACGGTACACATATTTACTTGCTGCACTTGATAGAGTACTCTTCTGTTGCTGTGCATCATATTCAAAATTTCCAGTGCATTTATAAGTACGGTATGGTTGTAGGCTGCATGCTCATACTTCACCTGAAAGTCAGATCGGTAGTTTCTCATTCATACAAGTTACTACTTAATTATGTTTATATATCCATGCCCATAGGCTGAATACTACCCTGGCTAATTTATTATACAAATAGCACTTTAGGTAGGCTTCCTTGGACCTGAAGTACTTGCTTGGTTAATATATTTCCTTGGAAGTGTTGTGATTGTATATTATAGCAGTACTTCTGTTGCATTGTATACTTTTTTTTTGCATTGGAAGTGATTAAGACTGCATTTTTTCTTGTTTTCTAATGGTTATATTGGTCAATCCTTTATCCATGGCATCCCTGTTTTTCTCTTGCTTCTATTAAAACGAGATATGCATATTTATTAGTATGTTAATGGCCACTTTCTGCTTTCAGTCTGCAGAATGAAAGCATCTTCCAAGGTATGGACATGTATGGCTTACCAACTTTTGAGATTCTGATCCATCTCCCTTCAATTTCTATTTTGCTTCTAATTTTTTAATACACACCAGAATACCTTCTATGTTACCCAGATGCCCCCATATCCACTTCTCAGTGGGTATTACGGAATTCTGTTCTGAAAAGCTGTCCATGGTATAATGGTTGTTGTTAGTCTGATAATGATTCTGGTTTTTCACATGATCTAAATAACTTCGCGTGCAGGAAGCTGGAAAGATCCTCTTGAATATTAACCATCCAACTTGGGTCTACTGTGTTTATCCTTTAGTCTCAGAGAAACAAGGATTGTTGTGCTACCATTCATGAAATTGATGTCATGCTACCACTGCTTCCACAGGTTAATGCCATCTCCTCTACAAACATATGCACGTAGTTATTCTCTCTAGTGGTTGCTTAATATTTTGCCACTGCAGTGACTGCATTATGAGACGGTGGGGATGGCTGTAGATGATGATGACGATGCAAATTATAAGAGTGGTACTGTAGTAACTGGAGGTGCCAGAAATTTTGGCCTTTTCTTTCCTTCTTTCGTCCTTTGGAAAAGCTCTTTTTGTTGTTGTTGTTGTTGTTGTTCCCTGGAACTAGTTTAATGCTACTTCCATTACTTACCTTTTAAAAGTTGAAGCCACATATGTTCTCCTATGGTCCTGTAGAAAAAGTAAGGCTGATTGTCACATTATCCAGACTATAAACTGATTGGCGCACAAACTCATAGGTGCAGAAATATAACCACATGTTATTCCAGTCGAAGTAATTAAGAGGCACAAATGTATAAAGCACACCTCCTAAAAAGGAGTTGATTCTAATAGCTCCTACGTATGTAAGACATTGTTTATCTTGCAGCTAAAATTAAGTACGGTTCTTGAGAGGATTAAATCAATGTGCCATTTCTCACCTTCCTATATTATAAACATGCTAAGATAATCATACAGTGTAAAGCTAGCTGTTTGGAGTTGCAGACGGGAAAGAATTGATACCATGTGACTTTTGGCCTTCGATTGTCCTTTTGATTGATTGGATAAATTCATGTCCTGTGTTTATGAAGTTGCATAATCTGTCATGATCATTGGCTACTGCTTCTGGTACTACTATTACTAGCTACTACTGTACTATTTGAATCTGAAAGCCATGCATATGCATGAGAAGCAATAGGTGTATGCACTTGCTGACTTTTTTTGTTGTGTGAAATTATGTCATGCAGTTTACCAAAATTTTAGCTTTTAATTAGATTGATAGTTAAACCACCATTCGTGTGAGTGTTGGCTTTTTGAAAATGTGTATGTATCAATACAGCCACATAAACACAGATTCGATCACCCAAATTTAGTACAAGTTGATGTCTTAGTTTATATCCTTTCAATCTCATCTGTTTGTACGTTATGTGTGTGTGTGCAGGTGCCCTCTTCAGACAAAGAATTATACTGCAAAATTTGTGTTGCAACATGTGCTCCACCATGTAGCCGGCGCTTTGCATCAGCTGGATGTATTATGTACGGAGTAATTGTGTAAATTTTGTTTCATCAAACAAGCACCTTGTACTTATCAGTCATGTATGTGGTAATCATGTCAAGAACAGACGAAATTGGTTGTGGTTTAATAACCCTTGATATTTTGGAGGATATGGATGTTGATAAGTTGATGTATAATTGCTGTGAAACATGTCAAATTTGATTGATGTCTGCTCGGTAATGGACACTATTAAATATCTGACATATATGTAAATCTGACCTGAGGATACGTGGGTGTCATGGGCTGTTGGTCGGCAATACTAACAGGGTCCGATTGTTGGTCGGGAATGGTTCATGGCAGGGCCTACGTTAAGTTGGTCGGCAAAACCTGTACCGTCAGACTGTTGGTCGGGATAAAAAGTCGGTCGGGGAACAAATGTCCGTCGGAAAAGAATATGTTGGTCGGGAATACTTTTGCAGTAGCGACAAACGGTCGGTCGGTAAAAGGAAGTCGGTCGGGAAAGACCTTTGCCGACTGGACTATTGGTGACAGACAAAGTCGGTCGGCAAAACTGATTACCCACCAACTTTCGGTCGTTGAAAGCTGTTTTTCCGACCAACTTGTCAGTCGGGGATTTTGTGTTGTGGTATAGTGATTGGCACGGAAGTAAAAAGTGTGTCTTCTGTCAACACGACGAGACCATTACGTACTTATTCTTCCAGTGCGAGTTTGCTAGGTCTATATGGTCAGCCATCCAGATAGGTTCTACCTTACATCCCCCTAGTTCGGTTGCTAACATTTTTGGTAACTGGTTAAATGGAGTGGATCCTAGGTTCAACTATTCAGTAGGGTGCGAGCGATTGCTGTTATTTGGTCGCTATGGCTTTGTAGAAATGACAAGGTTTTTAATGATAAAAATGCTTCTCTTATGCAGGTTATTTACCGGTGCACAGCGACGCTTCGAGCATGGTCATCCCTGCAGCGTGTGGAGCACCGAGATTTATTTTTGGAGGTGGCGTTAAGACTGGAGTCTGCGGACAGGGAGTTATTTTTCCGGCATGGGTGGCAACATAGACTCCGGATAGACCTACCAGCACCTTAGGCGGATCTACAATTTCTCATTTTGATATGTAATTCGTCTTTTATCTTTTGCTTACAGACTTGTGTGTTGGTGAACTGGTGGCTATGTGCATCTTAGCTATGCAGATGCTGGGTGTAATGCTTAAACGTTTTAAGTAATAAAAGCCCTTTATCTAAAATAAATACAAATGTTTCATCCAAGATAACGACAGCTCTACTTGCATACGACCATATGACACCAGCTTCAACTCAATATATGACCAGAGGAACATATAGGAGGTAGAATGGGAGGGTATGTACAGCAAGGTAGACCCAGCGTACCATCAAATTTCAATGGTCACGCTGCACAAGCATAACCCTGATGGCTTCAGCTCTGAGGTCCCCCATTGAGAACCTGACACCGCAAATGGATCGTACGTCATTGTCTGACACCCATCCTCTACCTTCTGCGGGAACAACAGAAGCTTCCCAGTACTCACCCCCAGACCAAATCGAGTGCTTGAAGTACCCGTTAGTGGCACTGAAATCTTCATCCAAGAACTGTCCGAAGGGCTGAACACCGAGATCGAGCGCTGGTCCTTCCACTCGATGCAGTACAATCTCTTGTCAAGAACCGCATGGGAGGTGACCATCACACATCCTCTCTTGATCTCCCCCAACCACGGCGACTGGGATCATAGACGTCGACGGAACGGGAGTTACCGATTGTGAAGCTTGAGCGGCCACCCATGATGTACAGCTTGTTGTTCAACCCGCAGGCGAAAGAGCCCCACCTCGGCCTGCGTAGGTTGTCAATTAGGATCCATCTATTTTGTTGTGGATCATATGCTTCGACGATGGACAAGCTGTTCCCACCAGAGCCAAATCCACCAGCAACATATATTATGCCGTTGACATCGGTGCAAGCGAAATCACGGCGTGCAAAATTCATCTTGGCAAGCGCACCCCACCTATGCAATGTGAAGATGATGAATTAGTTTCGTGGTTCAGTTGTCTTGTTGTTTGGCGAACTTATATATAGCATCGAGCGACTACTACTAAGAGCATTGGATTCTTCATAATTACCAATCATGTAATACAGAGAACAATATTATTATCCGGTTTAAGGGAAAAAAACATCTATGACGCTTGTCTTTAGGATAAAGGATCCATAATATACCTGTTGAGCCGGGCATCATATTGGTAAACCTCGTCAGAAACACAGTCTTTCCCATGGATAGCAGCATAGCCAGCCATGACGTACAACTTGCCATAAAGAACCACCACACCGAAGCCAATTTTTTTCAGTCCTGGCATAGGAGGAATTGCCCTGTTCTTGTGCTCCTCCAAGACCTCCCAGCGAGACCCCTTTTCCCCAGCTTCGTCAACGAGAACAAAAACTAACTCTTCAATCTTCCTAACCTCCTTCCTGACAGCACTGAACTCTGTGCTGCCGATGAATGACATCCACCTCCTTGACACTGCACCCATGGCAGGGAAGTATCTCCGAGGGACTAGTGCGATGCATATCTTTGCCATATCTTCTGGCAAACCGGGTATTAGACCATTGTGCGGACTGGTTTCTTTTTCAGTCAATGAAACTAGGGGAAGTCTTTGCCTGGCCAGAGACTTGAGTGGCATTGTAACACGGGTTTGTGCTTGAACATGTAGTTCCATTGCTCCGACAAGTGCAAGCATTTTAAAGCACCTTCGAATCAGTAAAGTTTCTTCTTGATGTTTGCCTTGATTATTTGCTATGCATGGCTTTAAATAGAATAAATCATGGTGATAGATACCAATTGAAAGTACGAGGAAAGGGATTGAATGGTATGCTGAAATGGGATTCTTAAACTTGCATTGATCCGTCTTTGTTATCTTTGCTGCATCAAGTGTTATCAGATAGTAAAGTCCTTGCAACGGTTTTTCCTACAAGAACACACAGCCTCCGTCTCATTTCTGATAAAGTATAAGAAGCTTCTTCCTTTGTACATTACCTTTTTATCTACAAAAATATACCGAACTATATTTAATGTCAGCTAGGCCCATAATATAATGATACATGGCAAGAAGAATTAGAGTACAAATGTATAAGAGATAATACATACATAGGTTGATTGTAATGCAAAAACTGTTCGCTGTGTATCACATAGAAGTTTCAGAAGACCCTAAGAAATGCTGTATTGAGGACGTGATGTTATACTGTACTGAGGAGATGATGTTATCGAGACGTAGATTTCAAGATCAAGATTAATAGTGGTTGTGCAAAAATGTAGCTCAAACAGTACAAAAATATATATTTCGTATTGGTATTTTCCGTTGATCCATTTCCAGGTTTGGTTGGCATCACCTAAACACAACTACTTGTCAACCCAGGAGCTCATGTGAACAAGATCTTTCTTTTTTCTGCAACTTTGGATCAAGAGATAGGACCATTAGTTTCTCGTCGAACAACGCTGAATGAAACACTGGGAGAGAAAGAAGCTCAATTAAGTAGCAAAACATTCACCAACAGATGGAGAAAGAAATGTTTCCAATGGATCATACAATTGATCGCAATCGACCTTTTTACGCCCACGTAAACCAGCTGGAAAGAGAGTAAAGAGCGTGTACATTGAGTAGTGAACTAGTGACAGAGAAATGATTACCTGGACCGAAAAGTTTTGCCTCTGCGCTATAGCTCCAAGCTTTGTGTACCCGAGGAAGATAAATATGGCGTGCAAGTCTCCACAGGAAACTGGATCAGTAGGGATAGGTGAAGACGAAGCAGAGTGGACATGTTCTTGCGGCTTCGCTGCTAGCTCCTTCTATATAGAGCCAGTTGCTGTTCAAAATACTATAGTAAATGTATCCTTCTATTGGAGTGTTGGTCTAGCTCTCTCCGGAAACCGGGAATCTCTCTCCCCGTGTGAAAAACAGTAATTATACTAGTACACAGATCTGGAAGTAAGATATCACAGAAATGGTTCAACTAACTCGTGTGTGGTGTGCACTATGGTTCTTAATTTACATAGTCGTATAAGGTTTCTCAACCAACAGGAGGGTGTTGTTTCACTATGATTCGGGTTTATGTTTCCAGGGTCAAGATAGCTGCGGCCAAGTCCTCAGCTAGGCTCCATCTTCTTACGCTATGTTTGTGTCAACATGCCTCCAGTAGCAGCAGGATACTAAAGCATGCACAAATTTTACATGGATAGAAAGCACATTTACCTTTTTTACTTTTATTTGTACAAAAAGCCCTCCCTTGAATTTTGATGGACTCCACTTAAAAAACTACACAACTGCCTTGTCTAGATTGGTAATGGTAGTGGTTCACCTGTGACGTGTATGAGGAGATGTAAGATAACTGTGAGCTAAATAAAACTCAAAGATAATAGCAATGGATCAGTTGTTCCTCCATATCTGAACCGGCGTCTCTAATAGACTCATGCAGCAAATAGCACTCTTGATAAGAAAGCCTTACACGCAACGAAAAGGCAAATCACACAGGTCAACTCCTTTTTGCTGATAGATATACTAGTAGCCAGGGAAGAAAAGGTCGTTATAGGAACTTCGTGGAGGAGTGAAAAGGCAGAATGGTGCAGAGTCAGCTATGCATGTGCTGATCAGCGTGATCCGTGCACTTTTATTATCAGGATTAGAGGTTGGTCGGTCAAATTATAGATCCCTACGTAAGAGATGATCGCCACGGCAGCGCGGCGTAATCTTAGTAATCTTATCTGAATAAAAGAGTCGCAGTAATAATCCTATGAGACCTACGACAGCGACTCCGGACGTTTCTCTCTCCCCCGCTACTGTTCACGGAGAGGCGATTTTCTGAGCGAAGCTACTCGAACCACCTCACCGCCGCTAGATCCGCGCGATTCCTCGCCTCCGGCGGCCGCCTCGGCGGCGGGAGGTTGGGGAATCGCCGGATCTCGGCGTGTATATAGTGTAGGTTCAAGTAGTGTGCTAGCCGGCGGCGTTTTGGAGGAGGTGGCGACGCCGGAGTGGCTTTTGCGGATGGGGATCTTCTTCCCCGCTGCTGGTGCTCTTCGGAGCTTGGCTGCGGACCTTCTGTCCTCGTCGCCGTCGCGGTTCCTTGGAGCTGCGGGGTGCGACTTCCCCTCGTCGGAGGCCATGTGGCGGCGGCTCCGGTGTGAACTTCCCGAAGAAGATGACGGTTTGGCGCTGGACGGCGTTGAAGATGGAGCGGAGTGGAGGTTCTTGCGAACCGAGGATCGTCGACTTCCCGACCGCGGAGGGGCTCACCTGATCCAGAGCGTTTGGGGTGGAGCAGCGGCGGCGCGCCGGCGGAGCGTTCCTGTCTTCGTCCTCGAGGCCGAGTCCCAGGAGGGCTTATCTGTAATTTTTCTGTTTCCGGGGGCTTTCTGTAAGATTCCGGTGTAATATCGTCTTCTTTTTCATCGCAAAAAAAAAAGAAAAAAAAAGAGTCGCAGTACGGCGCGTGTACTTCTCGAAAATATGTTGGTAGACGGATTGTAAACTAATGGAGGTGTCTCTGACTTATGTTCTTATTTTCCTGGCCAATTAATTAGTAAATATATGGATTAATTAATCCTGTTGATAATTTGACTTTTGAATTGTTGAATAAGCTAGCGTCTTGTTGGTAGCCGTGTGCCTTATCAGTTATTTTAGATTAAGAGGGCCCCTTAACGGGGGAGGCCCAGTTCTATTTTTATTAAAATGAAACCAGCCACGGTACCACCAGCTTCAGTACAGATCATACAGAGCAGCAGCTAAGCAACACTAAGCATTAAACTACAAGTTCACTAACGATGCCAGGAATAAAGTCTAGAAGCGACGCAAGAGGAGTAGTTTCTTCAGTACATAAAACAGAGACATAGCAAAGCCCAACACACAGGCAAGGGTCCTCTTTTTGCTTCCTCCAGTGAGGCATGTCATCTGTTATCAGGTCGGAGGCTTGCACGAGGCGCCGTAGTGCTCGACGATACGCAGGAGCTTGGACTTGATCATCTGAGGTGGCAGAGAGTCCTCAGGCAGTAGCGGCTTCCCCCAGGCCTTATCAGTTATCACGGGGAGGAACGAACCTGTCGAATGCCGGTGATCGGCTCCTCCCTTGCAGGCTAATCCTGTTTTCATATAACTGACGGAACAACTCGCAAAATGTTTCTGAATTGAGGACTGAGCAAGGAGTGCTTGATTTGGAATACCAATTTGGGTTGGATGTGATTTAGTCGGATTCTCGAACTGATAGAAGTAGTGTAGACCAGAAACTCAAATGTACACCCACCAGCAAGTCCTCTCGGTTACGGCAAAGCTTTTGGCCTTTGTTCAACTGGAAAATTGAATACTTTTCTTGAAGTACGGAAGAAATACCCAAATATTCGGCCAGAGGAAGGTCTCAAGAACTGTTTTTTTTTTAATTTATGAGGCAAAAGATTTGCCCCTATATATTAATTAAGAAGGAGTTAGGGGTTTTAACATTGTTTACAACACCGACCAAAAAGGCCCAACCAAAAGTTAGCTAGGGGATTAATCTCCCGGCAAAATAAACTCCAAATGCTTGGCACCCGCTTTGACCCATGTTTGTGCCTCGTCTTTGATCCTCCCCAAAATGAACGAAGGGAGGGTGGATTTGTGCCGGAACACTCTAGCATTGCGCTCGGTCCATAGTTTCCAAGAGATAAGCATTGTGAGGGATGCAATCGCCTTTCTCCTATCGGAGTCATTCATGGTCATGTGGGTCCACCAATCTTGGACACAATTGAAGTTGTCCCAAGAGTTCACATCCAACCATGACAAGTGGAGCCAATCCTTCACCATGCATCAAATGCGCCTAGTGAAAATGCATTGGAACAAAAGGCGAGCGGCCGTCTCTCTCGTTTGCTTGCAAAGAGGGCAAAGATCACAATTTGGCCAACCCCTCCGGCGTAGTCGGTCCGCCGTCCACACCCGGTTTTGGATGATAAGCCAAGCGAAAAAATTGCATTTGGGAGGCGCCAACACCTTCCAAACAAGCTTCTTCATGTTGGAGGAGGTGGAGCCTAAGAATTGCGCGTGGTAGGCCGAACTCGTCGTGTAGGCTCCCGTGGAGGACATGGTCCAAGTGATGGCGTCGGGGACGTCTTCATCAAGGTGCACTTGTTGTAGAGAGGTCCATAGGGCAACAAATTGTTGTATGTGGGCGAGGGTGACTCCGTCGGCCGTGTTTATTTGGTTTATCCATGCACTACAAGAAATATGCTACTCTATGACCCTCAATATTGGTCACCGAATGGTCACATATTTTAATTTGTGACCTTTTTGTGACCAAAATCACTAGGTCACGTTATGGGCGTCACTAACTAGCCAAGATGACCTTTTTTGGGGATTGGTCATAGAACTCTATGACCAAAAGAAAAGGTCATAGATTTTATGACCAATATTTTGGTTACGGGCAATCTTGCCATGCCACATCAAATCCAAGGTGGCAAATCTGACGTGACAGATTTGTGACCAAATGAAAAGGTCGTAGATTAGATTTAGCCCGGTCCGGTTCGGCCGTTTAAATGGGCCAGGCCCAATAAATCAGCCCGTTTAATTTTTTTCCGTTGTTATTTTTAGGCGGCTAGATGGGCCAAGCCCAATAATTCTGTTCTTTTATTTTCTGGGCCAAAGCCTTTTCGGCTCAAGATTTTCAGTATTTCTTTTTTATATAAGGTAGGTCCCACATGTCAGGTTCTGGTGAGAGGGTCCCAGCTGTCAGGTTCTTGTGAGAGGGTCCCAGCTGTCAGGTTCTGGTGAGCGGGTCCCAACTGTAAGGGCATATTCTTCATAATTTAATTTGACAGTATATAAACAACCACTATTTAAATTCGCACAGATACAAAATACACGAAATCCTTCAAATAACAGCAGCCAGATTCAGTATGGAGCTTCTGCTCTACAAATAGCATGTAATACAATGGCAACCACAGTTACAAGCTCTACAAGGCTAATAACTAATACTGTAAAAGCTCTTCAAGTGATATCTTCTTCAACATGGAGCACCTTCGAATAACAAACTGCGCACATGCTCCTGTCGTATGATCCACATGCCGGAAGACCATAGTCAGGACTGGGCTAACAGAAACAGTCGCCCTGTTACATGAATCAGCAAAGAAGAATCAAAAAACTGAAGCGAATATATTATGAACAGACCATTCAAAAAAAGGATATAGTTCTTTAGAATGATAACACAAATTTAGCTAGTTCCAGGCTTTTCTTATCCAGCTAGTTAAAATGAGATGATCATTCATACAAGAAAACAGAGACAATATGAATATGCATGGCACTGCGCCACAAACTTCACTGCAACACACTGCGCCTAAACAAAAATACCATTCTACTAATACAACCATCCATTAAACTGGTAGGATCTAACAATACTAGTCAGCGCACGCATACTAACATCACAAAGGCAGGAGAGGATAAAGGAAACCGAGAGAGATACCTGTGGAAGATAGCGTCGAAGATGATTCGGATTGAATTATTTGGTGAGGAGGTGGATGATCTCCATGGTATGCTTGGTGATGGCACGGCCATGATCTTCTTGCCGTTGTTGCGTCTGTGCGTTCGATGATGGGGTACCAATGCATCAATGAGAACAAAATCACCATCATTAACACACAGCTTCATGTACAAGCTAAGTATATATCAAATGACAGTTGACAGTGAAAACAAGTTGAGAAAACACTAAAAATGATTTTTCATGTCATGCAGAGTTCAAACCGAATAAACATATCCATGCCAAGGCGAAATAATACAAAAAACTCATCAGGTAGCAGTGCATACACAATCTCTATATTAGCAGTAGTAAATACTCTTTGTGTTAGCAGTAGTAAAAACTCATTTGGACAGACTAGTATTTGGGAGCACGTATTCATACTCTCTGTGTTAGCAGTAGTCATAACTTTCTTCCGAAACTATTCTTGCAATAAATGAGTAGTGTTATCTAGTTAACAACAATATGACAAACCCACTTCTCCTAAGCTGCAGAATTTACATCTCACAATGCCACAAACACTCCAGCCAATATGGCATCTAATAATGCATGTGCTAACAATACTTTGAGTACTCCTTAGTATAGTGCAAGTATAGAGAGCAAGCAACTTGCAATATTTATGAAATTAAGGAAACAAGCAAAGAAATGACTTATCTTTTCATTAGCTTCTTGCAATATTTCTGACAATGTTACGATATTGCTGAAACAGTGCAACTCTAAGTTGATTGGAATGTTAGGCTGCCTGAAACATCATACTCATACAGATGGGAGTATCACATTTGCATTAGATTTACCATCATAATCCTACAGTTAAATGAACTTCGAAGTGAGTTCCTTGAGTGGTATAAGAGAAAGCATGACTAAAAGCTATAGAGCATGTAGCATTGATAATTGGGTGCGACATAGAGCTGCATGTCATGTCTGATCAAGCATGTAGGCAAAAGTACTGGATACAACTGTATATAAATACTAATTTACAACAGCAAACAAGCTTTGAATACTGCACTACATATTATAGCAGCATGATAAAAATGTACTCGATCTATTCACACAAGTCAATTACACATATTACACAAGGCAAACAAAAAGTACAGGTTCTATATTTCTTTGCAAACAAGTGACACAGGTTAAAATCTAGGCCAAACCAATTGGTATGTACAAAACCATATTCATGCCATGGCTTATACAAAAATTACACTAAGTTAACCTCTACAAAATAGCCTGAGTGTCATACAACATTTCTTATCACAGATATTTGGCAATACTACATCATTTCCCTAGAATATATGCACTTGACATCAAGAACAGCTCGTGCATACAAAGGACGGAAGTAAGCTACTGTGAAGCTACTGGTGTGTGAAGCTACCGGTGTGTGCTACCGCCTGTAAAGCAGAGAAATAGGAACAATAGGGGAACCGCCTCTCCTCTACAGGGATTCATATGGGATAATATAGAGCAAGCTACTTGTGAAATCAGTAGCACGATCCACTCTTCACAAACTAACGGAAATGAATGCCAGATCGAGTAGGGTTTTCCCATACTCCAATCAGAGATCTGAGGGGAGGAGGGAGCGGGCATGCGGACGGGACCTGGAGGGGCAGTGAGTCGTGGCGAGCTTTAGTCCTTGTAGAGGAAGTAGCCGCCGCAAGCGTCCATGGCTTCCGCCCAGTCGACCCGGCATCGACGTTCCTGAGCGTGTGTTTGCGGCCACTGCACCACCGGCGCCCTGAACAACCAGTAAAACAACAAAAATTTCAGATCTGAGCCGTCTCTGCTGTGGACAGACGCAACAAGAAGATGGAGGAGTGGATCCCTACCTGCAGTGCGAGGAGGACAACGGCCTTCCGAGGATCCCGTGGACGCCGTCGCGGTTCTGGTTGCCGGAGAGCAGTGGCCGGCGTAGGTCAAAGCCACCGCAAACCCTAGGTCACTCGTCGCCGCGGTCCGGCCAGCCCGACGGAGCGGCGCGCATGGAAGCACGCGCGCGCCGGCGAGCCAGCCGGCCGTGACGCCGTGGCTACTGGCGGCCCTGCATCTGTCGGCAATCGATCTGCTGCCGGAGGACGAAGGGAACGAGTGGGGCAGGAGGTGGTGGTGGAATGGAGGATGGACGGGGCTGGGGTAGGAGTGGGAGGGGCGGCGTCGGCTGGACCTGAAGGCGAGGTGAGAGAGTTGAGGTCGTCGATCTGGATCGGGGAGAGGCAGAGAGAGAGGGGGCAGCGGCGGGGTCGAGGGAGGAGTGCGTCGCGACTGGGGAAAGAATAGCTAGGGTTAGCAAATCGGGTGGGGTTATTTCGTGGTCAGGGTAAATTCACTAAATTGCCCCCGGTTATTCAGGTCATGCACGAGTGTCACTCGGGATTTCTGGGACTGATTCGGTCATTTCATGCCTGGAAAATATGGAGGCGGGTGGATTGCCGCCGTGCGCGAAATTTTCAGTTTAATTTGGGCGGGGTACTTTGAGGGACTTTGGGAGGGAAGTTTTGGTTCAATATTTTCAGGTTTTTGCCCTGCCAAAAAATTCAAAAAAATGAAAAACATTCGCGTTGTGTCATTATATGTGTCCTAGTATATATACAAATTATAAACTTAGAATACGCCAATTATATTTAAAAAGTGTTCTCAGAATGAGCTAACATCAACGAATATTCATAGCTTCGAAACCAAATGACGAATGTTGTGGCCACATTCATGAAATAGTTTGTTCAAGTTTGCCCTTATTTGCCACAAACATGCATCTTGTAACCGTGAACAATGTGAACAATGTTGCCGAAGAAACTTTTCATTTTCCTTTCACGAAAAAATCATTTTTCTATTTCCGAATGCGAAAAATGGGTTATTTTGTGAAGCAACTACCAAAAATATGTCGTAAAATAGGAGCGCTACATTATTTGAAAATACTAGACCACATGTATTTACAAATAACCAAATGGTTGTGTGTCAATCAGCTTCCATCAACCTCTCGTAAAAAAACAAATTCATGCCGATTCAGGTGGAACGGGGTCAAATTTGAACTACAGGTGCCTCGTAGTTTTCTCATGATTTTTTGCAAAAATCATATTTAGGTACGCAAGTACCTATTTCATCAGAGATATAACAAAAGTTTTGTAAGATTTAACCCCTAGATACAAACGGTCATGTCCCCCGAGTTGAGCGTATTTTGAAATCGGCATACGAAATTCAAAAAAATCAAATAAATGGAAAACCTTCGCGTGGTGTCATTATATGTGTCCTAGTATCCATCAAAAATCATAAACTTGGAATAAGGCAGTTTTCTTAAGAAAGTGTTCTCAGAAATGAGGTATCATCTATGAAGATTCATGGCTTTAGGGCCAAATGACGAATGTTATGTCCACATTCATGGTATAGTGTGCTTAAATATTCCCGTATTGGGCACAAATGTGTATCTTGGAGCCGTGAACAATGTTGCCGAAGAAAATTTTCATTTTCCTTTCACGAAAAAATCATTTTTCTATTTCCGAATGCGAAAAATGGGTTATTTTGTGAAGCAACTACCAAAAATATGTCATAAAATAGGAGCGCTACATTATTTGAAAATACTAGACCACATGTATTTACAAATAACCGAATGGTTGTATGTCAATTAGTTTCCATCAACCTCTCGTAAAAAAGACAAATTCATGCCGATTCAGTTGGAACGGGGTCAAATTTGAACTATAGGTGCCTCGTAGTTTTCTCATGATTTTTTGCAAAAATCATATTTAGGTACGCAAGTACCTATTTCATCAGAGATACAACAAAAGTTTTGCAAGATTTAACCCCTAGAAAAAACGGTCATGTCCCCCGAGTTGAGCGTATTTTGAAATCGGCATACGAAATTCAAAAAAAATCAAATAAATGGAAAACCTTCGCGTGGTGTCATTATATGTGTCCTAGTATCCATCAAAAATCATAAACTTGGAATAAGGCAGTTTTCTTAAGAAAGTGTTCTCAGAAATGAGGTATCATCTATGATGATTCATGGCTTTAGGGCCAAATGACGAATGTTATGTCCACATTCATGGTATAGTTTGCTTAAATATTCCCGTATTGGGCACAAACGTGTATCTTGGAACCGTGAACAATGTTGTCGAAGAAACTTTTCATTTTCCTTTCACGAAAAAATCATTTTTCTATTTCCGAATGCGAAAAATGGGTTATTTTGTGAAGCAACTACCAAAAATATGTCGTAAAATAGGAGCGCTACATTATTTGAAAATACTAGACCACATGTATTTACAAATAACCGAATGGTTGTGTGTCAATCAGTTTCCATCAACCTCTCGTAAAAAAGACAAATTCATGCCGATTCAGCTGGAACGGCGTCAAATTTGAACTACAGGTGCCTCGTAGTTTTCTCATGATTTTTTGCAAAAGTCATATTTAGGTACACAAGTACCTATTTCATCAGAGATACAACAAAAGTTTTGCAAGATTTAGCCCCAAGATAAAAACGGTCATGTCCCCCGAGTTGAGCGTATTTTGAAATCGACATATGAAATTCATATCGGCATATGAAATTCAGCTGGAACGGCGTAAAATTTGAACTACATGTGCCTCGTAGTTTTCTCATGATTTTTTGCAAAAGTCATATTTAGGTACACAAGTACCTATTTCATCAGAGATACAACAAAAGTTTTGCAAGATTTAGCCCCAAGATAAAAACGGTCATGTCCCCCGAGTTGAGCGTATTTTGAAATCGGCATATGAAATTCAAAAACAATAAAATAAACGTAAAACCTTCGCGTGGTGTCATTATATGTGTCCTAGTATCCATAAAAAATCATAAACTTGGAATAAGGCAATTTTCTTAAGAAAGTGTTCTCAGAAATGAGGTATCATCTATGAAGATTCATGGCTTTAGGGCAAAATGACGAATGTTATGTCCACATTCATGGTATAGTTTGCTTAAATATTCCCGTATTGGGCACAAACGTGTATCTTGGAACCGTGAACAATGTTGCCAAAGAAACTTTTCATTTTCCTTTCACGAAAAAATCATTTTTCTATTTCCGAATGCGAAAAATGGGTTATTTTGTGAAGCAACTACCAAAAATATGTCGTAAAATAGGAGCGCTATATTATTTGAAAATACTAGACCACATGTATTTACAAATAACCGAATGGTTGTGTGTCAATCAGTTTCCATCAACCTCTCGTAAAAAAGACAAATTCATGCCGATTCAGCTGGAACGGGTCAAATTTGAACTACAGGTGCCTCGTAGTTTTCTCATGATTTTTTGCAAAAATCATATTTAGGTACACAAGTACCTATTTCATCAGAGATACAACAAAAGTTTTGCAAAAAACACAAATTTCTGCCAATTCAATTGGAAGCGGGTCAAATTTGAACTACATGTGCTTCGTAGTTTATTCATTATTTTTTGAGAAAAATAGTTTTAGCTACACAAGTAGTCATTTCTTTTGAGATCTAACAAAATATTTGCATTATTCCACCTCCACCTATGGATGGTCATGTCCACCGTTTTGACAACATTTTAAAAAATGCAGGGTTTAAAGTTTTTTATGAAGGACCTACCAAATATATCCTAAAATGTTTTAGAAGACAAATTTTAGAATTGATTTTTTCCATTTAATCATAGCATAACTTTAAACCCTGCATTTTTTATCTTGCATTTCTATTTAAAAGAATAATCCTAAAATTCTATTTCTAATTCCATAGAACCCTATATAAAGAAAGATATAAGCTTAGAGTTTTTTATAGTTTATATTGAATAAAAACAGTCCATGGTAGTCTATAATGTCAGAGGACATATTTACAAAAAATTCAAAATTTATTTGATTGAAATTGGAGTTCAAAATCAAAAGCTATAAAAGAAAACATAAACAAAATAATAAAAAGGAAAAACAAATAAGAACCAGACAAGCCGGCCCATTACATTGCCTAACCGGCCCAGGCCTGTTTCCGTACCTGGAAAAACACACTATAACTAACGCTAGCTTCTCTTTTCAAACATCACCACTCGCTTAGCCCAGTGGTTCATGGCGCGTCCTTGCAAGGACATGGTCACCGGTTCGACCCCCCCCCCCCAGCGCAGTATTTTGCGCGGCTGCGCAATATTTTGCCAGATATTTCACTTGCACGGGGCCGGACCCACATGCAGCAGCGGGTCCCACATGCAGCAGCGGATCACATGGCAGCAGGATGGGTCCCACATGGCGGGTCCCGCGGATCACACGGTGGTCCCACATGGCGGGTCCCACGGATCACACGGGTCCCACATGGCGGGTCCCACAGGTCACACGGTGGGTCCCACATGGCGGGTCCCACATGTCGGTTGGGTTGGGCGGGTCCCACCGGTCATTGTGTGCTACTCCTGACAGTGGGTCCTACATGTAAGAGTGACACGTAGGCAAAAATGACACCTAAACACTGACATGTAGGCGAGACCACTGAGTTGGCTGTCCAGTCAGAGTGACACGTAAGCGAAAATGACACCTAAGCACTAGCACGTAGGCGAGATTGCTGAGTTGGCTATCCACTAATGCGAATGACCATTTAAATTGGTCGTAGTCGTCTAGAAAAAAGGTCATATATTAGTGTTAGCTGGCTTATGACCAATTCATGTTAGGAAAAAAGTCCTTTGGTCACAAATTGGTCATAAGTTTGTACTGTTTACACCCTCAAAACCAGCGTGTGACCAACTGGTTCAAAATGGTCATAGATCTATGACCAATATTTTGGGCGTCACTATAAAAGGTCACATTATAGCATATTTCTTGTAGTGATGCATCATATTGCATGGCCTTTTGCACACACCATTTTTTCGCTTCGAGATCAAGTAGATGAGGGGTTCCGTCCATCCAACCAAGGGGAGTCCCAAAACAGCGCCTTGTGACCGTTACCAATAGTGATTGTGGTGCATGCATAGAAAAGGTCATAGTCCTCACTTGTACATGGATTGCCCATACCGATCCATAGCTTAGAGGTGTCCGTCCATTCAAGCCATAGCCAACATAGTCGAAGAGCCACCCCAAATCTTTCTGTGTCTAGTATCCCCAAGCCACCAAGCTCGGTTGGACGGCACACTTTTTTCCAATTAACCTTGCACTTGCCACCGGAAACCTTGTCGGAGGCCGCCCAAAGGAAAGAGCGCTCGATATTGGTGACCTTGGTGATGAAACCGGGAGGCAACTTTAGTGAGGTTTGGTGGAAAATGCCTTGGGAAGCCAAAATCGACCTAACCAACTCTCTCCTCCCCGCCGAGTTGATGTATTTTCCGCCCACATGGGAACCTTGCCGGCAATCTTATGTTCAAGGTGTTGAAGGTCCACCCTCTTTAGTTGCCAAACGGAGAGCGGTAGTCCAAGATATCGCATGGGGAAACCGGTCCTAGAAGCCGGTAAGTCTTGTAGAACATCATCAAGGTCAATGGTGCCACAACGGATGGGAACAACGGATGTCTTTTGCATGTTGTGCACAATCCTATGACGTCGTCGAAGGAAGTGAGGATGTGCGCAAGCTTGGGTTATTTCTCCCTTGATTGGGGCCATAAAAATGGCGGCGTCATCCGCATTAAGAGAGATCCTAAAGAAAGTCCCGCGCCCCCGGAGACGGGAGAGGTCGCCTCTCGCCGTGGCAAGCTCTATAACTTGTTGGAGTGGATCAATCGCGATGTCGAATAGAAGCAAAGAGAGCGGGTCGCCTTGCCTAAGTCCTCTTCCGTGTCTTATGGGGGAAGTCGGCACCCCATTTAGGAGGATCCTTGAAGTGGAGGGGCGGAGAATGGCGGAGATCCAATCACAAAACCGACTCGGGAAGCCAAGCCGTCTTAGGCGATCAATAAGGTAGTCCCATCGAACGGCGTCGAAAGCTTTGCGGATATCCAACTTGAAGAGGAGCGCCGGGGTCTTGTTGCAGTGAAGTCTTCTAGCAAAGTTTCTCATGAACATGAAGTTATCATGTATGCTTCTATTTTTTATGAATGTGGTTTGGGCGGGAGAGATCAATGTGTTCATGTGAGGAGCTAGCCGGGTAGCCAAGACTTTGGAAATGATTTTGGCAATGGCATGAACCAAGCTAATGGGGCGGAAATCCGAGATGCATTTGGCCCCATCTTTCATTGGTATGAGGACCACATTCGCCGAGTTTAGCCAATGGAAGTTGTCGGAGTGAAGGTTGCCAAAGAGGTGAATGACACGCATGACATCCATCTTGATTATGTCCCAAGTTGCTTTGAAGAAAGCACCGGTGAAGCCATCGGGACCCGGGGCCTTGTCCGCCGGCATTTGCTTGATGGCGCGAAATACCTCCTCCTCCGTAAATGGAGCATCCATTTCTCCAAGGTCAACGTTTGGGTGAACAAAGGTTTCCCAATTGAAATCTAGCTCGCAGGGTGGACCTCTGCTCATAGCCGCATGAAAGTGGTCATGCACAATTTCCTTTTTTTCCTCATGTTATGTGACCCAACCATGGTTCCGTCTTAGCCGGTGAATATGGTTTTTCCTCCATCTCGCATTGACCCGTATATGGAAATACTTGGTGTTTGCATCGCCCTCCCGAACATTGGTGACACCTGAGCATTGTTTCTTCCTTTAGCGCTCGACCACCGCAAGGCTTAGAACTTTCCGCTTGAGGTGAGCACGGAGATCTCATTCTTCCGGGGATAGAGGCCGGAGGTCTTGGGCCTCATCAAGGCGAAGGATAACGAGGAGAGCCATGTGCGTTTGAATTTTGGCGTCGGAGAAGAAGCTTTGGCTCCATCTTTTTAATTTAGCCCCCGTTTTTAAGCTTGTGGAAGAGGATTTGGCATGGTTCATGGTGTGGCGTATGCATGGTCCAAGCCTCCTTGATAATATCTTTGAAGCCGGGAAGGCATGTCCAAAACTTTTCGAACCGGAAAGCGCCCTCCCGAACATTGGTGACACGTGAGCATTGTTTCTTCCTTTAGCGCTCGACCACCGCAAGGCTTAGAACTTTCCGCTTGAGGTGAGCACGGAGATCTCGTTCTTCCGGGGATAGAGGCCGGAGGTCTTGGGCCTCATCAAGGCGAAGGATAATGAGGAGAGCCATGTGCGTTTGAACTTTGGCGTCGGAGAAGAAGCTTTGGCTCCATCTTTTTAATTTAGCCCCCGTTTTTAAGCTTGTGGAAGAGGATTTGGCATGGTTCATGGTGTGGCGTATGCATGGTCCAAGCCTCCTTGATAATATCTTTGAAGCCGGGAAGGCATGTCCAAAACTTTTCGAACCGGAAAGAGCATGGACGGCGCGGCCCGGAGTCATCGGCAAGCAAAAGGGGGCAATGGTCGGATAGCAAGGAGGATAGGCCATGAAGGATGTGGTTCCCGAAGTTAAATTCCCATTCCGGATTGCAAAAAGCGTCGTCGATCCTAGACATGGTGGGTGTTGCTCGTTCATTAGACCACATGTAGGGCCGGTTTTGCAAATGTATGGGTTTGAGGTCTCAATCGTCAAGTGTAGCTTTAAACTTGTTCACTCGCCGCCTATTGATGTTGGTGTTGTTTTTGTCTCTCGCTCTAAAGATTTGGTTGAAATCACCAAGGACCAACCACATTGTGCCCGTGGGAGGTTTTGACGCCAAGAGTTCGGCAAAGAAGTCTTCCTTTCGCGAGGCAAGTGTAGGACCATAGACCGTTGTGATCTTGAAGCTATCATCGGAGTGCATTGAGGTTAACTTAGCCGAGAGACAAAACTCGGTGGCTTGCACATCGGTGATGTTAATCACGTTCTCATCCCACAAAAGGAGGATACCTCCTCTAGTTCCAAGGGCTGGGCGCTGGGCAAAACCTCGTAGACGACCACCTCCCAGGTAGCTAGCAGTGAAAGGATCCACATTCTGGTCTCAAGAACTTTATGATCCAGGAAAAGGACCTAGCCGACGGCCAGGCCATCAGTAATTACCAACTTATTACTCCCGGTCTGACTTTACGCCTATATATACCCTATATTATATCAAACATTTCAGCTCACACACATTAGCGGTACATGTCCGTAACATTTCCTCCGGGTTGGAGGAAGAAGTGTCCCAAGGTAGGAGCCAACGTTAAACGAGTTAGGGATAGGAGGCATCCGGAACAAAATGATTAGTTTTCACAACAGACCTCGTCGCTTGTCTGTCGCTTTGGGTACTTCCACCAACAACTGAAGCTTAACAACCAAGCGCGTAAGTACATGCGCGTCTTGATGAAGCCCTGTGCCATCGTCGCGTTGCTGTGGAGGCCACTACGCATCGTCTACAGAGCGCGAACACATTAGCGGCTGTGATAACACCAGCGGGGTCAGGCATCAAGCTATGGATAATATTGTGGATTTTTTAGCTAGGATGTTCTTACGGCAGTTTGGAATATTTTTAGTAGAGGCTCCCATCACTACAACCTCTGTCTCTACTTGAAAAGGGCCGGTGTAGCCTTTTTGGCTCGAATGAGGCGTCTTTGCTTTCTAATCTTCTTAGACTCCTGTCTAGTAAAGGATTCGAGTCTAGCTAAAATTCCTTGTCTCGTGTATGCTTCACCGTTTATACCTAAGGATAAGACCATAAAATTGGTATTAGACCCGACTATTTGCGATGATGAGCTTTCGCTCTTATTATTAGATCGGTCAAAAAATTCTTCGTATGTAAGATGATCGCCATACCAGCGCAGCATCACCGTATCAGCCAGAATGAAAGCTCGCTTTTGGAAGGATGTGTGTTTAGGGGATTTGCTACTCGCCACTACAACATCGTGTGGAAAAAATGTTTTATGGCTACGATTTGTCTAAAAATCTGCTACGATTTGTCTAAAAATCCTTGGAATATTGAATGTCGACCTAGCCTTTCTGGTAATAATTGGGAAATATGGTTGCACCAAGTCGAAAGCTTGATGACAATTGAATTATCTAATGAACCCGATGTCTTTATCTGGAACTTCACTTTGACTGTTATTTGTACGGTAAAATCATTGTATTTGGATCTCATTGCGATGATCTTTTGAAACATAAAGTATCATTGAAGATGAAGATAAAGTATCATTTATTTAGACTCCTTTCGTTCGTAAGTATCTTTGGAAACATAAAGTATCATTGAAGATGAAGATCTTCATGTGTTTATTTATAAAAAAAAATGCTATTAATAAAAGACAATTTGGTTGAGCACAAGTGGAAGGGAAGTAAGAAATGTGTTTTCTGTATTTCAGAGGAGACGATATATCATTTATTTATTGCTTGTCCTACTGTTTGTTTTATTTGGAGGATTTTGTTGAGTTTTCTTTTAACTTGCCACCACCAGCTAACACAAATAAGTTTGGAAATTGGTTGCATCGAATTGGTACACATAATGAGCATGCATTCGGGTAGGAGTATATGCTTTATTATAGTCTAATTAGAATCACATGAATGATTTTGTTTTTAACGAGACATGACATGTTAATTACTTGCAGGTTATCACAAGGCTGGAGCAAAGGGAGCATCTGGACGGTTGGTCGGCTTTTCTACAACCTGGCTGTCTGTCAGCGTTTTAATCGCTTAGATGTTTCATAAGTGTATCATCCTTTTTTATTCCATCGGCTTATATATGTCTGTGGCCACTTCAAGTGAACCATTATGTGTAACCTAAAATCTCCTAATAAAACGGATGTGTGCATCATGGAAGCAGAGGCCGGGGCTATGCTCCCCATTTATAAAAAAAAACATAACCTTATCTAACTGGAAGAGTAGAAGTACAGTGCGTGTCCTTCGAATGTATGTTTATAAACCGTCTCTACACGAACAATCTTAAACTAATGTAACCGGGTTAAGATATTTGATAGCTAAATATTACAAAAGTGAGAGTTGAGAACCTATGAAACCAGAAAAGTTTTGTTATTTACCCGATTTTTTTTGCATAAGAAATGGTATGTATGTATTTATTATGTCGATAATATGACTTCCTTTTTTGTTGGATAACCCACTTGTTGATAGTCTTATGTCTTATCACACCGAGCGATAAGCTCGTTGGATGAAGCCCGATTGACTTCGCCTCATACATATTGTCGAAACTTTTTCTTATAAACAGCTCGAACAAATACAAAGGAAATGTACATAGATTGGATCCCATTTGCGACACATAAACAGCTCTAACAAACAGGCAGCCAAATGTACATATTGTCTAATCCCTTTTTATGTCTAATCTTCGCCAAGGCCTGCTTTTGAAACACCGAATTGGCTATTATTCAGCCGAACTTTATAGAGGTAATGAAGACCAAATACTCAACTGCCCGCAAGCAATACCACGAGCTATGAGTGAAAAAACAATTCATTCCTAAAATGTAAAAGATAATCACACATATTAACTAGTACAAATCCGAGTATTAGATTTTGTTCATAGAGCGGTTTTGTAAAAGATACTTCTTAATTTCAATACAAAGAAAAGGACAAGTTTCTTGTTTAAGGAAAAAGAGGCGAACATAATCGGTGAAGAACTAAATATGGAACTAATTAATGTCCCTACTGACCTCCACATGTATATATATGCCCCCTCGTTGCGAGTGATGGACTCTTCTAGAATTTGACATTGCCACCTTTTTCTAATTGTATACACAACGTCACAACTACACATCAATACTTGATGGACACCAGTGAAAATTACGATGAGGAGAAGTACACGAATGTATGTAAAGAAAATTAGGGAATAGGAAACCTCAAGAAATAATTACACACACAGCTCTCAGGTGGGACTACACATTTGGGTTATTGAGCTTACCGACATCAGTTTTTGGTACAGAAAAAGCATGTTGTTGTAGCTGGATCTTGCCATCACGGGCTGAAACATGGTGTTATAGTACTAGATGACACGAAGAGGTATTTTTTGCTTAGAGCTCTTTCTTCTCCTAGGAAACCTAGACCAAGAGATAGTTCAGCGCACACAACTTAGAAGTTACAAATCCATTTTTGACACGAGCGGTGACACTTACTAGCCGATTGGTAGCGAAGCAAGGCCATCTACTTGCAGAAGCATGACGCTAGGTACTGGAACACACTTAGCCACCTTAGACGTTGGACCGCTGGAAGTTCCGGCAAAGTTAAGGCTATTCTGTAAATTCCTTACGATCGACGACTCTCTCTAAGTGAAGGCGAGAGACATAAACTGGAAATGATATTTTTTCCATATAAAGAATCACAGTCCGAGTCACACTATCAATGATAACAAAAAATAAGAGTTTTCGCAGTATACGAAACCCAAAGGCAAACGAACAGAAGAGCCATAACTGTCGTTGAAAATTATTTGTATTAACTATACAAGTGTAGAAAAAGGTAGCTGTTTATTTGGTAAAACTCAGTATAAGAGAAATACATATTTTATGCGGGCCGTGCAAAAAAGACAAATCCAGGTGCATCAAAATGACTTTGTATGCGACATTTTTTTTTGTCTTTTTACACATGTCACACAAAATATCCTTTCTTTGCAAAACTTTTTGTGCTAACATTAAATGTTCTGATGTATATCCCAAATTTATTTCGATTTTTTTGACATTTTATAAAATAAACTAAAAGTGTTTTACATAATGGTGCATCTAGACCTATGATCCAAAACGCTGTGTCCCTACAACATTTCATTTCGTTACCAGGCTTTACCACTCATATGTTCTGTTTGGCCACTCGTGTTGATTCAAAAGTAAGGTAAGCTAAGTATAAATAAAGTCTCAAGTGGAAAATTAGCATGTCCTGGTAAAAGCCTACCGAGTGACGCTTGCTACCCTAATTAACATTGCCTATCAAGATAATTTGACAGAGAAGTTATGCATTTCACCGGCAAATTCCAAGTTTCCAACAAGGTAGATGTATGTATATCTCTACATATATCAATCCTACTAAAATCCTTGGCCTCTCCTTACTTCTTATCTCCTCCAATAGGGTAGTGACACCACACCACACGATGGACCCACTATATCTTATTTTATAGTTCACACCTTATTAAAATATTGTTGGATACATACATACTTTATAGTTCACACCTAAAAAAAGTAAATTGTTGCATACATACACATGTGCTGAATATATTTGCCAAATTTTCGGTGAAAATTTGGTATTTCCAACTACAAAAAAGAGAAAATTATGGTATGAAAAAGCCATATATCAATCCTACTATAATCCTTGGCCTCTCCTTGCTTCTTATCTCCTCCAATAGGGTAGTGACACCACACCACACGATGGACCCCACTATATCTTATTTTATAGTTCACACCTTATTAAAATATTGTTGGGTACATACACACTTTATAGTTCACACCTAGAAAAAATAAATTGCTGCATACATACACATGTGCTGAATATATTTGCCAAATTTTCGGTGAAAATTTGGTATTTCCAACTACAGAAAAGAGAAAATTATGGTATGAAAAAGAAAAATATGTCCATTCCCACTAAAAATTTCTATTTCTATTTTTGTGTAGCCTAAACAAAAATACATTATTTTTACAAAAATTTATAGAGCATGTACAATAGGTACATTAGTTGTATGCTTTATGTGCTAAATCTGAAATCTGATATATCGTTTCGATATATATAAAATAAAGAACTAAACTTCTGATTGGTTCTAGGTATGAAAATGGATGGTCCCACATATAAGTGAGCAAGCTCTAAAAATATAAGTTTGTGATTACTATTTGGTGTGAATGTGGGTGGCCCCACCTATAAGTGAGTGTGATTTTCTTCTTTAAAGTACTAAGATCATTAAAGACAGAGGGATGTTGTTGCTCCTAGGTGTGAACATGGTGATCCCACTTGTAAGTGAGTGATTTTTCTTTACCCATAGTCGGTGTTAGCACCGCTTTCTTGGTTTGATGGGTATATGTGTTGATTTTGTGTGGCGAAGAAGGATGTCGTTGGTCCCAGTCCATCCTGCACCGCCTCTCTGACCCTCACGAGTCGGCAGGGACACCTCGCTTTATGTCGGACCGGTCCTCCACGCTGTTGTCCCAGGCCTGCATGGTGTTGGCGCCGCAGTTCTTCCCATCCAGTTATCACCTCCGATAGCAAAATGGCCACCGACCAAGCCGGAGCACCAACATTCTTGCCGCTCGTGCTCCCTAACAACCCCTACTTTGGGAGGATCACCCATCGCAGATGGTGAAGGCGCATGCGAGCCGTCCAAGCTTTTCTGGCCATACCATTGCCGTTGCTCACAACCTTCTCTTTTGCAACTGTTTGATCCTCTCCCAGTTTCAGCCTGAACACCAGCTTGCACTTGGTTGCCCTGCCACTGTACACCACTCCATGACGGCTGAGACGAAGAAGGCACAAATGCCCACTCCATGACGACCGAGACGAAGAAGGCAAAATGCGTGAGCTTTTGGCCAGAGATAAGAAATTTGCACTAGTCGGCGTGATGAGCAATGAAGCGATTTCGTTGACTTCTGAGATCAATTTCTCGAATAGTAAGTGTGTGTTCGCCACAACTTATCGCATTTGAGACGATTTTTAATCGTAAACATTAACTTTTATTTTTTGCCACTGTACAAAAGGGCGCGGCAAAGCGCGCCTAACTCTTCTAGTATATATTAAAGAGTGAACCACTAGGTAGAGTATTGTTTGCTGCCACTGCCAACCTGCTACACGCCCGTGTTTGAACGACACGGTGTGGCTGGCTTATTTGCGGGAGTACACAAAAATTCCATTATAAAGCGTGTGCCCGCCACAGTGCCCATCTTGGAGCATCATTACAATTTGTGGTATACAGTCAGTGTACATGGATATATGCGCGCCCCAGCAAAATAAACATGCGCGAGTGAGATGAACAGCGTGTAGCTACATAGGATTGTGTGATGGACGAAACCTCAATTGTGTCATCTGACATGGGGATTATTAGGAAAGATGTTAAGCATATTTAGAAATGGGAGACATCTGCGAAGAAATGGTAAGCATCTCGTAGAATCAACGCACATGTTGTGTCAAGAAATTGCACGTTGCCGTCGCGCCTCGCTAAGGGTGCGGCAGTGGCGGTGAGCAGAAGCGGAGCAACGCAGTACATAAGGCCCCGACAGAGATGAGTTAGATTTAGGCTAGGAATAGCGCCGTGCAGAGGAAGATAATGTAGCGGCGAGACGTAGATAGTTGGTCAGTTGGCAGCGCGGGAAAAGATCACTTCCTCTTCGATCGTCACACTTCAGATAGGGAGAGAGGTTGGTTGGGGAGAGGATGGATAGATCAGACATACCTCGCCCTTGTATTCTACTGCGTAGAGCCCACACCTCCCATCAATTTGGGACGCGTTTGGTAGGCTGCATCTATTTCTCATCTCCCTGGGGCAGGTTGGCCATGGCCAGGTCTGGCAGAGCCACCCTCTTAGCCTGGTTGTGCATGTCGTTTGGTTGACTGCATGACGTCTGGCTGCATCGGCTGAAGAAACCAATTCACAACGTTTGGTTGCATGCAATCTCTTGTGCTTGGTTTGGTAGAAGCGAAAACAACTTGTTTGGTTACATGCAGCGTTCATACTATTGTTACCTAAATTCAAATATGGTGAGCTTACCAGTCCGCACCGCATTACATCATAACATAATGCATCACCATCTAGAAAAGCAGCAGCTTAACGATCACCACAACAAGAACTACGATGACGAAGTCCTTGATCCTGCTAGGCTTGTGATCGTTGTCCATCTAGGCTATCACCTCATTAGACAGCATCTGCTCGGCCACCGTCATGTTGTCTCCTCCGGCAACATCTTCTATGCCCTCCTGCTGCAGGAAGTTTTTGTAGCTGAATTGTGCTTCAACCAAAGTTTCGAAGCCTTCATAGTTGTTGTTTGAGTAGCCGGCGACCTGCTCCTGGCAGGTTCTCCAGGAGTTGTACACTCCAGGCCGCCTCCCCTTGTACACGACGTACCAGTTCATCTACGAAGACAGGAGCAACATGAAAGGTTAGAGAAGACACAAAAGAACATCATAAGTAGACATCATAAGTAGAAGTAGAGCAGCATGCATGATCATTACAAAAGCAGGATCACAAGTTCATCCTACCACTATGGTGTTAAACTACCACCACATCAAAAAGCGGGTGTTGTCCTACCACCAGCACCATGTCAGTAGAGGGGTTAGCATATACCACCTCATCAAAATATACAGACCAGAAGAGTAGTTTGTAAGCCCTAGCTAAGCCAAAATGTACATCATCATCATCATCTTCTTCTTCATGCTGCTGCCCGCACGACCACAACAAGACACACCTACTCGGTGTAGTACTTGGCGAGGAAGGTCCTAAGCCAGAGGGTCCTGTCACAACCAAAAATTCGGCCATCCGGGACGATTGCATAACGTGGTGATTGTGGTCCAAAACGTCGTGATGTGAGATCCTCGACGTTTCCCACGACGTTTCGAAAAAGTCAGGGACCGCGTGTCATAAACAATTCTACGACGGTTGCGTGAAACGCGAAACGTCGAGAGCCATCCACGACGTTTGTTAATTCGTCTGCGTGTAGTTGGGCTTGTCGGCCCAGGCCCAACAAGCGACGACGTTTAATCTTTTCGTCATACTGATTTTCCACGTGGCAGACCGGGTTCACACAGTCTCTGCTGATGTCACTCTTATTACCGCGAACATCATCGTAAGCCTCGGCGTGTTTTTTACGTCGTGTAGATGTACTGTTACTTTTCGCTGTTATGACATCACTATCCGTTTTTGACGTCAGCATTTTATTTTCGACGTATTTTTTTTGCCGTAAGACCGTGCAATCGTACGATAACATGTGGACCAATTAGAAGACCACACGTGGGTTTCTATCCGCGACGGTATTGTTTTTTGCATTTCGACGTTTTTTTTTCGTCGTGCGGCTGAGCAATCACACTTTAACACATGGACTAACCATAAGCCTCCACGTGGGGCTAGTTACGACGGTTCAAAATCGTCGCAGCAGCATAATGACGTCATCTGTACCACAACGATTGTTTTTCCGTCGTCTATGAATACAACGAGATAGCGACACGTGCACTCGTTGAGTAGTGCCACGTCGCGTTTATCCGTGGCGAATTGAGTTTGTCGATGTCAAAGTGGTGACGTCATGTACACACCCGGATTCGACGTTGATACGTGGACCATCCAAATTGCGACACATGGCATTGTCATGCGACGTTATAAATCGTCGCGGAAATTGGTTATGGCACCGCAAGACTGCTACGTTTATTTTTCATGGCTATATTTCCCATACATATAGCGACACGTGGTCCAGTTATATGACGACATTTGCCACACTATATCTGTGACGTAATTAGCCTGTCAACGTTATGCTGCTACTTAATTAGTGCCCAATACGTTTTCACAGCAACGGCACCTTATAACAGGCCCTTTGATACAACACCAAATCAAATTGTCCAGAAAATATGCATAAATTAAGTATTCAGCAATACCACCACAGGCCACAGCCTTACAGTTTCATTTATCGCAATATTGGCATTAACTAAAGAGTAGTTAATGTTGGGTTTTGGCCTTTCCCAAGAGTTCCCAAGAGCAATACGAAAAGCGATTGGGTATAAGGTGTAATGGTATTTATTTCTTCAGATTTTTTGTACTGTAGATATAAAAACATTGGCGTAGCTGTCTGATACAGCGTTGGTTTATGACATGGGAATCTTTTTCCAAAATAAACTAACTACATATTGTTGGAGAGATACCCTAAGAGGTTTTGACAGTCATAATTTACTTGCTAAAATATATAATAGTATAGAACAGAAGAGTAGCACAAATTATATGGCAAAACAGTACTCAAGCAGTTCAACACAAAGATAAGTAAGCTGCAAACTCCAGCATGAAAGGATGTTCAGCTACCAGATAAGGGAATAACCTGTAGCACATTGTCCTCACTGGCTAGTGATTGGTCTGACATGTCTTCTTCACTGCCATATGATTCCCCCTCAGGATCATACTCAGATGCAGAGTCTTCCTTCTTGGTCTTTTCGGGGGTGAATACAGTCGGAGACGCAGCAATAGTCGCTAAAGACTTAAAACCCAGTTCTTGCATCCGTTCATTGTTTCTCATGATAGTTTTGAGCCGCTCTTCTTCAATGGGTACCAGTGGTGGTCCTAACATGAATAAAGAACTCAAAATAAGCTGCAAATAAAACACATACTAAGAAGAGAATACAAACATCAAAAGTATGCTGCTCATCATGTAACAACAGTCCACTATGAGTTATGTAAATTAAGATCTAAAACTGATAGGATCACAAGCAAAGTGATCTTACACCTAATAGTATACAAAATGGAAATGAGACAAGTTTGAGATGTGAACACAAAGCACGATAATAAGCAAACATCACACAAAAAATATGGACAGACTGATTGCATGAAACAATAGCAGGATAATTAGGAACCGTCAATAAAATGATTAAGAAGGCAAACAATAAAGACTGATTAATCGCATCAAACATGATCAGAATAATAAGTAAGCATCTATCAAACGATTTAACAGATCTAAGACTGATAGGATCACAAGTAAAGTGATCTTAAACCTAGCACGGAGTAGTATACAATATGGAAATGAGCAAAGTTTGACCATATGAACACAAAGCTCGAAAATTTAACAAGTTAGACAGTTTAATTGCATCGAACATAAGCTGGATAATAAAGAAGCATCAAGCATACAATTAAACAGGAAACTAAATAGAGAGAAATTGCCTGCGGATTTAGCCCCTCCTGTCATACTGCGTTTCTCCTCTACTTCAACTTTAACTCGCAGCATCGGCGAGGTTGGTGACGAGGTGGCAGACCGGCGGGCTGGACGGCGAGGTGGCAGGCCTTGACGGCGAACTGGGCAACGATGTAGCAGATCTTGACGGCGTAGTTGCGGCGAGGTTGGAGACGATGTGGCAAATCTGGACGTATGGCGAGGTTGGTGAGGATGTGGCAGATCGGCGAGCTGGACGGCGAGCAAGCACGAGATGTGGCAGATTTGGACGGCGAAGTTGCGGCGAGGTTGGAGATGAGGTGGCAGATCTGGGCGTCGATGTTGCGGCGAGGTTGGAGACGAGGTGGAAGGCCGACGAGGTTGTAGACGGGGTGGCAGGCCGGCGAGGTGGCAGACCTGAGCGGCGAGCACGACGTCGAGGTGGCAGATCCGGACGATGGCGAGCTGGATGGCGAGGTGGCTGTCCTAGACGGCGATCCTCGAACGGTGACGCGGGAGATCTGGAAGGCGAGCTATACAGCGAGGCGTAAGACCGGGTGGGCGAGCTGGACGGCGAGGTGGAATGGAGGATGGGCTAGGGTTTGGGAGGACGGCGAGGAAGAGGGGAAAGGGGATATTTCGGAAATGAAGCTTATTTTCGTGAGGTCCGAGAGGGGCGAGGGGATAAGGGAGGGTTTTTGAAATGTTTGGGTGGGAAGTCTAGGCGCGAAATTTTCAACGCCGGCGAAATTTCGCCATGTGCGAGAGTGGGGCAAGGGGATAAGAAGGGTTTTGAAATTTTGGGTGGGCAGTCCAGGCGCGAAATTTTCATAATTTTGGACGGCGGCCGGGAAACGTTGGTGGCCGTCGGATGCATGTGTTGGGTGGCTTCAACAATTTGATCATTTAAAACAAAGGGACCTTGTGAAGAAATCTGTCTAGAAAATATTTACGTACAAAATTCGGGTGAACTTCCACTTCGGATGCATCGGATGGAATCCTATGACAACATGAGCCAAAACCCTAACGAGTTGACCTTTCATAGTCGTTGAATGGTTTTGAACTTAATGAACTTTTCTCCTTGTTTGTTTTAATGATCTCATATGAACATTCAAAACAAAGTTTGGGCTCATGTTGTCACATGAATTCCATCTGATGCATCCGAAGTGGGAGTTTAGCTCTAGAAGATCGCATAACCTTTCATGCGAGATAATTCCGGTATGTGAAGCGGGCCACACATGGTAGTTTGATGTTAGCTCTTCCAAAGTACCAACACACTGTATATATATTTTAGCTAGGACACAGTACCTAGGTTTTTGGTGTTATCACATGATTCCATACGATGCCGGTACCTAGGCCCTTCTTGAGGCTACTTTTCTTGATGTTCATTGCTAAACATTTATGCTTGACCCTTTAGTTCCAACACTTGGAAGTTCATGGTGTGCTCTGTTCATTTGAGGCATGTATTTGATTGTGAGTCGTGTTGTGTGTCATTTGTACATGATTAAAATGTTATGGCACTATGTGATTCGGGGGTGGAGCTGGTGAGCCTTGTATATGCATGAATACATATTTTGTGCATTCTACTTGGCTCCCTAACTCCATCCCTAAAATGTGTCCAATCAGACTATATATGAGGCATGCTTTTGAATTGGCCCTTCTTGATTTGTGTGTCATTATATGAGACTTTAACATCTTTCTGCACCCATTTAACGGACATGTGTGACACTTTTTGGTAGGGTTTGCCAAACCGTGGACGTGGCTTTGGAATGGTTGCGAAACATACAAAAACCCTATCGATGATGTGAACCTCTGGAGGCGGTTTCGGTGTCCTGTGTAGCTAAGTAGAATTAGTTTAGTTAACCTGGTATTCGGTTGATCCTGATGTGAGCCTGTTGTGCTGCTGCTTTGAACCTGTTGTGAGGATCGTGTTGAACCTTTTGCGATGGTGATTTGAAAATGAAGCTTTGGCCGCTAAAAAAGAGCACCTCGGCTAGCAGATATCAAGATGGCTATGCGAGAGAGCGCTTAGATAATTGTAATATCTTCTAGTTCTTACATGTTTTCAAACTGGAAATGGGGATAGCCCGATTTACAAGTTGCAGACGGAGCTTCTGCACTTCTCTCTCCAGGTTATGGATTACAATTTTTGATGATGCTATGTCATCTTGCAACTTCTTCACTTCTCCCTGAGCCATCAGTTTAGCCTCTTGGGCGGCGATGGCCGATTTGATGCCAAGGAGTTGTTCCTTTACCATCTCGATACTCTCAAGATGAAGGTTTTCACACTGCATCTAGAGGTTCTTCTTATCTTCCAGAAGCTCCTTGATCAGGCCTTTCGCCTTGTCATTTTGTTTCTTTACTCTTATTGTATAGCCTCTTCCAGCCGGCTACCTCATTCTGTAGTTTGGTGCGGTCCGCACGAAGGTTTGCTGCTTCATTCGCAATGTTTTGGGACGCCCTCCTCTTTACATTCAAATCAACACGGAGGCGTTCAATCTCTTTTTTCAGGACCTTGTTATTCTTCAGAAGCGTGGCGCACCACTCATTTGTGATGGCCTCCTTGGCTTCAATCCTAGCCCTGGCTTCCTGCAGGCAGTTCATAATTAGTAGTGAGATTAGTCCGAATATGAGGGATAAAACAAAAGATTGGATAGTTCAGACCTCACTGTGCTGGAGAGCGAGGACGACCTTCTCGAATGATTGTTTGTCTCCCGCTAGGCCATTCGTGCTTTGTTCTTGGTCTGGATTGCCGATGTCCGAGCGGCTGGCTCTGAGATATGTACAAGTGACTTCAGTTTGATGGATATTGGGACATGATTGTACCAAAGAAATTATACTTCATAGATATTTAAACGTACCGGCCATCTTCTTGGACGTGCTGATTTGGGATCAAACTCGAGGTGGAGTTATCGCCCGTCTTCATGTTCTTGCTCAGAGATAGCGGGGTTTTGGCCTCCGTCAGAGGACAATCTTTGTCGCCGCCATCTTCTTGATCCATTTGATGCATCTTCTTTCGGCGTTTTGCCTCCTCAGCCTTCGTCGCAGCTGTCTGTTGCTTCCGGCTTGAAGCTTGACGACGCGAGGACATGGCTGGTGGTATGTAGAAATGGGTTGTTCTCCGCTGAGTGGTGGCGAGTGGGGAAGATGGTGAATAGTGGAATGACGTAGACGTGCTCTGGCAGTGCTAGTTTAATAGGTGGCAACCGTCTCCTGCCATTCACCGCGCAATCTGGTCCGTCCATTTAGAATCAACGGGCTAAGGCAGATGTCTTACCATCGAAGACTTGCACGGAAGCCGATTGATAAAGTTATTTACTGCGGGCTGTTGATTGGACGGAGTAGATTTTTTTTCCTTTCAGAGACGGGGTTGTTGAGCAGTTACTCACCAAGTTCTCTCCACCTTGTTTTTCAGTCATACGGTCAAAGCGGTTGTGAGCCTCAACCCTCGATGACAGGTGGGGCCCAGCCATCCGCGAGAGGCCTGATACATGATTGTATTCAAGTTGCAATGTGAAATGGCAAACGGATACACACGCGCATACAAGTTGCTGATACATGATTGTTGAAACAAATAAATAGAAAAGGTAGATCACATGTGCATACAAAATCTGTGCACCCAATTTTCAAGCAAGAACACCCTACTAGCCTCGCTTGGCCATCTCCGCCTCCAGGCGCTCCCTCTCTAGGAGCTGGGCTTTCTTGGCCTTCTCGACCTTCTTGTCGAGGCGCTTCTTCTCCAGCACCATAGCTTCGTTGCGGAGGAGATAAGCTTCCTTCCGCGCAAGCTGGACTTCCAGCTCGAGGGCTATGACCTTCTGATGAAGGTCGAGGTTGTTGTTCACCTGCTCCTTCAGATGGTCGGACATCTTCGTCACGATGTCCGTGGCCTTCTCGACCTGCGCTGCAGCTTCCATCGCCTTGTCCATGTACTCACAAGCTTTCTTCAAGGCAGCAACTAACTGCTCACGTAGTTCATCAACAGTAGTCGTCAGGTCGGCGATCACCGACCGCTCCGCCGGCGTCAGCTCCTCGGAGGCAGAACTGTCCTTGCACATAGATGCAGTCAAGATCCGGAAGATGATGTCAGTGTACCACTTTGAACAGATCTAAATAAAGATGCAACAAGGAGGTAAACAACCGGATCAATACAAAACTTAACCCACATCTACCTCATGGAAGCAGATCGCTTGCGCGGTGAAGCCATGAATGGAGAAACACGCGAGGATATATTTTTCGAAGAGTGTGGGCACTGAGATGTATCGACGATGAAGTACGAAGGGGAGGCGGTCAGCACCTCTATTTATGGAGCACGGGATCTGAGGAGGCGGTTTCGGAAGTCATGGCGACGCCACGTTCCCACGTATTCGTTTCCCCACGCCCCCTCAACTACACGTTTCCCCACGCCTTATTTATCTAAGCGTGAGTTCAACTAGGTAAGTGTACTGACGCAGGATAACTACATGAACATTTAAAACACACTTTGAGTTCTCCCCACCTTGTTTTTCAGTTGATTCAATTTCTGTCATAAACGGCCAAAGCGGCTGAGCCTCAACCCTCGATGACAGGTGGGGCCCAGCCAACAAACACTCGGTCGTTGCTAAAAAAATTGGTCAAAACTATCTGACAGATGGGCCTGGAGCCAACATGTAGAAACAGCCCTCTTACGCAAACAATGTCATAAATTACAACATTGTATGACAGGTAGGGTCCAGGATCTAACCGTCCTGCTCGTTGCCAGTCAACGAGTCATACAAGGACACCACCTGGCGAGCGACGAAAAATTCGCGACGTTCTACGTGAGTAAGACCTGTTTCGTCATAGGAAACTGGGCTCAAGTTTGCATAATGGGCCGGGGACGAAAATCCACGACGTAAAGTACGTGGAACGTCGTGAACCAAAGGCCCATGAATGAAAGAACCAAAACGTCGCGAGCAAAATCAGCTTTTTGACCCACCATGACGGAACACACGACGTTATCGGAACATCACCGAAAAAACGTCGAGGATGGGCGAATGTTTGGTAGTGTGTGCTGCAAATGCATGCCCACAAATGCAACCCCCTGGGCCTTGTTGTCCACAAGGTGGCCGAGAGCAACCATGAGGGCTTCCTCCGTGAACCCGACGGCATCCATGACAGCCATGTACAGGTCAGGGTGCATGTCAGTTGGCTTGCTCTCACGAACGCCTGGATCTCGTCGTCGCCAAGAGCTCCCATCTTCATCTTCCCTCCAGCAGCAGCAACTGCTGCGGCAGCTCTCGGATCTCCATTGGCATCAGCAGGCTTGTCCGGACCGTCAAGCACGATGGTCTCGGACTCCTGGGTCTCGCTGAAGTCCAGCTGGCCACTGAGAGGATCCCCTAACCCCCTGGCAAACTTGCCGGTTGCCAACCCATAAGAGAAGATCATCTGCATCTGCGTGTAGTTCACGATGGGCTTGTTTAGGAACTCGGCGTCCTTGGGGTGATCCTACAGGTTAGGAACAAGGGTTTACATCAAAGGTTTGGAACATAGGTTCAGAACTAGGTTTGGAAGATGCGCTAACCGTGACATGCCCCTCGTAGTGGTCATTCTCAAGGACGATGGTGTAGGATTCTTCACACCATTGAGCCCCGCTCAAGTCACGCAGTTTGGTCACCATGAGCCACCTTTGCCTCCACTTCCTCAGGTGATTGTACACCTGAGTAGAAGTGACCTCAGCTCCACAGTGAACAAACAAAGTTTGGCGACGGTCTTGAGGTGGCATTCTTTGAAGCCCTTGTCGGTCCTAACACCGGTCTTGATGAGAGCACATATCTGGTTAAGCACAAATGTGGACATGAAAGGAAGCCATTTCATGGTCCCCTTCACCCCAGCCTTAGCCTTGGCCACCTTGGCTTTGGCGGCCGCATCGATGGAGGCTAAGTACTCTTGCACCACAGTAGAGCAAGCAGGATCGGCGGGAAGAACTGGCATCTCCACCTGTGAGTCCTCAACCCATGAAGAGATCTGAGAGTACCCAATGGGGATCAGGGCCTGACTAAGGTCGTCGCATTCCTACATCGGTTACGAATCAGTGGCTAGAACAACATTATCATAGCTCCTACACATGCTCACGGAACTACAACATCTACACAAGCTCAAGAACTTGAAAAACTACACAAGCTCAAGAACTACAACAACTACACAAGCTCAAGATCTACAAGAACTACACAAGCTCAAGAAGTACATCAACTACACATGCTCAAGATCTACAACAACTACACAAGCTCAAGATCTACAAGAACTACACAAGCTCAAGAAGTACATCAACTACACATGCTCAAGATTTACAACAACTACACTAGCTCAAGATGTACAAGAACTACACATGCTCAAAGATCTACAAGAACTATTCAAGCGCAGATCTAGGTGAGCACTTAGGGTTTTGTACTTACAGCCATGGGTGAAGTCGAGGACGAAGGAGGACACCTCGAGGAAGAATACCATCTCCCACCGCCGTAGACACCGCCGCCGCCGCCTGCCGGGGAAGAGGCCGCCGCTTACCTGCTCGCCGACCGGTGGTTGAGAGCTCGGTCGGAGGGGGGAAATGGTGGCTTGATTTTGGGCGGTCACCGGAATGGGTGTAAATAGGGAGGAGTTTGGCGGGCGGTGACCGAATTTCTCCTGCCCCCTTTTTCGCTGCAGCGTGCGGGCTCCCGCCATCTCCATGCTCGCACGAGCAGCTGCAGGCGGGGGAGCGAAATTGCAGCAGAGGGCGAGAGAACGAGCCTGGCTCCCGGGGCACGGTCGATCTGAGCGTGCCTCTCGGGTCTGGCCCGAGGCTGCTTTGAAGACCGTGCTGGCCTGGCCCGGGAGCTCGCACAGGCAACCAATCAACGGGCCGTTGCAGCTGGCGGGCCTGGCCGGCCTATCTACAGGATACCAAACGCGCCCTTGTGGAATTTGCAGTGTAAAGAACGGATATCTCATTGTTCAGAACGTTCAGGTCATCAGGAAGGAAACAGCAGACCCATCTCCATCTGCCTTTTCAACAACAAAAAAAGCAAAAAAGGGTGGGCTACTAGGAAGAGTAATGTTTGCTGGCAGACTTGTTACTCATAATTATGATACAACACTGGGAGTGATCAGAAAAGCAAACAAAATACAATGTAAAAACATGAGGATCCAAAAGAAACATTTCATTCTAAAGAACTTGGGATTTTTTTTTGAGAATTAATAACTTGGGAATTGATAAAGCCCGTAGCGCAGAGACAAGTTTGCTAGTACTCCCTCTGTTACTTGATGTAAGGTTATAGTTTTTTCAGAAAAAATCCAAAATAAAATATATGGCATAATGTGATTTGTGGACAGTTTATCCATTTAATCCTAATTTATAGGTGTATTGTTTTCAATATGTATCTATCAGGGACTCATATCTCCCAAAGAAAAATCCAGAACAAAATGAGTCCGCCGCATGTCAAATACCCATATCTTAATTTCCGTTCAGAAAACTATACACCTTACATTAAAAAAATGGAGGGAGTATCCATCCCAAAATAAGTGTCTTAGATTTGCCCAAATATGGATGTATTTTGACATGAAACATATCTAAATACATCCACATTTGGACAAATCGAAGACATTTTTTATGGGATAGGGTGGGAGATTCTAAAAATAAAAGGGTGGTCTGATCTCAAAAGAAAAGAAAAGGGTGGGCCACTAGGAAAAGTATGCCAGACTACTACCTACCACGACTTCCATTATAAAGTTTATCCCCGCACTGAAACTTCTATTATCTAGTCAGTGTGCATGTCCGTTCAAAGAAAAAATCAGCGTGCATGATTGTGTGACATGAACAGCGTGTAGCCCTCATATTCCCTGTAACAGGATCGTGTGATGAAGTAAACATCATGTATCATCTGTTCGAGAATGTTTGGGAAAGCTTCTAAGCATATTAGGGAACAGGAGGCATCTGGGAGGAAATGGTTAGTTCAAGAGACCTAACATGTAGTGCTTCTCTTGATAGTTGGATAACTGGAGTTAATTAACACCCCTTGTACTCTACCTGGGAGCGGGATTGAAGTGCCGTACGTGATGAACTGGTGGCTAGAATGTCAATAGAACCATGTGCATAAGCACAGCTAATCCATTGTTGCAGGCAAGAAGCTATACCAAACATGTAGGGTATTTCTCGCGAGGAAAGAACCAGTTGAACGCCTATTATCGTGGAGGTGAAGTTAGGCTCCTTACACTACCACCGTGACTACCACGAGACTTTGTATGAGCTGGTCTTCATCCATAGGATAGGTCTTCGAACTGATTCATACACATTAATAAATAGCCTTATGCCCTTATCAGCGTGAGGAAGCCTTTTGTGCTAGTATGTTCAATATTCATCATATGTTTACTTCACGATATTTCAGGTGTCAAATTACATCTGCACGGAAAAAACAGCAGACGCGTCCTCGCGCTCCTCTCCTCTCCTCCCCACCCCCACCAAACCCTAAACCTAGCCGGCGCCGCCGCCGGCGGGCGCCGCCCCCTCCCTTCCGCCTCCCCCTCCTCCCTCTCCCCTGTCTCGCCCCCCGCGTGGGCGAGCAGGGGAACCTTAAGCCGCCCCTCTTAGACCCCCCCCCTCTTCTCTTCCCCGCCGTCGTCGGGTCGGGCCGGGCCGCCAGGCTCTGCCTGTGCGGTGCCGGTGCCGGCGGCGACCAGTCTCTACCCGCGCGTGCAGGCTGCTGGCGCGGCACGCGGCGGTGCGACTCGACCAGCTTCGGTCCGGAGCTCTCCGGGCGGCCATGGTGGCAGTGGGCGGCCGATTGGCGGCGGGGAGCTGCGGCAGCCTGCGTGCGGCCGGCAGCGTCCTTTCCTGCTCAGATCTGGGCCCAGGCGGGGCCCATCTGGGCTTGGACGGGCCGCCCAGGCGTGGAGGCGGCACTCCCGTGGACGGAGGAGTAGGGACCTGGACGATAATGGCGGCGTCGGCGGCATCCTTGCTGCAATGCGGCGGCGGGGCTTTACGTGCCATTTTGGGCTCGGCCGGGCCAGTGAGGGCCTGGTTTGCCTTGCTGCGGCATCCGGTTGGCTGCACGCGTGCCAATGTGCCGCCATCTCTCGCCGGGATCCCTTTACTCGGTTTCCGACCTCGCGACATTGGTTGCGGTGAGGCGACGATGATGACTACAAGGCCGTGGTGGCGTGTGCTGGTGGGCGGCAAGATTGGTGGAGCTATATATACGTAGCGCCTGGGATGTGGTTTGGAGGTCGGGAGAAATCCATGTCGCCTCGACACCGACGCGGTGATGCCTGCGGGTGTCACCTTCCTTCCTGAAGGGCGTCGGGATACCTCTTTCCCACCCTCAACGTACCGGGGGAAACCCTAGGACAGACCGAGGGAAACCTTTGGAAATGTCCGGGCAGTAGCGTCGTCGTCGTTCCCTCCTTGGAGGTACTGCTGGGTACGAGGCACTTCAGAAGGCTGGGAGCGTGGTGGATTCTCCGGAGGGCGCAGCGGCTGCAAGTCATCTGGTTTTTCGTCGAACCGCCGATATTGGCTTTGTTTTCTCTTGTTTGTGCTTTTTTGTTTCTTTTGGGCATGAGTGTGTTGTTTGCCCCAACAGTATCATGTGGTTGTATCGGTTGGTTGCTATATTATATAGCTGGACGAAAGCCTGTTTCGTGGTAAATTACATCTGCACTGCAATACGCAGTAGGAGGAAACGCATAGAAAGACGTACCAAAGGTACTGGTCAACACTAGCAAACATGCCGTGCATTGCAACGGGCGAACAAATTTCAACCTAATACACAGATAATATATTACTTTCTTAAATTTACATAAAATAAATCAGCAAGTCAGAAAAGATAGTGGAAACAAAGATACCATTGGTTCCCATTCGAACTTGGTTTTCTTTTGGCTGCACATTGTGACATTGCCATGTGCACAATACGGCCTCCAAATACCGCTTAAAATTGCCTCAGAAGGTCCTTGCTCCGGGTTTACAAACTTGAGCGGGGTATTTACACTTCTTTCCCTTATAAGTCCGTAGGGACGACAATTTCTGAGAGGAAATCATGAGAATGCAGAACAAATACTCATTGTATATATATTTTTTAGGTTAAAACGGTCGTATCCGCCGTCAGAGATAGAATAGAGGTTTATATACATAATTTTTAGAAAGGGAAAATCCCTTTACAAAAACTATACATGTTAGTCTTTCTGGAAAGGACTGCAACAAGTACCACCCCAAAGCACCACTTTTATTTCCCACATCCACTCATGTATCAAGAAATTTTGGTTTTGATTGTAAGATGGTTAAAAAAAATCCACATACAACTGAAACTGGAAAATGTAAAACGGCCATTCATCTGAAACACTTCCCTAAGGCGAATTGTCCAATACAAAACAGTTGTAAATTTCCAGAATGTATAGTAGAGTTGAATCTAATATGACCTGAAATTCCTTTTAGTATATTACTAAATAAAAGCAAACGACTGTAAGACTGCGTGCAAAGGCTAATTCATACTCACATGGTATCAGTTTACTCAGGAGAAAAGGAACCCTCGCCACGATAGTGAAGAGCTACAAGCCTACAACATCACTGATTGAGACGGAGAGTAGCAACATCAGGCGGTGACAGAGAAAAGGAGAGAAAACCAACAGCGGCAAGTGACGAGAGACAGAAGCATCACACTCGGTGCTCCCGAGAGACAGAGCATCGGCAGCAGCAGCCGCAACAGCTGCGCTAGAGAGAGAGAGAGAGAGAGAGAGAGAGAGAGAGAGAGGCGCATGGGAGCGAGCAAGAAGCCAAGAAGCCAGCGCAGGGTCGGCGACGAGGGCAGCTCGCAGTGCTTGGAGGCGCCAAATGGGAAGTGAGCGGACGGCGGCGAGCTCCATCCGCAGCCGGATCTGAGAAGCTTTGGTCAGGGCGGCCAGAGCGGCTCTCATGACCTTTAAGGAGCAGAGGTCACAAGGGGTACGCCGTACGCGGAGGAGGTTCGGGTCGGCGGAGGCCGGCCAGAGCGGCAAGGAGCAGAGGTCACAAGGGTACGCCGTACGCGGAGGAGGTTTAGGTCGGCGGAGGCCGCCGGGCATATGGGCGGCGTGGAGGAGGTCCGGGACGACGGCATCTGGCAGGCACAGAGGCGGCGAAAAGAATCTCAAAGGCGAGGCTCAAATGAAATCGCGTACACGGCTTTCAGGCCGCAGCCTGGCGGGCGGCGAGGAACCTGGCCGCAGAGGGCTGGCGGCGGATCGGAGACTCGAGGGGATTTGATGTTTTTTTCGTTCGGTCGTTTCACTTGGGTGGCAGAAGTTGTAATATCTCCCAACTCACAGGGGTAAAATTGGCAATTCAAAAAATACACCATCACCACCTCAAGCCATATTATATAGTAGAGATATATGATTAGTGGAAAACAATAAGATATAACGAGTGTTGGAGAGTGATGCAGCGAAAGTGTCTTGATTGTGCAAGGTTGATAGAGCTATTAGCAGGGCAACCACTAAACTATCATAATTCATACTGTAATGAATTGTTAGCACTAAATACTTACAATCCCTAAGTTCTTGACCAATGAAGGCTGACACATATTGTGCCTCTTAAAACTATAGAGAACTAATGACGGCTCAAAGAATTTCATACCGGCTAAGAATGTCACTTCACATGATGCCTAGTGTCGAGGGGTCACCTCGGCAGATCCTAGTTTCGAGTACCCGGGTTGATTGAAGGGGGAGAGATTGTGAGTGCTGGTAGTTACCACGGCTGACAAACAAGGCGATTTACCCAGGTTCAGGCTCCCGAAGGATAATACCCTACTTACTGCTTGTCTGATCTGTATTAATGGAGTCGAAGGTTACAATGGTGATCCCGGCGAGATGGCGATCTTGCTAGGGTTTCGATGGTGAGTATGGATGTCCCCTCGACAGAGGTCCCTCCTAGCCTTTATATGGAGGCTAGGTCTCAGGAGTTCGGTGTCGGTTAGGTTTACAAGGTTTGGTAAGTATCTACCGACCTAAGCTTCGACTTCCTTGGGACATACGTTGTCCTTGTTGGGCCCTTCACGGGCCTGCAGTGGCTAATCTTGAGGCTTGGCGTGCACTAGGTATCTCATAGTGGGGCACCCGAAAGGTAGGCCCACGTCAGTAGCCCCCGAGTACTTGTCGAATCGTAGAATCGGGTAAGGACTCCTTTCTCTGTGCACGCCTTTCTTCACGAGTCGAACGTTTGTCGACTGCCTTGATGTGCTTCCTCTTGAGTTGATGACTCGAACATGTGATGTGCGGCTGAGCAGCCTAATCCTTTGAAAATGTCGACTGCATTCCATCGGGAGCGCGAACAGTGCTCCCGATGGGAGTAGCCCCCGAGATTAAGATGTATTGCTTGTAATTGAGGTTAATCTCAAAAATCTCTCTCAGTCGAAAAGAAATTCTCGAACCCCTCCCGATGGGAGTAATTGTAAACAACTACTGATAAATCAGAGTCCTTTTTCAGCCTATTTGGCTTACTATGTGTTTGCACTTTTTGAGTGCTTGCTCAGCCTGACGGCTTACTCATGTAACTCGAATGGGTTCGAGTGTTTGCTCAGCCTGAAGGCTTACTCGTGTGACTCGAATGTGTTCGAGTGTTTGCTCAGCCTAAAGGCTTACTGGTGTGACTCGAATGTGTTCGAGTGTTTGCTCAGCCTGAAGGCTTACTGGTGTGACTCGAATGTGTTCGAGTGTTTGCTCAGCCTCGTGGCCTACTGCTGTGCTTCTTGATGCTGATGTCATTGATGACGTTTTCTTCTCTGCCACCGATGGGACATGACACTGCGGTCCCGCTGTCAGTATTGGTCTGCGGCGACGTTTGCGGTTCCTGATTTGACCACTCTGCGCGAAAATTTCGCGGAGTGATGATGGTTTCCTCTTTTCCCGTGCGTAGTGGGCGGCGTGGCTCGCGACGGTTGCGTTTTCCACCTGCCAAGTGTAGGGCTGGATGGAACGTGCCGTTTGTAGATGCCGATTGGACGATTGCGATGCGCCGTTACCTCGGTATATTAGATTCACTGCGGCGTGGGGAAAGTTATCCCTTCATCATTCTCGCCGCTTCCATTCCGAGCCTTTCTCCTCCTCGCGCTCCATCGCCATTGCTACTCCTTGCAAAGCTACCTCCACCCATATGATGAAGAGGGCCGGTGATAAGAAGGCCAAGAAGGCGAGCAAGGAGAAGGCCGCCGCCGATGATCTCGACTTGAAGAGGGTGGACTGCGACTGGTCCAAGTCCTCTGTGAAGGCCTCGGATCTTGACGATCTTCGCGAGAAGAATTTGCTCCCACCACTGGAGCAGCTGAAGACGCGCGCCCCAGGGAAGGAGGTAATCTCAGCTCCGCGCAATGGAGAGCGCGTTTGCTTTGTAGATATCTTGCACAGAGGCTTCTCCTTTCCTCTGCATGATTTCGTCCATGGTCTCTTGAATGCCTATGGGATTCAGATGCATGATCTGACTCCCAATGGTATCCTGAGCATCGTGAGCTTCTTCTTGCTCTACGAGTGCTTTTTGGGGATTGTCCCCAACTGGCTGCTGTGGATGAGAATCTTCAACGTGAAGCGCAACGTCGGGAAGGGGCGCATTGTCTACCCCGTCGGAGGCTTCGGCATCCAAGTGCGCGGCGACATTGCCTTCTTCCAGATGAAGAAATCCAACTCTGTCCAAGGCTGGCGGAACAGGTGGTTTTATGTTAGCTGCGAGCAGGCCGGGCTGCCTGACTTCGTGGCTGACAAACCGCTGAAGAAGACCAATGCCTGGGCGCACTCCTTGTCGAAGGAGGAGAAGGCGATTGTGAAGCCGCTGGTGTCGACCATCGCTGGCTTGCTGAAGTCGCGGAGCAAGGAGGCGGGTGGCGTACACCTCATCGCCACGGTCGTCCAAAGGCAAGTGCAACCGCTGCGAGCCCGTATCCACCCGATGTGGGAGGATCAAGGTGCCAACGACTCTACTCACTTGTCTTCGACTGAGCTGAGTGATGACGAGGTCGTCCAGAAAGTGAAGGCCATCACCAGCCTGCGGGCAGCTGACCCATGCAACATCAAGTGCCCCATCACTCCGTATGGGGTAGAGAGGCGAGTGCCTGAGGTAAAATTTTCCTGCTTTCTGTAATTGCAGTACTCCATTGTTTTTGTTGTTTTCTTACTCGAATTTTCTTTGGATGACAGGGTCACCCTAGATTCGAGTGCCTTCCTCCACTGATGGAAAATGGCCCACATGAAGAAGCCGCATTCCCTGAAGAGGAACCGGCAGATGATGAAGAAGAAATTCCTTCCGCTCATTCTCCTGAAGAAGAGCTAGAAGAGGTCGAAGTTGATGAGGACGAGGCGCGGCCGCAGAAGCGCCCACGACAAGGTGACTCTGCTGCGAGTTCACCCTCGAGGCACACGACTGCGCTGGAGGATGATGACGACACGGGTTCTTCTTCTCCGAGCGCCAGGGAATCAAATGATCCTCAGGAGCCGCTGAGTGTGGATCCCCTCGACTCAGCGCCACCTCTGGAATTTGGCAGGATGCCCTCTGTCTCCGTCGACCGTGATGACGAAGAGATAAGGTAAGTAACTTGTCTTGAATTTGTTATCTGTAGCGTTTTTCGAATCTTGATCGTCTTTATATTGTGCTGTAGTGGTCGCACCGGCGCTGCGTCTCCCACACATGGTACGGAGCACACTTCCGCTCCCTCCATGGAAGAGAAACAACCGAAGGCTCCAGATGCGGGTGCCGCGGCCACGACTGAAGTGGCGAAGGCTTCGACTTCTGCTGTACCGGAGGAGCTGGTCGTCCCCACGCCTAGTCCAGCATCTGTGCTCGAGCACGTAAGTACTCTTCTATAGATTGAATCATTGGGAGCACGAACAGTGCTCCCGATGGGAGTAGCCCCCGAGGCTGTGTGCAACTAGTATAGTTGGGCACAGACTAAACTTTTACTTATGAATATTGCAGCCCTTCTATCGCCAGCAGGTGGCAGGAGCCGAAGCTTACATTCTTCTGGAGCAGGAGAGGAATCAACTCCTTGCTGACCTGAAGCAGGCGAAGTGTACGCTCTTTCTCATAATGTCCTATTCGAATGTTTGATTCTTCTCTTCTGTCTCAATGTTGTTTTCTTCCCAGTCGATCAGCAAACTGCGGCCACCCGAGTGGCTGAGCTAGAGGCTGAGAACGAGAATGCCAAGAAGGCACTCGAGGAGGCCAAAAAGCGCGAAGATGAGAAGCGCGACTCGGAGAAGGCTCAGGTGGAACGCTTACTCGCACTCGCTGACGTTGTTGGCCGTAACTCTCCTCCTACTTTTTTGATATGCTATTTCTTCTTATCTGTCGATCGAATGCTGATCCTTTACCTTGATGTAGGTGCTTGTGGTGGTGCTCCTCCTGCCGACTCTTCCAGCAACAACAATACCTTGGAGCAGGCTGTAGGTTTGTCGACAGGGTTTGCGCCTACGCTTCGGCTGCGATGGCAAAATCTTCTGGAGCTCTGGCGACTGTCTACCAGGGCATCTTCCCTAACAAGCCAGCGCCAAGTGACATCAACACACTAGCTTCACCGTTCGGCACTGGGTCGACAATCATGGCGGACTACACCCGCGCGTAGACGGTACGCGGCTCGGAGCTCACCTTCCAACTGTTGCTTGGGCATCAGGTTGCAGGTGACTTTGACAAAGTCGTTAGCCAGTTCCCCAAGAAGCCTGATGGCAAGACGCAGTCGCTGAGTGCGGTGAAGCCGGAGGCGAGTTGACTGGCGAAAGAGGTCGTGTCTCTTTTTGAAAAGCGGGTCGCCAAGGCTGCTGAAGCGGCGGCTCGCAAAAGTAGATCGATGTCCGAGTCAGTGTCATAGGCTAGATGTATCCTTCTGCCTGATCTTGTCTTTCTGTAATGAATTCCTAAATTCGATGCTTCTCGCTGCTAAGGCCTTTTATTTTGTGATGTAAACATTTGCCTGAACCATTGAAGTCGAATCTTTGTTGTATTAAGTATCGTTTGCTCTGCTGGCTTGTGCAATGTCTGAGTTCTTGATTCTTGACTTTTCCCGTCTGTTTAAACAGGATGAGCCGAACATAGATTCCAGGAGAGTCGACTGGCCAGAGGCTGCTCCAACACCAACTGCTCCTCGGTGAAGGGTCGAACATCGTCCTCGTCTCACTCGAAGCCAGAACGACCAGAAATTGATATCTTGGATGAGGAAGCGGATCGTCGACTTGGAGAAGTTGTTGAAGGATAACCAGAAAGAACTCGACCAGCTAAGGGCGCGACCTTCTCCTTCAACTGAGCGCGAGCAATACTTGCTTAGTGAAATGGATTTGATCTGTCGACAGCTGCAGAGTAAGTACCCTAAGTTGGTTCTTTCAACTTGTACAGCATTGTCTTCGAGTTTGAAATTGTAACTTTTCTTGCTTGGTTGCTTTGCAGATGTGAACCCTGACTGGAAGGCTGAACAGCTCCGTGTGGAGCAACGTGTTGAGCGAGAGGCGAAGGGCACTGCCTCGGGTGCTCAATATTTCTGGTTTGATACTCCCAAGGCCAAGGTGCTGGCTCTGATGTAGGACCGCACTTGGCGCGCGGCGATCTTACTTGTAGGGTGCCAGAAGACCTTGTCGAAACTGCACCGGGTGATGTTTCCCCATAATCCGCAGCCGCAAGGGATATTTGGGCTTATGGACCAGTTTCAAGATGGTGCGACCGTGAAGCAGATCGTCCACGCTCAACTGGTGGCTGGAGCGAATATCGCCTTGGCATATTTCCGTAAGCACCGGCCACACTTTCCACTCGACAGAGTTGTTGATGGCTTGCCCGACGCCGAGAATTATGCCGAGTCCTTGGCGTATGCGAGGCAGATGGTCGAACAAGTCCAGCGCCACACTGAGCAGCTTGTAGGTCCATTGGATGCACCCAAGGATGAACCTAAGTGGTAGAGAGAGTAAAAAACTTGGTTAGTAACTTGTAATTGAGAGGGTTGACCTCTAAACTCATATGTGAATATGATGTATGTAACTGCAAATGCGTCTTCGAGTATGTTGGAAACTTTCGTTTACACCTGTGCGGCGCAGTCCCCGAGCATTCAGGTGTGGCCTAGGCTTTGATTTGTATGCTTGTGCGGCGCGGCCTCCGAGTGTTCGGGCGCGGCCTAAGCTTTTCTTTCGACTTGTATGGCGCAGCCCCCGAGCGTTCGGGTGCGGCCTAAGTTTTTCACTTGAGCTTATGTGGCGCAGCCCCCGAGCGTTCGGGTGTGGCCTAAGTTTTCACTTGAGCTTGTGTGGCGCAGCCCCCTGAGCGTTCGGGTGTGGCCTAAGCTTTTCTTTCGACTTGTGTGGCGCAGCCCCCGAGCGTTCGGGTACGGACTAAGTTTTTCATTTGAGCTTGTGTGACGCAGCCCCCGAGCTGTCGGGTGCGGCCTAAGCTTTTCTTTCGACTTGTGTGGCGCAGCCCCCGAGCGTTCGGGCGCGGCCTAAGTTGTTCACTTGAGCTTGTGCGGGGCAGCCCCCGAGCGTTCGGGTGCGGCCTAAGCTTTTCTTTCGACTTGTGTGGCGCAGCCCCCGAGCGGTCGGGTGGGGCCTAAGTTTTTGGTTAGGAACCTGTATGGCATAGCCCCCGAGTGCTCAGGTGCGGCCTAGGTTTTTTCTTTGAACTTGTGTGGCGCAGCCCCCGAGCGTTCGGGTGCGGCCTAGGTTTTTTCTTTTGAACTTGTGTGGCGCAGCCCCCGAGCATTCGGGTGCGGCCTAAGTTTTTTCTTTTGAACTTGTGTGGCGCAGCCCCCGAGCGTTCGGGTGTGGCCTGAGTTTTTTCTTTTGAACTGTGTGGCGCAGCCCCCGAGCGTTCGGGTGTGGCCTAAGTTTTTTCCTTTGAACTTGTGTGGCGCAGCCCCGAGCGTTCGGGTGCGGCCTAAGTTTTTCTTTTGAACTTGTGTGGCGCAGCCCCGAGCGTTCGGGTGTGGCCTAAGTTTTTTCTTTTGAACTTGTGTGGCGCAGCCCCCGAGCGTTCGGGTGCGGCCTATGTTTTTTTCTTTGAACTTGTGTGGCGCAGCCCCCGAGCGTTCGGGTGCGGCCTAAGTTTTTGGTTAGGAACCTGCATGGCGCAGCCCCCGAGTGCTCAGGTGCAGCCTAGGTTTTGTATTGCTTTTTGACTGCAAAAAGTAAAGGAAAGAGCTTGTTTCTTCAAACCACTTCATATATTAAGCTAGCAAGTCGCCTCATTAAAAACCTTCCAGTCCCCTTAGGTACCCTGAAAGGAAAAGAGCGCGTCTGAAACCTGCTGCTTGCTGACGTGTGAGTACAGTTACATTGGGGTGTCGACTAAGCATAGAAGTGACGGAGCTGCGCCGCGTTCCATGGGTTGCTGCAGGGCTCCAATGTCTTCGAGTTCTTCAGGCGGTAGGCACCATTGCCAAGTGCTTCCGTGATGATGTGCGGTCCTTCCCAGGGGATGCGAGCTTGTGCACCTTCTTCTGCTTGAGTCGCAACACCAGGTCACCAGGGACGAAAGATCTGGCTCACAGTCGTCGACCGTGGTAGTTGCGAAGGCTTTGCTGGTATATGGTTGTCCGAGAGAGCGTGATGTCCCGAGCCTCGTCAAGCATGCCTTTATCATCCTCCATTGCTTCATCAGCGTCTGACTCGTCATAGAGCACTACGCGGGGTGCGTCAAAGCGTATTTCGTGTGGCATGACTGCTTCGGCTCCGTAGACCATGAAGAAGGGGGTGTACTGGGTGGATCTGTTGGGTGTGGTGCGCAGGCTCCACAGCACGGCTGGTAACTCTTCCACCCAGGCTCCTGCGGCACGTCTGAGTGGCACGAACAGGCGCTTCTTGAGGCCATGACAGACAAGTCCATTTGCCTTCTCGACTTGCCCGTTGGATTGGGGATGTGCGACTGAGGCATAGTTGAGTTTGATGCCTTGGTCTGCGCAGAACATTTGAATTCTTCAGCTGTGAAGTTGGTGCCATTATCGGTGATGATGTTGGGCACGCCGAATCTGAAGATGATGGACCTGATGAAGTTGACTGCGGACGATGCAGTCAAACTTGTGATTGGAACAGCTTCGATCCACTTGGTGAACTTGTCGACTGCGACGAGCAGGTGCGTGTGCCCGCCAGGGGATGACTTCTTCAAGGGACCCACCATGTCGAGCCCCCACTGGGCGAAGGGCCAAGCGAGTGGTATTGTTTTGAGCTCGGATGCGGGTGCATGTGGCTTGGTGGCAAACTTCTGGCATCCGATGCATCTCTTGACCATGTCCTCAGCTTCTTGCATGGCGGTGGGCCAGTAGAATCCCGCTCGAAAGGCCTTGGCAACGAGGGCGCGACTGCTGGCATGGTGCCCGCAGGTACCCGCGTGGATGTCGAGCAGGATGGCCTTGCCGTCTTCAGGGTCGATGCAACGCTGCAGCATTCCTGATATGTTGCGCTTGTAGAGCTCTCCATTGATGATCGTGAAGACTTTGGCATGGCGAGTGATGCGCTTGGCTTCTGTCGGGTCTTTTGGCAATTCCTTTCGCAGCATGTACGCGAGAAAAGGATTAGTCCATGTAGGTTCGATCAACAGTAGCTCGATGGGGTGCGTGTCAGGCGTCTCCTGGTCCTTTGCTAGCGAGTCGGGCGAGCCTGAGGTCGATGTCGAAGGCTCTTGCGGCTGCTTCAGCTTGAGGAGCGCTGCGTGATGCACTCGAGGAAGACTCCGTCGGGCACCGTCTCCTTTCTTGAGCCAATGTTAGCGAGTATGTCCGCCTCTTCGTTGCTTTCGCGGCCCACGTGGCGCAGCTCGCAGCCTTCGAAGTTACCCTCCATGATGTTGTACAGGTCCCGGTATGCGATCATGTTGTCTGCGATGGCGTCGCAGTCCTTCATGGTTTGCTGCACGAAGAGGTTCGAATCCCCGTAGATCATGAGATGAGTGGCACCGCAGTTCTTGGCCAATTGCATGCCGTGGAGGAGACCCTCGTCCTCTGCCTCATTGTTTGTTGGTCTCTTGAAGGTCATCTGTAGCACGTAGCGGAGCTTGTTGCCTTTAGGTGAGATCAGAATGACCCTGCACCCGCGCCATCGTATTTCTTGGAGCCATCGAAGTACATGTTCCAGGCGTTGGATAGGTCTAGGATGGATGGTAGCTGCGCTTCGATCCACTCAGTCGTGAAGTGGGGGAGTACTTGTGCCTTGATTGCTCTCGGGTGCGCGTACTTCAGTTCCCATGGGCCTAACTCGATGACCCACTTGGCGACTCTTCCCGTGGCATCTGGGTTGGTGAGGATGTCTCCGATGGCGGATGAGCTAACCACCGTTATCGGGTGCCCAGAAAATAGTGCACCAGCTTCCTTGAGCTCATGAAGACACCATATGCTAGCTTCTGGTAATGCGGGTGCTTGGACATGGATAGAACCTCGCTGAGGTAGTAGATGGGTCGCTGCACAAGGTGCCCTTTGCCCTCATCTCGCTCGACGACGAGGACTGTGCTGACCACTCGATTGGTTGCCGCGACGTAGAGGAAGATGGGTTCCTTTTCAGCGGGTGCGACGAGGATGGGCGGAGTCGACAGGACGCGTTTGAGTTGTGTGAACGCTACCTGCGCTTCTTCCGTCCACTCGAACTTGTCCGCTTTTTTCATCAGTTGGTAGAAAGGGAGTGCCTTTTCGCCCAACTTACTATTAAATCGACCGAGTGCCGCGATTCGACCAGACAGGCGCTGGACTTCTCGGAGCTTGGTCGGAGGTGGCATCATCAGAATGGCTTCTATCTTCTATGGATCTGCTTCGATTCCTCGTGCTGACACCAGATACCCGAGCAGCTGTCCTGCGGGTACGCCGAAAGCGCACTTGTCTGGGTTGAGCTTGATCTGGTACTTGTTGAGGTTCGCGAATGTCTCGCGCAGGTCTTGGAGGAGCGTGTCCTCCTTGCGAGTCATGATGACGATGTCGTCGACGTAGACATGAACGTTCTTCCCGATCTGCAGCTCGAGGCAGTTCTGCATCATGCGCTAGTAAGTGGCACCAGCGTTCTTGAGTCCGAAGGGCATCGTCTGGTAGCAGAAGACGCCGTGAGGCATGATGAAGGCCGTTTTCTCCTGGTCTTCGACTCTCAGCTTGATCTGGTTGTAACCCGAATATGCATCCAGGAAACAGAGGCGCTCGCAGCCTGCGGTTGAGTCGATGATCTGGTCGATGCGTGGCAGAGGGAAGTGGTCCTTCGGGCAACACTTGTTGAGGCCGGTGAAGTCGACGCACATGCGGAGCGCAGTCAATTTCTTCTTCTCGACTAGGACTGGGTTAGTGAGCCAGTCTGATTTCTTGATCTCTCGAATGAACCCAGCGTGACGTAGTCTGTCGATCTCTTTGGTGATGAAGATTCGCTTCGGCTCGGGGATGCGGCACATGGTTTGTTTGACTGGTCGTGCATCATCTTTTAACTGGAGAGAGTGCTCGGCAAGTTCCCTGGGTACTCCTGGCATATCTGAAGGTTGTCAGGCGAAGATTTCCCAGTTCTCACAGAGGAACTTGACGAGCACGCTTTCCTATGCGCTAGTCAGGCTTGTTGAGACTCGAGCGGTCTTCTCAGGGTCCGTCGGGTGGACTTGGACTGCTCATGTGTCATTGGTGGCGTTGAACGCTGCGTCGTATGTTGGTTTCTTGGCAACAGGGAAAATGGTCCTGTCGTTGTCGCGAGACACCTCTTCGAGTTGTTCTTGCATGCCGAAGGACTCGAAGATCTTGTTGAAGTCTCTGTCGCATCTATCTGATCGATCAAAGTCACCGTTCACCGTGATGACTCCTTTCGGGCCCGGCATCTTCAGCATGAGGTAGGCATAGTGAGGTACGGCCATGAATCTTGCGAATGTTGGGCATCCAAGTATCGCGTGGTACTGCGACGCCCAGTCGACGACTTCGAAGTTGATTGCCTCCTTTCTGAAGTGGTCAGGTGTGCCAAAGGTGACGTCGAGTGTGATCGTTCCCACGGGTAGGACTGCTTTCCCGGTACTATGCCATGGAAGGTGCTTCCGATTTGGCAAGGTTCCTCAAGGATCTGCCCATCTTCCGGAGAGTGTCAGCGAATATGATGTTGATGCCGCTGCCTCCATCCATGAACACCTTGGTCATTGCAAAGTCGCCGATCTGCGCTTCGACCACGAGTGCAGCGTGTCCTGGCCGTGGCACTTTTGGCGGGTTATCGGCTCTTGAAAAGACGATGTCGGTCTCAGACCCGCGCAGGTACTCTGGGGTCACGGGTGGACAACCGATAGCTTGGTAGACTTGTCGACTGATCAGCTTTTGGCACCTGTTCGTTGGGCGCCCCTTCTGGATCATGTTCAGTTGCCCTCGTGCGACTGGGTACTGGTCTTCCCTCACCTGAACTTCTTCCTGCTGGGGTTGCTGTTGTACGTATGTTGCTGCTGCGTTGATGCATCCAAAATGCATCTACTTTTCCAAGCACTTTGCTTCATCATTTGCTCCGGAATCTTCCCATATTTGAATAAAACAACTGAATCTGACGCTATTTTTAGCAAAGTCTCTTTTCTGGCTATATTTGCAGGAAATAAAATCGGGGAAAAATACCTTGTAATTTTCTATGGAAAAGGAGGACAGGGTGCAAAGGATGGACACGAGGGAGTGCCGGAGGGCCAAAAGGGGGTGCCCCACGCGGCCCCTGTACCTGGCCGCGTGGGCCCACCCCAAATGGGCCTCGGGCACCGCCTCGCCTTCGGTCTTCGACGTACCCCCTCATATATACGGGAAAACGCTTGACCTTGGAGGGGAGGAGCTTTCGTGAAACACACCGCCGCCGCCACCACGATCTTCGTTTCGGGGACAGATTGATCCAGGATTTCTCCTCCGGTGGAGGGATCCGGAGGCCGTCTTCACCGCCATCTTCACCGCCTTCATCTCCATCGACCATGAGCTTCCTCTCCATCACCATGTGTGAGTAGTCCGATGTAGGCACATGAGGTGGATGGGGATTGGATGAGATTGATCATGTAATGCTACCCGTTGTTCGAGATTTTAGGGATTTATCTTGAGGATACTTTTGTATTGTGTTGATGCACTTATGTTATGTTTAATGCTTGCTACTAGGGCCCGAGTGGCATGATTTCAGTACTGAACTTATATTGCCTCATCATATATTTGAGTTTGGTATTTTTTGTTCTTATGCATCTTGTATGAAGTATTTTGCTGCACTTGGTGTCACCTATTATGCTTGGGAAATCCATAGATTTAAGTTTTCTAGTTGATATTGATGCATGATATTGATGTGGAGACTAGTTATGGATGGCTCAATGTTGTTTTAGAGTGTTGCATCTTGATTTTTGATGAATATTGTTTATGGGCAGCAAGGTACCATGTTCAACAAGGGCAAGGCATTGATAGGGATGAGCTCAAGACCAAGAAGAAGTGCATGCAAAGTCTCCCTCAACCTTGATGACCAACATCTTTGGGAGGATTCCGCATACTTTGTGGGAGAGAAGTTGAAGATACACGCAACAAGATGGCAAGATCCCCATGTTCTTGAACAGTGGGGATTCAAGAGGACTTCAACATCTTCGCTGCTGCAACTGGCTACTTCGGTTTACTCAAACCCACAAGATACATACGAGGAACTCTCGCGAGAATTCCTCTCTACATTCAGATTTGAGGGTCCTGAGCTCCACAGACGTAGTAAGAAAAGTAAGGCACCCCCTCCTACCTTTGTTTGCAAATTTACTATGAGAGGGAGCGTCTCATTATGTCTCTAGAGGAATTTTGCAATGCCATTGGTGTGGCAACCACGGGGAGTTGGGATGAAACCGGTGCTGATTCTAAACCTGAACTTGTTGCATTTTGGCACTCTATCACCGTTAGCTCTCATGATAGGTTGAATAGGGGAAAATTTACTCATATACAGCACCCAAGTTTGAGGTACTTTGCGTTGTTTCTCGCAAGAGGATTTCTTGCTAGGGACAACAATTCTGCTTGCACTGGACCGATTGTTTATCTACTAAAATGTGCAAAAGAAAACACACCGTGTGGGTACAACTTGGGAGTTATTCTTGCTAGATCATTGCACACCGCTGTGAGTAGGAATATCACCGATGAAACCCCTATTTATGCTGGTGCTATTGCTACTTTAGTGTATAAGTACATTAAAAATGAGAGAGGATATGATGATAACATGGGTACTCGTGTGGGAAGGTCAAATTTACTTGATTTTACTTTGACTACTCGCATGGAAATAAGTGTGAAGTATGGGGAGGATTATTTCTATACATATTTGAGCACTAATGGGCAGCGAGTGCCCATTAGGCTCCCCTGTACTGACCTTTTTGACAGGAGTACCGGAAAGTGGAAGGTAGAGGAGGTGCCGCCACAAGAGGAGCCACAAGCTCCGAGGTACAAGGCTACCAACCTCAAGAGATGCCACCATACCCAGGCATGCAAGGATACCCACATGGTTACTACCCTGGAGTGGAAGTGGTGGATACGGCCACTATCCAGGATACTAGCTTGATCGCAAGCTTGGGGGAGTGCTTCTCTTCCTCTCCATTCGTTGTTTTATATCACTGTTGCATTGTTATGTTTAGTTTCTTATTCTGAAAATCACAAAACACAAAAAGATTTCATTTGTTTCTTTTGGTTATTTGCTTCTGGTCATTTATCTTATGCATCTAAAAACCAAAAAGAACAAAAATATTTTCGTTTTCTTGAAACAAACGCAAAAACAGAAGTGCTGAAATTGCTGAAATCTGCTCACTGTTTCATTTTTCATTTATTCCCTGTAACTCCGATTGAGCTAAAATTTTAACCACTGCTGCAACATATCATGACCCACACACCTGTAATTTATGAGATTTTTCTGAGGTGTTTAGGTAGGGTAAAAACAGTACTGTATGCAGTGACATTTTATGGCAGATTTGAGTTTTTATTGCGCAGTTCAAGTTGGGAGAGGAGAACAACGATGATAAGTTGATGTGCATGAAGTGGATGAAAGGTATGACACCTTTGCCGTGCTTATGTAGACTTTTTAATAACAGCAAGTGAGCACATCATGGTTTCTTTAACATCTAGGGAAGTGGTAGCAAATGTTTATCTTCTCCATGTTCTAGTATGTTATATGATGATGCAAGTGAGATATTATTTAGTGACAATACTTGGTGTGTGTTGAATAATTGTGGCTCTAAACAAAGGTCTACGCATCCCATTGTGCTTGCTAAACTTGCCAACCAAAAAGAGTAAAAGTTTTTCAAATGTTAAACATGAAGTCATATGCTTGACAGGCTTAGTGGTTGGGAACTAGCTGAAATGTGCTGACACATGGAAAGCTTTCAACATTGCACTAAATTATATTTAGTTGATATCATGTGCTTTGGTCTATGGATGCTATCATTGCGAAATAAAGGAGGAAACTTAGTAAGTTTGATGAGTGAGAATAATTGGCTAGAGAGACGCCTGGGCCGCCAACCTAAGCCATGCATCATTCATGGTGGAAATTTGCAGCGCACCATAGTGAACATTCTATGACGCACATCATAATAAAAAGCTACACAAATAGTAAATAAAAGAGTGCTGAGATTGTTCATTGTCTGTTTGTCTTGTTGTTGGGACATGGGCTTGTCCAGGTCCTGGGACAAGAGGTACCCCAGTTGACGCTCTTGATGACGCTTTTATTACTTGCAATGACTGAAAAATTCAACTTGCTTAGTGGCCCGAGTTGAGTAGTCATGGTGTAGGTACTCGTATTCACGGGGCATGAGGTTTTCAACCATGAGTTGGTCAAGCATATGAGTCATAATAGGGAACACAAATGGTTTGTTAAAAATGAGAGCAAGGTTGTAAGCACAATGATTTCACTAGTCAACAAAAGAAAGAATCAAAAGATCTCAAAAATCTTGACATGATTCAATCATAGCGATGCAAAAACCTTTGTTTATTTCTACAGTTGAGCAAACTCATCCAAGTATTGACATTACATGTTATTTCCCTTGCAGCAAATATAAATGCTTTAACATTGATTAGATATACCTTTGCTAGCATCTTGTTATTTGTTACTGAAGCTATGAATTGAATGCTTGTTGGTATTAAACGTGTTACATATGCAATGCAAAGTTCTTGTCAAAGTCTTTTCATCGCTTCTGCACTACGTTTGAGTTGTTCGAGGACAAACAACGAGCTAAGCTTGGGGAGTTGATGCATCCAAAATGCATCTACTTTTCCAAGCACTTTGCTTCATAATTTGCTCCGGAATCTTCCCATATTTGAATAAAACTGCTGAATCTGACGCTGTTTTTAGCAAAGTCTCTTTTCTGGCTATTTTTGCAGGAAATAAAATCGGGGAAAAATACCACGTCATTTCTATGGAAAAGGAGGACAACGTGCAAAGGATGGACACGAGGGAGTGCCGGAGGGCCAAAAGGGGTGCCCCACGCGGCCCCTGTACCTGGCCGCGTGGGCCCACCCAAATGGGCCTCGGGCACCGCCTCGCCTTCGGTCTTCGACGTACCCCCTCATATATACGAAAAACGCTTGACCTAGAGGGAGGAGCTTTCGCGAAACACACCGCCGCCACCACGATCTTCGTTTCGGGGACAGATTGATCCAGGATTTCTCCTCCGGTGGAGGGATCCGGAGGCCGTCTTCACCGCCATCTTCACCGCCTTCATCTCCATCGACCATGAGCTCCTCTCCATCACCATGTGTGAGTAGTCCGCTGTAGGCACATGAGGTGGATGGGGATTGGATGAGATTGATCATGTAATGCTACCCGTTGTTCGAGATTTTAGGGGTTTATCTTGAGGATACTTTTGTATTGTGTTGATGCACTTATGCTATGTTTAATGCTTGCTACTAGGGCCCGAGTGGCATGATTTCAGTACTGAACTTATATTGCCTCATCATATATTTGAGTTTGGTATTTATCTGCAAAGTGTATCACCTGCTATTATGTTGAACCTGCGAACCCTAAAAGTGACATATAGGGAAAACAAGGGGGAGATGTTTTAGTTTGAGGATTCTATGTGTTCATGAAGTGTTAATGCATTGTTCCGGTCTATTCGAAAGGGTAGACCTTAATTACCTGTAGTTCCAAGTTGGCCCCGGTGAAATGGGCAGGTAGGACAATAGATGTTGTGCAAATTCTCTTGGTTAGTACGCACAACTAATTATGGAACACATACCTACATATATCGGAGTTAGAGATACGTCCCATGGCTAGCTATACTATTATATGATCAATCTTATTCATGCAACACCCCGCTGTCACCTCATGCCTACGTTTTAATCCTCTGAGTTACACCTTCACTTTTCCGGTGAAAACTGGGAAACACTTGTTTACTGCTGCTGTTCTACTTGTTACTTGAATCATACTACTGCCATAACTACTGCTGCAAGTTCATTGATATACAGGTGTGGTTGAGAGTGACGCCTCAATTGCCAAAGTCTTATTGATATTCTTGTGTTCCCATCGTGTCGAACTATAAATTTGGGTAATACTTCCCAACGAAGATTTCAGCGATCCCCTACACTTGTGGGCATCATGCGTGCGCTGGTGCAGCAGCGGGTGCGGCTACGGGTGCGGCTGCGGGTGCGGCCTGGATAGCCAGCTGTGCTGCAGGTTGTGCCACAGGTGTTTGTGGTTGAACCTTTTTCTGGAGGGCCTCGTATATCTTGAGGGCTTTCCTACAATCTTTCAGCAGGTGGTTGGCACTCCACTTTCCTGTCTCGGGGTTCCGAAACATGTGATGCTTGCATGGTTGTTCGAGCTCTTCTTCAGGGGAAAGGGTGTGGCGTTTCCACTCGCGTTTCTGCCCCCCATCATTGCGGTAATTATCTTGATTTCGGCTGTAGTAGCCTTGGCTGTTTTGGCGACTGTTGTCGCGACTGCCGTCCTCACGGGGATTGCTGAACCCGGTCGCTACTAGTTCGATTGTGTCTCTTCCGTCGTAGCGGGGTTTCTTATTGCGGCGATCATCTCTCCAGTTGCTTGGGCCGCCTTCTTCTTTTATCGCGTAAGGGCGGTCGTCTCGAATGGAGTCTTCTCCGTCCGCCCATTGGTTTGCTATCTTCATGATTTCGACCATGGAGGTTGGCTGGAGTCGACCGAACGCTTCCCTGAGATCTTGGCGCCATACGCCACGCTGAAAGGCGTCCATTGCCCTATCTTCCGAGACGACTCTGATGCTGTTACGCAGCAGAGTCCATCGCGAGATGTACGAGCGCAATGGCTCATCCCTTCCTTGCTTGCAGGCCTGCAACTCGACGAAGGTGTCTGGTCGCGAGTATGTTCCAAGGAAGTTCTTGACGAAGGCTTCTTCAAACTGCTCCCGCGAGTTGAAGGAGTTCTTGGGCTGGGTCAGGAGCCACCCGCGTGCAGATCCAGTGAGCATCAACTGAATGTACTACATCGCGGTAGTCGTGCTGCCCCCTTGACAGTTGCAGGCGATGAGGTAATCTTCGAGCCAAAGCATCGGGTCTTGCTTCCCGTCGAACTTGGCTGCTTCGGCTGTGAGCTTGGAGCCTTTCGGCATTCTTGTGTTGCGGATGCTGAGGGTGAAGCACGAGGCGCCGCATGGCTCGTAACTGCCGCTGGAGTACTGCTCTTGTTCTTGCGAGCTGCTTGCTCTCTTGGCGCGGTTGCGGTCGAGTTGCTTTTGCGTGACGTAGTTGCGCGCGTCTTCTACTTCTTGAAGGTGTCGCGTGGGCCGCTCTACGTGCAAGGCACGCTAGCGGTCACGTCGACCTGGATCTTCTGGTGCTTTATCGGCTGCGCCGGACTTGAGTAGAGCGTCTTTCGCCAGTTTGAGTGCCTTGATCTGCTGCTTGTGTACGTTAACGCGCGGGTCACCCTCTGGAGGTTGGGTCAACTGCAGGTATGTGCCTATTGACATCAGAGCAGCAGAGGTTGTTCTTGGGATCGGAATCCCTTCTGGGTCTTCTGTCACGTACGATGACTCGAGGTTGCGGGTGACCGCAGCTCTTTCCGCTTCTGGTATCCGGTTCAGGCGTGTTCCATGACGCCTTTGCGAGACTGCAGTTTCTGAGGAGGCGAAGGAGAAAGCGGCGTGTCGGGCACTCGAGTTGTCGGCGATCTCCTTGCGTCGGGCCAACTCAGCTTTTTCCACGCGGATCTTCTCGGTGTCCTTCCACATCAGGTACCGGTATGCCATCATGTCTTCTCTGGTCGCATCTTCTGGGGGCATGGTGTACTCTTCCATGTGCTTCAGGGCTCTGATCCCCATCTCGCGAGTGATGGTGAGCTTCGTCACCCCGTCTGGCATGATCACCTCCAACGGGTACGCCGGAGGTTCTTCTCGACGATTGTTGTTGGGGGTGGTGGTTTCGATCATGTAGATTTGCGCTGGTCGCGACTGGGCCATCGACTGCGGATCGTTGTTATCGGAGTTGTCCCCGAAGTCGAAGATGGAGGCGACGTGATACACGCCGCAGTCGTTGCAGAACTCGTCGGGTGAAGAATCGTCGTTCTTCGTTGTCCCCGTTGCCGATGGAGGTGCGGTGGGTGGTGTCGATGCGGGTGCGATCTTCGCCGTTGAAGTTGTGGAAACGAGCGCGATCTCCGTAGTCGAAGGAGATGCAGATGATGTCGATGATGCGGGTGCGATCTCCGTAGTCGACGGAGACGCGGTCGATGTCGCTGTTGCAGATGCGATCTCCGTAGTCGACGGAGACGCGGTCGATGTCGATGATGTAGATGCGATCTCCGTAGTCGACGGAGACGCGGTCGATGTCGATGATGCAGATGCGATCTCCGTAGTCGACGGAGACGCCGTCGTTGTTGATGATGTAGATGCGATCTCCGTAGTCGATGGAGATGCGAGTCCCACAGCCGTCATAGGCGTGAGAGCAGAGGGTCGAAAGACTCCCCACTTGTTCACATGGAGATGCATGCTTCCAAAGGACAAACACATACCTCCATAGAGATCGGCGTACACCGAGCGCTGGGCCGGCGGGTGCGCGTCGTAGACGAAGGAGCCGAAGTGGATTGACTTGACGATGGTTGGAGTGTCGATCTTCATTGCCGATGGAGCCGGTGCAACCATGATTCCAGCACTCGTCTTTCCCACAGACGGCGCCAAATGTCGAGGGGTCACCTCGGCAGATCCTAGGTTCGAGTACCCGGGTTGATTGAAGGGGAGAGATTGTGAGTGCTGGTGGTTACCACGGCTGACAAGCAAGGCGATTTACCCAGGTTCAGGCTCCCGAAGGATAATACCCTACTTCCTGCTTGTCTGATCTGTATTAATGGAGTCGAAGGTTACAATGGTGATCCCGGCGAGTGGCGATCTCGCTAGGGTTTCGGTGGTGAGTATGGATGTCCCCTCGACAGAGGTCCCTCCTAGCCTTTATATGGAGGCTAGGTCTCAAGAGTTCGGTGTCGGTTAGGTTTACAAGGTTTGGTAAGTATCTACCGACCTAAGCTTTGACTTCCTTGGGACATACGTTGTCCTTGTTGGGCCCTTTACGGGCCTGCAGTGGCTAATCTTGAGGCTTGGCGTGCACTAGGTATCTCATAGTGGGGCACCCGAAAGGTAGGCCCACGTCACCTAGTTTCGTCAAAAGATAAATCTAACCAACTACTCCCTCCATTCAATAATAATTGTCTAAAGTTTACAAAAAAAATGGATGTATCCATGTTTCATGTCTAAATACGTCCACTTTTTAGCAAACTTGAGACAGTTATTATTCGACAGGGGTAGGCATGGGTTTCAATTTTAGATACTCCCGTAAAATCGTGCTTTTAGCCTAGCATAGTACTTATCGGCTAAATTTTTGGTGAAATAAAAAGGAAACCCATCTATAAAAAAAATTGTGGCTGTAAAAAAAAGGAAAAATAGCTCTATTTTCCATCAAAAATACTCTTTTTGGGTAGACTAAAATACAAAAAAAATCTTGTAGAGTATGTGCAATACGTACACATAGTTGTATGTTTTGTTTCAAAAACTTGAAAGCTAAACATGTCGTTTCGATTTTTTACAAGGAGATGCGGTGAGTCCAGAGCTACTGGTGCTACCCGACAACGCTCTCTCTCTTCTCTTTGCCGCCGGCGTCCACCATAGCGTCGCGTATTTTACCGAACATGTCTTTATGTTTGGGGGTGTACTCTATTTTCCCTCAAAAATACTCTTTTTGGGTAGACTAAAAGACAAAAAAAAATCTTCTAGAGTGTTGGCAATACGTACACATAGTTGTATGTTTTGCTTCAAAAACTTGAAACCTAAACATGTCGTTTCGATTTTTTACAAGGAGATGCGGTGAGTCCAGAGCTAACAACACTCTCTCTCTTATCTCTACCGCCGGCATCCACCATAGCGTGGTGCGGCCTGTGCCACGCGACACCATTTCTCTCCCTCCATCTCTCGAATCGTATTCTACCAAAAACGTCTTTATGTTTGGTGGTGTACTCCTAATCTTACTACAACAAAATAAATGTATCCTTTCTGTACTTCTCAATATTTATGTGAGGATGTATGAGTAATCGCGTTATAAAATAGTGAGCCGGTGATACTATTTTATCTATATATCACTGATACTAAATTTTATTTATGTCTCGCTAAATTTCTGTTTGTTCATCTATCATTATCCGTATTAGGATAGACGCTGCAAGGGGCGTGTTTTCCTTCTAGTATTGATCTAGTCCAGCTATATTGGTACGACTGCTGAAATTACGGAGCTGCTATTCCAGCCATAGCTTCCACTTGCTATGGAACACGCTTGTAGCCCAAAATTTGGATTTACAGGTCAAAACTCAAGCACTGTGCTCGAAAAAGATTGGATCGGATCAAAATCAAGTGGAAAGGTGCCCTTTACTGGCATCTGGGTATGACTAAGGTGTTACAGGCGCATGTTCATCTACATTAGATGCTTCTATTAACTGTACTGGCTGGAGCTGCGATTGCCAAATCCAGCGATTTTCGGCAGGCCAGTTGTATATTCAGATGGGCTGTAGCCCCTCTCAACCTTTTCAGCTTCAAGGGGAACTCTTCGAGCGTCTGGAAAATGCAGATGTCAAAAGGATGCTCAGCACACAGGTTTAGAAGGAAATTTATGAGAGAAGTAATACCCTATGTGCCTGTTCAAGAACTTGGAGCGTTTCTTGAATACGCTGCCGTCGGATAACGACTTCATCTGTTTCCCTCAGCATTTCATCAAGATGGTTCTCTCTACACATCAGAGAATCAGTTTAGATCAATTCTTTTGGGCAGACAGTAATCTGAACTGTAGGATTGAGCTTCTCACTAGGAAGTACAAAAACCAAATGCAACTCACCTATACAGTTTCCGAATTAAAACGTTATGGAGCTCCCGCTTTGTGTGATTCACCTTAAGTAAAGAGATCAGTCAAACACCGGTGTCACCAAACAGCAACTACATTGCAAGTTAGATACCAGTTGCAACAATAATTAACAAGAATTGATACTTGACTGGTACAGTGACCAGCCTTGCTGGAGATTAAGACCATTTAGCAACATTTTCTTGGTCCATGCCAGTCTAAAGAACAAAAGAAAATGCCAAGTTCTATCGTGAGAATTTCAAGGTCGTGGGTCAACATGTCTTTGTTTCAGAGTATAGGATTATTAAATGGGATAAACATCTACAGCAGGAATTATCATAACAACCGCCGAATAATAGATGCATCCCCGTTTTCTTTGATAATTCAAACCTTCAACACTGGAGGTATTAATATTTAAGCGCTCTGACAACTGGAGCAAGGAACAAATAAGAGACTCACAAGTGCAGTAGAATCACAATGCAAATACACCGGTAACATGGCATTAAGAAGCTAAACTTACCAGAAAGTGCATTATAGCTTTTGGAACTGCATCCTCAATGCTCTTTCTGACAATGTCATAGTAAGATTTGATCAATAGCTTCACGATAGCTATCTCTATTCTGTCCTGGTCAGTCTTGTTTTCTGATGGTTTCAAGGTGATGGGTGGCTAGTACAAAAAAAAGGATGACAAATGGAAATGAAATATCAAAACCTGAGGAATTTAAAATGCGAAGGCTCACTTGTGATAGCAAATGTTACCTCTCTTAACCGAATCATAGAGTATAAGCTATTGAAGCTGTGGACTCGCGGATCTGACATGCTTGACAAGCTCCCACCAACCAGCGAGTTGCCCTTCTGGCCTCCAGCTGCCGCACTTGATCCTACATCGTTTATACCAGATGTCAGATAATAGCCCAAAATATATCTCCTTATATATAGCTGTGACAATGAACAATTGGACAGAAGCTGCAACAATGGACACTTGGACAGTATGCTGTAATTTCGAGGTAATAGCCCAAAATATATCTCCTTATATAAAGCTGTGACAATGGACAATTGGACAGAAGCTGCAACAATGGGCACTTGGACAGTATGCTGTAATTTCGAGGTAATAGCCCAAAATATATCTCCTTATATAAAGCTGTGACAATGGACAATTGGACAGAAGCTGCAACAATGGACAGGGTATACAAGGAACAATGTGTGTACAATGTACTAGACATATGCCCCCAGGATTTATTTACTTCTAGAGTATGTGTAGGTTGCTTTTTCTAATAAATCACTACCGCTTTAATGCTGTCTAAAGGTACACATCATCCTATTCCTACCATGTGTGTACACAAATTTTAGAAAATCTAGACATAATACATGTAGAACATGCTAGTTAGTAAATTTTTCATATGAAAGTTCACACATTTCATTGTATCATTGCGTAATATACAATTAGATATAGTATAAGAGTTAACAGCGAGTATTGAGTAATGGTCAACAGTGCATATTGGAGACTCAACAGTGTATTGGAGACTGGGTGCATTTGGATTACTCTCTCACTTAGCATAGCTACACAAGATTAATCTAACCCATATGAGATATACCCCATAGAAGCATATCGCATTTTGATTGCCCAAAGGCTGAAAACGTAAAATGCAGAATATACTTTGACAACTCGTCAAACTTAATGCAATCACTGTTTCTCGATACCCTGGGCAATAAAGATATCTACAGAGATGAATGGAACAAAATGGGTGGTCCACGCCTCCACAGCAATGACCCTTACATATCCAAATATTGTTACTTTGGCCGCTCGCTTGCCCATGCTTGAGACTTGATTCACCTATACTCGGTCATCAAGCATCTATCAGCATGGTTGCAGGCAACATTGCCACCAAAAACTATATATTTTACCAAATGGCTAGCCTCGCCTGGCAAGGCTAGGGTTTCCATTGCCTTGGATCCAAACATACTATGTCAGGAAACAGATAGTTATATGGGAAATTCAATCTCATCACTTAGCAAAAAGGATGGATCGAAGTTCCCAGCCAAAGGGTATTCATGTCATATGCCTTCCAAGTGAGCAAGTGCTCCTCTACAGATAGTGTTACAAACCAAAGGTATACAAAGGTCAATTTGGTTATATCATACTACAGTTCAAAACAAGAAAATCAGCAGATTTTCCTTTTATCTTTGGTATGAATGTGTGCCAAGCAGCACTCAATTGCCAATGTTAAATTGTCAGATCAGCTAGGGTTAAGGGTAGGTTATACCAGCCAGGTACCACCACTGACTCGTTAAATTCGTGTTCACACACAATGGTTCTAGCCATGGGCAAGTTGGGCGATTTCCACCTCTGCACATCAAATGGATTAACAAGCAACTTGTTATTTTATTCTAAATGAAAAGTGAAAAAAGGGTAGTAGGAATATTGCTGGTGCATCCACGCACGGCTACTAGCAAATCCCATGTATGTCCAGGTCTGACTGCTTCAGCCATCGGGTCTAGGGTTAGTTTGATCGGTGTCCTGGGCTGCTCAGCGCCTGGCCTGGAGCTTCATGTATCTTGTTTGGTTGCATCCTGGAGAAGCTGGGTAAGAACTGCCTGGTTCAACCGGCACCTTGAAGCCTGAGTTCCTGACCCAGGTCATTCTAGTTCAGGCTACACGATTCAGCTGGAGGATGATCCATGATAACAGTCTGCCAGCAGTTACCGTAACCGGACAGGAAATGGGAACTTAAGCCTCTTAGACAGGTTACTATTACTACACATAGTGTACAAATAATGCTTAGTTTTTTATACAATATATAATTGGTTCAAATATGATTTGCAATGAGCTATCACGAAAGCATGAGCCAAATGCAATAGCATACGAAGACAATATTATACCCCAATAAAAAAGAACAATGTGCCTCAACCTCAAGTGAAAAAAAAACAAGCAATCAATTCAGTGCTACCAATGACATCATGTGCTTGCACATATGTTACAATGATAAGATCTCCAAAGCAGAAAAAAATGCAGATCAAGCGTATGCCAGGTATAACTACAGCTACTGGTTTACCTGCATCTGTATCAGGCTGCAATCTCTGTCCAGGAAAAACAGAAGACAGAAAATTAAGTTGAAGAAAAAAAGTTAATATCATCTTACAACACCTCTAGAAACCAAAGTTGAAACAATAAGAAGATACTATTTGAAATCTGATAACCTGCTCAGCTGTTTCTCCTCTGGTAGCATCCCTTGCAAAAACGGCACGTGACTTCTGGCCTCTTTCAGATTTGAGCTGTATATTGTTCTCAATAGAAGATTTTAACTGTGTCTCGGAACTTGTACCAATACCATCCTGCAATAAGGGAAGTGGGAAAAACGCTGTAATACCTTCTGCTCGAGCCTAACCAAAATCAAATGAGCTTCGCAATTAATTACAGATGTTGATGTATGTCAAGTACAATCTTATAGTAATCTATACTAAGATTATTGTTTAAAAACGCAAGTTGATTCTTTGCTAAACTCATCAAACTTTGTGTCCCAAGTTGATTTATAGCTATCTAATAATATCCAATGGCTTATATTTACTGGCAACCTGACATGTGAAATGCCCATTTCTTGGAATATATATTGCATGACCTTTTTTACCTGAGTAGTATATTTACTGGCAACCTGACATGTGAAATGCTTATTTCTACATGATATAGGTGTACTAATTATCAACTTATTTCTTATCTTGTAACCTACTCAGGTAAAAAGGTCATGCATTAAGCATACACAAAAGCATGATATATAAACAGCAATTGAGAGGTTAGCAGGGGTGATTAGGGTATTTCTTATGCCATGATGAAATAAAAGGATTCGAATTAAATTCTGAACCGCTCATGAGATTTATGTACGCCTACTATAAGTCTAGATGTTGCTTAATTCTGGTATTTTTCTGGTTTGGCTAATTTTTTAATAGTAGGCGAGAGGCTCAATGCCACAATATTAGTGTTGTGAGGGCCTAATATAGCGGGAGGGGCTTAATCAGCCAACTGTTTACTTATTTATTTTTAATCAGGCAATGAAGTAGACAATCATTATTGGAGAGATCAAGGGTAAAGGTTGCAATTAGAATTCTCAGCCATTGGATCTAAAGATTAAAAATTATACATTAGAATGGCTGAGATTGTTTGGAACGAAACCTATCTCGCACTTTTTATATTTGTATAGATAGCTGGTCATGTCATCTTCTCAGCTTAGCCTCGTTCACTCCATCTAAAAGACTAGATCAAAAGTTGGTCCTGCAGCTTCTGCTACAGTATCTCTTAAGAGCATGTCCGATGCAAGTGCTTAAAGAGGTTCTTAGCAAAATAAATCAGTCTTCTTTTGCCATGTAGGGTAGTATTGGTGGTTGGTGGTTATTTTGGAAGATGAGTGCTTAAGTAGGCACCAATCCTAAGGAGATGCTTATACATTTTAACTAATAGCCTAATACTGATTAAATACATTCCACATGTGTGCTGACAGTATGTGATTTGTCAAGATTTTGACAGACTTCTTAGATTTGTGTAAAAATTCACTAACTTCCGTCCACATTGATTTCAGATTTATCATAGGATTTGATCTACTCCTCTCATTGTTTTCTTCAAAAGGAGCACTTGTGGGTGACGCTTAACGCTGAATTTTTACTGGCAGGAAAAATACCGTCAGTTGAGCTAAAGAAAACAAAGCTACTTCGAAGATAGCAGAGTGACCAGTCACCCCCATTCAACTTTTCCTTTATGTTATTCAGGAAAAGATGCGGCAATATGAAATCTGAGGTGGAAAAGGTGTGGTACCTTATGAACCGATAGAGAAGTTAGTCCTCTCAAAGGTAGACCTGCGTGCTTAGCAAGTTCAACAACCTTACTGCCTCCAACAAAGTTTGAATGTGAGGTATTTATGTAATCCATCTGTAGAAAGATTTGTATCATTGCATATAAGGAAATAGACGCAAAAGATTTTACAGTGAGTATCGACAACTCCACTATGAAGTAGCAGTCCCCGTTACACAAAATTCAAAGAAAATATAGGCTCGAGCTCACACATAATAGCCTAAACTTTTTTCTTGGTAATGACAAATGTAAACTTACTTCCAGAAAATACTAACAAAAAGGAAAAGAATAAACAATTCTATGTGGTCAATAGTGTTTAAAACAGAACTGACAATAAAAGCATACATAACCAACTTTCTATTTAATACTCATGAGAATTGTACAGCTTTGGGTAAATAGAGGGGGGAAAACATGGGACATTTAAACCAAAGTACTCGGCACAGGTTACTGCAGCCACATCATTAAACAACCAACTTATTTTCAAAGCATATTCAATAGCACAAAAGACATTTTTCAGTATGAAAGCAACCCATTATTGAATGTTACCTTGAGTTGGAAACCAGAATTGAGGAAATTAAACACACCACAAAATTAAACTTCGTTGCCAGAGTAATCCAATTTTATCTACTATTGGCAGATAAGAACAAAACTGAACACTTACCTCCATTTCAATAATATGGGTTATCATTGTTTCTGCAGGTCGAAGACCATCTCTCAAGAAATTGCTAACAGATTCACTCATCCGCCTTTTTAGAATTGGGTATTTCTGCAGCTCACTGGTTAAGCAACCATGGCTAATCTGCATAGTTCAGAATTCCTTATAAACAACTTGATTAGAGGTTCATAGAAATAACAGAGTTATGAGTACGTACTTTGACTAACTCATCATAGATAAATTTAGCGCACTGAAGACTTGGATCAAGCAAACGGCCTATCTGCCTTCGCACGAGAATCTCAAAAGGCAGCTACAATTTAATAGGAAAATGCATACTTCTGAGCATGGAGGAGTTAGGTAAAGAACATGAATTGGAAACCAATTTTTTTTTTGCACGGCGAGGAAATAAAAAATGATAACAAGAAAGGATTGCATCATCCAAACAAAAGCTACCTCTGGCAGAAACATAGCACCCTTTGGACCACCTGAATTCTGAATGCTTGTGCGAATATCTTCATCGCTTATGTTCTTGCAAGGGTCAACTTCCTGCATATAAGAGTAAGTAACTAAGAAATGTGAGGCACTAGGTTTATCACAAAACAAAGCAAAAGGGGTAAATGTGAACCACGAGATGAAACAGGTGAAATTTATAACACATATTGTTGCTAAAATTATGAGAATACAAAATGTAGTTCATAACGCCGTACGATGATAATGTCACACTGCATAAGGTAATTTTTTCTTCCTAGAAATTAAACTGGTCTTCAGGAAGATATACAAGTTGATGACAGTGTTTAACTATTTTTCTTTGCAGCATGCTGATACAGGGGACATAGTTAAAGCATAAAAATGCAATTATGGAGAGCAGAACTCTTCCTGAAGGGCAAATCACAAGGATATTTTATGTGTGAGAACTTGGCAGTGACTGCATAAAAAATTCCCGAAAATAAAAAAGAGGATGACACCAAAGAATGAAGCTTACAGAAAATCCAAAGTTCTGATTTAATCTACACAAAAGTAACAGGAAAATTCGCAGTAAAAACTGCATCAAGAAAGTGATAGAAGTTTTTGTTCACTGTGAATATGTTTTATTTATTTATTTACCACTGTGAGGATCAGCTTATGACTTGAAACTAAAGTAGAAGTATCATCTCCCATCTTTTTATTGGGGAGACTTGCTTCCATAGCACCGATTAAAACCACTTAAATTGCATAGTACTCCTAAGTCCTAGCATATGCACCATTCAGCACTCCAGCATGATCATACGTAGATCGTTTGACTTTTCTCTTTATTTAGATAAAACGTAACATTGTGATTGGTATTTTTGCAAACTAGTTTCTGGTAGTGCTATATGAGGACTGGTTTGTGATGAGAACGATTTCTCTTTATTAAGAAATAGCATTCTCACGTTAGCAAATAGCGAAGTGCTATCAGATGGACACATTTCTACTATGTGAATATGTAAGGCAATTGCTCTTACAAACCTCCAAGCTTTTGACAAAGATTGACTGAAAAATGTAATGAATTCTTGCTCCACCAGAAAGCTGATCTGTTGACACTTTATTTTTGCCCTCTACCATTGAAGAAAATGCTGAGAACAGGAAAGTTAACATTAACATTGGACAAACATAGATCTGGCAAAAATCAAACATGCAGATTGAGAAGAATGCAAACTAATTGCATGAGCAACCACTTCACAGAAGAGATTCTCAGTAATTATTCTCAAATCTAAATTGCCATGCAATCAAAAGAATTACACAGTGATGAAAAGCAACAACAAATGTTTCTAGACAGTTAAGATAATTTAAGGATAGCAGTAATTTTTCAGAATTTTGACATAATTATTGAATGGGACTACGAAGGATTGTGCATCACCATAACAGAAGATCGTAATTCTAAAAAATGATAAAGAATATGCTTTAGTTAGTTAAAGGTTTTACAACAAATGGAACAGATTCTTCTTCTTTACCTTCACAATATTTTCCCAATATGTTCAATAGTTTAACTCCCTGACCAGCCTGCATGTATTGAATACAAGAATGGCAGGGTTGAGAGGTGAAAAATGTCACTAGAAAAAACCAAAAAATGCATGAAATAAGACTAGGTAAGTGTATGGTTACTGAAAAAACAGGCATAAGATAGTCATAATAAATAAACAAACTAGAAACATATACACAGTTTATACTTATGGAGGTATCTATATGCAGTTACCGTTGACTCTGCAGTATCACCATAAGCAGCATGTTCCTTGGCAACTGCTACCAACTGAGCATTTATTCGAGATTTCAAACCTGGAAGCATATTCGTAATGTGCTTTAGTAGAATCTGTAAATAAGAGCCAAGAGTTGCATTAATGAGTTGTATAGATAGAATATCATTAGATGTATTAATATGTGAAACATCAAGGACAGTATCTATGGACAAACGATGGTGCACATAGATACTGAACTAATACATACCGCATAGGTTGAAATCTGCTTTCATTAGTTACGAAAGAGTATTAGCTTTATTAACCACACTGGTTTTCACTAAGTTGATCTCTCAGTTCCTTGCTAAAAGCCTAAAACTGGATGTTTCAACTTACTCATCAAAAATCCTTATTTAGCTCTCTACAATACAGTAAACTTGGACTAATTCATTCTAAAATCAAATTTGTATCCGAGACACTTCTTCTGGATGTTTTCAACAAATGAAGTACAGAATGACCAACTACATACAAAGATACGTAGGCAAGGTACAAGAATAAATATTTTTTAGCAGCAATAGGTCAATACCATATTTAACTTCTTGGCCAATTGAGGAACACCACAACATTGTGAAAGACCATGATAAGCCTGTTAAGTAAAACAAATCGAATATATATTCAGCCACTACTTTTAAGAAAATATGCTCAGTTCACAATGGATATTACTGTAGCGAGAAAATTCACAAGTTCTGGGCATACAGGTAGAGTCGAGAAAAACTTCTCCTCAAAGGCAAGTGCATCTTTAATGCTTCGGTTAAAGTTGATGTCCTGTAGGAATCATCCAATTGTTAGAGGTTATAACAAATAAATTAAAATTTTAGGTGGTGGCATTATCAGCAAACGATAAGAGCCAAATTTAAGACAACAGTTAGGGAACATAGAAACCCAAGAAAGGAGAAGTCAACCTCAAAGAGAAAAGGGCGTAGCATATTGGTTTTTCAAGATGTTTTCGAAAATGTAACCAATTTAATCAATTATCAACACATATCAAAAATCAAAAAATAGAAAATAATAAGACATGGGTTTCTTAAGCATTGTTTTATTGTGGTTGCTGACATGAATTTTGCACTATATGACAAAAATAAGAAGTCGGAACAGGGAATTTAAAATGACAAACAAAGTCAATAGGGAACTGCCTCGGAATATACCTCTTGGCTGCGATTCACGATACCTACATAACCAAGCTTGAGGGGAATCACATTTCCCAGTAAAAAGTTACGAGCATCAGTGCCCCTGTCCATGATGTCCAACTAAGGCCATCGAGAAAGATTAAGATAGTGATTAACGGATCATAAAGTTAAGAACTTGCAACTAGTGTAAAGCACATTAATACCTTGGTGATAACACCAATTGTCCGAGAACCTGTCAGAAAGAGAGCAAACAGTTAAGGTTTGCAGTTCTTAACTTACCTTATACTATAAGGAAATTCACAATCATGTCTTTAATAAAGTTGCTTAAGTACCATCAGGATCACCAAGCCTTGCCAGTTGAAGTGCATCAGAATTAGCTAAATCTGCATTTGCAGGTGAGACAGCCAAGATAATGCAGCTTGGATGCTTAATGTATTGCATGATCATTGTTCTTATTCTTGACTCAATATCACTAGGCTGATCTCCGACTGGAACCCTTGTTATTCCAGGGAGGTCAACCAAGGTGATGTCAATGACATTTGGTGAGAAGATTTTCAGACGAATCTGCTTCTGGGAAACCCCTTTGTTACCTCCAGCTTCTTTGTCAGTTTCCGACTGAAAGTAGTCAATATACTTCATCTCGTGAGTCATGAGAACATTATGAAGTATTGAATTAGTGAATAATATAATTTCAAATATTATTTGAGAGGTGATACAAATGGAAAGACTGGAATAACCGAGTAGACGAAAGCATCAGTGTCACATAAGACTAATATATAAAAAAAGGAATAGAGCCATGGTTTTAAAGGCGTCGCCTAGGCGACACCTAGGCGTCCAGGCGCTCCCCCTCCGCCCCAAGAATTCGACCGCCTTTGGCGCCTTTCCGTACAAGGCGCCCGCCTAGGCGTCGCCTAAGCGTCTAGGCGCTCCCCCTGGACGCCCCGACGCCCCTCCGCCTATTATAGAGCTAAGTGTTCACTATTCAGAACTCAAATGCTTAGTATAATGAATAATGGCAAACAAAACTTAAGTTCTTATGCCTAGTTACAGAAGAGGTTACATATAAACCTGTACTGCCTCCATTCCAAAGTATATGATGTAGTGTGCAACCTTGCAAAACCAACCAAGATAGGATGGGCGTGTAAGCATAGGCGGACCTAGCGTCCCTCCAGCCCGGGCAGCTGCCCAGGCTTGACGACGGTGCACCCCTTATATTTTATACTTCCTACAATGAATGTCCAGAAATTTGGCTTGCTAAGCTAGTTTCCCCAGGCTTCCAGAAGTTTCTGGGTCCGCCACTGCGTGTAAGAACACGACAAACTCTGCTAAGCGTTCCATAAAGACAGCACTGAATTTAAGGAGCACTTATCATACATGATCCTCTCAAATGCTAATATCTAATGGGCTTCAGCTTTAAGCATATACTATTGGCTAATAAGCACCAGTTAGTAAATTGGGTAATTGACTACCAGTGAACAAGTAATCCACAGTCTGGTATTCTAGGAGTGCACACTGATATTAAGATTAATTGCATCTTGCAACATGGTCCCTTGCGATGGAAAAAAAGAACAAACACTACCTTCATACTTTGACCTGCTCATGATCTTCCCACCATAAAAGGAACGACTATATGCACAACGTTTTCTGTAAAATCCATAGCTAATGCTAAAAGTGCATGATTCACATTATCTGCTACGAAGTTTGGAACATATATTTTGACCAAAAAAACTAGTGTCGAGATGAGCATTAACTAATTAAAATGTAGCCCACAATGTTGGCAAATGCTAGCGCAGAGGTAACACACCATGTGAGCACACTCGTTGCTCCGTCCACAAATTAACCAAACTGCAAAATGCGTATAATTTTAGTGGTACCCTCACGAATAACTATCCTCCTTCGGGTTGTGGAATCAGCAAACAGGAATTGCCTACAAAATACGAGCAGCAAACAAGCAAAGCTACAGAAATCACTAAGACTGACGCACAGGTTTTAAGTATCTAGCACCAGTATTACAACATACATATAACCTACACTCCGAAAGCAAGCAAAGCCACATCGATCACTGCTCAGACTGGGGCGCTCATTTCAAGCCTCCGGTAACAGGAAACATATCGCCTTCACGCACCAAACGAGCAAAGCTACAGAAATCGCAGAGAGAAACTGACCTGGATCTCGCGCTTGATGTGTTCGAAGTCGTGGAAACGGCGGCCGGGGGCGTGGAGGAACTCGCCCCACTCCTCGGGGGCCGAGTGCCGCACGAGCTGGAGCACGAGGGGCCGGCGCGTGCAGATTTCGGGGCCCCTCGGGAGGAAGTCGCGGCCGACGAGCGCCTCCAGCACACTCGACTTGCCGCTGCTCTGCCCGCCGATCGCCGCCACCTGTGGCAGCTCCACGCCGGCGGCGGCGTCGCCATCCAGCCGCGCCATGATGTCCTGCAGCCTGTTGACGAGCGGGATCACTGCCTGCCCCACCGTCGCCGGTTGCGCCGCCGCAGCGGCCGCAGCCGAATCCGCCATCGCCGCCGACAGCCTTGGGTTTTGGGAGACGAGTGGGGAGACGTGGGGGCTTTTTTTTTTTTTTTGCTTGGCTGGGGCTTTGTGTGGATGTGTGTTTTGTGTGAGATACCTGCTGTGGCTTGCGAATTGCGATGGAATTTGCTGTTTCCGGATTTGAATTGCGAGGAAAATGACGTGCAGGTCTTGGACAATAGGCGGAAAGTGTCTTTGTGCTGAGTTCCATTGCTCCCTTGATTTTAAAATACTCAAATATTATATTTACAGGTTTCAAAAAATTCTGAAATGACATAGCTAACTATATATCCTACAGATATGAAAAATCACAATGCAAAAGTACTTGTGTTATGGGCTACACAAGAATGACATAACTTGAAATTTATAAGTTTGCAAATATATATACTCAGTTCCACATTTTTATGTAGCTCAGATTACAAAATATTTGAAATTAATATCTTGCATGTTTGTGGGATACTGGGATACACCATTTTATACATCCCCAAAAAAATGAACCTTCTAAATATAATTTACAATTTTTACAAGTAATAGGATCACGGAAGTCAGAAATCTCCACTCGACAATAGGCTCATGTAGGATTTCTGATATTTTCCTCACGATAAATGTGAAATTCAAGCAATATGCTCCAAACATTAGAAAATAATGCACATGAATAGCCTATCCCGATGTGGTTCAATATGGCTTGCGATATTTGCACTTTACAATAGTATTAGTAATATAAATATGGAACCAGTGAACTTGTTGTAGATCTGAAGTTTTTCTAGTATATGCATCTTAAAATGTGCAAGGTTTTTTATAGAGTGGTCGTTTATGTTTTATTAGGAATGTAGATGTATAGGTGTTGTATGTGTCCTCCTATTCACCTCTTTTATATAGACTTGGGCAAGTATATGGCACCCGATTTATGCCCCTTTGATTCAGGGGGATCTTAGGGAGCTCCCCTTGTCTCACTGCCAGATCGCGATGGATGTCGTTCCATCGAGCTAACATACATGGCTTAGCATATGGAGGCCATGATTGTGGTGTTGCCCTATCTGAGGAATGTTGTTGCAATGGGGCGTTGGATCTTGTGAGTTTCTTGCCATAGGTGTGCTTCCTCCGATGTGATATCTAGGTGTGCCCTTGTGGTGTCCATGGTGCATCTTGGCCTTGCGTTGCTCTCCTGCGATGTCACTGGACGGTTCGATCTTGATGAAGTTGTGCCCTATGATTGTGATTGTCGCTCTAGTTGCGGTGAGTGCCAGTGTCACGGGGATGTTGTTGAGCTCTTTGGACTCGACTTTGTGCTGACTTTCGATATTGTCGTCGACGTTGCAGTCAGACTATGGTCTCCGTGGCATCAAGATGGGTTGTGTTGCCAACACAATTCACCTTGGGTTTGTGATCTCGGTGGGTTGTCCCTTCAACTTTCTCTCGGTTGTATGTTGCTCTTCGACCACTCCCATGACTCTCCTTGTGTTGCAGTGTAGCTCGGTATGTGTGTTGCCCTCCGACCCCTCTGGTGGCATGGAGGTGTTAAGGTTTGGTTTCGATTGATCAAAGCTCTTCGGCCATCTCGTTGGTTCTTCTCGTGCATTGCGCCTTCTATTGATATTCTCTCTTCGGTCCTTATAGTTATTTTGCTTGTAGTGTGGTACGTGATACTTGCTCGAGGTCTTCTCAAGGCATGGTCCTTAGAGTGTTGGTGTGTGTGCGTATGTTTGTGTGTCACCGTGCGCTGATGGTTTCCTGGTTTTCTCGCCTCTTGTAATCCGTAAGTGTTTCGGTTCATTCGAACCTATCTTGTTGAGACTGCAAACTCTAAGACCTCCTTTGATTTGTAGGATTTCCAAGAAATATTGTAGGATTGGACCTATAGGGCGTGTTTGATTCATAGGATAAGAAAAGTGTAGCAGAAACCTATAGGTGGCATGTCTAATTGAATCCTGTGAGAATAGTGATTGTGTTTGATTGTGTGAAGGAATTTTTTAAAGAAGTTGGAGATCATGTTTTTTTCCTATATGATTTGCACTACAAGATTCCTATTGGAATAGTTCCTATGGGATAGAATCCTATAAATCAAACAACCTCAATAGGAAAATTTCCTATAGAAATCAATCCTCCAAAAATCATACCATATTTCTTTGAATCAAATGGGCCCATAAATTGTTTCGTTCCGAATGTGCCCGTATGAACTTCATAGCGTACTTTTGTAAGAAAACATACATAAGCTCAGACCTCATGGAAAAATCCTATGTGTCGCTCCTATGTCCAAAGGATTTCATTGGACATGGCAATTCAATCCTACACAGTGTTTTCCTACCTTTTGATTTTTTTAATGGAAGGAGGTAAGATGAATGAAAGTAGTTTTGCACGTGCAACGCACGACCTAACAACTGGAGCGTATGCTTTGTGCAATGAATTTATGAGATACAAATGAATTCGTCATTCACATTTTTTTACTTGAAATCGTCATTCACTTTTTGTAAGACCTTTATTTTCCATAGACTACACACTCCGTTTTTCGCAATTCTTTAGAAGGTGAATGACCGGAACGTAAAGTCTTATGTGCGGCCCAAAAACCTGTGGGCATGTACAGCGCAAGGCGCTTGTACAGCCGCTTAACTGCCAAAAAATAAATGTTATAGAATTAATTATCAGCTAAGAGCATCTCCACCGGGCCTGTAAAGGACCCCCAAAGGCCCTTTGGGGGGGGGCAGACACCAAAAACGCCCACCAGCAGCACCCCCAAAGCCTCGCCCCGAGCGATTTTGTGTCCGGCACCCCCAATCGGGACTCCAAGTTTGGAGGCCCTCCAGGGGGTGCCGGACATCGCCTCGGCCATGGCCCTGACAGCGATGGCCCGCCCGTCATACGCACAGCCCTGCCTAGGCGTCATTTATTGCGCCGTGCAGGAGGCCGGTCTGGCCGCGTTACTGGCGCAGTCGTCGACGGTTTCCAACGCGACGCGACTGAACGCCGGTGCGTCTGTACGCACGCAAACCATTTACGCCGGTCAGGCGACGCGACGGCTCCACAGGCGGTCAGGTCACGCGGCCGGCGTTGCCGATTCCCCACGCGTCGCATTAACGCCGGCCGCACCGCCCCTGGCCATGTTAAAAGCCGACGCCCGTGGCCGTGCTTATCCACCCCGCCCCTCCTCTCCACCTTCTCGTTCTCCTCTCCACCTCCGGCGAGCCGTCATGGCATCCAGCGGACGCACCATCCTAAGCGAGGACGCCTGGGAGCTGCACCGCTACGGGCTCCTCGCGCCTCACGACTGCCGGCTGCCCAAAGGCTGGTCCATCTCGGCCGGTGGCCTCCCCGTGCCACCGCTCCCCGAGACGGACGAGCAAATGTGGAGGTTCATCACTCGCCAGCGCAGCTGGATGACGCCGGCGGAGCGGCGCCTCCCCGAGAACGACGACGGCCAGGCCAACTGGGGCCGCTGACTGGACCGCTTCGAGCGCGAGCGGGCGGCGGTCATCGCCACGAACGACGGCCCCAACTCGCGCACCACGCGGTACAACACCGCCGGCCGCAAAGACTGGTGGGGAGCAACCGGCCACACGGTTGCCTCAGCCATCGATGCGGCGCGCCGCCACGCTTCCACGGACAGCGCCATTCCCTTCCGCCTCCTCCCAACTCCGCCAGAATGACGACGCCAGGTTGCGCACCGCTCGCCGCCACGCGGTGGTGGCGGCATCACCATCGGCGAACGCCGCCGTCGTTCGCTGCCACGCCCACGCGTGCGCCTCTTCCTCCGTGAACCCAGGGCGGAAGCAATGCCGGTGGAGACCATCCCCTATGGCTACGACGTGCCGCCCGAGCTGCGGAACGACCACGACGGCGACAGCCCGGCTTCCTAGCGGCGCTCACCGAGTCCGCGGCGGACATCGAGCAGGACTCGCCGGGCCTCTTGGCGACCCTGGCGATGACGGCCTCCTCCTCCTCCTCCGGCGGCCCCTCCACCAGCCGTGCGACGGGCAACGACAGCGCGTCCTCCAGCCGCCCGCCGCGCCACGACGGCACGTCCTCCAGCCGTGCTGGCTCCTCCGCTGCGCCGGTGAAGATCGAGGACGACAACGACAAGTGGTGGGACGACCTGTAGGCTAGGGTGCTAGGCCGCCGCAGTTCAAATTTCATTCAAAATCTTTGTAATATATAAGAAATATGAATGAAATTTGAATCTTTTAAGTTTTCTAAAATGAATTTGAACGCCCCCGAGGTGTTCGATAGTTTGCTCGCGATTGGGGGTGGGCCTTTGGGAAGTACCGTTGTGGGCGGTCTTTAAATGTTGCCCGGACACATGTCCGGCACCCCCAAAGGAGGCCCAATTGGGGATGCCGGACACACATTTAGAGGCCCCGGTGGAGATGCTCTAATCGCCTGAAGCCCAACGCTGAGCGCTTATCTTGGTCGCTACTGCCTGTTTCGATGGTTGGTCAATCAGTCTTGCTCACGGAAAAAATGCGCAAGCGGCTGACGCTAAAACTTGCGTCGACGCAAGCCCCAATCCCGGGTTCAGCTGGGAATCGGGTCTAACTGCCGGGATTTTGATCCTAACGCCTAGGCTAAGCGCCCCCGTTGCACATGCTCTAATCACTCACAACATATGAAACTGCTAGCACATGTTCTAGTAACATGTACTGAATGTAAATCTGGACAAGAACTTTGTGAAGATGACCTTTAGTGCGCTAAAATACAGACAAAATTTGAAAATAGCCGTTGATATACAACATTTTTAAGAGAGCATCACGGCCATCCTCCTGTTCAGCTCTCCTCCTCATGCTTCTGCATCCACATGTGCCGTCCCAGAAAATATCACTACTCAGGTTGCACTATAAATCACAACTTAATATTCAACTGTCATTGTACAAAGTTTAGAGGACACTCTAGTCCGGTCAACAGAATAATATTGTTATAGCCAAAACTAATCTGGCGCATGTATCCTGTATTCTGCTTTGCCTGCAGCAAGAAAGCCACATACCATCAAGGAAATCAATCCAACAAATAACTTATGCAAAATCTTGGACGGAGAAGGAACCAAATATGATACGCTCCGTCCCCTGAAGAAGTTGCGTCTTTCTCAGAATCAATGAAGAACCGCCTTCTAAAATTGCATGCAAATCTCCTCCTTATACATGAGGTAACGACAGTGACCAAACATGCATCAAACCCACTATCTCCTCCTTGGCCTCCCTCAGTATAGCAGCTGCATCCTTAACATAGTTTCCTTGTATTGAGCCAAGAAAACCAGTGATAAAAGAACGAAATCATACTACCACAACGATGAGTATAAGCAACTTTTCACCCACACTTTTCAGTATATGAGAGAAGTTAAACCCAAATTAGTTGGGTTAGGCTACATCATCAGCAGCTATTTTGAGACGATCCAACTCTGTAGGTGAAATGATAAACTGATAATTAAACCAATGTTGCAGCTTGTAGACTATATTGATCACTTCGCACTGGCTTTGCACAATTATAGCAAAATTGAACACCATGGCTTACTCCCTGCAAGTTACCGTCTCCACCTAGAATGAGCAAAAAAACACTGAACCTCCGTCCGGCGTTGCTTACTTGCGTGCAGGTTCACTGACTGGACATCTGAACCTCGACGTCCAGTGTCCACGCTGCTCTTTGCCCCGTTTGTGCGCGACTCAGCTCGTCTGGGCATTTCCCAACAGGTCGAGCAAGCTCTGGCAGTCCGTCATGAGGTTCGAATCAACCACTGCGGGACCATGACGCACCATGGTCGGTTGCCATCTGTTCCTTGCTTGTCCACCGCGTCCAGGCAGGTAACCGACATCCATGAGAACGTGGCCTCCTTCCCAAGCTGTCCTGCACGATTTATGTTCACAGAGAACAAGGTACCTTTGGGCAGCAAATTGATTTGGTTGGAGGTTGCTTAAATCGCCGCACCGCGTCTACAACAGAGCGTCAGCGGGAGAGCGGACGCCGCGCTCGTGGCGACGGCTCTGAGGGGTGGCGGAGCGGGAGATGCACAACGCGGCGCTCCGGAACGGCGGTGAGCTCGGGGGAGGCGCATCGCTGCTCACCGGGACGGAGGCCCTTAGAGAGACGCGGCGGGCTAGCGATCCAAGGGAACGGGAGAGGACGGCAGATGCGCCGGTCAGCCGGTCAGGGCCTGAGGGAATGACCTCGATGTAGATCGTGCGGGGCGGTAGTTTTTCCTTCGCGTGCCGATGAAATTTTCGTCCGCTCGCGGCATGGTCCGCCGATACTAATTGCTACGTGCACCCGAGATCAATCTAGTCCGTTGATCTGATTAGTTAGGGGTAATCTGATGGTACATGTCAGCTTGTGTACACGACGTGGGTGGCTGTAGCCTAATCCAATTTTGTTTGTTTATTAGTAGTGGAGATGGAGATTCACACGCTCCCCACCGGCGCCGTCGCAGCCCACATCGGACGCCCGACGGTGTCACATCGACACAGTTCGACATCCCATTCACCATCAAGCACCGCTCATGGCCACCTCCGCCTCCGCCCTCACCCTTCCCGGCCTCGCCATGTCCCCACCAATGCCAGCGCGGGCGTCGTCGACGGCGACGCTGACGAGGAGGAGGGCCAGGCCCCTCCGCGCGGCCTGCGCCTACTCCCTCCAGGAGGGCCAGTCCCGCCGCTCCCACCGCCTGCCCTGCGGCCTCGACCTCGAGGTCATCTCCCAGCAACCGCCTACGCCGGCCCCGACCCCGGGAAGGAGCGAGCGGCCGCCGCTGGTTTTCGTGCACGGGAGCTTCCACGCGGCCTGGTGTTGGGCGGAGCGCTGGCTGCCCTTCTTCTCGAACGCCGGATTCCCCTGCTTTGCCCTCAGTCTCCGCGCGCAGGTAGTTAGCCAGGAATACATGAATGCAGGTCGCTTGTTTAATTGCGCCGGTGGTGGTGGTGTTAGCATTAGTGAGCTTGCGCGTCTCTCAGAAACTGAAAATTGGGATAAGGTATCATGCAAATGTGGCTGTAGATGAATTCAGAATTTCAGACAATTCGATGGTGGATGCGGTTGCATACACCAAAAAGTAAAATGTTCCATGACCTACACAACATTAGTGTGTTTTAATGACAAGCCGTGGTGATGATGTCATGAAGTCAACCATTTTTACCCGCAGGAAAACAAAACTGGGACAGATTGTGAGCATTTTTACAAGACATATATAATGTATTTCTTATCGAAGTTTCACACTTTAATCGACATATATCATCTGTTGCAGGGTGAAAGCAGCATTCCATCTGAGGCAGTGGCTGGCACGCTTGAGGTAATTTTGGCAAAATTGAGGGTCATTCAGATAATAACAGAAAAATCATAGTAATTTATGTTTTTCTGTGACCCTATGTGTGTTCTCAAGCATAAATTCATTATAAAGTTGCAAGGAATTTAGCACTTTCTGCCACTAGTAGCATTGTTTACTTCAACACTTCCGCACTGGCTGTCTCATACTGTATTTCTTTATCACCCCATTAGAGTCAACCCAATGTGTGATTGACTTGCAGTAGACACATACTGGCGATATTGCTGATTTCATCCGAAGGGAGGTTCCTGACAAACCTATCCTAATTGGACATTCCTTTGGAGGCTTGATTGTGCAGCAATATATATCATGCCTACAAGGTATGTTCTCTCGAATGGTACATTCTTGCAGTATGTATGTTACTCGGCAGTGTTCTTGCCATGCTCATCATGTTTGTTCGTCTTCCCAGCCTTGTGTTAACAAATAGTAAGTCTGATGCTTGGAAAGAAAACACTTCTGAATAGGGCAATAGGCACCCAATAGTATCAGTTATTTATCACATAATACATACTTTTGAAACCAATTATTAATTGCTGTGCAACGGTGAATCTGAATAGGCTGGACGTCTTACATAAATCATCAGAGGGAATATTACATAAATAATCGGGTATTTGGGATAGATAATTTTTTTCATTTTTAAAATAAATTAAGCCTACTACACAAGCAGATTACCTCCCCCCCCCCCCCCCCCCCCCCCCCCCAAAACCCCAAATCAATTACATCCGGATCAGTATTCATTGCCTAACCTTATCCAATCCAAGTCTTGCTCATTCTGAGTGGATAAGGGCATGTGGTTCTGAGCGCTTTAGGGTGCAGCTGAAGCCTGCTCGTTCAGTTGCTACCATGACACCTGTTGTGGGTCATCAAACCACAAGGAGAATGGCAAGAAGAAGGCTTCAACTGCACCCTATTGCATTGAGGTGATTTATGCTCCCTCATTGCCACAGAATGAGATGGACTAGGCTCAGAGAGATGTACATCCTCTAAATGGAGCGGGTTTTCAGTTCCATGAACCATGTCTCCACTCTGCAATGTCGTTGGGTTCGAACTCGGGTACTTTGGATGGATGTCAACGAGTGAAAGATTAGCTGACCTTGCAGCAGTGAAACTTGATTATTGTATGACGAGGGGGTCACTGTTTTTTCTTTTTTCCGTGAAAAATATTCATCCGCTTACCATTTACAAATGTTTAAAAGCTACATTGTATGTGTCAGTGTTGTGGTTTCTTACACCTACTCATTTGTCATAGTACCCATGTTAGTAAAGCTTGTCCTTTATCAGCACAACAGTACATCCTATTTCACTCTCTTGTTTGTATGTTTAGTACATTACCATACACAAGTTGCTAATGAGCATGATTGTCTCAGTTTTCTTACGGGAAGTAATGCTAGTCTCTCCATTTACGCTGAATCCATTACATGCCACCTTCTCTATGATTCTATTATAGATTCAGAACCTCTTCATCCAAAGCTTTCTGGTGCTGTTCTTGTATGTTCTGTGCCTCCCTCAGGAAACAGGTATGCAAATTGTTGTTTCCTACCCATTTACCAGCTTATCGTACAATTATTATCATGTAACTCCTTTGTATCATCCTCCAGTGGATTGGTATGGCGTTACCTTTTGACTAAGCCAATTGCTGCTGTTAAGGTAAACTAAACTATGGCTTGCCCTTTCCTTCGAGTTTTATCATTCAGCTGTTTTGCAATTTTAATGCAACACTGCCCTGCATCTCCAAGAAATTGTCTAGTGTTTACTTTAGCACCTATGGTGGGTGTATTGCTCTGTCTTCACTTTTCTGACATTGTATTGGTTGATCCTTAATCATGTTACAGGTGTGAAATGCCTTGAATATTCATGTATCATACAATCATCGATCATTTTCCTTTTGAGTACCTCTAAAGTTTTCTTAATATGGAGTGCCTGCTAATTATAGCATCAACCACTGAACAAACTTAGTGAAGCTTCACTTTGGCAGCGCTCTGTGCGAAACACCATTCTTGTTGGCGGTCATTTCTTCACCTAGCTTGTATAAAATAGGCCTGAACTCCCTCTTCCTATTTTGATTCCCTCAGTTCTCCTTTGCGTAGTCTGAATCCGTTTGCTGATCCACAATTGATTGCACCCGATTTATTCCATCCATATTGAAGTTCACTCTTCGGCTGACTTGAGTCTAGAAGGGATTTACTTTCTTTTCTTCTCTTTACAAGTTAAGTTCAATTATTTTATATTCATAAACAACAGATTGATATGGATACCGGTGCATACATGATCATATATTTCATGTGGATGCCAACAAACTAGGAAATTCATGTGTCTCTTCAAGCCTTCAGTATTGAATACGAGTACTATATTTATGTACGTAATTTATTTACACACGTACATGAAATTTTGTCATCTTACTGCAGGTTACACTCAGCTTGGCTGCAAAAGCATATGCAAATTCATTGCCTCTCTGTAAGGAAACTTTTTTCTCATCACAAATGGATGACGAACTTGTCCTGAGGTATTATCCTGCCATGCCATTTACATTTCGCACCTAACATTTTGAACATTAGACTATAAACTTCACATAAAAGGTCATAAAGTCGAACATATCTGCTATGGGGGTTGGTTTACGGTGTACCACTGAGAGGGTTATTACCGTACCACTGTGCCGACTGAATGGAATATCTGTATACTATTACAGCATCTTCCATTCAATTGCTGATTTTCCAACTTACATAGGCCAATTTTTTGCAGTCTAAGTTTCTCTTTTCTTGTGATGGCATGAACATCTACCCCATCTTGTAGGTACCAATGTCTTATGAAGGACAGCTCGAAGTTGCCACTATTTGACTTGAGGAAACTCAATGCATCATTGCCTGTACCTTCTGCGGCAAGCGGTACGTTAGAAGTTCTTGTCATGGGTGCCAGCAATGATTTCATTGTGGTGAGTGCCTGAGCGGATCCAACCCCCAAACAAATCTCTCACAACTACGAAACAAATTCTTTATTTCTCATTCTCTAAAAATTTCTATTATGTAGGACGCGGAAGGGCTTTCTGAAACTGCAAAATTCTACAATGTACAGCCTGTTTGTGTGGAAGGGGTAGCACACGATATGATGTTAGATTGCTCGTGGGAGAAAGGAGCTGAGATAATCCTTTCTTGGTTAGATAAACTCGGGCCACGATCGGTGTAGTAGTTTCTTCATCCGGTAGATTTGACATTTTGGGGGCCTTATTCTTCTTGGATATGTGTAGTGTAAGCTTGTGTTATCGGCAGTTTCTGGTTACTGCTCTCTAGTTCCTTTGTGTACTATGTAGCACATGTTCTAAAACTTGAGAGGTTGGATAACAGTCCCAATTTTGTAGGAAAAAGTACTACTTTAGCTGATCTATTTTTTTTCTTTTGGTGGTAGTGGTACAATTTGAAGGCTTCTTTTCTGAAACTTAATCCGAAGCCTCCTTCAGAAAATTTATAAGCTCCAACATGATAGAAGGACTCAAAACTCAAAAGTATTAGCAAAATTTTGTCGCTTAAATCAGGATATAAAGGCAAAAAAAATATTATAACTTAAATTAATATTCGATTAGCCAGATTTACTTTTAAAAAATGAATCAGTACTGGAAATTTCATCAATTCGTAAAATGCTATACTGAACTAACAAAATTGACAATAGGGGCCACTGCTGCACAACTCCAGCCCGTCGTTGATCGCACAGCCAGCGCTCTCCCGACCTGGAAGGCCCACCTCATCAACCGCGCTGGGCATCTTGAGCTTGTGAAATCGGAGATCGCGCCGCAGTTGTACGCCTGCATCCGAGGATGGCTACCTGTTGCGTGCGCGACTGCTCGTGCGGTATGCGTGACGCGCGTGGGACGTGGGGCCACTCACGTTCTTCTTCCTCCCACGAATCAATCTTCCTCTCATCCCCACGTTCTTCTTCCTCTCCTCTCTCCCCAATTCATCTCTCTCCCACCTCTCTCCTGCACGATTCCAGGCTGAAAGGCCGAGCCGGCGCCGACGAGGTTGGAGCCTAGGCCGAGAGCGTCGCCGGCGACGCCGGCGCGGACGCGCGGCGGAGAAGGCGACCTCGAGAAGGAAATCTCAAGCCGAGCCAACGCCGGCGACGCCGCTGCGGAGCTGCGGCGGAGAAGGCGGCGGCGAAACGAGACTTAACGAGCGGGGTGGGGGTGGGGTTCGCCGGCGACGAGCTCTGCTGTGCGGGGGGGGGCTTAGAGGGATGGTCCGGGGCGGCGGCGGACCGGCGGAGGTCACGGTTTGAGGAGAGCGGGGCGGCGAGGCGGTCGCGCTAGCGCCGCCGGCCGCGGGTGGCAGGGGCAGGCGGTTTGGCCGGCGGCAGCGGGCGGAGGTCCCTGTTCATCTTCTTCCCGGCAGATTTGTCGCGACGCTGTCGGAACGCATGCGTGCGGGCTGTCGAAATCCGCGGGAGCAGTTGCGCGCGCGCAAGCTAGACCAGTCCCCCTGCATCCCCAAGAGGTGGAGGAAGGCGACAAGTGTTGCCGACGGCTTGCACGCCAACATGTGGGCTCACAACATTCAAGATGTCCTGGGCGTACACGAGATCGGTCAGTATCTGCAACTTTGGAAGAGCATCACGGGCACGATTCTAACTGATGAACCATGCCGTCTCGTATGGACGTGGACAACCTCGGGTGCCTACTCAGCGCAATCAGCCTGCATGGCCACCTTCTAGGGTCCACCACATGCCGGTTCTGGAAGCTGATCTGGACACCATGTGTGCAGCCGAAGATCAAGTTCTTCCACTGGCTCGCGCAACAAGATCGGTGTTGGACGGCGGACAGGCTCGCTCGTCGCGGGTTGCAGCACCATCCTAGATGCCCGCTGTGTGATCAAGCCGTAGAGATCATCCATCACATCTTCATCGAGTGCCCCTTCACTCGTCAGGTTTGGCACGAGACCCTCGCCTGGCTACGCATGGCGATCCCAGCCCCCACCAGAACGCCAAGCAGATCACCCCCAAGCGAAAAAGGAAAGGGTTGGCCTCCATCACCCTTCTCCTCCCTTTGATGGTCTAGAAACAATGCAATGAGTGCGTCTTCGAAGGTGCACAACCCTCTACAGCTTCGGTCATGTCCAAGATCAAGGAAGAAGCTGCACTTTGGGTCAGAGCAGGTGCAGCCGGGCTTCAGGTGTTGTTCCCACAAACCTGGGATGTATACTGAATTTAGCTTTATTTTGCACTTGGGCTCCTAGGAGGATTGTAATCAAATTATCAAAACTCTTTCTGAAAGGGCATGGCGCCCCCATGTGTGGTTTTGGTAATTAATGACAATCCCTATGGAATAATGGTTGCATCGAGTTGTACTTGTAGGGTTTGTCCATAGACCATGCTTGAACTCCATATGTTGGATTCAAGGTTATTGATGCCATGAATATATTGATATAATGAAGTTTTGGGCATCAAGATCATCGAGGTTATGGATATATACTTGATATGATCAAGAAGAAGAGTATGTGATGACCAAGTTGTTATTCGAGAAGTTATCCGATGATAGGTCATGTGTAAGTTGAGCATATTGCAAGTATGTCTTGAAGAAAAGGATTATGTGACATTTATGGTTATTTCAAGACATCATCTATTGAAAAGAGAAGAAAAATACAAGGTTGGTCAAGATTGATCAACACACAAAGCTCCAAGATGTACCAAGTGGATAATGTATCTCTTGGTATGGTAAGAAATTGTCCATATAGCTTTGTCAACTAACCCATTACATGTGAGTGGCATTTCTATGTGTGGTTAGGTATCTTTATATGGGTGTGCATCAAATGAAGATTTCATATAGCCCATGGGGATGACGTCAAGTGGTGATTGTCATCAACCTTGAGATGTGCAAGTTCGAGAGAAGTATCTCAAAGATACTTGAAGCTTGCCACCCATTTGGAGATAATGGTCATGTGAAGATATGCCGATAAGAGGCTCTCCCATAGTGGTGTATAGGGGAGAAATATGTGGATCTTCACCAAGCGAAGCGCAATCAAGAAAGGTGGTCCACTTGAGAAGATCAAGATCGACATCATCTAGTCAAGTGGAATGCGCAAGGCAAAGGTATGATAGGGTTTCTATTTTACCGGTCTCGTGGTGCTAGTTGGGAGACCGGGTTATAGGATAGACACCGTACTATCAAGAGGGGCTCTCGATGGAGCTTTAGCGTATCAGTTGGAGAGAGCTCAAACCTTTGCATACTTGCCTTCGTCATCTTTCTTGGTTCTTATTTGGTTTTTCTCCTTGTTGGGTTTTGGTGCTTGTTGTGATCTTTATGACAAGCCCAAGTTCTTCGAAAACGGATTTCGTACGGAAAACTTGTTGCGTTTTCGGGTTGGAAATATTATCGGTTTATCCGTGAGGAAAGTTCCACACCTGCCCATGTGTGTCAACTTAACTCTAGTTATGGTTCTTAAAGTTTCCTTATCGCTACCTTTCCATCAGAATTGGTTTCACCTGTTTTGGAGTTCGAACGAGAAAGTTATTACATTACAGGTTTTACTGTTTCTGTCTGTTTTACTCATGCAGGGGAATCGGATTATCCGATCAAGGTTGTTTCGGAATATCCGATTCTCAAGTTTTCTCTCGAAAACGGCTAAGGACTTTTTGCAGTCAGTTTTGTGGCGCGCTGGAGAATTTCGGAATATCCGATATATGTTGCATCGGATTATCCGATTCTGACTTATATCGGAATATCCGACTCCCCTATCTGTAACGGCACGTTTTCTGGGAGGGGTATAAATACCCCTCCACCTACCTCCAGCAAGCTAACTCTTGAGCTCATGTTTCCCCCATTGTTGACCTTCTTTGAGCTTGCTATCTCTCTATTCCTCCATGATTCTTTCCTCCAATTAGAAGGAAAAGAGAGAGGAGATGTAGATCTACCATTCCACCAATTAATCTCTTCTCTAAGTGAGGGGAAGCTTTTGGATCTAGATCTTGGAAGAATTTGGTGTTCTTCTTTGTTCTTCCTCTCTTCCCCAATAACATTAGTTGCTTTGGTGGGATTTGAGAGTGAAGGATTTTGAGCACTTCTTGTGTTCTTGCCCATTGCATCGGTTGCATCGGTTTGAGTTCTCCACGGTGATACGTGGAAATCGAAGTTGAGAAGCTTGCTACTCTTGGGTACTTGGGGTGCCCTAGAGCTTGTCCTCTTGGGTACTTGGAGTGCCCTAGACGGTCCTAGTTGATCTCGGAGTTTTGGTGGCTCGCAGGATTGTTGGGAGACTCCAAATAAGTTGTGGAGACGCGCCCCAACCTTGTGATTCTTGTGGCTTTGGGAGCCACGGGAATTCGGTGAGAGCCTCAAATTAAGTTGTATAGTGTCCCTCATCCTTGTACGGGTTCGGTGACCACCCTTAAGTGTCCCATAGTGGTTCGTGGCACTCCGCATTGGTGGAGGCACGAAGGCGATTACAGTGTGCCATTTGACGGCTATTCGGGGATCATTTTGTGACTCCCCACCGCTCCAACGGAGACGTAGCTTCCATTGGGAAGTGAACTTCGGGATAAATCATCGTCTCCAAGTGCCTCGGTATTTCTATACTCGAGCTTCTTACTTATGCTATTTACTTTGTGATAGCCATCGAGCTTGAAGTAATATATGTTGCTATCACATATTTGCGTATATTGTTTAGCCTAATTTGTTGGTGCACATAGGTTAACCTACCTTGTTTAGGTTTCATGCTTGATAAATTATACGCTAGTTTTATTCCGCATTTATTCAAGCCTAAACCATAAAGAATTTTAATCGCCTATTGATGACGTGAAAGACACACGTTCGTTGGGAACCCCAAGAGAAGGTATGATGAGTCTAGCAGCAAGTTTTCACTCAGTATGAAACCAAGGTTTAATCGAACCAGTAGGAGATCAAGGAACCTCTGAAGGTTATTGGTGGCTGAATATGGCAGGGCGCACTACCAGGGACTTAGCAGCAACGTGGAACCTGCACACAACACAACCAAAATACTTTGCCCCAACTTAACAGTGAGGGTGTCAATCTCACTAGCTTGCTGAAAACAAAGGATTAGACGTATAGTGTGGAAAATGATGTTTGTTTGCAGAGAATGAAAGGAAACAATGTTTGCAGTAGGTTGTATTATCAGTGTAAAAGGATGGACCGGGGTCCACAGTTCACTAGTGGTGTCTCTCCATAATAAATAACTAACATGTTGGGTAAACAAATTACGGCTGGGCAATTGACAAAATAGAGAAGTGCATAACAATGCATGTACAAATCATGATGGCTACTATGAGATTTACTTGGGCATTACAACATGATTCATAAACCGTAATCCAACTGCATCTATGACTAATAATCCACCTTCAGGTTAGAATCTGCACCCCTTTCAGTATTAAGTTGCAAGCAACATATTATTCCATTAAGTAAAGTGCATAATGTAAGCAATACAATTATACTTAGACAAAGCATCGATGTTGCACATCCACAACCTTAGAGGTTGTTGTCACTCCCCCAGATTAAATGGAGACTGAACCCACTATCTAGCATAAATACTCCTTCTTGGAGTTACAAGCATCAGCTTGGCCAGAGCATCTACTAGTAATGGGGAGCATGCAAGATCATAAATAACATACACATGACAATTCAATAATCAATTTGACATAGTACTTAATATTCATCGGATCCCAGCAAACATAACATGTATCATTACAATAATATGATCTTGATCATGATAGACAGCTAACAAGATCTAAACATGATGGCAGAAGAGGAGAAGACAACCATTTAGCTACTGCTATGGACCCATAGTCCAAGGATGAACTACTCACGCATCACTCTAGATGCAGACATGGCGATGTAGAGCCCTCCGGTGATGATTCCCCTCTCCGGCAGGGTGCCGGGAAGAGCTTCAGAACCCTCCCGAGTTAGGGTTGACGGCGGCGGCGGCGGCTCTGGAACTTTTCGTGGAATATAACTCGGGTGTCTAGGGTTTTCCCGAACAGATGAATACATAGGCGAAGGGGCAACGTCAGTGGGCACTCGAGGGGCCCTCACCACATCACGGCGCAGCAGAAGGTGGGGCCGCGCCGCCACGTGGTGAGGCCGCCTCGGTGCCCGTCTTCGTTTCTCCTCTGGACTCCGTGTACGTGACAGAAAAATAGGGCAATGGGCTTTTGTTTCGTCCAATTCCGAGAATATTTCCAGAAAAACTTTTCTGGAATACAAAAATAGCAGAAAATAGGAACTGGCACTGTGGCATCTTGTTAATAGGTTAGTCTCAGAAAATGCATAAAAATGCTATAAAGTGTAAATAAAACATGTAGCAATTGGTATAATATAAGCATGGAACATCAGAAATTATGGATACGTTGGAGACGTATCAAGCATCCCCAAGCTTAGTTCTACTCGTCCTCGAGTAGGTAAAACGATAACAACAAAATAATTTCCGAGGAGATATGCTACCACACAATCTTGATCAAGTAATATTGCAAGGCTCATGTTATGAATGAAGTGACTCAAGGCAATGGTCTATAGTTTGCTAACAGATAGATAAAGAGTAAACAAATGAACCATATAAGCAAAAACTTTCATGAATAGTACTTTCAAGACAAGCATCAAAAAGTTTTGCATAAGAGTTAACTCATAAAGCAATAGATTCTAAGTAAAAGGCATTGAAGCAACACATAGGAAGTTTTAAGTTTCAGCAGTTGCTTTCAACTTTCAACATGTATATCTCATGGATAATTGTCAACACAAAGAAATATAATAAGTGCAATAAGAAAGCATATAAAAATTGTTGCACACAAAGTTGAAACTAGTGTTTGCTTCTGAGATAGGAAGAAGTAGGTAAACTGACTCAACATAAAAGTAAAAGAAAGGCCCTTCGCAGAGGGAAGCAGGGATTAAATCATGTGCTAGAGCTTTTTAAGTTTTTGAAATCATATAGAGAGCATAGAAGTAAGTTTTTGAGAGGTGTTTGTTGTTGTCAATGAATGGCAGTGGGCACTCTACCCCCCTTGTCAACCAGACTTTCAAGAGCGGCTCCCATGAAGGACGTTATTTCTACCCAAGGGTAGATCATCCCTCTTGTTCTCTTTTGTTTACACATACAGTTATTCGCTGGTATCATTGCTTATCTGATTGGATCAGGGCAAAAATGTGAAGAGAATTACGCGGTTAAAGTTGTAATTAATTGGGACTGGGCACCCCATTTGCCAGCTCTTTTTGCAAAATTATTGGATAAGCGGATGTATATGCGACTAGTCCATTGGTGAAAGTCTGTGAAAAGTAAATGACAAGGTTGATAGAGAAAACTCCACATAACTTCCTCATGAGTTATAAAACATTGACACAAATAAGAGATAATAGCTTTTGAATAGTTTAAAGGTAGCACATGAAGTATTTACTTGGAATGATAGGAAATATCACATAATAGGTAGTTATGGTGGACACAAATGACATAGGTTTTGGCTCAAGGTTTGGATGCACGAGAAGCATTCCCTCTCAGTACAGAGTTTAGGCTAGCAAGGTTGTTTGAAGCAAACACATGATATCAACTGGTACAACAAGACTTACATGAAAACATATTGCAAGCATTATAAGACTCTACACTGTCTTCCTTGTTACCCAAACACTTTTACCAGAAAATATCTAGACCTTAGAGATACCAAACATACAAACCAAATTTCAACAAGCTCTACGGTAGTTCTTCACAAATAGGTTTTTAACTACATGATGCAAGAGCTTAAACATGATCTACTTGAGAGCTCAAAACAATTGCCAAGCATCAAATTATCCAAGACAATGATCTACAAGAATAGGTATGTCTTTTTCAATATACCATCTACCACATGTAGCATTTTCTGTTTCCAACCAAACACTAATCAATTTATTTCAACACAAAACTATCCAAATAATTTAACAATGAAATAAGAGAGTACTTCTCTACAAGAACTAACAGCTCTAAACAAGAGATGCATGAAAAACAGGAGCTAAAAGCATTGCAGTAGCTAGACAAGAATACTCAACAAATATAAGTGAAGAATACGAGTATTCATATGAAAAAGCGGAGCGTGTCTCTCTCCCACACAAGAATGCTAGGATCCAATTTATTCAGAAAATGAAAATAACAAAGCAAAAATAAAAGCACACAGACGCTCCAAGTAAAGCACATAAGATGTGAAAGAATTAAAATATAGTTTCACTAGAGATGACCTGATAAGTTGTCGACGAAGAAGGGGATGCCTTGGGCATCCCCAAGCTTAGACGCTCGAGTCTTCTTGAAATATGCTTGGGTGACCCACGGGGGCATCCCCAAGCTTAGGATCTTCACTCCTCTTGCTCACATTATATCATTCTCCTCTCTTGATCCTTGAAAACTTCCTTCACAGCAAACTCAGAGTAATCCTTATTAGAGGGTTAGTGCATAATCAAAAATTCACATGTTCTGCAAGGACACAATCATCACCAATACTTCTGAACATTAGCTACAGCCACTGTTGTTTTGTGGAGCAAAGAAATCCACTCAAACACAGTAAAAGAGAGAATGCAAAATAAAATGCAGAATCTGTCAAAAAACAGAACAGTCCGTAAAGACGAATTTTTTCGAGCACTTAAGTTGCTCTGATCAGAAAACTCAACAACAACAGGTTCTTTTGGGTTTCATCTCCATAAGAGTGGCTGGGTTATTTCCGTTGGCTTGCCAAGCCTATCACAACCCTCCTCCTTTATCTGATCAGAAAACTCAAAACTAATGAAAGTTGCGTACATATCTGAGGATCACGCATGAATTGTTTCAGAATTTTTCATTTTTTTCTGGGATTTTAAAAGCTCAAAACGGTGGACAGCAAAAATCTGTCTCTGTGCAGAAATCCAAATCTAGCATCAACTTTCTATTAGAGACTTTACTTGGCACGACAATGCGATAAAATAAAGATACAAAAGAGTTGTTACAGAAGTAAGCAAGCTCCTTGACTCAAATAAAAGAAAAATTACAGAAATAAAACAATGAGTTGTCTCCCATAAGCGCTTTTCTTTAACGTCTTTCAGCTAGGCGCAGAAAGTGAAAATCAAGTGTTTCCAAGTGAAGAAGCATCAAACGAATAATTTGTTCTAATAATGGAATCAAAAGGTAGCTTCATTTCTTTCTAGGGAAGTGTTCCATACCTTTCTTAAGTGGGAATTGGTACCTAATGTTCCCTTCATATCAATAATGGCACCAACAGTTCTAAGAAAAGGTCTTCCCAAAACAATAGGACAAGATGCATTGCATTCAATATCCAAAACAATAAAATCAACGGGGACAAGGTTATTGTTAACCATAATGTGAACATTATCAATTCTCTCCAAAGGTTTCTTCATACCATTATCAGAAAGATAAACATCCAAATAACAGTGTTCCAAAGGTGGCAAATCAAGCATATCATAGAGTTTCTTAGGCATAACAAAGATGCTAGCACCAAGATCACATAAAGCATTACAATTAAAATCATTCACCTTCATCTTAATGATGGGATCCCAACCATCTTCTAACTTCCTAGGGATAGAAGCTTCATGTTTCAATTTCTCTTCCCTAACTTGCATGAGAGCACTTGTAATATGTTTTGTAAAAGCCATATTTATAACACTAGCATTAGGACTTCTAGCTAGCTTTTGCAAGAACATAATTACTTCAGAAATATTACAATCATCAAAATAAAAATCATTATGATCAAGGGTAATGGAACCATTGTCTCCCATATTTCGAAAAATTTCAGCACTTTTATCAGGAACAGTTTCAGTGGTTTTAGGCAATTTCAAACGTTTTGCAGAGGTAGTAGAAACATTGCCAACACCAATTATGTTACCATTGATAGTAGGAGGTTTACTAGCATGTGAAACGTCAGCATTACTAGTGGTGGTAATAGTATAAACTCTAGCTATGCTATTCTCTTTATCAATTTTATCTTCTCTTTCCCACCTAGCATGCAATTCAGCCAACATCCTAATATTGTTGTCAATTTTAACTTGGATAGCATTGGCAGTAGCAAAAGTCTTGCTCTCTTTAACATCATTAGGCATAACTTTTATTTTCAAAACATCAACATCAAGAGCAAGGCTATCAACTTTAGAAGCAAGAACATCAATTTTACCAAGCTTTTCCTCAACAAATTTATTAAAAACAGTTTGTGTACTAATAAAATCCTTAAGCATGGCTTCAAGATCAGAGGGTACACTCCTATTATTGCTGTAGGAATTACCATATGAATTGATATAACCATTATCACTATTAGAAGGATAAGGCTTATAATTGTTATTACCAAAATTATTCCTATAAGCGTTGTTGTTGAAATTATTGTTTTTAATGAAGTTCACATCAACATGCTCTTCTTGGGCAACCAATGAAGCTAAGGGAACATTATTTGGATCAACATGAGATTTACCATTCACAAGTATAGACATAATAATATCAATCTTATCACTCAAGGAAGATGTTTCTTCAACATAATTTACCTTCTTACCTTTGGGGGTCCTCTCGGTGTGCCATTCAGGATAATTAATCATCATATCATCAAGAAGCTTTGTTGCATTACCCAAAGTGATGGACATAAAGGTACCTCCAGCAGCTGAATCAAGAAGGTTCCTTGAAGAAAAGTTCAGTCCTGCATAAAAGGTTTGGATGATCATCCAAGCAGTCAGTCCATGGATAGGACAATTCTTTACCAATGATTTCATTCTCTCCCATGTTTGGGCAACATGCGCATTATCAAATTGTTTGGAATTCATAATGCTACTTCTCAAAGATATAATCTTAGCTGGAGGATAATATTTTCCAATGAAAACATCTTTGCATTTAGTCCATGAATCAATACTATTTCTAGGCAAAGATAGCAACCATTCTTTAGCTCTTCCTCTCAAAGAGAAAGGAAACAATTTTAGTTTAATAATATCTCCATCTATATCCTTATACTTTTGCATCTCACAAAGTTCAACAAAATTATTAAGGTGAGGAGCAACATCATCAGTACTAATACCAGAAAATTGCTCTTTCATAACAAGATTTAACAGAGCAGGTTTAATTTCATAAAAGTCTGCTTTAGAAGTAGGTGGAGCAATAGGAGTGCATATGAAATCATTATTTTTTGTGCTAGTGAAGTCACACAACTTGGTGTTCTCAGGAGTACTCATTTTAGTAAAAATAAGACAAAACCAAAATATAAAAATAAATGCAAGTAACTATTTTTTGTGTTTTTGATAATAAGAAGCAAACAAGACAAAATAAAAATAAACTAAGCAAGACAATAACAAAGTAAAGAGATTGGAAGTGAGAGACTCCCCTTGCAGAAGGCTTGACCTCCCCGGCAACGGCGCCAAAAAAAGTGCTTGATGACGTGAAAGACACACGTTCGTTGGGAACCCCAAGAAGAAGGTATGATGAGTGCAACAGCAAGTTTTCCCTCAGTATGAAACCAAGGTTTAATCGAACCAGTAGGAGATCAAGGAACCTCTGAAGGTTGTTGGTGGCTGAATATGGCAGGGCGCACTACCAGGGACTCAGCAGCAACGTGGAACCTGCACGCAACACAACCAAAATACTTTGCCCCAACTTAACAGTGAGGGTGTCAATCTCACTGGTTTGCTGAAAACAAAGGATTAGGCGTATAATGTGGAAAATGATGTTTGTTTGCAGAGAATGAAAGGAAACGTTTTTGCAGTAGGTTGTATTATCAGTGTAAAAGGATGGACCGGGGTCCACAGTTCACTAGTGGTGTCTCTCCATAATAAATAACTAACATGCTGGGTAAACAAATTACAGGTGGGCAATTGACAAAATAGAGAAGTGCATAACAATGTATGTACAAGTCATGATGGCTACTATGAGATTTACTTGGGCATTACAACATGATTCATAGACCGTAATCCAACTGCATTTATGACTAATAATCCACCTTCAGGTTAGCATCCGCACCCCTTACAACATGATTCATAGACCGTAATCCAACTGCATCTATGACTAATAATCCACCTTCAGGTTAGCATCCGCACCCCTTTCAGTATTAAGTTGCAAGCAACAGATTATTCCATTAAGTAAAGTGCATAATGTAAGCAATACAATTATCCTTAGACAAAGCAGCACTGTTTTACCCCTAGTGGCAACAGCACATCCACAACCTTAGAGTCTGCTGTCACTCCCCTAGATTAAATAGAGACTGAACCACTACCTAGCATAAATACTCCCTCTTGGAGTTACAAGCATCAACTTGGCCAGAGCATCTACTAGTAACGGAGAGTATGCAAGATCATAAATAACATACACATGATAATTCAATAATCAACTTGACATAGTACTTAATATTCGTCGGATCCCAGCAAACACAACATGTAGCATTACAATAATATGATCTTGATCATGATAGGCAGCTCACAAGATCTAAACATGATGGCACAAGAGGAGAAGACAACCATCTAGCTACTGCTATGGACCCATAGTCCAAGGATGAACTACTCACGCATCACTCCGGAGGCAGGCATGGCGATGTAGAGCCCTCCGGTGATGATTCCCCTCTCCGGCAGGGTGTCTGGAAGAGCTTCAGAACCCTCCCGAGTTAGGGTTGACGGCGGCGGCGGCTCTGGAACTTTACGTGGAATATGACTCGGGTGTCTAGGGTTTTTCTGAACAGATGAATATATAGGCGAAAGGGCGACGTCGGTGGACACCCGAGGGGCCCTCACCACATCACGGTGCGGTAGAAGGTGGGGCCGCGCCACCACATGGTGATGCCGCCTTGGTGCCCGTTTTCGTTTCTCCTCTGGACTCCGTGTACGTGACAGAAAAATAGGGCATTGGGCTTTTGTTTCGTCCAATTCCGAGAATATTTCCAGAACAACTTTTCTGGAATACAAAAACAGCAGAAAACATCAACTGACACTGTGGCATCTTGTTAACAGGCTAGTCCCAGAAAATGCATAAAAATGCTATAAACATGTAGCAATTGGTATAATATAAGCATGGAACATCAAAAATTATGGATACGCTTTCTATTCAATGAAAAGAAACGCAAAGGACCTTTGCGTTTTTGCTATAAAAAATTAACAATAGGCGATGAGAATGATCAACTATTTGGAAACCCGATGTACGAGGCCCATGTTCGTTTCTACTAACTAGAGCTGGACTAACGACCTGATCGAATCGTCAAGACTCAGCTCGTTATGACTCGTCATAGTTAAGACAGGGCTGGACTAACGAGCTGCTCGAATCGTTAAGATTCAGCTTGTTATGACTCATCATTGTTAAGACTCGATTATTAAACTCGTTAAGCGTAACGAGCTAAATTAAAAGATTGTCTCGATTCGTTATATGTTTGCGAGCGCTCGCGAGTAACTCGTTAAACCTCGTTAAGAAGATGCATCAAGCTATTCAGCTAATTAAGCAAGCTATCAGTACCAGGAGCAACATATTTTTCGTCCATGTAGAGAAGACTTTTTGTTTCTCCCGATGGGCTATTTGCATATTAACGTTAGTTAGATTGGCTACACTATAAAGCTAGCCATGCAGATTTACAGATTGCTGCGAGAATGGTAGCTCGTGAAATTCGTTAGATTGATTGTTTAACTCCTTAGTGTTAACGAGCTAAAATTGCTGCTCGGCTTGGTAGCCGAGTTGAGCTTGGCATGGACAATGAAGAACTTTTCAGTAACTAAAATTTTTCAACCCTACTACTAACTACGTCGCCAAGTTTTGAGCTTTATGTCCAGCCCTATTACTAACTACACCAAATGCACTCCTTCGAAATAATTTTGGTACAGACAATAAAGAACTTTTCAGTAACTAAAAATTTCGTGGTAAATTTGAAACTTATTTTGAAATTTTTGTTACGAGGAGGTCAAGTATGTGATCTAAATCAAATTTGCATATACATTTTGAAGTTATGCTCTATTTTCAGCAAACTTTTCAGTACATCTGTGAAGAAGAGGAAATCTAGTTTTGGTTCCACGCTCATCTCTTCCCCGCTATCCACTTCTTCCCGCTCCACAGGCGAGATGCCGCTCCTCCCAGTCCCACCCCCCTCCACCGCCACGCTGCCCCGCCTCCACCTCCCGCTCCCCCACAGCCTCCTCCTCCTCCGCCGCGCCGCCTCCCGCCACCCGCGCCTCCTCCTCCCCGCGGTGGCAGCGTCAGCGGAGGGCTCCATCCCCCCGCCGGCCCCCGACGCGCTCCTCCCGAACCAGGCCACGGGCCTCGTCGCCGCCTCCCAGGCCAACTTCATGCGCGTCATCGTCGCCTCCACGGCCCCGGGGCTCGAGCAGCACCAGGGCGCCGACCTGCTCTGCGTCGTACGCGCGCTGCTCAAGAAGATCCGCCGCCGCGTCCTCGTCGGGGACAGGGTGCTCGTCGGCGCCGTCGACTGGACCGACCGCCGCGGCATGATCGAGGACGTCTTCGAGCGGCGCAGCGAGGTCGCCGACCCGCCCGTCGCCAACGTCGACCGCATCGTCCTGCTCTTCTCGCTCGACCAGCCGCAGCCCGAGCCCGCCACGCTCACCAGGTTCCTCGTCGACGCCGAGTCCGCGGGGATACCCTTCCTGCTTGTCTTCAACAAGGTCGAGCTCGTCGACCAACAGGTATGTTCTACTCGGTTGGAGCCACAGTGGTGGGGGATGAGAAGATACATCAGTTTTATCTTCCATTTCTGTCATAATGCTACCACTTTGAAGTAGTACTTTATTGGAGTTCAGATTATCTAGTACGGGTTATGATCACTGTGGTGGAGTTTGGTGCATAGTTAAGCTTCACATAGTAGCACTTCGTTGATTCAAACGACGGCTCATTCCAAGAAATTTAAATTTTAGTGGGACAACCAGGGGCGGAGCTAGAAAAAAATTACCATGATGCACAACCTAGACCGACACGACGCTAAGTACACTATGTAACATAGAATTTTTTTACTAACAGTGTAGTGTTTGATAAATCATAGCATACAAAATTCAAAAAAAAATGACGCACAAAATTGGGAAATGTCGAACTACTTAGGGAGTAAAACTAACTCAATTTGGCAGCTTCATCTGTTAGTAACTAGATGGTAGATGAAACATATGTTGCTACTTACTCATTGGAGATGCTTCCCTACATCTTATTTAGCTTGGGATGGATCCCTGTGGAAGGCCTTCAGCTCCAGCAGGTTCGATTGTTCTTTTGTTAACTTAGAATGACCACTTAAATTTATTGGGTGCAAGTACTACAGACTAAACACATACCAACCAGCTCTAAATTGATCATTAAACAGTTCCTCATATCTGTAGTGTCGTGTAAATTAGCGATTACAGTGTAGGGCATTGCACTGGAGTTGTGAGGAGTGGATAGGAACATCTAGGTGCTCATCCAGCTGTTTACAGTGTCGTGCTCAATAGAGTGGGAAGAAGAACAAAACATGGTGCTGCAACCACGAGGCCACAGTGGCGGGGTCGTAGAATGTGCACTGACGACCTGATTTCAATCCCTGGGTGTGGCAGCCATGTAAAACCACTCCTTTCTGAAAATGGAAAAAGGAAAAAGAGTTAAGTTTGCTGCGCTCTCTCAGGTGCTCTTGTTTCACAGGAAAAGAGTTCATCTGCTCCCAGCACTAACATATTCTGCTCAACAGTGTCTACATCACGCTTTGAAGTAGAGCAAGGATTTTAGAGCGAACAGATCAAACCTGAACTATGGGCTTTTTCCTTGTTCACATTTTTTCATTAAAAGCATACCATTTCAGTTGTAAGAAGGAGATTGACCAATCAATAGCTAAAGAGGTCACCTAAGTATTACCTGGGTAAATATGAATGCATGAGTGAGACGTAGCTCCCTGGTCCATACAACACACTTCTACTTTAATCATATTGCGACAGATGGCGTACACATCCTTGGAATCACGCTTCTTTCGGTAATGATAAATGCCAATTATGGCCATTAATCTCAGTGTTGTCATGGGTAAAAGGCTTGAATTCAAGTTCATATCTCTTTTATTTAAATATAAAGTTTAACAAGATAAGATCGTACATTCACGCCTTTACTTTCCCCTCACTAAAGTGTGAGCTGTTAGAATGTGCAAATGCTCAAGTTCATTATAATTTAAATTCCGATGAACTTGTTTTATGTTGTCTTGGTTTTACCCCAGATTATATTTGTATGATTCATCGTGTACTTATAAATCGTTTATTTGCAGACCATATCGTACTGGAGGGACAGGTTGAAGAGCTGGGGTTATGATCCACTCTTTCTGAGTGTTAACCAAAGATCTGGATTAGCTGCTCTTGAAGAGATGTTGGAAGGACAGACAACCGTAGTTGTAGGTCCAACTGGTGTTGGGAAGTCCAGTCTGATAAATGCCTTGAGATGCAACCAAAATATTTCAGAAGAAGATCCAATACATCAACTTGTTGAGCAGGTGACTGTTATATCATTCAGATTGCACTTAAATCACTGCATATCATCAGTTTTATGTAACCATAGGCTTAACCATAATTTTACTTAATCACAGTGTTCATACCTTTTGTTGTGCTTTGCCCCAGCCGTATGGCCTGCCTCATATCCGGCCGGATATCCCAACGTCACATCTTGTCTTGCATAACATGTCATCCTTCATTGTCCATCCCATTGGTCATTTGTCAACTTGGTGGGGCAGCTATTCTGTCCATGGACCTTAGAGTTTAGGGTTTATGAAACTAATGGTGTAGAGCGTATTTATCATAAATTTTCCGTTCTCACCTTTTCACCATTGTCTGCACCTACATGATCTGTTCTGAGAATTTTATAGCTTCTTGTTTTGTTAGTTTTTCTATCAAATGTAGCCTTTGATACAAGGTACAGTTGAATACTAAGGTTGCATCACAGGATCAATTTATTGGGAGTAATGAAATCGTCTTTTGAAAAGGAGGATTTACCCCTGGCCTCTGCATCGATTGATCCATATAGTCATTGCATTGAGATTGATGCATATAGTCATTGCATTGAGATTGATGCATATAGTCATTGCATTGAGATATTGTTTACTGGATTTGCTGAACTAATGTGTTTATGTGTCAGATATGGTACTCAAGATTGGTTCGAACATGCCGAATAATATCTTACTAAGTTGGTTTAGCTTGCGGAATAGGAGGCGAAACATGCAGAAGACAGTGCATTGTTGCCTGTTTCTGTATATGGACCAAGTAGTCATTTTCTCTGCACCTCAGATATTGTATAGGATTACCTGTGTTTACATGTTTTATTAGCTTTTTTATTGTGCGGAGTTTCTGAACCTCGTTCCAGTATACTTGTACATGTGTAAGTCTATCTCAATTTTGACACTGAAGTCCCTCGCTTGTGCACATTGTTTCCAGAATAGTAAATGGTTTGGTGAACAACGTGTTGGAACTGTGTCCAAGAAAAGTGGCAAAGGAAAGCACACCACACGTCATGTTTCACTGCTTCCGATAGTTGATGGAGGTTTTCTTGCCGATACTCCTGGATTTAATCAGCCTAGCCTGATGAAACTGACAAAACAGGGTCTTGTAGAAACTTTCCCTGAGGTTTGTTCACTCGATGCTCTGTTGTTACAAGTACTTCATTTAGTTCCAGCATTTGTGCATGAAAGAATGTACTCTGTGAAGGCTATGCAATAGTTTGTTATGACATTTGCATTATTGTGTATTGTTTTTTATATCCAGATAAGAAGGATGCTCGAAGAAAATGAGCCCTCACAGTGTTTATTTAAGAATTGTGCTCACATTGGTGAACGTGGCTGTGTTGTCAAAGGTGACTGGGAAAGATACCCATACTATCTGCAGTTGCTTGATGAGATCAAAATCAGAGAATCCTTCCAGTTAAGAACATTTGGAACTAAAAGGGAAGGTGATGTCAGGTAATTCGTATTTCCTTCATGAGAATAATTATGCACACTAGTCACCAGATGCATGTCTTTTCTTCTCTTGTACCAGTCTGTAGCTTCTACTTTCCAAAAAGTTTCAACAAATATCCTGTAGCGTATAAACCAAATAAAGCCGAATGTTTGGATACATATAAGTTTTTTCAGTTTGGCAAGGTTTAATGCATTATGGTGAATGAAATCTACCATAGGCCAGTAGGCCCGAAGTTACCTTTTCGATAGAGATATGATTAACATGTGACGTCTTTCAGTGATGTAGTGGGTTAAGACTTAAGATGCGTAGGTTCCATACACACTACTTCATCTGTTTCATTACTGTCCCTGGCCTCGGAACACTTCGTTAAAAATATCTATCCATCGAGGGAATCAAGACTAATTAATGGAACGTTTTCACTCTGTACCCTACTTTAATGCTTTGTACAATGCCAATTCATGAGGGTATACGTGTTCTTTTTTCATCAAGTTATGCTTATTTTTGGCATATACGATAATGTACTATACAACATCATCTCGACAGATTGTCTTAAGAATTGTTTCCCGTGCAAAAAAGTTCCTACTATTGATGGATGCTAGATTATATTTGTGCTAACAGCGCAAAGATACCCGTATTGCTGCAGATATAAAACAGGTACCATGGGTGTGAAGCAAGCTGAGCCTCGCCTTCAACTCAAAAAGCACAGGAGGGTGTCCAGGAAGAAGATGAACCAATCACTTCTTGATGATATTGATGCTGAAATGGATGACCCTGACGATGACTATCAGTTTGGTGTGAGCCGACGTGCTGGCAAACGGTGAAGCCGATTGTTACTGATCTAACCAACTCTAAACAGTGTCAAGAAGCACACTATGGATGATGTACATAGCTGGCTTTCTACCGCCGCGTCCTTAACTCTACTGAGTAGCAAAGTCTTTGAAATAGAAATGTGTAGATAAGGGGGAACTATAGCGATGTGCTCCAGATGGTGACGGCCAGTACCTGTTTCTGTGTGACAAACAGCGAAGAAAGTAAGCTAAGCAGAGAAGCAAAATTTTCCAATCTCTTGCGATGCACTCTGAACTTCTATGAGGTATCATTTTATAGTACTTTTTTTCTATGAAGTGTCGATGTAGGCTGTAGGCATGGTTTCGAATTACCATCAGCTAGTTTCTTGTTCGGCTCACAGTGGACCATGGACCAGCAGTGCTCCGAATGGGGTAAAATTAGTATGCACATCTGTATTTAGTTCCAACTTTGAGCTAAATAGCGGTGGCCACACTAATTTTACACTCATTCCAAACAGCCCCAGTGTTTGTGCTACTAAGGAACTTGGCAGTTTCCAAAACTAGGGAACCTGAACTCCAAGGATGCGCTTATTTGTACCGACTAGTCCCACTTCTGCATCCCCGCTAAACTCCCGATGTTGTGTCTGAACAGTATTTAGACTGAGAGGATTACAAATTTACAAGATAAGAGGAAGAATGTTAGATTATGCAAACGAAACGTTCATTAGGATGGGCTATTCGTGGTTGTGGACATAGACACATAGAGCGGAATATAAGAGCGGCACATACTTTGCTTTCTCGTGCTTGCAACATTAACTTGTTATGCAAAGGTCCTTGTTTGGCTGAGATTGACCTGTTGCCCAACAAGAAGGCTTCACTTGTTGATTGGCGGCATTCTGCTAGACAGAACACCACCACAAAGTAGGATGTAAAAACAGTGTGGGGACCCCGGACTAGCTGTCCGAAATACCCTTGTGCCTACATATCAGCGATCCCATGATCAGTGCGTCGCTGAAGCACAATTAAACTGGTAACCAAAGAACATCCATACATACCGAATTTATTTACTTACTTGATTGAAGTGATCAACTTCATCAAGTACTTGCAGCGGAGATCACTAATCAACGTGGAGCCCAAGTCATTTGCCATAACCCTACAGACAGCAACTGACTGGGAAGCGCCCTAGTTCGCATTGACGTCATTTCCGTCTTCTTCCTCAACCTGCTCTTCTTTAAAATCTGGCTAAGACAATAGTCAGGGACGAAACCAATATGAGTACATTTGATTGTACTCGCAAACTACCCCAACTTGAGTATGCACTAGTTTTGATAATCTTTAAAACCTTTAGTTTTAGAAAAAGGGTAAGAAGTCTTTTTAAACCTTTTTCTCGAAAATATACCTTTGGTTAAAAAGGTAAGAAATCTCTTTTAAAACCTTTTCCTCGAAAATTACCATCTTGTCCATTTTTCCAAAACTATTCCTTTTCCGATCATAGCCCCTTCAGGGTCACTCATTTTCTAGCAACCTCATACCACCCCCAGGGTATAGTTGCACATAACAATCTCCACTCATTTTCTTTTCAGAAACTCAAAACTTTGTAAAACTTGCACATGGTCTTAGGACAACCTCCCAACTGTCCATATCCGAGGACTCGGCTATTCGAATAGTTTTACCCTCTGCAGAGGTTGCACGCTTTTCCCACACCCATCCGGTCACTCATCGTGTCAGCCACGTCCCGCCATACCAGGGGTATGCGAAGTTGAGTTCCCGGCCATAGCCTGTCCTTTGCTCATGCTAGTATAGGACCCTACCGCTACGAAACATTCCATCGACACTTAAATCCTCAGAAACTAAGTGTGAGGACTCGTAGTTCTGCCCGGCGAATTTTAATGGCCCTACAAATCCTCTATCTCCATTTCATATCATAACAGCCCTTAGGCGTTCTTCTCTCTAGAGGACCCGGGTCAGGGGTAGGTCCTCAGACCATCCCCTCATGGAACGAGGTTATCCTCGTTATTGAGGCATCCAGTACTTACACGAGCAAATTATATGACTACGCCCTTTCCCATATGTGGGTAAATGTGGTCGCACAGGTTATCGGCTGGTAGTCATAGTACAAAGACACAATGTGCATTTTTCATAAACATCACCATACTCCATTTCTCCACTTCCATACCGACATCCCGGTATACCATATTTTATCCACGGATTTGAAAAAGGAGTTTTGAATAGTCAAAGTTTTTCCCATCCTATAGTTTTATATAAACAAACTGATACTTCTATATAGGGTGGCAAAATAGTTTTTCATATACTTTTGAAAAGGCTTTCAAAATCATTTCCGATTTTCATAGCAAAATACTTTTAACCAAAACTTGGGTGGATCGTAATCTCACCAAAAGATTTTTATAAAAGGCTTTTGAGTAAAAACAAATACATTTAGAAATTGCTGCACACTACTAACACCTCTATATCGGGTGTCTCAATAATGTACCTGTATTTTATAAAAGGGTTTTCAAAATCATAAATTTAGTGGCAAACACCACGTAAATCACTTATGCTTCTTACACGTAAAACATGTGAATCAAAATAGAGGTATATAGATGCAAGCTCAGTGAAGTAGCTTGCCTGATTTCAGCATAATGCTCCTGGACTTCTTCTTACTGATCAAATAAATAAAATCCCATCCTTCTTCAATAAATCCTCTCCAAAGACCACTCCGGTAGCGTTATTTTCTAGCGTCGCAAACATGAAAATAAAACAACACTCGATAAGCAAACCAAACCACAAGTGGTATACAAATAAGTAATCAAACCGAAAACATAGCACCCATTTAATCAAGCAACAAACATCAAGCCATACTAACAAACAAAAATCATGAGGGAACATTATTATTTAACAAACAAGTTTAGCAATCACCACACTTATCTAGATGCAAACAAGAAATTAATCCAACTACGCAAGACATCACATGCTACTAACACTAGCATAATATACTAACCAAGGACTAGACATTAAACATTAAAACATATGTTTTATAATTTTAATCCCAACTCTACACAATAATCACCACTTGTCTAACTACACCTCATACTTAAATTACCCAACAAGTGAACTATTCAAGACTTAAACACAAGGGAAATATACTAACAGGAGTATACCACCAATCACAAGCTAAACACATGAAGTATTAAACAACTCCAACGAAGGGTTGTTAACAAACAAATTTCCTTAGGCAGGAAATACTTCAGACAAAAGTTAAGTTACCCAATAATTCTCTGTAATTCAACATGTCTCACCAAGTTAAGGTGGAGACATTAACAAGACACTCAAGCTAATACTCAACTTAAAGGCAAACAAGTTTAACAAGTAAGGCAACATATTCCTAATTAAAACAAATAAGAAACATTTTGCCTATTGCAGAAACTGTTACAAACACACAATTTCCACACCATTCGACCAAGCAACACTAACACACAAGCTGAACTACTACAACATCTACTACTGAACAGAAGTCAAAACAATTGAATTCGGTTTACTTAAATTCTCAAGCACACAAGAAAGATTGATTATTAGTTGGAAACATCATATTCATCTTTAACCACACCTGTTTAACTCAAACAAGATTATCTCTAACCACTAACAGTACTAACATATTTTAACATGTTTAAAGATTAGTAACACCCAAGTGACAGTACCAAAACAATCAACAATCAACACAAACCACAAATTCATAACTAAAAGCAATTAATCTAATTTCTTTTTATTAGTGGCAGAACAACACGTTTACTAAAAATTGCACCTAGAGAGTTCTGTAAATCAAACAACCATGCCAAGCTAGGAATATGTTCTCCTACACATACAGAAGACAATCCAAATGGATTTACTCCAAAATTCATTTCACAAAAATCTACAAAAATCACTAAAGTGCTACTGGTGTGTTTACAAGGATGATTAGAACTTTTGTTTTAGGAGTCATTTGCATATAAGACCAACTGATCTAGAAAGGTATCACTTCAAGCATTCCAAGGAATTTTAGTTTGCAATATTTGGAGTTATAAAACTCTAGATATTGAATATTTAGTGGAAAATACACTTTCTACAAGATTTAATCTACACAACAAGTAAAAATGTATTTTGGCAAGCAACCAGTTCTGCATGTCTAAGAAAACTCATAGGAACACAAAAAAATTGAATCACTCAAATATCTACCCTAGATCCACCACAAATGATTTAAACCTACACTGCCAGAAACAGATCTATAAGAAATAAATAAACAACCTAAGAAAAGGGTCAGTAGGCTGGATCTGGCTTGGTCCAGGCAACGCGGTGCTGGGCCGGCCCAGCCAGCGGCTCACACGCACGAGCGAAGGGGTACGGGCCAGACTTCTTCTTCCTCGACACAGGCAGAGCAGAGGCGGAGCAAGGTGATGACGGCGCGGCGGCTCCGGTGATCCTACGAAGAAAAAGAAAGGCTCATGAGGAAACTCGCGAGGAGGGAAGCACAGGAGTACAACAATGGCGAGGAATGGTGGCCCATGTCAACTGCGAGCTTGCTCGCAAGGCGGCGGCTGGAGAGAAAAGGGGATGCGGATGTCCAGCTCGATTCGCAGCCTCCCGCGTCGATTCCTTGGATGAGGATGGAGAGGGAGACGCAGGGAACCTGCTGGTGGCCTTGGATTCGGACGGGGAACTCTCCATCGTCGGCGGCAACGACGGCCATGGTGGCTCGGCTTCGGGGAGAGTTTAGAGAGAGAGGGAGAGTGAGGGAAATGAGTGAGCAGGTGGAGGATGGGGAGCAGAGGGTGGCGTCGAGGCGACTCTTATCCTCCCAGGGCAAGGCGTGAGGCAGGGGCGAGGCAAGGGGAGGGGAGCACGGCGTCGTCGGCGTGAGGAGCACAGTGGCTTGCCGTGCGAGCAACGTGCTACAGGAAGTCAATGAAGTTCTTGCGAAAAGCCCCCTGGATTTCTTTTTGCACTCACAACTAGGTCCTTTTTTCTTTTCTTTTATTCCTTTTTGAAACCAGTAGGTCTTAGGGATTTTAATTGGGGCACTTAAACATTTTATACAAATTTGAGAAAATTCAGGTAGCCTCCCATATACATGGGGAAGCTCCACAAAAATTGGTTTTTGAAAATAAAATGTTTTGAGCAATATTTGTTCATAGGGTTTAAATAAATCATTTTTGGAAATTAGTATTTGATACTCCTTTAATATTTTTAAAGCATGTGATAAAATATGGTTTTGAACTTTTGGAATTTCTTTGACAAATATGATAACTTCAAATAAGTTTTATTTTCATAGAGAAAACATTTGTTTGGAGGAAATAAAGAATTTGAGAGGGAAATTATTTATGAAGATCATTTTTAACTCATGACCTTCATTTCCTTTTTAATAAATGAATTGAGGGGTTTGTTTTAAATCGAAAAGTAGTTTTACTTGAGGAGGGAGTGATATGAAGTGGGGATGATTATTAGTTCATCTCACTCCTAGAATTTTGATAAAGAAAATATAAGTGTTTTCATAGAATAGAGGAATAGAAAGAGAGGGAGTTTTATTGAGATCATCTCCCTAAATTCTAGGAGTTTAACTTGGGTGTGCATAATTTTAGAGGGTTTGTTCTTATTCAAGTCGCACTCCAAATTTGGTTGCCAAGTGTGTCCTATTTTAGCATTAACACCACTGAGGAATTATCCTCACAAGAAATCACACACAATAGCAATAACACAACAATATCAGCAACACAATCAAGATCACACAAATCAAACCACAAGAATTTATCATACTATAATTTCCTTATTTAACAATACTATCTTGAAAATGATCACACTTAATTATGACAAGATGATGGGTAGGAAATGTCTCACCTCATATATTAATAGTTTTCAAAAAGGTTTGAGAATGGAAATATGTGAGGTAATATATTTCCCACTAGAGTTATTTTCAAATGGAGTGGAAACATAGGAGTTTATAAAATATCAAGGTTGAAGAATAGATAGGAGATCACAGATAGATCTCCATATTTTTGAAACATGTAATTTTGGAAATACTTTTATCTTCTCAAGAGTGGGTATTTTATTTGCTGCTAAAACCAAATGATTATTGAAATAGACTTTTGGCCAACATAAGAATGGAAAAGATATATGGAATATATTCTTGTCATAACATGATCACCAGAGTTTTAAATATATTTTTACTTAGGTTGATTTCTTGGGTTGACATTTACTAGTCAAACAATCACAAACATCAAGTTACAAAGGTCAAGCAGAACAATTTAAAGGAAAACACAATCATTAGTGAAGTAATTCAAAAAGTTTTTGTTGGTTCTGAATTTTGGGTCTTATTTATTTTATTATAAATTTGGGATGTTACAATCCTTCCCCCCTTAAAATAAATCTCGTCCTCGAGATTTGCCCGGGGGTACAGGGGAGTACGAGGGCACGGTTTTGGGCTGAATATTCTTCCGAGGTCGTTGCTTCTTCAGTAAGGTCGCTAGGTGAGATCTTAACAACTTGATGTTGCGAGGCCTTCTATGGTTAGTTGTATAAGAATGTGGGTGTCTTTTATGACATCGAATTGCCTTAGTCATACAAGAAGAATTTGTTAACAAGGTAGCTAGTCTTGTCATCAAACTACTTTTCATATTCCAGAGGCTGAGATGTACTGAATTATCTGACGTTCTGTTTATTTGTGTATGACACTCAATTGTTTGAGCATACAAAAGTGAGTTGCTAACAAGTTCATGAGGCTCGTTACCAAATCACTTCTATATAACCCGAACATTGGATGATCACACTATTTCTAGAGAGGTTAAGAATAATAGATTCTGATATAAGAGTTTCCAAATACTCAATGATAGTTGGTATATCGCTTCTTTGGTTCCGGTCTTCACACAGCTTCGCAGGTGTCTTCACATGTAAGTTAGAGTGCACCAGAATAGTTAGGGTTTCCGGGAAAACTTTGTGGTTGAGGGGCTCATGTTAGTTTTCAAGGGAGTTGGGTGCCATACCTTAAACATCAAACCTATTATACCTAAGATCCTAAACGACCAACTTTACATAGGCCTCTAATTCGCGATTTTTCAAAATACCATTCCAATATCTCTGGTAAGGCCACTACTATCAACCAGTTAATTTGAAACATGGTCCTGCCCAAGTTAAATTTTTTAATCCACCCTCATCTTCCTCGGGTATAAACTCTTTAGCATAGTATAGTTCAATCTATCGGGTACCCATCAAACCTTTTTAGGCATAGTCTTCCCATTACATTCTATCACAAAAATCATAGTGCTCCACCAATTATTTCTTGATTGATTTTTCTCCCAGTTAGGCATATCTCATAATATCTGACTCCTTCAGGTTGTCATTTTCCCACGACCATATCATCAAAGCTAAATAAAGCATCCAACAATCATGTGATCATTCATCAAGAATTGACCCACTTTCTAACCAAATTCAGATTTTATCTCAACACTTTTGGCCTTGACCTCATAATCAAAGGTAAATGATCTTTCTAAGAATAATCCAAACAGAGCGTGACAAGCTCTGAAAACTACTGTCACCTAGAATGTCCGGCTACTAGACCAAGTCATATTGATTCCTAGAATCCGATAAACATTCATTTATCCTCCACCAATTATTTCTTGCATACAACGGTCTGCTCATTTGCTAATTCATCTCTGACCACTTCTTATATTCCTATAAGAATTTATTACAAAGGTCACTTGCGCTAAGAATCACCCTAAACATTCCAACACCGGAGTATTCTTCTTAATTTACTTGCTTCTAACCAATCCAAATATCATTTTATCAGCAAGTGCTTCCTAAAAATCCAATAACTTTCACCTTTATTTATAAACCTTAAATCAAGGCACATCTTCTAGCTCCAGATAACCACCAATGGTTGGGGACCACAACTGGTTAGCCCCAGAGGATTAATCAAATATATCATTTGTCCAAACCCAATTAATTTATCGATCCACTCCAAGTTTTCACTTCTATTCTAAACCCCAAATTTTTGATATCACCACATCATCCACCAAATTTTGATCTCATCAACTAGATTCTTAAGGGATCCTTTTAACTAATAATCTTATAGTTCAACACTCTTATATCCTCCTAAAGTTCTTCTTTCTACCAAATAGTTTTGAGTCGTCCTATGGCACCTCTTTCCTTTGTCTAGAAAAAGCAGTTAGCAATTTTGCAAAACTTGGTTAGATGAGAGATTTAAAGTTAGATCAATTATGTTAGTCATGTTAGCTTTCATAATTTTTTGTTAGTCCGACGGGATACGACTAGTGTCATCGAACGTCGGGTCTTGAATCTTCATCTTCTCGATAGCTTGATGTGGTTGTACAAAACGTCGTATGAAGGTCGCTATCCGTCTTGCAGAAGGTCGTAGAGTCTTGGGCCCAGGTTGGAGTAGAGAGTATTCCATACCTTGCTCCTCTTACTAGGACAAAATTTTCTGGAGGGTTTCTAAGTCGGACTTTGAAAGGATACAAAAGTGCATCTATGGCCAATAAGGCAAAAAGGTTTTTGCAAACAGTCGAAAATAAAGCAAGAGATAAAAGTGTGGTTACGTTGTGCTGCCGACAAGGCGTGATTGTGAACACACCAGAAAAACAACACTCAAACAGAGAACTCGCAAACAACAACACACAAACAAGGAACAAACACATAGTCAATCAACACGCAAGGTACACTTAGTATCAACGACGTCTAATACTCGGGTAAATGGAGTAGCTCAAGAAAGAGAAGTGAGCGTATCCTATTCATCCTATGGGTCTGGGTCAAACATGGTTGCTGAAATTTCATTTCATCGCCTTAGTCTTCAGCTGGAGAAATTGAGATTGTCGAAGTTGCAACTTGAGTATAATTGTTGATGTTGAGCTGAGGTCTTCGGAGATCTCTTGCTTTGTTGGTGTCGACGATCTTGGCATTTGCAAATCAACCACCTTGATGTTGAATGTTGAGTATTTGCGATGGAAGCTTCTTCTTGTAGGTGCTAGCTAATTAGGTCTCACTTGGGTTCATCGTCAAGTATTTTGAACGGGTAAGAGGTAACAGAAGACTCCTGGGAAAATCTTAAAATAGCGGGGTAAGACTTTGAAATATTTGAGAAGATGAGAAGTATTGGAAGCCATTTTCGGACTTCTCTAGATAAAAATATATTTTGGTAGTAATATATTTTTAACAAAAATATTTCCTTTCCTAACTAACGTCCATGCTAACTAAGGTCTGTTACAGTCAGGATGGCTCTGATACCAAGTCTGTGGGGACCCCGGACTAGCTGTCCGAAATACCCTTGTGCCTACATATCAGCGATCCCATGATCAGTGCGTCGCTGAAGCACAATTAAACTGGTAACCAAAGAACATCCATACATACCGAATTTATTTACTTACTTGATTGAAGTGATCAACTTCATCAGGTACTTGCAGCGGAAATCACCAAACAACGTGGAGCCCAAGTCATTTGCCATAACCCTACAGGCAGCTGACTGGGAAGCGCCCTAGTTCGCAAAGACGTCATCCTCTTCTTGAACTGCTCTCTTTAAAATCTGGCTAAGACAATAGCCAGGGACGAAACCAATATGAGTACATTTGATTGTACTCGCAAACTACCCCAACTTGAGCATGCACTAGTTTTGATAATCTTTAAAACCTTTAGTTTTAGAAAAACATCTCTATATCTTTATTGAAAAAGAGAAGAGTAGATCTTATATCCTTGTTGAAGGCAAAATATTTTGAAAAGTAGTTTCTCAATATCTTGGTTGGAAACAAACCCTTTGGAAAAATAGTTTTCTCACCATGTTTGTTGAAAAAGGGTAAGAAGTCTTTTTAAACCTTTTTCTCGAAAATATACCTTTGGTTAAAAAGGTAAGAAATCTCTTTTAAAACCTTTTCCTCGAAAATCACCATCTTGTCCATTTTTCCAAAACTCTTCCTTTTCCGATCATAGCCCCTTCAGGGTCACTCATTTTCCAGCAACCTCATACCACCCCCGGTATAGTTGCACATAACAATCTCCACTTCATTTTCTTTCAAACTCAAAACTTTGTAAAACTTGCACATGGTCTTAGGACAGCCTCCCAACTGTCCATATCCGAGGACTCGGCTATTCGAATAGTTTTACCCTCTGCAGAGGTAGCACGCTTTTCCCACACCCATCCGGTCACTCATCGTGTCAGCCACGTCCCGCCATACCAGGGTATGCGAAGTTGAGTTCCCGGCCATAGCCTGTCCTTTGCTCATGCTAGTATAGGACCCTACCGCTACGAAACATTCCATCGACACTTAAATCCTCAGAAACTAAGTGTGAGGACTCGTAGTTCTGCCCGGCGAATTTTAATGGCCCTACAAATCCTATATCTCCATTTCATATCATAACAGCCCTTAGGCGTTCTTCTCTCTAGAGGACCCGGGTCAGGGGGTAGGTCCTCAGACCATCCCCTCATGGAACGAGGTTATCCTCGTTATTGAGGCATCCAGTACTAACACGAGCAAATTATATGACTACGCCCTTTCCCATATGTGGGTAAATGTGGTCGCACAGGTTATCGGCTGGTAGTCATAGTACAAAGACACAATGTGCATTTTTCATAAACATCACCATACTCCATTTCTCCACTTCCATACCGACATCCCGGTATACCATATTTTATCCACGGATTTGAAAAAGGAGTTTTGAATAATCAAAGTTTTTCCCATCCTATAGTTTTATATAAACAAACTGATACTTCTACATAGGGTGGCAAAATAGTTTTTCATATACTTTTGAAAAGGCTTTCAAAATCATTTCCGATTTTCATAGCAAAATACTTTTAACCAAAACTTGGGTGGATCGTAATCTCACCAAAAGATTTTTATAAAAGGCTTTTGAGTAAAAACAAATACATTTAGAAATTACTGCACACTACTAACACCTCTATATCGGGTGTCTCAATAATGTACCTGTATTTGTAAAAGGGTTTTCAAAATCATAACTTTAGTGGCAAACACCACGTAAATCACTTATGCTTCTTACACGTAAAACATGTGAATCAAAATAGATGTATATAGATGCAAGCTCAGTGAAGTAGCTTGCCTGATTTCAGCATAATGCTCCTGGACTTCTTCTTACTGATCAAATAAATAAATCCCATCCTTCTTCAATAAATCCTCTCCAAAGACCACTCCGGTAGCGTTATTTTAGCGTCGCAAACATGAAAATAAAACAACACTCAATAAGCAAACCAAACCACAAGTGGTATACAACAAGTAATCAAACCGAAAACATAGCACCCATTTAATCAAGCAACAAACATCAAGCCATACTAACAAACAAAAATCATGAGGGAACATTATTATTTAACAAACAAGTTTAGCAATCACCACACTTATCTAGATGCAAACAAGAAATTAATCCAACTACGCAAGACATCACATGCTACTAACACTAGCATAATATACTAACCAAGGACTAGACATTAAACATTAAAACATATGTTTTATAATTTTAATCCCAACTCTACACAATAATCACCACTTGTCTAACTACACCTCATACTTAAATTACCCAACAAGTGAACTATTCAAGACTAAACACAAGGGCAATATACTAACAGGAGTATACCACCAATCACAAGCTAAACACATGAAGTATTAAACAACTCCAACGAAGGGTTGTTAACAAACAAATTTCCTTAGGCAGGAAATACTTCAGACAAAAGTTAAGTTACCCAATAATTCTCTGTAATTCAACATGTCTCACCAAGTTAAGGTGGAGACATTAACAAGACACTCAAGCTAATACTCAACTTAAAGACAAACAAGTTTAACAAGTAAGGCAACATATTCCTAATTAAAACAAATAAGAAACATTTTGCCTATTGCAGAAACTGTTACAAACACACAATTTCCACACCATTCGACCAAGCAACACTAACACACAAGCTGAACTACTACAACATCTACTACTGAACAGAAGTCAAAACAATTGAATTCGGTTTACTTAAATTCTCAAGCACACAAGCAAGATTGATTATTAGTTGGAAACATCATATTCATCTTTAACCACACCTGTTTAACTCAAACAAGATTATCTCTAACCACTAACAGTACTAACATATTTTAACATGTTTAAAGATTAGTAACACCCAAGTGACAGTACCAAAACAATCAACAATCAACACAAACCACAAATTCATAACTAAAAGCAATTAATCTAATTTCTTTTTATTAGTGGCAGAACAACACTTTTACTAAAAATTGCACCTAGAGAGTTCTGTAAATCAAACAACCATGCCAAGCTAGGAATATGTTCTCCCACACACACAGAAGACAATCCAAATGGATTTACTCCAAAATTCATTTCACAAAAATCTACAAAAATCACTAAAGTGCTACTGGTGTGTTTACAAGGATGATTAGAACTTTTGTTTTAGGAGTCATTTGCATATAAGACCAACTGATCTAGAAAGGTATCACTTCAAGCATTCCAGGGAATTTTAGTTTGCAATATTTGGAGTTATAAAACTCTAGATATTGAATATTTAGTGGAAAATACACTTTCTACAAGATTTAATCTATACAACAAGTAAAAATGTATTTTGGCAAGCAACCAGTTCTGCATGTCTAAGAAAACTCATAGGAACACACAAAAAATTGAATCACTCAAATATCTACCCTAGATCCACCACAAATGATTTAAACCTACACTGCCAGAAACAGATCTATAAGAAATAAATAAACAACCTAAGAAAAGGGTCAGTAGGCTGGATCTGGCTTGGTCCAGGCAACGCGGTGCTGGGCCGGCCCAGCCAGCGGCTCACACGCACGAGCGAAGGGGTACAGGCCAGACTTCTTCTTCCTCGACACAGGCAGAGCAGAGGCGGAGCAAGGTGATGACGGCGCGGCGGCTCCGGTGATCCTACGAAGAAAAAGAAAGGCTCATGAGGAAACTCGCGAGGAGGGAAGCACAGGAGTACAACAATGGCGAGGAATGGTGGCCCATGTCAACCGCGAGCTTGCTCGGAAGGCGGCGGCTGGAGAGAAAAGGGGATGCGGATGTCCAGCTCGATTCGCAGCCTCCCGCGTCGATTCCTTGGATGAGGATGGAGAGGGAGACGCGGGGAACCTGCTGGTGGCCTTGGATTCGGACGGGGAACTCTCCATCGTCGGCGGCAACGACGGCCGTGGTGGCTCGGCTTCGGGGAGAGTTTAGAGAGAGAGGGAGAGTGAGGGAAATGAGTGAGCAGGTGGAGGATGGGGAGCAGAGGGTGGCGTCGAGGCGACTCTTATCCTCCCAGGGCGAGGCGTGAGGCAGAGGCGAGGCAAGGGGAGGGGAGCACGGCGTCGTCGGCGTGAGGAGCACAGTGGCTTGCCGTGCGAGCAACGTGCTACAGGAAGTCAATGAAGTTCTTGCGAAAAGCCCCCTGGATTTCTTTTTGCACTCACAACTAGGTCCTTTTTTCTTTTCTTTTATTCCTTTTTGAAACCAGTAGGTCTTAGGGATTTTAATTGGGGCACTTAAACATTTTATACAAATTTGAGAAAATTCAGGTAGCCTCCCATATACATGGGGAAGCTCCACAAAAATTGGTTTTTGAAAATAAAATGTTTTGAGCAATATTTGTTCATAGGGTTTAAATAAATCATTTTTGGAAATTAGTATTTGATACTCCTTTAATATTTTTAAAGCATGTGATAAAATATGGTTTTGAACTTTTGGAATTTCTTTGACAAATATGATAACTTCAAATAAGTTTTATTTTCATAGAGAAAACATTTGTTTGGAGGAAATAAAGAATTTGAGAGGGAAATTATTTATGAAGATCATTTTTAACTCATGACCTTCATTTCCTTTTTAATAAATGAATTGAGGGGTTTGTTTTAAATCGAAAAGTAGTTTTACTTGAGGAGGGAGTGATAAGAAATCACACACAATAGCAATAACACAACAATATCAGCAACACAATCAAGATCACACAAATCAAACCACAAGAATTTATCATACTATAATTTCCTTATTTAAGAATACTATCTTGAAAATGATCATACTTAATTATGACAAGATGATGGGTAGGAAATGTCTCACCTCATATATTAATAGTTTTCAAAAAGGTTTGAGAATGGAAATATGTGAGGTAATATATTTCCCACTAGAGTTATTTTCAAATGGAGTGGAAACATAGGAGTTTATAAAATAGGGATTGTAAAATATCAAGGTTGAAGAATAGATAGGAGATCACAGATAGATCTCCATATTTTTGAAACATGTAATTTTGGAAATACTTTTATCTTCTCAAGAGTGGGCATTTTATTTGCTGCTAAAACCAAATGATTATTGAAATAGACTTTTGGCCAACATATGAATAGAAAAGATATATGGAATATATTCTTGTCATAACATGATCACTAGAGTTTTAAATATATTTTTACTTAGGTTGATTTCTTGGGTTGACATTTACTAGTCAAACAATCACAAACATCAAGTTACAAAAGGTCAAGCAGAACAATTTAAAGGAAAACACAATCATTAGTGAAGTAATTAAAAAAGTTTTTGTTGATTCTGAATTTTGGGTCTTATTTATTCTTATTATAAATTTGGGATGTTACAAACAGGATCTACTTGTCCCACTTATACTCTATTTTATCCACAATTTTAGTCCAAAATTTTGTACTAGACATGTACAAAATTGAATATAAATGAGAGAAGTAGGTCCTGTTTTCGTATCCTTGCCCCAAAGGCGCCATAGCTGCATCTTCGAGGGAGACCGCCCATCGATTAGCGCCTTGGTTGTCAGGATCAAAGACGAGGCTGATCTATGGGCTAGAGCTGGTGCCACTGACCTGCTAGTCATCTTGCCACCAACCTGGGACGTTCATGATGTTTTTGTTTTGCTCTGTCCCTGCCTCCTAGGAGAATTGTAACTCAAGACTCTACATTTTAAAACGAAATTAAGCGCAAAGGTGCTTTGAGTTTTTTCGAAAAAAAACAGGCAAATAAGTTAGAGTGACATGAGAAACACAGAAGGCAGGATTCAGGAGTCCTCAGCTAGAGTTACCAGAAAATTGAACTGCCGCTGTCCAATGATATAACTGTCAGAGAGATCAACGTCAGTTACCCCTTTAACGACCTGTGGTTCGGTTGGTAAGAACAATATATCACCAGGTTTGAGCCGTCTTTATTTTGACCATTTGACCAATCGTCCATCATGTGCAGAAGATTATACGTGGCTCAAGTTGAGAAAAGTGATGCAGGGCTCGAGTTGGTATAAATGTTTTGTATGTAGATGATCATTAGTCTGACCATTTCTAATAGTATTTGACAACGTCAGGAATCAAACGGAAGGCATTATCTTGACAAGTAACCAAGATGAGACAAATCCCCCACTAAACATACTGCAAATGGATTAGCATCACCACTAGTTTGGTCAGAAGTTAGTGTGTACTTCAAATATACAAAATACATGACAGCCACCCAGGGAATCTTTTGCATTGTTATTTTTCAGCCGTGCAATGGCCAAGAGATAAGACCTGTTTGATATTGCACAACATTGCTTGCACTTGCAGGCATCCGGAGCAGGTGGTCCTATGAATTTAGCAAGCTTCTAGATAAGCTGAGACCCATTACTGCATAATAATCTCTCCGAGAAACTGATCTGTAACATTCCAGAAGAGGACAATAAGCTGTTCCAAGCATAGCCAGTTTGTAGTAACTTCATCGGTAGTCCTTGGCTTGAAGCGCGATGTAAATCAATTCTGTATATGCGTTCTGCAATAGGAGACCTGTTGCAAAAATGTACAATTTTCCTCCAAAAGCTAGAAGATTAGGAGAGATATTGGCTTCTTATCATGTTCGGTACGACGCTAACATCAAAGGGTACATATAATGCTGATGATACTATTAAATTTGTAACGCTGAGTCAGTGTTCATCTAGTGGTTCTGATCAGTTTGTGTTGTCCTACTATATGTTCAATTTTAGACAATGTGTGCGCAGAAGTAGCCGCCAAGATTCTTTTAAGGACATATCCAATAGTGGGAGTCATCGCCGGTTAGCGCTTGCCATTTCCGCTAAATCATGCGTGGAGTTGTGATGTATTTTGATTGGTTAGACAACGGTTCATATTACTCTATTAGTACTTATTTTGTGTGGCATAAAATTGATGCCATTAAATTCGTACTCAAAAGTACATGCTTGTAATTTTGATTCTGTCTTAGAGTCGATTGCACGAAAAGACACTTTCAGGGGAGGAGTAACCAAAAGGATCAAAACTTCAGGGGACTTTAGTTAATTGACTGAAGAACTGACCAAGGTCCCATCTGTCATTCACTGATCATGATGGCTTGGTTTGACATCGGCTTGAGCTCCCTGTGTGAGCCATATAGTGTTTAGCAAAAATGTGGAAAATATAGAGTTGCACAGCAAAGGTTGAATTACTCTTGTAAATAAAACTCTGAATATTTGGGAAAATTTGAAGGTCATTTTGCTGAGACATTTAGGAGTCTTGATTTTTTGCTCTTCAAAATTTACCCAAATTGGAAGTAAAAATTTGAACTTTACACAAATTTAATAAATCTATGAAATAAAATGATATACCTTGAGTACTCTTGGAAATTCCCATGCCATTTTCCCTTCAGATTTAGGCTTTTGGGCCGCTTCTAATTTTTTTAACCAAATTTGGAGTGAAAAGTCAAACCGTACACAGCAAAGTGAGAAACTTATAGTAAATGTAACGAACTATCCTTTAGTAATATGGGCAGGTCATTTTCCATCACTCAGTATTTCCAAGTTCTTGCACAAACTTTGGCCAAGCTTGACGCGAAAATTGTGCCTGACCATTTAGGTTTGGCTCGTCTCAACGAACTGACTCAAGATGGCTTGAACCGAACATGACTTAGTTATAAAATATAATGCATACATCTTCATTCCTTCGGAATAGAAATCTAGGTATCTTTGTTAGAACTTGCCAGTTCACATTCTTTCATTAATATGAAATGCATTGTTTGATTCTTGGAAGCCCACGGGTAAGCCATTTCTTTTTGTGTTGAACCATGAAGATATTCCTTGGAAGCCTGTTTTGAAGCACACGCCGTTCATATCTTGTCCGGCTCGAACCGAGAAACGAAGTTTGAAACTGGATGGAATACACCGAGCTAGGCCGGTATTCTCTAGGTCCAAACCCACTTCTAGGAGATGGCATCTCAGGAAGCAATTTCGGTTTGATATGGGTTAGCACTCAAGAAGCTCTGCATTGTGTGTTAGAATCAGCAATTCAGTACTCCCTCTGTGTCAAAATACAAGGCACGCTATTTTTAAGGTGGTATTTGACACTCAACTTTGACCATCAATATATCACAAATACTTTGAATGTGAATGTATATATGGTATCATTGGATTCGTCTTGTAAAATTCTTTAATTTCATATATATTTATAATAATTTTGGGTACATATTATAAGTACAAATCATGGTCAAAGTTATACGGCGTTGACCAACAAAATTAAAGGGCGCCTTGTATTTTGAGACGGAGGGAGTACTGTATTAAAAAAACAACAAAGTCCCAGAATAATATCATGTGATGTACGAGTAGTACCAACGCGACCCCAAGGGGCCGAATTTCATTACCATCAAGATAACGAAATACATCCACTGCTAAACAGCGTCCATGATCGCTATAAGTCTAGATTGTCAAAAGGAAAACATCCATCACCACCAAAACTGCATGGTTTGGCGAACAAGCTCGACCCCCCAGTTCATTTCCAGAGTGACCAAACCTGGGGAGAGCACAGGAAAGTAGAACATTCATTTTTTACAAGTTTTTACACAGCCACTGCGGGGGGGGGGGGGGGGGGGGGGGGGGGCAAAATGACAAGGGGTCGGCATAAGGAAGTAATAGAGGCAAGCGATTACTTCATGGATCAACTTTTTTCAGCAGCATCAGGAGCTTGATTTTCATGAAACGTGAAGAAATGGGAGCTTCAGAGTTCACCCAGGCATCTGGCATCAGCATCAGCACGACGATCACTCATGTAGGAGGCGAAGTTCGACAGAGTGGTTGCTCCAGCTCTCAGGGCTTCTTGATCAGCAGCATCATGTAAACCTGCCCAGTAGTTAATGAAAACACATGAATAATGAATTAGGTCAGTAGGTTTGTGGATTAGTTTTCCCTCAAAGCAGGCTCTGTTTCTGGTTCGCCAGATGGCCCAGCATATAGCAGCCACCAGAGTAATTTGAACATTTCTGCTGACGGAAAGATATTGAGGAATCCACCAGAAAAACTGTGAGAAGGATCCTGGTCTATTGGGGGCACCAATTGCAATTGCAATCACACTCCAAACAAATTTGGCAGCAGAATAGGTGAAGAAGAGATGATGGACAGATTCATTTTCATCACAGAACTGACAAGTTGTACTCCCCTGCCAGTTTCTGGCGACAAGATTGTCTTTGGTTGCAATGGCATTGTGCCAGATCATCCACAACCAGATTTTGATTTTCAGAGGGACTTTGGCTTTCCAAAGGTGCCTAAATGACCTGTCTATCCCATTGCTACTGATTGCTTTGTACATTGACTTTACTATGAAGAGGCCATTTTTTGTCCACTTCCAAACAGTATGTCTCTGTTAGAGTTAAGGGCAACCCCAAGCAGGAGGTTCCTTATTTCTCTAAGCTGATCCTGCAGTTGCTCAGTGAGCCATCTTCTAAAAGTCTGTCGCCACCCTCTCAGTGCAGCATCAGCAACTGTGATTTGGTTCTCATTGCAGATACCATAAAGGGCTGGGAATCTAGTTTTGAAAGTTGTATCCCCACACCAGGCATCAGACCAAAATTGAGTTAATTGACCATTGCCCACTACCATTTTCCTGCCACAGAGATAAACATCTCTGACATGAAGCAAGTCAGACCAGAAAGCAGAGTCAGAGGCTTTGTGTTTGACTGAGGAGATGCCAGAGTTGCCCAGATATTTCCTTCTTATGAAGTCTTGCCACGGGCCAGAGCCAGCTTCTAATCTCCACCACCATTTGCACATCAAGCTAATGTTGAAAAGAGTAAGGTTTTTTATTCCCAACCCACCTTTCTTCCTGGGAGCACAAATGAGGTTCCATTTCACCCAGTGGTACTTTCTTTTTCCTGTGTTAGCAGACCAAAAGAAACCTCTCATTTGTTTTTCTAGCCCTTTAATATTTGTCTTGTGAAGGATCCTCAGTCCCAATTGGTATACTGCTGTGGAGGCTAGACAAGCATCAATTTGTGTGAACCTCCCTCCTATGGACATAGTGCAACCCATCCAACTGCCCATCTTTTTTTTGAAAGATTCTTCTATGAACTTCATTTCAGACACATAAGTCCTTCTAGCACAAATAGGGGTGCCTAGATATTTGATGGGCCAGCACCCTTTTTGACAGTTAAACATATCAGCATAAATCTGAATTTTTTCCTCATCTTCCATTGTTAGGAGCACCTATGTTTTGTCAAAGTTTATTTTTAGGCCTGACATGGCTTCAAAAATATATAGCAGGAGTTTAAGGTTTCTAGCCCCTTCCACATCATCCTTGAGCATGAGAATTGTGTCATCAGCATACTGAAGGATGGGACAACCACCATCAGTCCATCTCTGAGCCAAACCTTGAAATTGGTCATTTGATTGAGCCAGGCAAACCATCTTAGAGAGGCAGTTTGCAGCAATGTTAAACAAGGTAGGAGCCAAAGGGTCCCCTTGTCTAACACCTTTGAAGCTTCCAAAGTAATGGCCCACTTCATCATTCAGCTTAACTCGAAGAGTACCTCCTACCATAGTCTTTTTTATCAGATCAATCCAATGATCGTTGAAACCTTTTGAGAGCAGCATTCTAGCAAGAAATTCTAGTCTACCTTGTCATATGCTTTTTCGAAGTCGATCTTAAGGATCACTCCTTGTTCTTTGTGTACTTTAGAATCTCTGAGGATTTCATGAAGAAGAGAGACACTGTCATTGATAAACCTCCCTTTGATGAAAGCATTTTGGCAGGGGTGAATAATGTTTTTCATCACTGTGTCCATCCTAGAGTTCAAAACTTTTGTGATTATTTTGAACAACACTTGCAGAAGGCAAATGGGTCTGAACTTCTGGATTATGTCTGCATTGTCCCCTTTTGGAATAAGAGTGGTGATTCCATAGTTGATTCTGTCCAAGGAGAATCTATGATGGTGGAAATCATCAAAAAAAATCATGATGTCAGACTTGATTATTGTCCAGCATGACTGATAAAATTCCACAGGGAATCCATCCTGTCCTGCAGCTTTGTTCTTCTCCATTTGATCAATCACATCCTTGATCTCTTGTTCACTGAAGCATCTATCTATATCAGTTCTATCAGACTCAGACAATTTTTCATGAACTTCCCAAACATCATCTCTCATTTTCACAGCAGGAATTGTGTTTTACCAAAAAGCTGTTTGTAGAAAGAGGTGGCATGCTTTAACAGGTTTGGAGTCCCCTGAATGATGTCGGCTGAACTGGAATCTTTTAGAGAGAAGATGGTTTTCTTCCTCTTTCTTCCATTAGCAACCCTATGAAAAAATTATGTGTTGTTGTCTCCATGTAACAGCCATTTCTCAGTTGTCCTCTATCTCCAGAAGTCTTCTTCATATTCAAATATCTCCAAAAGTTCTTTTTGGATAGAACTCCTTCTTCTGGATTGGTCAGATGTAAGGAAGGAAGATTCTTCTATTGTCTCCAGCTCCAGAAGCTCAGCTGTTAGGTTTTTCTTTCTCTGAATCATCTGACCTCTATTATTGGCTCCCCATCCCTTTAAATTGTTCTTGACATTTTATAATTTGTTTGTGAAGATTTCCAGGCTGTTTCTGCCCCTGGTAGGTTGGTTCCAAACAGAGGATACTCTCTGAAGGAAAGTATCATCCTTGATCCACCTTTTGTCAAACCTAAAGTCTCTCCCCTTCCTTATCTTTCCTTCCATTGTATCCAGGATGATGGGGCAGTGGTCAGAAATGTCACTGGCCAGTTTATGGACTGTTACTAAAGGAAACAAGTTTTCCCATTCTCTGGACATAAGGAATCTGTCCAACTTCTCTAAAGTAGGAGAAGATTGGTTATTCGACCAGGTAAAATTGCCACCAGTCATGTGTATCTCTCTCAATTCATAGGTGTTGATGATGGAATTGAACATGTCCATCCACCTGTGATTGGTGATTGGTTTGTTCTTTTCTGAGGAGAATCTGAGAAGGTTGAAATCACCACCCAACAGAGGGGGAGGGATTGATCACCACAAATCTGGCTGAGTTCAGTAACAAACTCTTCCTTGTCAGCTTCTTGTGCTGCTCCATACACAATCACTAATTTCCAGCTTTTGTCAATTTTCTTGTCATGTAGGGAGCATTGTACAAAGAATCTACTCACTACAGTGTCCAGGACATTAAATCTGGATGAGCTAAAACCACCAAGGATACCACCAGCTCTCCCTGTAGAAGCTGACCATTTCCAGATGAATCGATTCAAAGGATCAATTCTTCTGAAAAAAGCTTGAGAGTAATTTTTTAATTGTTTCTTGAAGACCAATGAAATCAAGATCTTGATCATTAATGAAACCTGATAGAAAGACACTCATACCCTTCTTCCCCACACCTCTGCAATTAAGGCAGGCTCCTATCATAAATATTTTGGGTTTTCCTCCTTGTTCTAGATCCAGTAATAACACCACTCAAAGGGTGGGTGTTATTAACTTTCACCGAGACAACACTTGATTTGGACTGTGCCTCTCTAATTGAACTGTTGGAATCAGTCTGTAGGCCCTCAATTCTCAATTTTCTAGCAGCTTTAATCCTTTTCTTTGTACTCCTAGAAATTACTGGAGTAAAACCATCATCATCTGTCTCATCATCTCCCCATCCCAAAAGAGCCACCTGTCTGTTGGTTTTAGAGGCTTCTTCCACCACATCATTTTTTTTGCTATTTAAATTGTGTCTAGCAATTTCTAGGTCACTAATGCAATCAATTTTTTTCAAGAGTAAATGATGCAGGATCAACCCCCATTTCAAGAGCTCTAATATGAATAACATCACTATCAAGAATAGCAAAGGAGTTTTGGGAATTCAAGTTTGTACCTTCCAGGTTTCGGGAAGCCACCTGAGAGCTTGCTCTATCAGGAATTCTTGAGTTGATGTCGCCCTGAGCCGCCAGTCTTGAACTAGCCCTTGTTGGAGCAATTGTCACTTCCTCCATAAGATTTGCTTCTGCTTCATCAGAATCAGTTTCCATCTTTTCATCTTGTGTCAGAACAGCTTCAGGTTGAGAACCATCTGTTGACATCAGGTCTTCAAGAGGCATTGTTGCTAATGGTGTAGCTATGATCACTCTTTCACCTACAGATGTGAATTCACTTTCTGAGCTGTTTCCATAGTCCACTTGTTCTTTAGAAGGAGCATCATCTTCATCAGACTGCTCACTCTCCACACTGCCTTCAGGGATGGGGTCCATGATAGAAGCATATTGCTTGCGCAGGGTTGGTCCTTTATCTGATCCATTTCTGTTGATGGTGTTGACAAAAGCTTGAAATGCAGGGTCACTAATGTCTGAGATTGGTCTTGCATGTTATCCATGTTACCACACAGTCTTTCTTCTTCAGGGACATGTTGGACCACATGAATGGTGACTTGGATGGGGAAAGGGCAAGGTTTAGCAGCATCACAATAGCTCTTATTGATAGAACTGGATTCCCCTTGACCAAAACAACTTTTAACCTTGTTGCTGAAGGAGGAGTCATCATCAGAGGAGGTACTATCAGAGGAAACCACATTCTTACCTTTCTCCTGAACACTGATATCCTACTGTGGAGTGACTGCTTTTGAATGCATTGATTGTGATTTGAACCTCCATTCACAGTAGGAGGTGCAGACAAGGAGCCTTCTGTAACAGCCCAAAGTTGAGAACCTAAAAACCCGAGTAAATTTTTCGCTTTTGTGTCCTCATTTGCATCATGGCATGCATGCATCATTGCATCCATTTAAATTGATAAACCACACACAATTTATTCTTGGCAATGATGAAAACCAAAAATGCAAAACTTGTCCCAACAAATTTCACAACAAGACACTCAAACTTGCAAACAAATCCTTGTCATCTTATATTTGTCAAGGAAGTTCCAAGAGTTTGGAAATAATATTTTGCAATTGCTATAAATTTTCCCAAATGAGCAACACTTTTGAATTTAGCAAAATGCTTCAGATGAACCCTATAAACAAAAGTGGTTCAAAACATTTTATTTGGAGACACCAAATTTTGTGGTGCCTCTACATGCAGTTGGGAGGCTACCCAAGTTTTCTCAAATTTTTATAAAATGTTTTAGTGCCTCAATTAATTACCTAAAGCCACAGGATCTAAATTTAAAGCTGGAGAGGACCTATCCGTGATGGAGAAGAAACTGCCAGGGGGCTTCGTGTGAAATCATCTTCTTCCTCGCGCTGTAGCGACCGAGCCGCCGTGCTCGCGCCGCACCCGCTCGAGCATGCCGCGCCCGGGCCCCCTCTGCCCTCTCCACTGCGAAGAGGAGCCCCACGAGGCCATGCCCCTGCCCTATCCACTCGCCCCTCTCTCCCTCCTCTCCGTTTTTCTCTTCTTCCACGGGCGCCATGGCCGCCATGGTCGCCGTGCTCGTCGCCGCCGTCTGAGAGCTCCTGCAACGAATCGACGACCCTGGGCGGAAGCAATGCCGGTGGAGACCATCCCCTATGGCTACGACGTGCCGCCCGAGCTGCGGAACGACCACGACGGCGACAACCCGGGCTTCCTAGCGGCGCTCACCGAGTCCGCGGCGGACATCGAGCAGGACTCGCCGGGCCTCTTGGCGACCCTAGCGATGACGGCCTCCTCCTCCTCCGGCGGCCCCTCCACCAGCCGTGCGACGGGCAACGACAGCGCGTCCTCCAGCCGTCCGCCGCGCCACGACGGCGCGTCCTCCAGCCGTGCTGGCTCCTCCGCTGCGCCGGTGAAGATCGAGGACGACAACGACAAGTGGTGGGACGACCTGTAGGCTAGGGCGCTAGGCCGCCGTAGTTCAAATTTCATTCAAAATCTTTGTAATATATAAGAAATATGAATGAAATTTGAATCTTTTAAGTTTTCTAAAATGAATTTGAACGCCCCCGAGGTGTTCGACAGTTTGCTCGCGATTGGGGGTGGGCCTTTGGGGAGTACCGTTGTGGGCGGTCTCTAAATGTTGCCCGGACACATGTCCGGCACATCCAAAGGAGGCCCAATTGAAGGATGCCGGACACACATTTAGAGGCCCAGTGGAGATGCTCTAATCGCCTGAAGCCCAACGCTGAGCGCTTATCTTGGTCGCTACTGCCTGTTTCGATGGTTGGTCAATCAGTCTTGCTCACGGAAAAAATGCGCAAGCGGCTGACGCTAAAACTTGCATCGACGCAAGCCCCAATCCCGGGTTCAGCTGGGAATCGGGTCTAACTGCCGGGATTTTGATCCTAACGCCTAGGCTAAGCGCCCCCGTTGCACATGCTCTAATCACTCACAACATATGAAGCTGCTAGCACATGTTCTAGTAACATGTACTGAATGTAAATCTGGACAAGAACTTTGTGAAGATGACCTTTAGTGCGCTAAAATACAGACAAAATTTGAAAATAGCCGTTGATATACAACATTTTTAAGAGAGCATCACGGCCATCCTCCTGTTCAGCTCTCCTCCTCATGCTTCTGCATCCACATGTGCCGTCCCAGAAAATATCACTACTCAGGTTGCACTATAAATCACAACTTAATATTCAACTGTCATTGTACAAAGTTTAGAGGACACTCTAGTCCGGTCAACAGAATAATATTGTTATAGCCAAAACTAATCTGGCGCATGTATCCTATATTCTGCTTTGCCTGCAGCAAGAAAGCCACATACCATCAAGGAAATCAATCCAACAAATAACTTATGCAAAATCTTGGATGGAGAAGGAACCAAATATGATACGCTCCATCCCCTGAAGAAGTTGCGTCTTTCTCAGAATCAATGAAGAACCGCCTGCTAAAATTGCATGCAAATCTCCTCCTTATACATGAGGTAACGACAGTGACCAAACATGCATCAAACCCAATATCTCCTCCTTGGCCTCCCTCAGTATAGCAGCTGCATCCTTAACATAGTTTCCTTGTATTGAGCCAAGAAAACCAGTGATAAAAGAACGAAATCATACTACCACAACGATGAGTATAAGCAACTTTTCACCCACACTTTTCAGTATATGAGAGAAGTTAAACCCTACATCATCAGCAGCTATTTTGAGACGATCCAACTCTGTAGGTGAAATGATAAACTGATAATTAAACCAATGTTGCAGCTTGTAGACTATATTGATCACTTCGCACTGGCTTTGCACAATTATAGCAAAATTGAACACCATGGCTTACTCCCTGCAAGTTACCGTCTCCACCTAGAATGAGCAAAAAAACACTGAACCTCCGTCCGGCGTTGCATACTTGCGTGCAGGTTCACTGACTGGACATCTGAACCTCGACGTCCAGTGTCCACGCTGCTCTTTGCCCCGGTTTGTGCGCTTCTCAGCTCGTCTGGGCATTTCCCAACAGGTCGAGCAAGCTCTGGCAGTCCGTCATGAGGTTCGAATCAACCACTGCGGGACCATGACGCACCATGGTCGGTTGCCATCTGTTCCTTGCTTGTACACCGCGTCCAGGCAGGTAACCGACATCCATGAGAACGTGGCCTCCTTCCCAAGCTGTCCTGCACGATTTATGTTCACAGAGAACAAGGTACCTTTGGGCAGCAAATTGATTTGGGTTGGAGGTTGCTTAAATCGCCGCACCGCGTCTACAACAGAGCGTCAGCGGGAGAGCGGACGCCGCGCTCGTGGCGACGTGTCACGACCCGATCAAGGATCGAGATCGGACAGAGGGGAATTGGGAATTTGGGTGAGAAGAGCAAGCAGGTTAGGTGAGGAACAGATAGAAGGTGAGATAGCTTTTCCAGATTCTATTCATTCCCTATCCATTACAGAGTCTTGCCCAGGCTTATAACAGCGCCTGTCACCCGACACGCGACGCCAACCACATTGGCTCGCAACACACACACGGCCCACGGCCCGCACTCCCACACACGCCTTGTCACACTGTTACATTGGTGGCAGGTGTGACATTCTCCCCTCCTTGAGAATGATCTCCTTCCCAGATCACTGCCTGTGGAAATCGACGACGAAGGACGTCGTAATCCTCCCAGGTGGCCGCCTCCACCGCCATGTTTTTCCACTGAATCTTGAGTTGAACAGCCGCTTCATCACCTCGTTTCACCATGCGTCGCTCCAGGATTGCCGCAGGTGTAGCTGTCCCAGTCGTCAGGTCTGGCAACTTGGGTAACTCGGTGAACACTGGAGAGTAGTTTGGGGTGAAAGGCTTGAGCTGCGACACGTGAAACACCTGATGAATGCGACTGTCTTCCGGTAAGGCGAGCTTATATGCCACTGTGCCGATCTTCTCCTCCACCAGAAACGGACCAAAGAACTTGTAAGCTAGTTTCGGGCAGGGGCGATTAGCCACAGACGACTGGGCATGTGGCTGCAGCTTCAGAAGCACTTGTTCCCCAACTTGAAACGACCTCTCCGTTCTGTTTCTGTCAGCTTTCTTCTTGCAGCGAGCTTGGGCCTGTGTCAAGCGATCACGCAGTAGCTCATTGTGTGCTAACCAGTCCATTTCAGTAGACAACTCTGCAGCATCATTATTCTGGAGCATGCCACCCAAATTTGGCTCTCTGCCGTACAAGGCCTTGAAAGGAGAACACCCCAGTGAGGCATGATGGCTTGAATTGTACCAAAATTCAGCTGTAGGTAACCAACGACGCCACTGTCTTGGAGCTTCATGTATTGCGCTGCGCAGATACATCTCCATGCATTGGTTTACACGCTCTGTTTGCCCATCCGTCTGCGGGTGGTAAGCAGTCGAGTACAGCAACTTCGTGCCTGTTGCTGCAAACATCTCCCTCCACACCGAGCTGGTGAAAATGCGATCCCGGTCTGACACAATAGACAAAGGAACTCCATGCAACTTAACGACATTGTCCGACATGGCTTGGCAACTTGAGTAGCAGTGAAAGGGTGTCGAAGGGGAATGAAGTGAGCCATCTTGGTAAAACGATCTACGACCACCAATATGGAATCGTAGCCTTCAGATCTCGGCAGCCCTTCCACGAAATCCATCGAGATATCACGCCAGGGTGCGTCAGGAATAGGTAGAGGCTGCAGCTTCCCAGGTATCTTGATGTGCTCGTGTTTTGCTTACTGTCATCACATGCACCAGTGGTACTGAATCCAGTGTGTGCATTCGGCTACAAGCTCAAGTGGGCGACCAGGTGATGTTGTTATTGGTCGACTCGGGCAGCACTCACAGTTTCATTGATGCCTCATTTGCTGCCAGAATTAAAGCACCAGCTACAGCGATGGCTGCAGTTCCAGTGAAAGTAGCTAATGGCCAACAGTTGGTTTGCAATTCGATAATACCACAGCTCAACTGGAGCAGTCAGGGCCACCAGTTTCACACGGATTGGCGTGTGATTGAGCTTGGAGTAGGCTGGGTTGCGTACCCGAGAATCGTGGAAAATCATGCTTCGGCATCCGCACGTACCCGGACTCCTCGCCGCGATGCTGCTGATTCTGGTGTGGCGGAGGTGGTTGTTGCAGGTGCAGCCGATGTGGCTGTGGCAGCAGCTGTGCGGCTGGCGGCTGCGGCATCAGAGGCGCGCCGTCGTTGGCCAGCCGAGCAGGTGGTGCTCCGCCCTGAATCTCGTTCCGCGCCAGCAGCGATACGCTGGCCGCGAGGGGATCCGCACTCGGTGACGACCCTGAAACCGTCGACAGCGTCTTCCGCGTGTCGTCGACCTCGTTCTGGGTCACCACGAGCTGTCGCTGCACACTGGCGAGATCTGCGGAGATCTGGCTGTTGAAGGACAGCTGATCCGCATGACGCTTGTCGCCGGTAGCGGCCTGCGCGTCGAGGCGCTTGATGATGTCCTGCAACAGCGTCGTTACCTCGCCGGTCTGCTCCGCCATAGCCGCCAGCACGTGCTGCGTCTGCGCGTTCTGCTTGGACGGCGCCGTCGCGCCTGCTCTCGACAGATCCGGGGAAGGTGGAGGAACCGAATCGATGGTGGGAAAAAAAATTGTGGCTCTAGATACCAAATTGTCACGACCCGATCATGGATCGAGATCGGACAGAGGGGAATTGGGAATTTGGGTGAGAAGAGCAAGCAGGTTAGGTGAGGAACAGATAGAAGGTGAGATAGCTTTTCCAGATTCTATTCATTCCCTATCCATTACAGAGTCTTGCCCAGGCTTATAACAGCGCCTGTCACCCGACACGCGACGCCAACCACATTGGCTCGCAACACACACACGGCCCACGGCCCGCACTCCCACACACGCCTTGTCACACTGTTACATTGGTGGCAGGTGTGACACGACGGCTCTAAGGTGGCGGAGCGGGAGATGCACAACGTGGCGCTCCGGAACGGCGGCGAGCTCGGGGGAGGCGCATCGCTGCTCACCGGGACGGAGGCCCTTAGAGAGACGCGGCGGGCTAGCGATCCAAGGGAACGGGAGAGGACGGCAGATGCGCCGGTCAGCCGGTCAGGGCCTGAGGGGAATGACCTCGATGTAGATCGTGCGGGGCAGTAGTTTTTCCTTCGCGTGCCGATGAAATTTTCGTCCGCTCGCGGCATGGTCCGCCGATACTAATTGCTACGTGCACCCGAGATCAATCTAGTCCGTTGATCTGATTAGTTAGGGGTAATCTGATGGTACATGTCAGCTTGTGTACACGACGTGGGGTGGCTGTAGCCTAATCCAATTTTGTTTGTTTATTAGTAGTGGAGATGGAGATTCACACGCTCCCCACCGGCGCCGTCGCAGCCCACATCGGACGCCCGACGGTGTCACATCGACACAGTTCGACATCCCATTCACCATCAAGCACCGCTCATGGCCACCTCCGCCTCCGCCCTCACCCTTCCCGGCCTTGCCATGTCCCCACCAATGCCAGCGCGGGCGTCGTCGACGGCGACGCTGACGAGGAGGAGGGCCAGGCCCCTCCGCGCGGCCTGCGCCTACTCCCTCCAGGAGGGCCAGTCCCGCCGCTCCCACCGCCTGCCCTGCGGCCTCGACCTCGAGGTCATCTCCCAGCAACCGCCTACGCCGGCCCCGACCCCGGAAGGAGCGAGCGGCCGCCGCTGGTTTTCGTGCACGGGAGCTTCCACGCGGCCTGGTGTTGGGCGGAGCGCTGGCTGCCCTTCTTCTCGAACGCCGGATTCCCCTGCTTTGCCCTCAGTCTCCGCGCGCAGGTAGTTAGCCAGGAATACATGAATGCAGGTCGCTTGTTTAATTGCGCCGGTGGTGGTGGTGTTAGCATTAGTGAGCTTGCGCGTCTCTCAGAAACTGAAAATTGGGATAAGGTATCATGCAAATGTGGCTGTAGATGAATTCAGAATTTCAGACAATTCGATGGTGGATGCGGTTGCATACACCAAAAAGTAAAATGTTCCATGACCTACACAACATTAGTGTGTTTTAATGACAAACCGTGGTGATGATGTCATGAAGTCAACCATTTTTACCCGCAGGAAAACAAAACTGGGACAGATTGTGAGCATTTTTACAAGACATATATAATGTATTTCTTATCGAAGTTTCACACTTTAATCGACATATATCATCTGTTGCAGGGTGAAAGCAGCATTCCATCTGAGGCAGTGGCTGGCACGCTTGAGGTAATTTTGGCAAAATTGAGGGTCATTCAGATAATAACAGAAAAATCATAGTAATTTATGTTTTTCTGTGACCCTATGTGTGTTCTCAAGCATAAATTCATTATAAAGTTGCAAGGAATTTAGCACTTTCTGCCACTAGTAGCATTGTTTACTTCAACACTTCCGCACTGGCTGTCTCATACTGTATTTCTTTATCACCCCATTAGAGTCAACCCAATGTGTGATTGACTTGCAGTAGACACATACTGGCGATATTGCTGATTTCATCCGAAGGGAGGTTCCTGACAAACCTATCCTAATTGGACATTCCTTTGGAGGCTTGATTGTGCAGCAATACATATCATGCCTACAAGGTATGTTCTCTCGAATGGTACATTCTTGCAGTATGTATGTTACTCGGCAGTGTTCTTGCCATGCTCATCATGTTTGTTCGTCTTCCCAGCCTTGTGTTAACAAATAGTAAGTCTGATGCTTGGAAAGAAAACACTTCTGAATAGGGCAATAGGCACCCAATAGTATCAGTTATTTATCACATAATACATACTTTTGAAACCAATTATTAATTGCTGTGCAACGGTGAATCTGAATAGGCTGGACGTCTTACATAAATCATCAGAGGGAATATTACATAAATAATCGGGTATTTGGGATAGATAATTTTTTTCATTTTTAAAATAAATTAAGCCTACTACACAAGCAGATTACCCCCCCCCCCCCCCCCCCCCCCCCCCCCCAAAACCCCAAATCAATTACATCCGGATCAGTATTCATTGCCTAACCTTATCCAATCCAAGTCTTGCTCATTCTGAGTGGATAAGGGCATGTGGTTCTGAGCGCTTTAGGGTGCAGCTGAAGCCTGCTCGTTCAGTTGCTACCATGACACCTGTTGTGGGTCATCAAACCACAAGGAGAATGGCAAGAAGAAGGCTTCAACTGCACCCTATTGCATTGAGGTGATTTATGCTCCCTCATTGCCACAGAATGAGATGGACTAGGCTCAGAGAGATGTACATCCTCTAAATGGAGCGGGTTTTCAGTTCCATGAACCATGTCTCCACTCTGCAATGTCGTTGGGTTCGAACTCGGGTACTTTGGATGGATGTCAACGAGTGAAAGATTAGCTGACCTTGCAGCAGTGAAACTTGATTATTGTATGACGAGGGGGTCACTGTTTTTTCTTTTTTCCGTGAAAAATATTCATCCGCTTACCATTTACAAATGTTTAAAAGCTACATTGTATGTGTCAGTGTTGTGGTTTCTTACACCTACTCATTTGTCATAGTACCCATGTTAGTAAAGCTTGTCCTTTATCAGCACAACAGTACATCCTATTTCACTCTCTTGTTTGTATGTTTAGTACATTACCATACACAAGTTGCTAATGAGCATGATTGTCTCAGTTTTCTTACGGGAAGTAATGCTAGTCTCTCCATTTACGCTGAATCCATTACATGCCACCTTCTCTATGATTCTATTATAGATTCAGAACCTCTTCATCCAAAGCTTTCTGGTGCTGTTCTTGTATGTTCTGTGCCTCCCTCAGGAAACAGGTATGCAAATTGTTGTTTCCTACCCATTTACCAGCTTATCGTACAATTATTATCATGTAACTCCTTTGTATCATCCTCCAGTGGATTGGTATGGCGTTACCTTTTGACTAAGCCAATTGCTGCTGTTAAGGTAAACTAAACTATGGCTTGCCCTTTCCTTCGAGTTTTATCATTCAGCTGTTTTGCAATTTTAATGCAACACTGCCCTGCATCTCCAAGAAATTGTCTAGTGTTTACTTTAGCACCTATGGTGGGTGTATTGCTCTGTCTTCACTTTTCTGACATTGTATTGGTTGATCCTTAATCATGTTACAGGTGTGAAATGCCTTGAATATTCATGTATCATACAATCATCGATCATTTTCCTTTTGAGTACCTCTAAAGTTTTCTTAATATGGAGTGCCTGCTAATTATAGCATCAACCACTGAACAAACTTAGTGAAGCTTCACTTTGGCAGCGCTCTGTGCGAAACACCATTCTTGTTGGCGGTCATTTCTTCACCTAGCTTGTATAAAATAGGCCTGAACTCCCTCTTCCTATTTTGATTCCCTCAGTTCTCCTTTGCGTAGTCTGAATCCGTTTGCTGATCCACAATTGATTGCACCCGATTTATTCCATCCATATTGAAGTTCACTCTTCGGCTGACTTGAGTCTAGAAGGGATTTACTTTCTTTTCTTCTCTTTACAAGTTAAGTTCAATTATTTTATATTCATAAACAACAGATTGATATGGATACCGGTGCATACATGATCATATATTTCATGTGGATGCCAACAAACTAGGAAATTCATGTGTCTCTTCAAGCCTTCAGTATTGAATACGAGTACTATATTTATGTACGTAATTTGTTTACACACGTACATGAAATTTTGTTATCTTACTGCAGGTTACACTCAGCTTGGCTGCAAAAGCATATGCAAATTCATTGCCTCTCTGTAAGGAAACTTTTTTCTCATCACAAATGGATGACGAACTTGTCCTGAGGTATTATCCTGCCATGCCATTTACATTTCGCACCTAACATTTTGAACGTTAGACTATAAACTTCACATAAAAGGTCATAAAGTCGAACATATCTGCTATGGGGGTTGGTTTACGGTGTACCACTGAGAGGGTTATTACCGTACCACTGTGCCGACTGAATGGAATATCTGTATACTATTACAGCATCTTCCATTCAATTGCTGATTCTCCAACTTACATAGGCCAATTTTTTGCAGTCTAAGTTTCTCTTTTCTTGTGATGGCATGAACATCTACCCCATCTTGTAGGTACCAATGTCTTATGAAGGACAGCTCGAAGTTGCCACTATTTGACTTGAGGAAACTCAATGCATCATTGCCTGTACCTTCTGCGGCAAGCGGTACGTTAGAAGTTCTTGTCATGGGTGCCAGCAATGATTTCATTGTGGTGAGTGCCTGAGCGGATCCAACCCCCAAACAAATCTCTCACAACTACGAAACAAATTCTTTATTTCTCATTCTCTAAAAATTTCTATTATGTAGGACGCGGAAGGGCTTTCTGAAACTGCAAAATTCTACAATGTACAGCCTGTTTGTGTGGAAGGGGTAGCACACGATATGATGTTAGATTGCTCGTGGGAGAAAGGAGCTGAGATAATCCTTTCTTGGTTAGATAAACTGTGTAGTAGTTTCTTCATCCGGTAGATTTGACATTTTGGGGGCCTTATTCTTCTTGGATATGTGTAGTGTAAGCTTGTGTTATCGGCAGTTTCTGGTTACTGCTCTCTAGTTCCTTTGTGTACTATGTAGCACATGTTCTAAAACTTGAGAGGTTGGATAACAGTCCCAATTTTGTAGGAAAAAGTACTACTTTAGCTGATCTATTTTTTTTCTTTTGGTGGTAGTGGTACAATTTGAAGGCTTCTTTTCTGAAACTTAATCCGAAGCCTCCTTCAGAAAATTTATAAGCTCCAACATGGTAGAAGGACTCAAAACTCAAAAGTATTAGCAAAATTTTGTCGCTTAAATCAGGATATAAAGGCAAAAAAAATATTATAACTTAAATTAATATTCGATTATCCAGATTTACTTTTAAAAAATGAATCAGTACTGGAAATTTCATCAATTCGTAAAATGCTATACTGAACTAACAAAATTGACAATAGGGGCCACTGCTGCACAACTCCAGCCCGTCGTTGATCGCACAGCCAGCGCTCTCCCGACCTGGAAGGCCCACCTCATCAACCGCGCTGGGCATCTTGAGCTTGTGAAATCGGAGATCGCGCCGCAGTTGTACGCCTGCATCCGAGGATGGCTACCTGTTGCGTGCGCGAGCAGGTATGCGTGACGCGCGTGGGACGTGGGGCCACTCACGTTCTTCTTCCTCCCACGAATCAATCTTCCTCTCATCCCCACGTTCTTCTTCCTCTCCTCTCTCCCAAATTCATCTCTCTCCCACCTCTCTCCTGCACGATTCCAGGCTGAAAGGCCGAGCCGGCGCCGACGAGGTTGGAGCCTAGGCCGAGAGCGTCGCCGGCGCGGACGCGCGGCGGAGAAGGCGACCTCGAGAAGGAAATCTCAAGCCGAGCCGACGCCGGCGACGCCGCTGCGGAGCTGCGGCGGAGAAGGCGGTGGCGAAACGAGACTTAACGAGCGGGGTGGGGGTGGGGTTCGCCGGCGACGAGCTCTGCTGTGCGGGGGGGCTTAGAGGGATGGTCCGGGGCGGCGGCGGACCGGCGGAGGTCGCAGTTTGAGGAGGGCGGGGCGGCGAGGCGGTCGCGCTAGCGCCGCCGGCCGCGGGTGGCAGGGGCAGGCGGTTTGGCCGGCGGCAGCGGGCGGAGGTCCCTGTTCATCTTCTTCCCGGCGGATTTGTCGCGACGCTGTCGGAACGCATGCGTGCGGGCTGTCGAAATCCGCGGGAGCAGTTGCGCGCGCGCAAGCTAGACCAGTCCCCCTGCATCCCCAAGAGGTGGAGGAAGGCGACAAGTGTTGCCGACGGCTTGCACGCCAACATGTGGGCTCGCGACATTCAAGATGTCCTAGGCGTACACGAGATCGGTCAGTATCTGCAACTTTGGCAGAGCATCACGGGCACGATTCTAACTGATGAACCAGGCCGTCTCGTATGGACGTGGACAACCTCGGGTGCCTACTCAGCGCAATCAGCCTGCATGGCCACCTTCTAGGGTCCACCACATGCCGGTTCTGGAAGCTGATCTGGACACCATGTGTGCAGCCGAAGATCAAGTTCTTCCACTGGCTCGCGCAACAAGATTGGTGTTGGACGGCGGACAGGCTCGCTCGTCGCGGGTTGCAGCACCATCCTAGATGCCCGCTGTGTGATCAAGCCGTAGAGATCATCCATCACATCTTCATCGAGTGCCCCTTTCACTCGTCAGGTTTGGCACGAGACCCTCGCCTGGCTACGCATGGCGATCCCAGCCCCCACCAGTGGCGGAGCTAGCCACATTGCAGAGCCTGGGCAAAAAACAAAGAGATCAAGCTAATTAACTAGCATTTTCCCATGAAAACCATGAATTCTTGCTGTACATTACGTGGATTCTCTGGGCTGAGCCCAGGCAGCTGCCCCAGCTCGCTGGGAGGTGGCTCCGCCACTAGCCCCCACAACAAGAGCCATCGCTGCTTGACTGGTGGCAGAACGCCAAGCAGATCACCCCCAAGCGAAAAAGGAAAGGGTTGGCCTCCATCACCCTTCTCCTCCCTTTGATGGTCTAGAAACAATGCAATGAGTGCGTCTTCGAAGGTGCACAACCCTCTACAGCTTCGGTCATGTCCAAGATCAAGGAAGAAGCTGCACTTTGGGTCAGAGCAGGTGTAGCCGGGCTTCAGGTGTTGTTCCCACAAACCTGGGATGTATACTGAATTTAGCTTTATTTTGCACTTGGGCTCCTAGGAGGATTGTAATCAAATTATCAAAACTCTTTCTGAAAGGGCATGGCGCCCCCATGTGTGGTTTTGGTAATTAATGACAATCCCTATGGAATAATGGTTGCATCGAGTTGTACTTGTAGGGTTTGTCCATAGACCATGCTTGAACTCCATATGTTGGATTCAAGGTTATTGATGCCATGAATATATTGATATAATGAAGTTTTGGGCATCAAGATCATCGAGGTTATGGATATATACTTGATATGATCAAGAAGAAGAGTATGGGATGACCAAGTTGTTATTCGAGAAGTTATCCGATGATTGGTCATGTGTAAGTTGAGCATATTGCAAGTATGTCTTGAAGAAAAGGATTATGTGACATTCATGGTTATCTTCAAGACATCATCTATTGAAAAGAGAAGAAAAGATACAAGGTTGGTCAAGATTGATCAACACACAAAGCTCCAAGATGTACCAAGTGAGATAATGTATCTCTTGGGATGGTAAGAAATTGTCCATATAGCTTTGTCAACTAACCCATTACATGTGAGTGACATTTCTATGTGTGGTTAGGTATCTTTATATGGGTGTGCATCAAATGAAGATTTCATATAGCCCATGGGGATGACGTCAAGTGGTGATTGTCATCAACCTTGAGATGTGCAAGTTCGAGAGAAGTATCTCAAAGATACTTGAAGCTTGCCACCCATTTGGAGATAATGGTCATGTGAAGATATGCCGATAAGAGGCTCTCCCATAGTGGTGTATAGGGGAGAAATATGTGGATCTTCACCAAGCGAAGCGCAATCAAGAAAGGTGGTCCACTTGAGAAGATCAAGATCGACATCATCTAGTCAAGTGGAATGCGCAAGGCAAAGGTATGATAGGGTTTCTATTTTACCGGTCTCGTGGTGCTAGTTGGGAGACCGGGTTATAGGATAGACACCGTACTATCAAGAGGGGCTCTCGATGGAGCTTTAGCGTATCAATTGGAGAGAGCTCAAACCTTTGCATACTTGCCTTCATCATCTTTCTTGGTTCTTATTTGGTTTTTCTCCTTGTTGGGTTTTGGTGCTTGTTGTGATCTTCATGACAAGCCCAAGTTCTTCGAAAACAGATTTCGTACGGAAAACTTGTTGCGTTTTCAGGTTGGAAATATTATCGGTTTATCCGTGAGGAAAGTTCCACACCTGCCCATGTGTGTCAACTTAACTCTAGTTATGGTTCTTAAAATTTCCTTGTCGCTACCTTTCCACCAGAATTGGTTTCACCTGTTTTGGAGTTCGAACGAGAAAGTTATTACATTACATGTTTTACTATTTCTGTCTGTTTTACTCATGCAGGGGAATCGGATTATCCGATCAAGGTTGTTTCGGAATATCCGATTCTCAAGTTTTCTCTCGAAATCGGCTAAGGACTTTTTGCAGTCAGTTTTGTGGCGCGCTGGAGAATTTCGGAATATCCGATATATGTTGCATCGGATTATCCGATTCTGACTTATATCGGAATATCCGACTCCCCTATCTGTAACGGCTCATTTTCTGGGAGGGGTATAATTACCCCTCCACCTACCTCCAGCAAGCTAACTATTGAGCTCATGTTTTCCCCATTGTTGACCTTCTTTGAGCTTGCTATCTCTCTATTCCTCCATGATTCTTTCCTCCAATTAGAAGGAAAAGAGAGAGGAGATGTAGATCTACCATTCCACCAATTAATCTCTTCTCTAAGTGAGGGGAAGCTTTTGGATCTAGATCTTGGAAGAATTTGGTGTTCTTCTTTGTTCTTCCTCTCTTCCCCTAATAGCATTAGTTGCTTTGGTGGGATTTGAGAGTGAAGGATTTTGAGCACTTCTTGTGTTCTTGCCCATTGCATCGGTTGCATCGGTTTGAGTTCTCCACGGTGATACGTGGAAATCGAAGTTGAGAAGCTTGCTACTCTTGGGTACTTGGGGTGCCCTAGAGCTTGTCCTCTTGGGTACTTGGAGTGCCCTAGACGGTCCTAGTTGATCTCAGAGTTTTGGTGGCTCGCGGGATTGTTGGGAGACTCCAATTAAGTTGTGGAGACGCGCCCCAACCTTGTGATTCTTGTGGCTTTGGGAGCCACGGGAATTCGGTGAGAGCCTCAAATTAAGTTGTATAGTGTCCCTCATCCTTGTACGGGTTCGGTGACCACCCTTAAGTGTCCCATAGTGGTTCGTGGCACTCCGCATTGGTGGAGGCACGAAGGCGATTACAGTGTGCCATTTGACGGCTATTCGGGGATCATTTTGTGACTCCCCACCGCTCCAACGGAGACGTAGCTTCCATTGGGAAGTGAACTTCGGGATAAATCATCGTCTCCAAGTGCCTCGGTATTTCTATACTCGAGCTTCTTACTTATGCTATTTACTTTGTGATAGCCATCGAGCTTGAAGTAATATATCTTGCTATCACATATTTGCGTATATTGTTTAGCCTAATTTGTTGGTGCACATAGGTTAACCTAGCTTGTTTAGGTTTCATGCTTGATAAATTAAACGCTAGTTTTATTCCGCATTTATTCAAGCCTAAACCATAAAGAATTTTAATCGCCTATTGATGACGTGAAAGACACACGTTCGTTGGGAACCCCAAGAGGAAGGTATGATGAGTCAGCAGCAAGTTTTCACTCAGTATGAAACCAAGGTTTAATCGAACCAGTAGGAGATCAAGGAACCTCTGAAGGTTATTGGTGGCTGAATATGGCAGGGCGCACTACCAGGGACTTAGCAGCAACGTGGAACCTGCACACAACACAACCAAAATACTTTGCCCCAACTTAACAGTGAGGGTGTCAATCTCACTACCTTGCTGAAAACAAAGGATTAGACGTATAGTGTGGAAAATGATGTTTGTTTGCAGAGAATGAAAGGAAACAATGTTTGCAGTAGGTTGTATTATCAGTGTAAAAGGATGGACCGGGGTCCACAGTTCACTAGTGGTGTCTCTCCATAATAAATAACTAACATGTTGGGTAAACAAATTACAGCTGGGCAATTGACAAAATAGAGAAGTGCATAACAATGCATGTACAAGTCATGATGGCTACTATGAGATTTACTTGGGCATTACAACATGATTCATAGACCGTAATCCAACTGCATCTATGACTAATAATCCACCTTCAGGTTAGAATCCGCACCCCTTTCAGTATTAAGTTGCAAGCAACATATTATTCCATTAAGTAAAGTGCATAATGTAAGCAATACAATTATACTTAGACAAAGCATCGATGTTTTACCCCTAGTGGCAACAGCACATCCACAACCTTAGAGGTTGTTGTCACTCCCCCAGATTAAATGGAGACTGAACCCACTATCTAGCATAAATACTCCTTCTTGGAGTTACAAGCATCAGCTTGGCCAGAGCATCTACTAGTAACGGAGAGCATGCAAGATCATAAATAACATACACATGACAATTCAATAATCAATTTGACATAGTACTCAATATTCATCGGATCCCAGCAAACACAACATGTAGCATTACAATAATATGATCTTGATCATGATAGGCAGCTAACAAGATCTAAACATGATGGCAGAAGAGGAGAAGACAACCATCTAGCTACTGCTATGGACCATAGTCCAAGGATGAACTACTCACGCATCACTCTAGATGCAGACATGGCGATGTAGAGCCCTCCGGTGATGATTCCCCTCTCCGGCAGGGTGCCGGGAAGAGCTTCAGAACCCTCCCGAGTTAGGGTTGACGGCGGCGGCGGCTCTGGAACTTTTCGTGGAATATGACTCGGGTGTCTAGGGTTTTCCCGAACAGATGAATACATAGGCGAAGGGGCAACGTCAGTGGGCACTCGAGGGGCCCTCACCACATCACGGCGCAGCAGAAGGTGGGGCCGCGCCGCCACGTGGTGAGGCCGCCTCGGTGCCCGTCTTCGTTTCTCCTCTGGACTCCGTGTACGTGACAGAAAAATAGGGCACTGGGCTTTTGTTTCGTCCAATTCCGAGAATATTTCCAGAAAAACTTTTCTGGAATACAAAAAACAGCAGAAAATAGGAACTGGCACTGTGGCATCTTGTTAATAGGTTAGTCAGAAAATGCATAAAAATGCTATAAAGTGTAAATAAAACATGTAGCAATTGGTATAATATAAGCATGGAACATCAGAAATTATGGATACGTTGGAGACGTATCAAGCATCCCCAAGCTTAGTTCTACTCGTCCTCGAGTAGGTAAAACGATAACAACAAAATAATTTCGAGGAGATATGCTACCACACAATCTTGATCAAGTAATATTGCAAGGCTCATGTTATGAATGAAGTGACTCAAGGCAATGGTCTATAGTTTGCTAACAGATAGATAAAGAGTAAACAAATGAATCATATAAGCAAAAACTTTTCATGAATAGTACTTTCAAGACAAGCATCAAAAAGTTTTGCATAAGAGTTAACTCATAAAGCAATAGATTCTAAGTAAAAGGCATTGAAGCAACACATAGGAAGTTTTAAGTTTCAGCAGTTGCTTTCAACTTTCAACATGTATATCTCATGGATAATTGTCAACACAAAGAAATATAATAAGTGCAATAAGAAAGCATATAAAAATTGTTGCACACAAAGTTGAAACTAGTGTTTGCTTCTGAGATAGAAAGAAGTAGGTAAACTGACTCAACATAAAAGTAAAAGAAAGGCCCTTCGCAGAGGGAAGCAGGGATTAAATCATGTGCTAGAGCTTTTTAAGTTTTTGAAATCATATAGAGAGCATAGAAGTAAGTTTTTGAGAGGTGTTTGTTGTTGTCAACGAATGGCAGTGGGCACTCTACCCCCCTTGTCAACCAGACTTTCAAGAGCGGCTCCCATGAAGGACGTTATTTCTACCCAAGGGTAGATCATCCCTCTTGTTCTCTTTTGTTTACACATACAGTTATTCGCTGGTATCATTGCTTATCTGATTGGATCAGGGCAAAAATGTGAAGAGAATTACGCGGTTAAAGTTGTAATTAATTGGGACTGGGCACCCCATTTGCCAGCTCTTTTTGCAAAATTATTGGATAAGCGGATGTATATGCGACTAGTCCATTGGTGAAAGTCTGTGAAAAGTAAATGACAAGGTTGATAGAGAAAACTCCACATAACTTCCTCATGAGTTATAAAACATTGACACAAATAAGAGATAATAGCTTTTGAATAGTTTAAAGGTAGCACATGAAGTATTTACTTGGAATGACAGGAAATATCACATAATAGGTAGTTATGGTGGACACAAATGACATAGGTTTTGGCTCAAGGTTTGGATGCACGAGAAGCATTCCCTCTCAGTACAGAGTTTAGGCTAGCAAGGTTGTTTGAAGCAAACACATGATATCAACTGGTACAACAAGACTTACATGAAAACATATTGCAAGCATTATAAGACTCTACACTGTCTTCCTTGTTACCCAAACACTTTTACCAGAAAATATCTAGACCTTAGAGATACCAAACATACAAACCAAATTTCAACAAGCTCTACGGTAGTTCTTCACAAATAGGTTTTAACTACATGATGCAAGAGCTTAAACATGATCTACTTGAGAGCTCAAAACAATTGCCAAGCATCAAATTATCCAAGACAATGATCTACAAGAATAGGTATGTCTTTTCAATATACCATCTACCACATGTAGCATTTTCTGTTTCCAACCAAACACTAATCAATTTATTTCAACACAAAACTATCCAAATAATTTAACAATGAAATAAGAGAGTACTTCTCTACAAGAACTAACAGCTCTAAACAAGAGATGCATGAAAAACAGGAGCTAAAAGCATTGCAGTAGCTAGACAAGAATACTCAACAAATATAAGTGAAGAATACGAGTATTCATATGAAAAAGCGGAGCGTGTCTCTCTCCCACACAAGAATGCTAGGATCCAATTTATTCAGAAAATGAAAATAACAAAGCAAAAATAAAAGCACACAGACGCTCCAAGTAAAGCACATAAGATGTGAAAGAATTAAAATATAGTTTCACTAGAGATGACCTGATAAGTTGTCGACGAAGAAGGGGATGCCTTGGGCATCCCCAAGCTTAGACGCTCGAGTCTTCTTGAAATATGCTTGGGTGACCCACGGGGGCATCCCCAAGCTTAGGATCTTCACTCCTCTTGCTCACATTATATCATTCTCCTCTCTTGATCCTTGAAAACTTCCTTCACAGCAAACTCAGAGTAATCCTTATTAGAGGGTTAGTGCATAATCAAAAATTCACATGTTCTGCAAGGACACAATCATCACCAATACTTCTGACATTAGCTACAGCCATTGTTGTTTTGTGGAGCAAAGAAATCCACTCAAACACAGTAAAAGAGAGAATGCAAAATAAAATGCAGAATCTGTCAAAAAACAGAACAGTCCGTAAAGACGAATTTTTTCGAGCACTTAAATTGCTCTGATCAGAAAACTCAACAACAACAGGTTCTTTTGGGTTTCATCTCCATAAGAGTGGCTGGGTTTTTCCGTTGGCTTTCCAAGCCTATCACAACCCTCCTCCTTTATCTGATCAGAAAACTCAAAACTAATGAAAGTTGCGTACATATCTGAGGATCACGCATGAATTGTTTCAGAATTTTTCAATTTTTCTGGGATTTTAAAGCTCAAAACGGTGGACAGCAAAAATCTGTCTCTGTGCAGAAATCCAAATCTAGCATCAACTTTCTATTAGAGACTTTACTTGGCACGACAATGCGATAAAATAAAGATACAAAAGAGTTGTTACAGAAGTAAGCAAGCTCCTTGACTCAAATAAAAGAAAAATTACAGAAATAAAACAATGAGTTGTCTCCCATAAGCGCTTTTCTTTAACGTCTTTCAGCTAGGCGCAGAAAGTGAAAATCAAGTGTTTCCAAGTGAAGAAGCATCAAAGAATAATTTGTTCTAATAATGGAATCAAAAGGTAGCTTCATTTCTTTCTAGGGAAGTGTTCCATACCTTTCTTAAGTGGGAATTGGTACCTAATGTTCCCTTCATATCAATAATGGCACCAACAGTTCTAAGAAAAGGTCTTCCCAAAACAATAGGACAAGATGCATTGCATTCAATATCCAAAACAATAAAATCAACGGGGACAAGGTTATTGTTAACCATAATGTGAACATTATCAATTCTCTCCAAAGGTTTCTTCATACCATTATCAGAAAGATAAACATCCAAATAACAGTGTTCCAAAGGTGGCAAATCAAGCATATCATAGAGTTTCTTAGGCATAACAAAGATGCTAGCACCAAGATCACATAAAGCATTACAATTAAAATCATTCACCTTCATCTTAATGATGGGATCCCAACCATCTTCTAACTTCCTAGGGATAGAAGCTTCATGTTTCAATTTCTCTTCCCTAACTTGCATGAGAGCACTTGTAATATGTTTTGTAAAAGCCATATTTATAACACTAGCATTAGGACTTCTAGCTAGCTTTTGCAAGAACATAATTACTTCAGAAATATTACAATCATCAAAATAAAAATCATTATGATCAAGGGTAATGGAACCATTGTCTCCCATATTTCGAAAAATTTCAGCACTTTTATCAGGAACAGTTTCAGTGGTTTTAGGCAATTTCAAACGTTTTGCAGAGTAGTAGAAACATTGCCAACACCAATTATGTTACCATTGATAGTAGGAGGTTTACTAGCATGTGAAACGTCAGCATTACTAGTGGTGGTAATAGTATAAACTCTAGCTATGCTATTCTCTTTATCAATTTTATCTTCTCTTTCCCACCTAGCATGCAATTCAGCCAACATCCTAATATTGTTGTCAATTTTAACTTGGATAGCATTGGCAGTAGCAAAAGTCTTGCTCTCTTTAACATCATTAGGCATAACTTTTATTTTCAAAACATCAACATCAAGAGCAAGGCTATCAACTTTAGAAGCAAGAACATCAATTTTACCAAGCTTTTCCTCAACAGATTTATTAAAAACAGTTTGTGTACTAATAAAATCCTTAAGCATGGCTTCAAGATCAGAGGGTACACTCCTATTATTGCTGTAGGAATTACCATATGAATTGATATAACCATTATCACTATTAGAAGGATAAGGCTTATAATTGTTATTACCAAAATTATTCCTATAAGCGTTGTTGTTGAAATTATTGTTTTTAATGAAGTTCACATCAACATGCTCTTCTTGGGCAACCAATGAAGCTAAGGGAACATTATTTGGATCAACATGAGATTTACCATTCACAAGTATAGACATAATAATATCAATCTTATCACTCAAGGAAGATGTTTCTTCAACAGAATTTACCTTCTTACCTTTGGGGGTCCTCTCGGTGTGCCATTCAGGATAATTAATCATCATATCATCAAGAAGCTTTGTTGCATTACCCAAAGTGATGGACATAAAGGTACCTCCAGCAGCTGAATCAAGAAGGTTCCTTGAAGAAAAGTTCAGTCCTGCATAAAAGGTTTGGATGATCATCCAAGCAGTCAGTCCATGGATAGGACAATTCTTTACCAATGATTTCATTCTCTCCCATGTTTGGGCAACATGCTCATTATCAAATTGTTTGGAATTCATAATGCTACTTCTCAAAGATATAATCTTAGCTGGAGGATAATATTTTCCAATGAAAACATCTTTGCATTTAGTCCATGAATCAATACTATTTCTAGGCAAAGATAGCAACCATTCTTTAGCTCTTCCTCTCAAAGAGAAAGGAAACAATTTTAGTTTAATAATATCTCCATCTATATCCTTATACTTTTGCATCTCACAAAGTTCAACAAAATTATTAAGGTGAGGAGCAACATCATCAGTACTAATACCAGAAAATTGCTCTTTCATAACAAGATTTAACAGAGCAGGTTTAATTTCATAAAAGTCTGCTTTAGAAGTAGGTGGAGCAATAGGAGTGCATATGAAATCATTATTTTTTGTGCTAGTGAAGTCACACAACTTGGTGTTCTCAGGAGTACTCATTTTAGTAAAAATAAGACAAAACCAAAATATAAAAATAAATGCAAGTAACTATTTTTTTGTGTTTTTGATAATAAGAAGCAAACAAGACAAAATAAAAATAAACTAAGCAAGACAATAACAAAGTAAAGAGATTGGAAGTGAGAGACTCCCCTTGCAGAAGGCTTGACCTCCCCGGCAACGGCGCCAAAAAAAGTGCTTGATGACGTGAAAGACACACGTTCGTTGGGAACCCCAAGAAGAAGGTATGATGAGTGCAACAGCAAGTTTTCCCTCAGTATGAAACCAAGGTTTAATCGAACCAGTAGGAGATCAAGGAACCTCTGAAGGTTGTTGGTGGCTGAATATGGCAGGGCGCACTACCAGGGACTCAGCAGCAACGTGGAACCTGCACGCAACACAACCAAAATACTTTGCCCCAACTTAACAGTGAGGGTGTCAATCTCACTGGTTTGCTGAAAACAAAGGATTAGGCGTATAATGTGGAAAATGATGTTTGTTTGCAGAGAATGAAAGGAAACGTTTTGCAGTAGGTTGTATTATCATGTAAAAGGATGGACCGGGGTCCACAGTTCACTAGTGGTGTCTCTCCATAATAAATAACTAACATGCTGGGTAAACAAATTACAGGTGGGCAATTGACAAAATAGAGAAGTGCATAACAATGCATGTACAAGTCATGATGGCTACTATGAGATTTACTTGGGCATTACAACATGATTCATAGACCGTAATCCAACTGCATTATGACTAATAATCCACCTCAGGTTAGCATCCGCACCCCTTACAACATGATTCATAGACCGTAATCCAACTGCATCTATGACTAATAATCCACCTTCAGGTAGCATCCGCACCCCTTTCAGTATTAAGTTGCAAGCAACAGATTATTCCATTAAGTAAAGTGCATAATGTAAGCAATACAATTATCCTTAGACAAAGCAGCACTGTTTTACCCCTAGTGGCAACAGCACATCCACAACCTTAGAGTCTGTGTCACTCCCCTAGATTAAATAGAGACTGAACCACTACTAGCATAAATACTCCCTCTTGAGTTACAAGCATCAACTTGGCCAGAGCATCTACTAGTAACGGAGAGTATGCAAGATCATAAATAACATACACATGATAATTCAATAATCAACTTGACATAGTACTTAATATTCATCGGATCCCAGCAAACACAACATGTAGCATTACAATAATATGATCTTGATCATGATAGGCAGCTCACAAGATCTAAACATGATGGCACAAGAGGAGAAGACAACCATCTAGCTACTGCTATGGACCCATAGTCCAAGGATGAACTACTCACGCATCACTCCGGAGGCAGGCATGGCGATGTAGAGCCCTCCGGTGATGATTCCCCTCTCCGGCAGGGTGCCTGGAAGAGCTTCAGAACCCTCCCGAGTTAGGGTTGACGGCGGCGGCGGCTCTGGAACTTTACGTGGAATATGACTCGGGTGTCTAGGTTTTTCTGAACAGATGAATATATAGGCGAAAGGGCGACGTCGGTGGACACCCGAGGGGCCCTCACCACATCACGGTGCGGTAGAAGGTGGGGCCGCGCCACCACATGGTGATGCCGCCTTGGTGCCCGTTTTCGTTTCTCCTCTGGACTCCGTGTACGTGACAGAAAAATAGGGCATTGGGCTTTTGTTTCGTCCAATTCCGAGAATATTTCCAGAACAACTTTTCTGGAATACAAAAACAGCAGAAAACATCAACTGACACTGTGGCATCTTGTTAACAGGCTAGTCCCAGAAAATGCATAAAAATGCTATAAATGTATAAACATGTAGCAATTGGTATAATATAAGCATGGAACATCAAAATTATGGATACGACGTATCACTTTCTATTCAATGAAAAGAAACGCAAAGGACCTTTGCGTTTTTGCTATAAAAAATTAACAATAGGCGATGAGAATGATCAACTATTTGGAAACCCGATGTACGAGGCCCATGTTCGTTTCTACTAACTAGAGCTGGACTAACGACCTGATCGAATCGTCAAGACTCAGCTCGTTATGACTCGTCATAGTTAAGACAGGGCTGGACTAACGAGCTGCTCGAATCGTTAAGATTCAGCTTGTTATGACTCATCATTGTTAAGACTCGATTATTAAACTCGTTAAGCGTAACGAGCTAAATTAAAAGATTGTCTCGATTCGTTATATGTTTGCGAGCGCTCGCGAGTAACTCGTTAAACCTCGTTAAGAAGATGCATCAAGCTATTCAGCTAATTAAGCAAGCTATCAGTACCAGGAGCAACATATTTTTCGTCCATGTAGAGAAGACTTTTTGTTTCTCCCGATGGGCTATTTGCATATTAACGTTAGTTAGATTGGCTACACTATAAAGCTAGCCATGCAGATTTACAGATTGCTGCGAGAATGGTAGCTCGTGAAATTCGTTAGATTGATTGTTTAACTCCTTAGTGTTAACGAGCTAAAATTGCTGCTCGGCTTGGTAGCCGAGTTGAGCTTGGCATGGACAATGAAGAACTTTTCAGTAACTAAAATTTTCAACCCTACTACTAACTACGTCGCCAAGTTTTGAGCTTTATGTCCAGCCCTATTACTAACTACACCAAATGCACTCCTTCGAAATAATTTTGGTACAGACAATAAAGAACTTTTCAGTAACTAAAAATTTCGTGGTAAATTTGAAACTTATTTTGAAATTTTTGTTACGAGGAGGTCAAGTATGTGATCTAATCAAATTTGCATATACATTTTGAAGTTATGCTCTATTTTCAGCAAACTTTTCAGTACATCTGTGAAGAAGAGGAAATCTAGTTTTGGTTCCACGCTCATCTCTTCCCCGCTATCCACTTCTTCCCGCTCCACAGGCGAGATGCCGCTCCTCCCAGTCCCACCCCCCTCCACCGCCACGCTGCCCCGCCTCCACCTCCCGCTCCCCCACAGCCTCCTCCTCCTCCGCCGCGCCGCCTCCCGCCACCCGCGCCTCCTCCTCCCCGCGGTGGCAGCGTCAGCGGAGGGCTCCATCCCCCCGCCGGCCCCCGACGCGCTCCTCCCGAACCAGGCCACGGGCCTCGTCGCCGCCTCCCAGGCCAACTTCATGCGCGTCATCGTCGCCTCCACGGCCCCGGGGCTCGAGCAGCACCAGGGCGCCGACCTGCTCTGCGTCGTACGCGCGCTGCTCAAGAAGATCCGCCGCCGCGTCCTCGTCGGGGACAGGGTGCTCGTCGGCGCCGTCGACTGGACCGACCGCCGCGGCATGATCGAGGACGTCTTCGAGCGGCGCAGCGAGGTCGCCGACCCGCCCGTCGCCAACGTCGACCGCATCGTCCTGCTCTTCTCGCTCGACCAGCCGCAGCCCGAGCCCGCCACGCTCACCAGGTTCCTCGTCGACGCCGAGTCCGCGGGGATACCCTTCCTGCTTGTCTTCAACAAGGTCGAGCTCGTCGACCAACAGGTATGTTCTACTCGGTTGGAGCCACAGTGGTGGGGGATGAGAAGATACATCAGTTTTATCTTCCATTTCTGTCATAATGCTACCACTTTGAAGTAGTACTTTATTGGAGTTCAGATTATCTAGTACGGGTTATGATCACTGTGGTGGAGTTTGGTGCATAGTTAAGCTTCACATAGTAGCACTTCGTTGATTCAAACGACGGCTCATTCCAAGAAATTTAAATTTTAGTGGGACAACCAGGGGCGGAGCTAGAAAAAAATTACCATGATGCACAACCTAGACCGACACGACGCTAAGTACACTATGTAACATAGAATTTTTTTACTAACAGTGTAGTGTTTGATAAATCATAGCATACAAAATTCAAAAAAAAAATGACGCACAAAATTGGGAAATGTCGAACTACTTAGGGAGTAAAACTAACTCAATTTGGCAGCTTCATCTGTTAGTAACTAGATGGTAGATGAAACATGTGTTGCTACTTACTCATTGGAGATGCTTCCCTACATCTTATTTAGCTTGGGATGGATCCCTGTGGAAGGCCTTCAGCTCCAGCAGGTTCGATTGTTCTTTTGTTAACTTAGAATGACCACTTAAATTTATTGGGTGCAAGTACTACAGACTAAACACATACCAACCAGCTCTAAATTGATCATTAAACAGTTCCTCATATCTGTAGTGTCGTGTAAATTAGCGATTACAGTGTAGGCATTGCACTGGAGTTGTGAGGAGTGGATAGGAACATCTAGGTGCTCATCCAGCTGTTTACAGTGTCGTGCTCAATAGAGTGGGAAGAAGAACAAAACATGGTGCTGCAACCACGAGGCCACAGTGGCGGGGTCGTAGAATGTGCACTGACGACCTGATTTCAATCCCTGGGTGTGGCAGCCATGTAAAACCACTCCTTTCTGAAAATGGAAAAAGGAAAAAGAGTTAAGTTTGCTGCGCTCTCTCAGGTGCTCTTGTTTCACAGGAAAAGAGTTCATCTGCTCCCAGCACTAACATATTCTGCTCAACAGTGTCTACATCACGCTTTGAAGTAGAGCAAGGATTTTAGAGCGAACAGATCAAACCTGAACTATGGGCTTTTTCCTTGTTCACATTTTTTCATTAAAAGCATACCATTTCAGTTGTAAGAAGGAGATTGACCAATCAATAGCTAAAGAGGTCACCTAAGTATTACCTGGGTAAATATGAATGCATGAGTGAGACGTAGCTCCCTGGTCCATACAACACACTTCTACTTTAATCATATTGCGACAGATGGCGTACACATCCTTGGAATCACGCTTCTTTCGGTAATGATAAATGCCAATTATGGCCATTAATCTCAGTGTTGTCATGGGTAAAAGGCTTGAATTCAAGTTCATATCTCTTTTATTTAAATATAAAGTTTAACAAGATAAGATCGTACATTCACGCCTTTACTTTCCCCTCACTAAAGTGTGAGCTGTTAGAATGTGCAAATGCTCAAGTTCATTATAATTTAAATTCCGATGAACTTGTTTTATGTTGTCTTGGTTTTACCCCAGATTATATTTGTATGATTCATCGTGTACTTATAAATCGTTTATTTGCAGACCATATCGTACTGGAGGGACAGGTTGAAGAGCTGGGGTTATGATCCACTCTTTCTGAGTGTTAACCAAAGATCTGGATTAGCTGCTCTTGAAGAGATGTTGGAAGGACAGACAACCATAGTTGTAGGTCCAACTGGTGTTGGGAAGTCCAGTCTGATAAATGCCTTGAGATGCAACCAAAATATTTCAGAAGAAGATCCAATACATCAACTTGTTGAGCAGGTGACTGTTATATCATTCAGATTGCACTTAAATCACTGCATATCATCAGTTTTATGTAACCATAGGCTTAACCATAATTTTACTTAATCACAGTGTTCATACCTTTTGTTGTGCTTTGCCCCAGCCGTATGGCCTGCCTCATATCCGGCCGGATATCCCAACGTCACATCTTGTCTTGCATAACATGTCATCCTTCATTGTCCATCCCATTGGTCATTTGTCAACTTGGTGGGGCAGCTATTCTGTCCATGGACCTTAGAGTTTAGGGTTTATGAAACTAATGGTGTAGAGCATATTTATCATAAATTTTCCGTTCTCACCTTTTCACCATTGTCTGCACCTACATGATCTGTTCTGAGAATTTTATAGCTTCTTATTTTGTTAGTTTTTCTATCAAATGTAGCCTTTGATACAAGGTACAGTTGAATACTAAGGTTGCATCACAGGATCAATTTATTGGGAGTAATGAAATCGTCTTTTGAAAAGGAGGATTTACCCCTGGCCTCTGCATCGATTGATGTATATAGTCATTGCATTGAGATTGATGCATATAGTCATTGCATTGAGATATTGTTTACTGGATTTGCTGAACTAATGTGTTTATGTGTCAGATATGGTACTCAAGATTGGTTCGAACATGCCGAATAATATCTTACTAAGTTGGTTTAGCTTGCGGAATAGGAGGCGAAACATGCAGAAGACAGTGCATTGTTGCCTGTTTCTGTATATGGACCAAGTAGTCATTTTCTCTGCACCTCAGATATTGTATAGGATTACCTGTGTTTACATGTTTTATTAGCTTTTTTATTGTGCGGAGTTTCTGAACCTCGTTCCAGTATACTTGTACATGTGTAAGTCTATCTCAATTTTGACACTGAAGTCCCTCGCTTGTGCACATTGTTTCCAGAATAGTAAATGGTTTGGTGAACAACGTGTTGGAACTGTGTCCAAGAAAAGTGGCAAAGGAAAGCACACCACACGTCATGTTTCACTGCTTCCGATAGTTGATGGAGGTTTTCTTGCCGATACTCCTGGATTTAATCAGCCTAGCCTGATGAAACTGACAAAACAGGGTCTTGTAGAAACTTTCCCTGAGGTTTGTTCACTCGATGCTCTGTTGTTACAAGTACTTCATTTAGTTCCAGCATTTGTGCATGAAAGAATGTACTCTGTGAAGGCTATGCAATAGTTTGTTATGACATTTGCATTATTGTGTATTGTTTTTTATATCCAGATAAGAAGGATGCTCGAAGAAAATGAGCCCTCACAGTGTTTATTTAAGAATTGTGCTCACATTGGTGAACGTGGCTGTGTTGTCAAAGGTGACTGGGAAAGATACCCATACTATCTGCAGTTGCTTGATGAGATCAAAATCAGAGAATCCTTCCAGTTAAGAACATTTGGAACTAAAAGGGAAGGTGATGTCAGGTAATTCGTATTTCCTTCATGAGAATAATTATGCACACTAGTCACCAGATGCATGTCTTTTCTTCTCTTGTACCAGTCTGTAGCTTCTACTTTCCAAAAAGTTTCAACAAATATCCTGTAGCGTATAAACCAAATAAAGCCGAATGTTTGGATACATATAAGTTTTTTCAGTTTGGCAAGGTTTAATGCATTATGGTGAATGAAATCTACCATAGGCCAGTAGGCCCGAAGTTACCTTTTCGATAGAGATATGATTAACATGTGACGTCTTTCAGTGATGTAGTGGGTTAAGACTTAAGATGCGTAGGTTCCATACACACTACTTCATCTGTTTCATTACTGTCCCTGGCCTCGGAACACTTCGTTAAAAATATCTATCCATCGAGGGAATCAAGACTAATTAATGGAACGTTTTCACTCTGTACCCTACTTTAATGCTTTGTACAATGCCAATTCATGAGGGTATACGTGTTCTTTTTTCATCAAGTTATGCTTATTTTTGGCATATACGTTAATGTACTATACAACATCATCTCGACAGATTGTCTTAAGAATTGTTTCCCGTGCAAAAAAGTTCCTACTATTGATGGATGCTAGATTATATTTGTGCTAACAGCGCAAAGATACCCGTATTGCTGCAGATATAAAACAGGTACCATGGGTGTGAAGCAAGCTGAGCCTCGCCTTCAACTCAAAAAGCACAGGAGGGTGTCCAGGAAGAAGATGAACCAATCACTTCTTGATGATATTGATGCTGAAATGGATGACCCTGACGATGACTATCAGTTTGGTGTGAGCCGACGTGCTGGCAAACGGTGAAGCCGATTGTTACTGATCTAACCAACTCTAAACAGTGTCAAGAAGCACACTATGGATGATGTACATAGCTGGCTTTCTACCGCCGCGTCCTTAACTCTACTGAGTAGCAAAGTCTTTGAAATAGAAATGTGTAGATAAGGGGGAACTATAGCGATGTGCTCCAGATGGTGACGGCCAGTACCTGTTTCTGTGTGACAAACAGCGAAGAAAGTAAGCTAAGCAGAGAAGCAAAATTTTCCAATCTCTTGCGATGCACTCTGAACTTCTATGAGGTATCATTTTATAGTACTTTTTTTCTATGAAGTGTCGATGTAGGCTGTAGGCATGTTTTCGAATTACCATCGCTAGTTTCTTGTTCGGCTCACAGTGGACCATGGACCAGCAGTGCTCCGAATGGGGTAAAATTAGTATGCACATCTGTATTTAGTTCAACTTTGAGCTAAATAGCGGTGGCCACACTAATTTTACACTCATTCCAAACAGCCCCAGTGTTTGTGCTACTAAGGAACTTGGCAGTTTCCAAAACTAGGGAACCTGAACTCCAAGGATGCGCTTATTTGTACCGACTAGTCCCACTTCTGCATCCCTGCTAAACTCCCGATGTTGTGTCTGAACAGTATTTAGACTGAGAGGATTACAAATTTACAAGATAAGAGGAAGAATGTTAGATTATGCAAACGAAACGTTCATTAGGATGGGCTATTCGTGGTTGTGGACATAGACACATAGAGCGGAATATAAGAGCGGCACATGCTTTGCTTTCTCGTGCTTGCAACATTAACTTGTTATGCAAAGGTCCTTGTTTGGCTGAGATTGACCTGTTGCCCAACAAGAAGGCTTCACTTGTTGATTGGCGGCATTCTGCTAGACAGAACACCACCACAAAGTAGGATGTAAAAACAGGATCTACTTGTCCCACTTATACTCTAGTTTATCCAAAATTTTAGTCCAAAATTTTGTACTAGACATGTACAAAATTGAATATAAATGAGAGAAGTAGGTCCTGTTTTCGTATCCTTGCCCCAAAGGCGCCATAGCTGCATCTTCGAGGGAGACCGCCCATCGATTAGCGCCTTGGTCGTCAGGATCAAAGACGAGGCTGATCTATGGGCTAGAGCTGGTGCCACTGACCTGCTAGTCATCTTGCCACCAACCTGGGACGTTCATGATGTTTTTGTTTTGCTCTGTCCCTGCCTCCTAGGAGAATTGTAACTCAAGACTCTACATTTTAAAACGAAATTAAACGCAAAGGTGCTTTGAGTTTTTTCGAAAAAAAACAGGCAAATAAGTTAGAGTGACATGAGAAACACAGAAGGCAGGATTCAGGAGTCCTCAGCTAGAGTTACCAGAAATTGAACTGCCGCTGTCCAATGATATAACTGTCAGAGAGATCAACGTCAGTTACCCCTTTAACGACCTGTGGTTCGGTTGGTAAGAACAATATATCACCAGGTTTGAGCCGTCTTTATTTTGACCATTTGACCAATCGTCCATCATGTGCAGAAGATTATACGTGGCTCAAGTTGAGAAAAGTGATGCAGGGCTCGAGTTGGTATAAATGTTTTGTATGTAGATGATCATTAGTCTGACCATTTCTAATAGTATTTGACAACATCAGGAATCAAACGGAAGGCATTATCTTGACAAGTAACCAAGATGAGACAAATCCCCCACTAAACATACTGCAAATGGATTAGCATCACCACTAGTTTGGTCAGAAGTTAGTGTGTACTTCAAATATACAAAATACATGACAGCCACCCAGGGAATCTTTTGCATTGTTATTTTTCAGCCGTGCAATGGCCAAGAGATAAGACCTGTTTGATATTGCACAACATTGCTTGCACTTGCAGGCATCCGGAGCAGGTGGTCCTATGAATTTAGCAAGCTTCTAGATAAGCTGAGACCCATTACTGCATAATAATCTCTCCGAGAAACTGATCTGTAACATTCCAGAAGAGGACAATAAGCTGTTCCAAGCATAGCCAGTTTGTAGTAACTTCATCGGTAGTTTTGGCTTGAAGCGCGATGTAAATCAATTCTGTATATGCGTTCTGCAATAGGAGACCTGTTGCAAAAATGTACAATTTTCCTCCAAAAGCTAGAAGATTAGGAGAGATATTGGCTTCTTATCATGTTCGGTACGACGCTAACATCAAAGGGTACATATAATGCTGATGATACTATTAAATTTGTAACGCTGAGTCAGTGTTCATCTAGTGGTTCTGATCAGTTTGTGTTGTCCTACTATATGTTCAATTTTAGACAATGTGTGCGCAGAAGTAGCCGCCAAGATTCTTTTAAGGACATATCCAATAGTGGGAGTCATCGCCGGTTAGCGCTTGCCATTTCCGCTAAATCATGCGTGGAGTTGTGATGTATTTTGATTGGTTAGACAACGGTTCATATTACTCTATTAGTACTTATTTTGTGTGGCATAAAATTGATGCCATTAAATTCGTACTCAAAAGTACATGCTTGTAATTTTGATTCTGTCTTAGAGTCGATTGCACGAAAAGACACTTTCAGGGGAGGAGTAACCAAAAGGATCAAAACTTCAGGGGACTTTAGTTAATTGACTGAAGAACTGACCAAGGTCCCATCTGTCATTCACTGATCATGATGGCTTGGTTTGACATCGGCTTGAGCTCCCTGTGTGAGCCATATAGTGTTTAGCAAAAATGTGGAAAATATAGAGTTGCACAGCAAAGGTTGAATTACTCTTGTAAATAAAACTCTGAATATTTGGGAAAATTTGAAGGTCATTTTGCTGAGACATTTAGGAGTCTTGATTTTTTGCTCTTCAAAATTTACCCAAATTGGAAGTAAAAATTTGAACTTTACACAAATTTAATAAATCTATGAAATAAAATGATATACCTTGAGTACTCTTGGAAATTCCCATGCCATTTTCCCTTCAGATTTAGGCTTTTGGGCCGCTTCTAATTTTTTTAACCAAATTTGGAGTGAAAAGTCAAACCGTACACAGCAAAGTGAGAAACTTATAGTAAATGTAACGAACTATCCTTTAGTAATATGGGCAGGTCATTTTCCATCACTCAGTATTTCCAAGTTCTTGCACAAACTTTGGCCAAGCTTGACGCGAAAATTGTGCCTGACCATTTAGGTTTGGCTCGTCTCAACGAACTGACTCAAGATGGCTTGAACCGAACATGACTTAGTTATAAAATATAATGCATACATCTTCATTCCTTCGGAATAGAAATCTAGGTATCTTTGTTAGAACTTGCCAGTTCACATTCTTTCATTAATATGAAATGCATTGTTTGATTCTTGGAAGCCCACGGGTAAGCCATTTCTTTTTGTGTTGAACCATGAAGATATTCTTTGGAAGCCTGTTTTGAAGCACACGCCGTTCATATCTTGTCCGGCTCGAACCGAGAAACGAAGTTTGAAACTGGATGGAATACACCGAGCTAGGCCGGTATTCTCTAGGTCCAAACCCACTTCTAGGAGATGGCATCTCAGGAAGCAATTTCGGTTTGATATGGGTTAGCACTCAACAAGCTCTGCATTGTGTGTTAGAATCAGCAATTCAGTACTCCCTCTGTGTCAAAATACAAGGCGCGATATTTTTAAGGTGGTATTTGACGCTCAACTTTGACCATCAATATATCACAAAATACTTTGAATGTGAATGTATATATGGTATCATTGGATTCGTCTTGTAAAATTCTTTAATTTCATATATATTTATAATAATTTTGGGTACATATTATAAGTACAAATCATGGTCAAAGTTATACGGCGTTGACCAACAAAATTAAAGGGCGCCTTGTATTTTGAGACGGAGGGAGTACTGTATTAAAAAAACAACAAAGTCCCAGAATAATATCATGTGCTGTACGAGTAGTACCAACGCGACCCCAAGGGGCCGAATTTCATTACCATCAAGATAACGAAATACATCCACTGCTAAACAGCGTCCATGATCGCTATAAGTCTAGATTGTCAAAAGGAAAACATCCATCACCACCAAAACTGCATGGTTTGGCGAACAAGCTCGACCCCCAGTTCATTTCCAGAGTGACCAAACCGGGGGAGAGCACAGGAAAGTAGAACATTCATTTTTTACAAGTTTTTACACAGCCACTGCGGGGGGGGGGGGGGGGGGGGGGGGCAAAATGACAAGGTTCGGCATAAGGAAGTAATAGAGGCAAGCGATTACTTCATGGATCAACTTTTTTCAGCAGCATCAGGAGCTTGATTTTCATGAAACGTGAAGAAATGGGAGCTTCAGAGTTCACCCAGGCATCTGGCATCAGCATCAGCACGACGATCACTCATGTAGGAGGCGAAGTTCGACAGAGTGGTTGCTCCAGCTCTCAGGGCTTCTTGATCAGCAGCATCATGTAAACCTGCCCAGTAGTTAATGAAAACACATGAATAATGAATTAGGTCAGTAGGTTTGTGGATTAGTTTTCCCTCAAAGCAGGCTCTGTTTCAGGTTCGCCAGATGGCCCAGCATATAGCAGCCACCAGAGTAATTTGAACATTTCTGCTGACAGAAAGATATTGAGGAATCCACCAGAAAAACTGTGAGAAGGATCTTGGTCTATTGGGGGCACCAATTGCAATTGCACTCACACTCCAAACAAATTTGGCAGCAGAATAGGTGAAGACGAGATGATGGACAGATTCATTTTCATCACAGAACTGACAAGTTGTACTCCCCTGCCAGTTTCTGGCGACAAGATTGTCTTTGGTTGCAATGGCATTGTGCCAGATCATCCACAACCAGATTTTGATTTTCAGAGGGACTTTGGCTTTCCAAAGGTGCCTAAATGACCTGTCTATCCCATTGCTACTGATTGCTTTGTACATTGACTTTACTGTGAAGAGGCCATTTTTTGTCCACTTCCAAACAGGTCTGTCTCTGTCAGAGTTAAGGGCAACCCCAAGCAGGAGGTTCCTCATTTCTCTGAGCTGATCCTGCAGTTGCTCAGTGAGCCATCTTCTAAAAGTCTGTCGCCACCCTCTCAGTGCAGCATCAACAACTGTGATTTGGTTCTCATTGCAGATACCATAAAGGGCTGGGAATCTAGTTTTGAAAGTTGTATCCCCACACCAGGCATCAGACCAAAATTGAGTTAATTGACCATTGCCCACTACCATTTTCCTGCCACAGAGATAAACATCTCTGACATGAAGCAAGTCAGACCAGAAAGCAGAGTCAGAGGCTTTGTGTTTGACTGAGGAGATGCCAGAGTTGCCCAGATATTTCCTTCTTATGAAGTCTTGCCACGGGCCAGAGCCAGCTTCTAATCTCCACCACCATTTGCACATCAAGCTAATGTTGAAAAGAGTAAGGTTTTTGATTCCCAACCCACCTTTCTTCTTGGGAGCACAAATGAGGTTCCATTTCACCCAGTGGTACTTTCTTTTTCCTGTGTTAGCAGACCAAAAGAAACCTCTCATTTGTTTTTCTAGCCCTTTAATATTTGTCTTGTGAAGGATCCTCAGTCCCAATTGGTATACTGCTGTGGAGGCCAGACAAGCATCAATTTGTGTGAACCTCCCTCCTATGGACATAGTGCAACCCATCCAACTGCCCATCTTTTTTTGAAAGATTCTTCTATGAACTTCATTTCAGACACAGAAGTCCTTCTAGCACAAATAGGGGTGCCTAGATATTTGATGGGCTAGCACCCTTTTTGACAGTTAAACATATCAGCATAAATCTGAATTTTTTCCTCATCTTCCATTGTTAGGAGCACCTCTGTTTTGTCAAAGTTTATTTTCAGGCCTGACATGGCTTCAAAAATATATAGCAGGAGTTTAAGGTTTCTAGCCCCTTCCACATCATCCTTGAGCATGAGAATTGTGTCATCAGCATACTGAAGGATGGGACAACCACCATCAGTCCATCTCTGAGCCAAACCTTGAAATTGGTCAGATTGAGCCAGGCAAACCATCTTAGAGAGGCAGTTTGCAGCAATGTTAAACAAGGTAGGAGCCAAAGGGTCCCCTTGTCTAACACCTTTGAAGCTTCCAAAGTAAGGGCCCACTTCATCATTCAGCTTAACTCGAAGAGTACCTCCTACCATAGTCTTTTTTATCAGATCAATCCAATGATCGTTGAAACCTTTTGAGAGCAGCATTCTAGCAAGAAATTCTAGTCTACCTTGTCATATGCTTTTTCGAAGTCGATCTTAAGGATCACTCCTTGTTCTTTGTGTACTTTAGAATCTCTGAGGATTTCATGAAGAAGAGAGACACTGTCATTGATAAACCTCCCTTTGATGAAAGCATTTTGGCAGGGGTGAATAATGTTTTTCATCACTGTGTCCATCCTAGAGTTCAAAACTTTTGTGATTATTTTGAACAACACTTGCAGAAGGCAAATGGTCTGAACTTCTGGATTATGTCTACATTGTCCCCTTTTGGAATAAGAGTGGTGATTCCATAGTTGATTCTGTCCAAGGAGAATCTATGATGGTGGAAATCATCAAAAAAAATCATGATATCAGACTTGATTATTGTCCAGCATGACTGATAAAATTCCACAGGGAATCCATCCTGTCCTGCAGCTTTGTTCTTCTCCATTTGATCAATCACATCCTTGATCTCTTGTTCACTGAAGCATCTATCTATATCAGTTCTATCAGACTCAGACAATTTTTCATGAACTTCCCAAACATCATCTCTCATTTTCACAGCAGGAATTTGTGTTTTACCAAAAAGCTGTTTGTAGAAAGAGGTGGCATGCTTTAACAGGTTTGGAGTCCCCTGAATGATGTCGGCTGAACTGGAATCTTTTAGAGAGAAGATGGTTTTCTTCCTCTTTCTTCCATTAGCAACCCTATGAAAAAATTATGTGTTGTTGTCTCCATGTAACAGCCATTTCTCAGTTGTCCTCTATCTCCAGAAGTCTTCTTCATATTCAAAGATCTCCAAAAGTTCTTTTTGGATAGAACTCCTTCTTCTGGATTGGTCAGATGTAAGGAAGGAAGATTCTTCTATTGTCTCCAGCTCCAGAAGCTCAGCTGTTAGGTTTTTCTTTCTCTGAATCATCTGACCTCTATTATTGGCTCCCCATCCCTTTAAATTGTTCTTGACATTTTATAATTTTTCCAGGCTCTTTCTGCCCCTGGTAGGTTGGTTCCAAACAGAGGATACTCTCTGAAGGAAAGTATCATCCTTGATCCACCTTTTGTCAAACCTAAAGTCTCTCCCCTTCCTTATCTTTCCTTCCATTGTATCCAGGATGATGGGGCAGTGGTCAGAAATGTCACTGGCTAGTTTATGGACTGTTACTAAAGGAAACAAGTTTTCCCATTCTCTGGACATAAGGAATCTGTCCAACTTCTCTAAAGTAGGAGAAGATTGGTTATTCGACCAGGTAAAATTGCCACCAGTCATGTGTATCTCTCTCAATTCATAGGTGTTGATGATGGAATTGAACATGTCCATCCACCTGTGATTGGTGATTGGTTTGTTCTTTTCTGAGGAGAATCTGAGAAGGTTGAAATCACCACCCAACAGAGGGGGAGGGATTGATCACCACAAATCTGGCTGAGTTCAGTAACAAACTCTTCCTTGTCAGCTTCTTGTGCTGCTCCATACACAATCACTAATTTCCAGCTTTTGTCAATTTTCTTGTCATGTAGGGAGCATTGTACAAAGAATCTACTCACTACAGTGTCCAGGACATTAAATCTGGATGAGCTAAAACCACCAAGGATACCACCAGCTCTCCCTGCTGAAGCTGACCATTTCCAGATGAATCGATTCAAAGGATCAATTCTTCTGAAAAAGGCTTGAGAGTAATATTTTTTAATTGTTTCTTGAAAACCAATGAAATCAAGATCTTGATCGTTAATGAAACCTGAGAGAAAGACACTCATACCCTTCTTCCCCACACCTCTGCAATTAAGGCAGGCTCCTATCATAAATATTTTGGGTTTTCCTCCTTGTTCTAGATCCAGTAATAACACCACTCAAAGGGTGGTTGTTATTAACTTTCACCGAGACAACACTTGATTTGGACTGTGCCTCTCTAATTGAACTGTTGGAATTAGTCTGTAGGCCCTCAATTCTCAATTTTCTAGCAGCTTTAATCCTTTTCTTTGTACTCCTAGAAATTACTGGAGTAAAACCATCATCATCTGTCTCATCATCTCCCCATCCCAAAAGAGCCACCTGTCTGTTGGTTTTAGAGGCTTCTTCCACCACATCATTTTTTTTGCTATTTAAATTGTGTCTAGCAATTTCTAGGTCACTAATGCAATCAATTTTTTTCAAGAGTAAATGATGCAGGATCAACCCCCATTTCAAGAGCTCTAATATGAATAACATCACTATCAAGAATATCAAAGGAGTTTTGGGAATTCAAGTTTGTACCTTTCAGGTTTCGGGAAGCCACCTGAGAGCTTGCTCTATCAGGAATTCTTGAGTTGATGTCGCCCTGAGCCGCCAGTCTTGAACTAGCCCTTGTTGGAGCAATTGTCACTTCCTCCATAAGATTTGCTTCTGCTTCATCAGAATCAGTTTCCATCTTTTCATCTTGTGTCAGAACAGCTTCAGGTTGAGAACCATCTGTTGACATCAGGTCTTCAGGAGGCATTGTTGCTAATGGTGTAGCTATGATCACTCTTTCACCTGCAGATGTGAATTCACTTTCTGAGCTATTTCCATAATCCACTTGTTCTTTAGAAGGAGCATCATCTTCATCAGACTGCTCACTCTCCACACTGCCTTCAGGGATGGGATCCATGATAGAAGCATATTGCTTGCGCAGGGTTGGTCCTTTATCTGATCCATTTCTGTTGATGGTGTTGACAAAAGCTCGAAATGCAGGGTCACTAATGTCTAGAGATTGGTCTTGCATGTTATCCATGTTACCACACAGTCTTTCTTCTTCAGGGACATGTTGGACCACATGAATGGTGACTTGGATGGGGAAAGGGCAAGGTTTAGCAGCATCACAATAGCTCTTATTGATAGAACTGGATTCCCCTTGACCAAAAAACTTTTAACCTTGTTGCTGAAGGAGGAGTCATCATCAGAGGAGGTACTATTAGAGGAAACCACATTCTTACCTTTCTCCTGAACACTGATATCCTACTGTGGAGCTGACTGCTTTTGAGTGCATTGATTGTGATTTGAACCTCCATTCACAGTAGGAGGTGCAGACAAGGAGCCTTCTGTAACAGCCCAAAGTTGAGAACCTAAAAACCCGAGTAAATTTTTCGCTTTTGTGTCCTCATTTGCATCATGGCATGCATGAATCATTGCATCCATTTAAATTGATAAACCACGCACAATTTATTCTTGGCAATGATGAAAACCAAAAATGCAAAACTTGTCCCAACAAATTTCACAACAAGACACTCAAACTTGCAAACAAATCCTTGTCATCTTATATTTGTCAAGGAAGTTCCAAGAGTTTGGAAATAATATTTTGCAATTGCTATAAATTTTCCCAAATGAGCAACACTTTTGAATTTAGCAAAATGCTTCAGATGAACCCTATAAACAAAAGTGGTTCAAAACATTTTATTTGGAGACACCAAATTTTGTGGTGCCTCTACATGCAGTTGGGAGGCTACCCAAGTTTTCTCAAATTTTTATAAAATGTTTTAGTGCCTCAATTAATTACCTAAAGCCACAGGATCTAAATTTAAAGCTGGAGAGGACCTATCCGTGATGGAGAAGAAACTGCCAGGGGGCTTCGTGTGAAATCATCTTCTTCCTCGCGCTGTAGCGACCGAGCCGCCGTGCTCGCGCCGCACCCGCTCGAGCATGCCGCGCCCGGGCCCCCTCTGCCCTCTCCACTGCGAAGAGGAGCCCCACGAGGCCATGCCCCTGCCCTATCCACTCGCCCCTCTCTCCCTCCTCTCCGTTTTTCTCTTCTTCCACGGGCGCCATGGCCGCCATGGTCGCCGTGCTCGTCGCCGCCGTCTGAGAGCTCCTACAACGAATCAACGACCACCATCCGCTCTGGCGCCTCGCCTGCTTCCGCTACACCGGAGGAATCGAGCCGGAGTTCCGCGAATCGCCGCCGCCGTTCGGGTTCGTCTCCGTCACCGCCGCGGCTCCGCTGCCCGATTTCCGTCGCCGCCGTCGCACCTCCGCCATCGCCGACCCCTCCATCGGCCTAAGGGTGAGCCTCCCGTGCGGAAGCACCCTTTTCCCCACTCCCCTCTCGCACTGGTTCGCACTCCACCGTAGAATCGCCGTCGCCGGAGTCATAGTGTCGACGCGGTAGTACCGGGTCCACTACCGCGTCCACTACCGTATCTCCCAAGAGCTACTGGACTCTCGGCCGATCTCTCCAGGAAGTACCGCCCGGAGCCCGGTACTACCGCGCTACCGGTACTACCGCGCCGAGCCCGGTACTACCGTGTATACCAAAATGCTCAGAAAAACATGATTTATCCAGAATCATCATCATGCATATTTGATCACAACTACAATAATGTACTCCTAGTAGAAATAGAATCATTAAGTTAAATATGGGGTGTTTTCCTCTCCGGTTGTTGTATTTATTCTCGCACCCCATTTAAATTGCTAGATAGCTTAAAATAAGCTCGATACAGTAAAATGTTATGTCATCATGTGTTCGTGCATTGCATATGTTAAACATGTATGGTGTTTGATTATTCCCCACCGGTATTGTTTGTGCATCGGTAGATCAAGGAGTGGAAGTGACACCACAGTCTCGTGACGATCCGTACTACCAGCCGTATCAACAAGGCAAGCGTAACCCCCCTCTGAGCATATCTTATCCTATGTTTCCGCAATTATTTTCTCCACTATAATATTGCATGCGGTTCTAAATGTCAATTTTGTTGGAGTAGAGTATCCTATAGTTGCATTAAGTTTCCGATGCCAATACCTGTTTCCCTCCTACTATCCATAGGTTGGTATTGTTGGCCTGAGTTAATAAACTATGCTATGTTGATGCTTAGCCATGCTTAGGCAAATGTTATCCGTCCGATGGATATCTCATGTTGGAAACAGGTGTGAAATGTTCAGATGATGTGGAGAATTGTGGTAACAGGTAATAAGATGCTTAAAGGTTGGGATGAGAGGCCACTGTGGTTGTGGTGCTTTGTCTCGTTCTCGTCGCCTAGGTGCGAGTTCTTTACCTCCCGAACCAAGACTGAGCGTGCAACCATGCGTGAGGCCTATGCAATTGCAGGAACCCTCATAGACTAAATAACTCGAGCGGGGCTAGCCAGGGTCCTCTAGTTCGGGCTTCCATTTGCGCGTGCGTGATGATGGTGGTATGAACTGGGATGAGGATGGTGGTGTTAGGAAAATGAGTGGCTGTGGGGCGGGGTGTTGTGATCCTGGCAGTCCTACCGCCACTGATGATCCTGGAAAGTCCTTAACGAGGGAGAAGTCGACACCGCTCCCACCCAGCCGGCTTTCCAAGGAAGAGAGCTAATGCGCAGGTAATGGGCCGGACGGTACGCGTGGCAAACATTTGTACACCCCTGCAGGGTTAAATCTTTTCGAAAAGCCGTGTCCACGGTTACGGACGACTTGGGAAAGGACGATAAGACCATAGAATAACTTTAACGGAATGATTAAAAACTGGGTACTAGAGGTACCACTCAAGATTGTAAGGTGAGCTTCCTCGAGGGTGATTCGGGGAGGTGCCTTTGATGAACAGGTACAGTGGTTGATGATGGTTGACGATGAAAGGTGATGAAAGAAAGAGTACTTCTTACCTCTTTTGAAAATACTCTGAATAGTCGATGCCATTGAGTTATGTTTTCATAAATAAAATCAGCTTTATGCAAAACAGCCATATGACTTTGAAAGCCTCATCGAGCTAAAGCTCTGTATATAATCTTGCGAGTTCGTCGAACTCAACGTTGTTTGTTTTGTTTCAGAGGAGGACTTCACCGACCTCGAAGGTGGGTTCTTTGTGGACGTCGACGAGTAGTCTGGGGTTCCCAGGTGGCAGCTTGGGACATCCCGGAGCAGCTGGCGCTGTGATGTTTATCCGTAGGCCTCTTAGGCCATAATTTGGTTCTTGTTGTTTAGAACAACCTAATTTGCTTCCGCTTGTTGTAATGTTGGGTCTGTGACCTCTGGATGTTATTTGCTATCTTTCTCTATTATAAGAGTTGAACTATAATGATTTGTGTCGTAGAGTCTGTGATGTGCCAGTTGTTCCACAAGTCTTGATCTCTCTATTATACATTGAGGGTTGTGCCTGTGTTAAGGCATCAATCGGGGTGTTGCGTTGCCGATGATCCATTCCGAGCAACGCCTGCCAAAGGTTTTGGCCGGGGATTGGTAAACCCGTAACCTCCGGTTGTATCACTTAACCGGTGACACACATCATCACTATATAACAGTCGGGTCGGGGCGCCACACCTTCAGAAATACCCCCATTGTTAGTTCTCTGTCTTTTTGGTGTGTGTTGTTGTTGTTCCTCCCCTTCCTGCTAAGGAACAGTAACAGAGTTGTTGTTCTTGTTTGCAGCATAAGGATCAACAAGCTCTCTGGTGTTGAAATTCAAACAAGCCATTATCAATTTCACCCACTCTGGTATTGGGGGCAAGAGAGGCATCTATGCAGCCAATCTTCATTCTGATGAAACCTGCATTTCTCAGGAAGTTCTTGTCTAGGACCAGGGGTTTACCTATCAATCCTGCAACATATGAAGCTGTGGATTTGTTTCTGTATTTCATTGGGATGCCTTTGATTCTGAACCAGCATTCTTCCAGCATAGCAAACGGTTGAATGTCTCCTGCCAATTTCTGAATTTTGATTACAGTTGTCGGGACAGTCTTCATGAAAACCTTGCCAAAGTGTGATAACTCATCAATGCAGCCACTATTAGGAAAACGAGTCAGAAATTCAGTCTCAGAGACCTGCTTTGCATAGAACCTCCAATTGAACTTTTTTGTTTCTGCCCATAGCTGAAATTCATGCTCGATGTCTCTTGAGGAGGCAGAGCCTTGTTCAATCACAATCTGCGCATAATTGAGCTGATCTAGGGATTGGGCATCAGCTTCAATTGCAGGAATTGATGAGAAGCCCTGATCAAACTCTGAGCACCCAAAGTAAGAGGCAACATACTCCCATGGCTCTCTTGTCTGACAGACACTAAGCTGATGATTACCTCCACACTGAGGACAACGAGCCACAGCATCTTTTGTGACATCAATCAGGTTTCCTCTTGGCGCCACCTGAGTACCCCCTGGAGGCAAAGATGAAGGTGCAGAGGACCCCATCTGAGCTCCAGTATTGGAGGAGCCAACATGACCTGGTCTGGAGCTAGCCATGTCCGCCCTATGAGCATTCAAGATACCTGTATCAGGGAGATTTGGGCTTACATCAGTTGTAGCAGGGGTGTTGCGGATGGATTGGGAAGCAGAACGCGTAGAGGTTTCAGCGGCTGCAGAGACTTCGGCCTGCATCTCTGGGCGGTGCGCCCATCGATCTCTGTTTTTTGCTTGATCTTCTTCTTCTCCGCGTCTCTGCTCCAGCAGTGCTCTCTCTCTGGCGAGCTTCTCAGCAGCACGGGAGGCCTCAGCACGACGTCTCTCGTCGTCTTGGCGTCTGCGCTCGTCTTGGCGGCGGCGCTCTTCAGCCCTGCGTCTATCATCATCTTCTCTGCGACGAGACTCTTCCACCCTCCATTCCTTCTCCCTTCGACGCAGGTCGTCGTAGCGGCGTGCGTCATCTCTCCTTTCGGTTCGAGGATCTTGTCTCGGGCGATAGCCATAAGGAGGAGGTCTCAGTTGCCCACGCGGCGGCGGCGAGCGGCCGCGGCCCCCGAACCTTCTCATCGGCGGAGGCGAGACGAGGACCTTGGCAAAGGATCTCCGGGCTTCGGTAGGTGGGTCAGATCGGTTGAAAGGGGGAGGATTCGGGGTTGGATTTGGGGCAGAGGAAGGGGCGACGAAGACGACGCCGCACGTCCCCGATCTAGGGTTTGCTCGAAACTGGGAAATGGGGAAAGTGCGGGTCGGCTTGGGGCCTATCTGTCTGTCGGGGCTCGAGACTGGAAGGTGGGCCTCGCTGACCGCCATTGGAGCAACGTGTCGAGCTCCTACATGAACCACGCCACAACACCGTACAGAGGACGGTGTGCGGCGGGATGAGCCTCTGATACGTGGCTCGGAGTCAAAGGGTGGACCAACGAGAGCCACGTAGTGCTCGAAGCGGAGAACGGCGCCGGAGTTGACATTCCGGCGGAGGTCGCCGGTGATCCCAATCCGCTCCGTGAAGGAGTTCAGCAGCGACACCGTTCCTCCTCCTCGATCGATCTCGATAGCTCCGACTCGTCTCGCCCGAGGTTCTTCGGAGGATCTCGGGAAGAAGATGGCCTTGTGTTTCGAGACGAGCGTGGAGGAGGGAGGGGCGACGGAGCTCGAGGGGCGGCAGGCGGTGGCGGCGGGGGTGGCAGCGTCGGCGGTGGGGTGCGCTGCGCCATCGAGCGCTCACTTGGCGTTGCTCGCTGTACGAGTAGTTGAAGTGCCCAATGTTAACAGCAAAAAAGTTAATGCATGACCTCATCTGATTAACCATTTCGTTTGCGGAAAGAGACAAGCAGAAGAAGTTCCACCAGTAGCCATCACAAACTGAAGAAGAAAACCTTCACAAACAATACAAATAATGTGTCCTAAAGCAGCACTGCCGCTCTAAACAAAAAGGGCATTAAAATGACAGGAACACAAGAGACATAAGAGCACGCCACGTCATTGCGTGATGATTGGGTCTAAATATAGTTTTCTACCTCCTCTCGGAGAGCTACAAAGCATACTCAAATCAAGCAGCATCTCTGGATTAATTAACAAAGTAAAATGTTCTTATATAGGAACAGGTAAGGCGCAAAGGGCGGTGTACCGAACGCACGACGCCAGCATCGCGTCTGGGGATAGGTTTTCTCCGAGTTGATTAAGAGGTCACGTTCCAGCCCGTGGCCGTGCGCCCTGGCCACGGGCACGGCACGCTCCGGCGCGCCGGCGTCCGGTGCAGGGCTCCGGACGGAACGCGACTACGCGGCCGCGTGAGCTTGCTGACACTTGGGCTTCCGCGGCGTAAGGTGTATTATCTTTCATCGACGATTGTTTACTCGCCGGCGAACCGGCGAGGTGAAGCTTACGTCTATCTGGGTGAAAGGGGAAGACGGACGGAGAGCGATGTGTTTCTGGGCAGCTTTCATACGTTCTCGACCGAGATCCATGGAAGCGACAACGGGCATGTCGTCTGCAATGTTGGCATCAAGTAGTTAGCGGAGCTGGGAGTTTCAGTTCGATCGCCCGTGTTTCTGCGGCCCTACGCCCATGCCGTCGACATTTTCAGATATTTGACACGCTCGTGGCAACCGCGTGAAGGCGACAACTTTGTTTACCAGACAACATAAAACAGACTTTATTACCGGACATAGCTCAAGAAATACATTACAACCGAACAAGTGTCAGTTGTGCCATTGGAGTATGTTGTGCCATTGGAGTATGATAGGTATTTTCGGCCTGTTTGGTTACTCTATCGATGATGAGCATATCGATTATTAGCCTCTCCTGTTTGTTGCCTAACTTATTTTGACCCTGCAAAAAAGTGGACTAACCCAAGTTGTGCATCTCGTTTGGTTGGCTGCATATCGTCTTTCTTTTTAACCTATTTATTTAGTATTTTCATGTTTGGTTACCTGCATTGCATCATTGTACGCGAGATACTCTTACCTCCTAGTCGACATCTCCTTGTCTACGTCGTAAACTTAGCTTACACCTCTAAGTTTGTAACAAGTTCGACTATATGACACCCCATGAGACCAGCGAGCGTGATAATGGAGTGGCGTGACGGCGTGAGGCGGCGAAGGCCGCGACAACAGCTGCATCGACGCCAGCGAAGTTTGGAACGCCATCAAACACTATCACAACCCTGGACTGTTTCAACGAGCAAACTATAAAAAAACCTACATATATACACTACAACTACAATATCTATTCATACATATGTCTGTCACACTAGTAGAGAAAAGTTTATAAATAGACGGGCATTCTGTGGCGCACCCTTAATTGGTGCGTTACAGAATTATTTCTGTGGCGCACAGAGCCTGGTGCGCCACAAAATTATTTGCATTTCTGTGGCGCATCTTTGGCTCATGCGCCACAGAAAACCATGCATTCTGTGGCGCATGCCAACTTATGCGCCACAGAAATATAGTGGGACCCACGTTCAATTATTGGGCCAGATCCATCTGGGAAATTTCTGCGGCGCACGCTGCTCAGTGCGCCACAGAAACTTGGCTTTCTGTGGCGCACCATGCACCACAGAAATCCAGCTTTCTTCCACAGAAACCGAGCTTTCTGTGGCGCACCGAGCACCGTGCGCCACAGAAAGTTGGCGCCAGATTTACAAAAGGTGGCAGCCCCACTTTCCCATGTGACCTTCTCCATTCTCCCATCTAGCTCGAGTTCCTCCTCTCTCCCATGCCATTTTGCCCATACTATTCTCCATTATTTGTTGTTAAACCTACTTTGATTGATATATAATTGGTGAGGGCTTGGGGAGAGCCTCCATATATACTCTCCTCCTCTCTTTTTCTTCACTATGTTTTCTCCATCACCACACACTCTTTCTCATAGATCACGGTCACGTCTCGGGAAGGATCTAGATCTACTAGGTGGGTATTGTTGGATGGATATGTATATGCATGTTTTGTGTGGCCGGCGGTGTGCATGGATGTTTGTTAAAGGCATGAGAAACTTGTCGGCGGGCGGTTTGCACGTATATGGCGCGACGATCAATGTTTATACATGAAGCTTGTGTGTGTGGTGTGCATGAATCTTTGCATGTTGTTGCTTGCGCCGGCGTGGTGCATGGATGTTTGCCGAAATGTTGATTCATTTCCATTTCGGTAAATTTTTGCACCATCCATATGTCCTACTTTTAGGAGAAGTCATGCCGAAGTTTTTCGTCGAACATGCATGTTTGTGTATGTGTGTGTGCATGTTGCGGTTAATTAATTCTAATCAATAACACATACTCTATATGTATACCGCGTAGGCGACCATGGTCATCAAGATGAGCTCCAGTCGAATCAACAGCTACAAGGAAGAAGCGAAGGCGGAAATGATTCGGTGTAACGGGCGCCAGATACGATGTCCGTGTCGAATTTGCAAACTTGTGAGATGGATCGACCCTGATTCCGCACAATTGGAGGATCACCTGCTCAGGCGCGGTTTCATGCAAGGCTTCAACCAAGCGCCGACAACAAATGTTGCGCGTGAAGACGAGGGCGGGCAAGATGATCGTGACGAAGGAGATGCCGGTGGACATGGTCATGATGAAGGAGTAGATGGTGGTGGAGAAGACGCGAACACGCAGAGCTCGCTAATGTCGGCCTTGATGGACTCTCATGTTCAAGAACTGCTCCTCAAGGAGACGAGCACCGCTAGAGAGAAAGCCAAGCGGGAGCAAATGGAGATAGACAGGAAGACTCCGTTGTATCCTGGGTGCCGGCCACAGGATACGCGCTTGCAAGTAACGCTTGATGCTCTGGAGATGAAGTCGGGAAACAAATGGACCGACGTGAGCTATAACTTCGTCCAGGAAGCCCCCGCAGATGTGTTCTTCATAGCGCACGAGGACATCTTCAACCTGTTTCACTCCAGACGGCTAGACTATAACTTGGTCCGCCTATATGCGCTCGATGTGGCGATGAAGATCAGGCGAGATGATACCCGTACATCACGATAGTGGATCCCTACTACATGCGCGACAACCAACTGGTGGAAGGATCAAGGACACGAGCCATGGCCACGGAGTACCTCCAGAGGGTCATGCTGGCCAACAAGAGGAAGAACGCCCTTCTTGTGCCTTTCTTTTTCGAGTAAGTACACATCCGCTCGCCACCGTCGTATCTTATGCCTTCTTGTACATTTCTTCCATTGCTGATCCTTTGTCCAACATTCCGTTTCAATTGTGTTGAGCAGGGACAAGTACTGCGCACTCATCTACTTAGCCCGAGGTGGTCCATTGCCACTTATTTCGAGTCGGGGAATAAATGCAAGCCGAGAAGCTACACCAGAATAAAGGGTGTTCTCGATGACGCTCTCGAGTGCTATGCCCAAAAGGGCGGCCCCTTCCATAAGAAGGGGGAATCTTTCACGCAGGACAACACACAGAAGTTCATGCATGGGACCGGATTCCATTGCGTCAAGCAACTGCCTAGCAGCGTGAAGGACGCCTTCTACGTCCTCCATCACCTTAAAGGGCTTGTCCGGGATGCCGAGAAAAAGAGGATTCCATCTAGTTTCGCAGAATGGACCAAAAGCGCGGATGCTCTCACCGATGCTGATTATAGACAAGACTTCAATCGCATCATTCTTCAGTTATCGACGATTGATGCATGTAAAATGCATACATGAACTTTGCACTATATTACTTATATTCCAATCATATTTATATCATATAAGGGTTATATCAATATTTTATCATGATTTTGGGAATATTTTATTGATTTCCAATTTTTATGGAATTAACCCTGCGCAAGCACAAAACCTTGGTTTCTATATTTTAATGTTTCAGGGACCCAAACGACGTCCAAATGACCTGAAAATTTACGAGCATCAGTTTTTGGAAGGAAAAAGACTTGGGAGCGAAGGAAGCGAACAAGCGGAGGCCCGAGGCCCAAAAGAGGGTGGCCCACACGGCCAAGGAATCTGGCCGCGTCGAACCCACCATCTTGAGCCTCGAGGCTCCGCTGCCGTCGATCTTTGCTCCACCGACTCTGTCTTGACCTAAAACCGACTATAAAAATAGTCCCCGACGCCCTCTAGAAAGGAGCACCACCGAAACACAGAAACACCAAAATAGAGACCTGGAGCTGCAGATTGGAGGGGGAAAACTCCGGCGGGGCGCTTCCGGCGTGGTCTCCATCTTCTCCAACGACTTCTCCACCGTCTCCATGATGAAGAGGGAGTAGTCCACCCCTGGACTATGGGTTTGTGGAAGTAACTTATGTATCTCTCCTCTCTTTGAGCTTCACTAATTAGTACCGTATGAGCTGCTGAACATGATTACGGTCATCTATGTAATACCTATGTGGTGGATCTTTTTATGAGTTAATATATGTTTGAGATTGCAATAGTTTTGTTTCAGTTATGAAAGTAGATGCATATTATGTAACCCGTTCTTGTGTACTTGTTTTGGTCAAGCATGTTTATGAGAGCGTGTGTGGGGTGATGTGTGCATTAGTTGGAGTAACGGGAGTGACTAGTGCGGTGAACATGAGAGATAGTTCCGCGATCCATTTGGGTATGTTTACCTTACTTTGTTACCTCACTAGGGATAAATAAAAATACCATGTTACCGGAGATGTGGGTGTGACCATTGCCACTACTCTATGACTAGATCTAGCATGTTCTTATTTTAACTTCATGTTATGAAACTTAAAGCTATACTCTGAGTTATCTTAATCACTGAGGTGCTATGATTTAGTTCGCATCTTGGTGGAGTATAAGAGAGACTAATAAACAAAAGATCTCTATGTTAGGACGTGATGCCCATATAATTAGTAACTTGTCACTAAAATTTTGTGTTGCAATCTCATATGTCAACTCTAGTGTTCCATTGTCTACCACTTTGTTAAAGAGAGAGTGCATTTGTGAAACCATGAATCCCGGTCCATTTTTAATCATAAGAAACACCTTTCCAACAACTTTTATCCATTTTCTGTCATTTAAAATCTGAAAATAAAAAAACATTTTTACATCTTGCATTAATCATATAAAACCCAAAAAAATCTTATATCATTGTTTCCACCATCCTTGCATATTTATTTACCACCATTGCATATTTATTTCTTGTTTCCATTGCATATTATCTTGATATTATTCTCACACCTTGTGCTTGACAACCACTAGGTGAGGTTGGGGACCAAAACATTTATTTTGTTTTGTAGGTAACCAAAAGAAGGATAGGAAAATAAATCTTTCACTACTGATTCCCCGAGAGTTCGATATTAAACCCTCGAGTCACCCCTCGTGGGGAGAACACGTCTTCCACTTACTACACACTCTGCACTTGGAGTTTCGACCTAACCCGTTTATTTTTAATGCAGGTAACAACATCATCGGGTATCAAGACTGTTTTCTGGCGCCGTTGCTGGGGAATCATTGATGTAAAGGTTTATCCAAGGATATCACAACAAAGTCAACTTCATCACCAACTTGTGCAAACACCTAAGCTTGGGGAGGTTGCACCTACGTGAGCATCATCTTATCCATCTTTACCTTCAAAGCAATTTATTTTGTTTTGTTATTGTCTTGCATATCATATTTATATTTCGGTTTGTTAGTATGTTTACCTGCTATCAATGGAAACAAAATCTTATCAGCTAAGTGGGTTCACGGAGGAACAACAAATTTATTGTAAGGAATACCGCTTGTCTGAAAAAGGGAAACCGTCATGGGCACAAATATATAAATTCAATTGTTTTGCTAGAAACTTGTGCTCTACTTATGATAAATCCTACTGCTTTCATGAATATTTTTTTAGGAGGCATAAACACCTCTATTTTCAATGTGATTATAATGATAATGAAACCTTGGCTGATTATGTTAAAGGAAACTATGAATTTGATAATCTTGAACAAATTGAACAATTTGTTGTTTTTATGGGTGCTTATGAAATTGCTGGTTATATTCAAAATAATGATGATTGATACGTCTCCAACATATCCATAATTTCTGATGTTCCATGCTTATATTATACCAATTGCTACATGCTTTATTTACACTTTATATCGTTTTTATGCATTTTCTGGGACTAACCTTTTAACAAGATGCCACAGTGCTAGTTCCTGTTTTCTGTTGTTTTTGTGTTTCAGAAAAGTTGTTCTGGAAATATTCTCGGAATTGGACGAAACAAAAGCCCATTGCCCTATTTTTCTGTCACGTACACGGGAAAACCCTTCGCCTATAAATTGCCTTTCTCGGGAAAACCCTAAATACCCGAGTCATATTCCACGAAAGTTCCAGAGCTGCCGCCGCCATCAACCCTAACTCGGGAGGGTTCTGAAGCTCTTCCCGGCACCCTGCCGGAGAGGGGAATCATCACCGGAGGGCTCTACATTGACATGCCTTCCTCCGGAGTGATGTGTGAGTAGTTCATCCTTGGGCTATGGGTCCATAGCAGTAGCTAGATGGTTGTCTTCTCCTCTTGTGCCATCATGTTTAGATCTTGTGCGCTGCCTATCATGATCAAGATCATCTTATTGTAATGCTACATGGTGTGTTTGCTGGGATCCGATGAATATTGATACTATGTCAAGTTAAATACTGAAATATTATGTCTATGTCATTTATGATCTTGCATGCTCTCCGTTACTTGTTGATACTCTGGCCAAGTGGATGCTTGTGACTCCAAGAGGGAGTATTTATGCTAGATAGTGGGTTCAGTCTCCATTTAATCTGGGGGAGTGACAACAACCTCTAAGGTTGTGGATGTGCTGTTGCCACTAGGGGTAAAACAGCAATACTTTGTCTAAGGATGAATGTGTTGTTTACATTATGCACTTTACTTAATGCAATTGTCTGTTGCTTGCAACTTAATACTGGAAGGGGTGCGGATGCTAACCTGAAGGTGGACTATTTAGGCATAGATGCATGCTGGATAGCGGTCTGTGTACCTTGTCGTAATGCCCAAATGATTCTCATAGTAGACACCATAACTTGCACATGCATATTATGCACTTTTCAATATTGTCAATTGCCCAGTTGTAATTTGTTTACCCAACATGTTAGTTATTTATTATGGAGAGACACCACTAGTGAACTGTGGACCCCGGTCCATCTTTTTACATCTGAAATACAACCTACTGCAATCATTGTTCTCTTTTATTCTCTGCAAACAAACATCATTTTCCACACCACACTTTTAATCCTTTGTTTTCAGCAAGCCGGTGAGATTGACACCCTCACTGATTCGTTGGGGCAAAGTAGTTTGATTGTCTTGTGTGCAGGTTCCAAGTCAACTTCGACGCAAGCAAGTTTTCTGGCGCAGTTGACACCTTCAGAAGTGTCTTCACCTCCTACTGGATTGATAACCTTGGTTTCTTACTGAGGAAAGACTTGCTGCTACACTCATCAAACCTTACTCTTGGGGTCTCCTGATGAACGTGTGCTTTACACGCATCAATGATCCTTGTAAAACTGAAAATCTTATTATACTTGGTTATTGTCTTGAATATTACAAAGATAATCCTTATATCACTGAATTTCTTGAGAAAACATATTCTCCAGAAGAACTTGCCACCTTCCAGGAACCTGTGGGAGAGGAAATTGCTGAAACTATGATCTCATTGGATGAAAAAGAGGAGGAGATTGAAATGAATGTGTTCCAACCTAAGCTTGGGGAAGAGTTGTATCTCCCAACTTCACCTTCAACAAATGATAGTAACACTCAAGATTTTGTTGATGATAAACTTTGCTTTTGGATTCTGATGATGAGGAGGACTATCAACCTAAGCCTAATGAGAACATTATTGATAATAATTTTTAAAATGATGAGGAGTATGGTTTAGACATGTTTTATGATAGTACTCTAGATGATGATCCTATTTTGCTTGATGATCCTCCATGTTTAGAACTTGTTACTACTTTATGTGAGGATAAAAATAATATACTTGTTTATGATAGTACTCTCACTCATGAGAGTCCTACTTTGTTTTTGGATTCTCCTAATTACACTATAGAGGAGAAATTTGCTTATGTTGAGAAATACTTATGTGGTTTGCAATTATCTTTAGTTCCAAATCTTTGTTGCAACCATGATATTAAACTTGATATTGATCTTAATAACTATTTTGAAAGAGGGAAGCATGCTAATGAATTCCAAAATAAATTTAATGATCCTCTTTATTTGCCTAAATTATCTAAGTTGAATGATTCTTGTGGTTATATGGTTGAATTTGCTCTACTACTTGCAACTATTATGAAAAGGAGGTGATAAGAACCCTCTTATGCTACTAATAATTATGGGCTGCAAGTACTATTGTTAATATGCATTGGAAAACTTCTATTTTTATGATTCATTCATATACAAAATGCCAATGCATAGAAAGAAAGTTAGACTTCGTTGTTATTACTTTTGTGTTTTGTTTTTCTCTCTACTAGGTTCAACTTGACTATTATTTTGATCGGTTTGAGAGCACCATGGGACCCTGGTATTATGCATGAACACTTCCCAAGAAGAGGGGCACATCAAAGTTCAAGCTCCCTCATGAGCTTCATCTACAATAAACATCAAGTAAGAAGCCTAGCTATATGGCTATAAAGAAAGCGCTTTACGGGAGGCAACCCGGTTGTTTTTATTTGTGATTTTCTTTGTGTCCTCTTGCTGTAACAAGAGACTTAGTTTTTAGTTTAGTTTCTGGAATTTTTAATAAAGTGCCAAGTTTTACCATTTTGGTTTGAAAAAGTTGCTTATAGCGTTCGGAGATTTTATTCCTGCACGAATCTGTGCACGGTATGATTTTTAATTCTTATTCTGTAACTCCGAATGAGCTCATATTTGAACTGTAGTTGCAACTTTTCATCCTCTGTATGCATGAATTTTTGGAATTTTTGACAAAGTTAGTAGGGTAGAAAAATACGTTTTGCTGCTGCTGTTTTTCTGGACAGATTCTGTCCCATTTTGTTTGATGCATGCTTTGAACTTTTAACTTGAATTTTTTATCCAATTGAGTTTATGAGTAGGCATACAACATTATACACTTTCTGGACATTCATATGAATTTTTGTTCAAGGATTATATGCAGCAAGAAATCTATTTGTTTATCACTACTAATGCACCCCACAAAAAGAAATGGGAGAAACGGTGTTTTGAAGTTTTTTCACAGGGATTGAGGAGATGCACCAAGAGCTATCCAAGGATGGTGAAGACCATAAGCTTGGGGATGTGAAGACAACCCCACTGGACCTACACACTCTCGGTTTGCACACGTCTAACTTCTGTTTTTCGATCGAAACACTTTATCGCATAAACTTGGAGCGTCTTTTTGTTTGTTTTGGTTTGATTTTTATTTTGTGAGACCACCACACTATCATTTATATATGAAGAGCTACTGGAAATTTGGGTTGAATTATGTTGGATGCTATTATAAGATTGGGAAAAGGGATGTTTGAGTTGATTTTAAAAGATACATATAGTTGCATGATTCATGAGCTTGTTAATGAGTAATAATTTGCAATTTATCAAGAGCTATCTTTTATTCATGTTTTGATGCTGAATTTATTTTACTTTGTTTAACATGGATTAGTTAGTTCTATGGACACTCATGCATGCATTTAGATGGTCAACTTTCTCCCTCTTGCTAGCCCAAAAATTCCAACAAGTAAAAACTTGTTTCCAACACCTTCAACCAAAGTTTTTCCAGTGAGTCCACCATATCTACCTATTAGCTTTATGCTATTCCGAGTATGTTTATCATGATATTTGTGTTATCTATACCTCTGAATGAAAATGCTTATGTTGTTGATTGTTATGGGAAAAGTTGGTTATATAGCTCTCACGAACTTGATGCACACTTTACTTTATTGCATAAATAAACATGACCCATTGTGATTAAAATTATGATGTTGTGGGCTTGACAAATGTCTTGGTTGGAGTTAGCTCATATGTGCTGTCACATGGCAAGCTTTCAACATGCTCTTCATTTCATTTAGTTGATATCATGTACTTTTGTTTATGGATGCTTATCATGGGTGAAATAAATGTGGAAAAAAGTTTAAATGAGTTTGTATAAATGGTTAGAGAGACGCCTGGGCCGCTAATCTAAGCCATGCATCATTCATGGTGGAAATTTACTTACATGCTATGGTGAACCTTCTGTGATACACCTTACAATAAAAAGCTATTCCAATGGTAAATAAAAAGGGTGTTGAGATTGTTCATTTGTTTGTTTGTCTTGTCATTTTGATATGGGCTTGTTCCATATCCTGGGACAAGAGGTACCCCAGTTGACGCTCTTAATGATACTATTATTACTTACAATGATATTTAACTTGAACTTGCTTTGTCCCAAGTTGAGTAACACATGGTGTAGGTACTTGTATTCAAGGGGCATGAGACATTAACCTTACTTTGTCAAGCACACTACTCATATTTGCTTTCACTTTAAACTTAATCATTCAAGATGCTATGATAGGGGAATGAGAGCTTGACACCAAGGATTACCACATTGCAATCATTAACTTAAGTAGAAGAGTTTGGAAGTTAGATGAAACTTATGCATGCTTTACCTCTACTCATATATATCTTTCCAAAGTGTCCACCTTTTATATTCAGATTTTCATCAATACTCTATGACCATTGTAGGATGTTCTTACTTATCATTATGCATACATGTGGTCCATATTACTTTCTTTCATGTTACACTTTGTGAATTATCATTGAACATCCTTGCATTGAATACTTGATATCACTTCATAAACTATCTTGCATATTGCTACTCCTTTGAAGAATGAATCATTTGACTCTATGTAGCAATAGTAATCATCTTTGATATCCATTGTTAGTATTAAATTGCAAAGTCCATGTTAGTTTTATCACCTTCATACTCGAGGACGAGTATTGGTTAAGCTTGGGGATGTTGATGCATGTAAAATGCATACATGAACTTTGCACTATATTACTTATATTCCAATCATATTTGCATCATATAAGGGTTATATCAATGTTTTATCATGATTTTGGGAATATTTATTGATTTCCTATTTTTATGGAATTAACCCTGCGCAGACATAAAACCCTGTTTTCTATATTTTAATGTTTTGGCACCCAAACAACATCCAAATGACCTGGAAATTTACAGGCATCAGTTTTTGGAAGGAAGAAGACTTGGGAGCGAAGGAAGCGAACAAGCGGAGGCCCGAGGCCCAAACGAGGGTGGACCACGCGGCCAAGGAATCTGGCCGCGTGGGGCCGCCGAAACACCGAAACACCGAAACAGAGACCTGGAGTTACAGATTGGAGGGGGAAAACTCCGGTGGGGCGCTGCCGGCGTGGTCTCCATCTTCTCCAATGACTTCTCCACCGTCTCCATGATGAAGAGGGAGTAGTCCACCCCTGGACTATGGGTTTGTGGAAGTAACTTATGTATCTCTCCTCTCTTTGAGCTTCACTAATTAGTACCGTATGAGCTGCTGAACATGATTACGGTCATCTATGTAATACCTATGTGGTGAATCTTTTTATGAGTTAATATATGTTTGAAATTGCAAATGTTTTGTTTCAGTTATGTATATAGATGCATATTATGTACCTCGTTCCTATTTACTTGTTTTGATCAAGCATGTTTATGAGAGCATGTGTGGGGTGATGTGTGCATTAGTTGGAGTAACGGGGGTGGCTAGTGCGGTGAACGTGAGAGATAGTTCCGCGATCCACTTGGGTATGTTTACCTTACTTTGTTACCTTACTAGGGATAAAGAAAAATACCATGTTACCGGAGATGTGGGTGTGACCATTGCCACTACTCTATGACTAGATCTAGCATGTTCTTATTTTAACTTCATGTCATGAAACTTAAAGCTATACGCTGAGTTATCTTAATTACTGAGGTATTATGATTTAGTTAGCATCTTGGTGGAGTATAAGAGAGACTAATAAACAAAAGGTCTCTATGTTAGGACGTGATGCCCATATAATTAGTAACTTGTCACTAATTTTTTGTGTTGCAATCTCATATGTCAACTCTAGTGTTCCATTGTCTACCACTTTATTAAAGAGAGAGTGCATTTGTGAAACCATGAACCCCGGTCCATTTTTAATTATAAGAAACACCTTTCCAACAACTTTTATCCATTTTCTGCCATTTAAAAATCCGAAAATACAAAAACATTTTTACATCTTGCATTAATCATATAAAACCCAAAAAAATCTTTCACTACTGATTCCCGAGAGTTCGATATTAAACCCTCGAGTCACCCCTCGTGGGGAAAACACGTCTTCTACTTACTACACACTCTGCACTTGGAGTCTCAACATAACCCGTTTATTTTTCACGCAGGTAACAACATCATCGGGTATCAACGATCATCCTCGAAGATGTCATGAAGAAATCAGGGTCCTACCACTACCTGGCCAGAGGTAGGTTGTATTATAAAAGAAAGCATTGCTAAGCATTACTAGTGTATTTTTGTAGAAATGCATGTGTAGGGTTATATATTATATATATGCTATGCTATGAAACCCAAATAGGATAGCCATATGATTTTCAACCATCACAATTGATTGATTGTCTTGCCTCTCTACTTAGATGAATAAATTATACTTTATTTATATCACTAACCAATATATATCCCAATCCATCTTCAGGGTTCTGTCAGAGGGATATCGAAGAACGACTAGAGGCGCAGAATGACACCAGGGAGTAGAGGACGAAAGATGGCATTCTACCGTTGTCGACGCCGCTCAAGAAGAGGACTCCATGATCATGCTCCCGCGCGCTCTTGCTCACCATCATCGCCGATGTACTACATTTGATCCTAGTTAGCCGGTGAACACTTCATTTGTAATGTGTAGTGTGAAATGATGAACTTTTCTTTGTATCATGACTAATTGTGTAAACATTCGGCACTTCTGTGACTATGTGTATGTATCTCGGGCACTAAGTAATATGTGTGATGACATAGTGATTAATGTGTTTGTCTGTTCATATACCTGTCAAATATACCTGTATTTCTATATAAATCTGTATAAATCCTGTATGTACCTGTATTTGTACAGCAAAATGTAAATATACCTGTATTTCTGTTTTACATTTCTGTGGCGCATGTTTTTTTGTGGCGCGCCACTTTTTGTGGCGCACCAAGCGTTGGTGCGCCACAGGCGTACGGGCTCGGTGCGCCACATAATTAAAATTTAGTGGCGAGATTTCTGTGGCGCACCCAGCAAAGTTACGGGTGCACCACAGAATTGCAAAAGCGTGCGTCACTAAAAGGCCTTTCTCTACTAGCGTCAAAACAAAAAAGTACAACATTGTACGAAACGACGAGATAGATCTAAAGGATATTTCAAAAGGCCGACCAAGTGCGACGAATTTGACAAAATTTATTTAAAAATGGTGCAAACTTTGGTCCAAGATTACGAAGCTATGAGTCCACGAAATTTAAAACGATAATGGGAATGAAATCTACTCGTCGCGGGTGACATATTTCATGTTTAAATTATTTTTATACGAAGTATATTTATGTATATTAGAAGGGCTAGGAAGTAGTATAAGGGAGGTGAGGGCAACCTAAAGTGTAGCACCTATGACACATCTCACATGAAGGACACGAAACCAAACACACCAAGTTTGCATCCACTGGCCTGTTTAGGTCTCGGTGAGCAACCAAACAGACCCTTTATCTCCAGTTCACTTAGATCTGCTCTACATTCTCTCTTCTATTTCTCGCTTGAATAAATGCTATGCCACATCCATCTATTCCGACGACCCTAAATATTTACACTTTTTTGAAAAGTTAAATATTTACACTTTAAAGAATCTAGATATGGCAGCACTAGATATTCTCTCGATGTATTCGACCCGTTTTTTTGTTCCAAAATAGAAAGGCATATTTCAAAGAAAAAATCTAATATGAATAATGTCACAAAACTACAAAAGAAAAATCAACACTATTCACATATGTGATTGTCTTTTTGTCTCTCAATTTGATTTTTGAATTTGGACTTGAAATTTTTGGTGGTTATGGATAAATTCTTTTTGAATATTCTAATTCTTTTTTAGAAGTGTTTGAGAACATTTAAAATTTATTATTTTAACATGAGAACATAGTGGAATCTAAAGAGATGGTAACACTAGATATTCTCTCGATGTATTCGATCCGTCGCCCCATGCCAGCATTGAGGTCCCGCGTGGGCAGTGTCACTACCAAAAGCTTCCACAAAATGTCATTTTCTGTCTCGCTACGCCTTACTTCGAGCTATGTTCTATTGAGCGCACTTTTTTTTTTGCGATGACAAACACAGCAGTACAACGACAAATTACACAAAGGCCCTCATAAGAAACAAAATTACACCCCAGCCCTTATGCAACCCGACCACGCCGGAGACGACGAGCGCTGTCGGTGGCGCGCCGCTGCTCGAACTCCGCTTGATGCCTTGGATCCGGAGCCCCCCCAAGTCAGCGGGAAGTCGCCGATCACCGATCCCCAAGGATCTACACCTGACGCCACCGTCGTCGTCACGCCGCAGCACCTCTGCATCTGTCGGATGTTCCTGGACCGGATCCGCCGTCTCACGGACTCCGGCGAGGGGGGAGACGAGCCGAGCAGCCCCGCAGAGCCACGGACTCGCCGTAGGTGGCAGGTCGACGCCGAAGCTCCTCAGAGCACCACCGTCGAGGGGAAGGACCGCCACCTGCAAAAACACCGCCGACCACGCCTCCTCCACCATAGCGCCGCCAGCAGATACCCAACTCACACCTACGTAGCACATATGCACAGATCCGTCGATTCCCCGTCCTCCCGCCGCCGCCGAGCGGCCACCGGAGGGCGGGGAATCGAGCGGATCAACGGCGATGTGGTGACGCGAGCCGGAGTTCCAAAAGTCGCCTTCCTCTACTGTAGACGGGGGAAGGAAACGCCCAAGGTGCGTAAGTCCTATTGAGCGCACTTGTACTTGTATCTACAAGAACGCAGAAAATACTTAAACGAGGTAAAGTTTGGAAGCAAGTTCCGCTAAGTGGAGTAATTTCAAGAAACAATCACTAGATAGGATAGAGTAATTGATATATGTCACAAATGTACAATTGCCAGGTTAAACGTTGGCTCCCTTGCCCTCTGCCGGCGGATATGAATGCTGGAGGATGGGGGAACTTCAGATTGGATGACTTGTCCCCAAAGGGTTTTCCATTCCTTTGCCTCCGGTGTAGGGGCATCGGTGACAATGAGAATAAAGGGGTTTCAGCACACTCCAGATCGGTGTTCTTCCGTGGAGGGGCGTCGATAGTCTAGAGTTTGGAGTCGATTGTACGACACTAGGTCTAGCGTGATAAGTGTATGTCTATGATGGCGGTGTTTAGTGGCGGGGATGATATCGCAACGTATTGGTGTCCACAAGTTCCGTCTCCGCCTAATGAAGCTCAGCCCCATGTACAGTGCCAGGTTACTTGCGAGTTTGGTGTCCCCCATCTCCGTTTGGCCGAAGCGGAGATTATCTCCCGGCCTTTCTCAATATTAGCTTCTCCGAGATGGTAATCTCTTGAGATCGTCGCTGCCGTTGCTTCTACAAGCGCCTGACTTTTTCAAGATTTCTCGGACACGAGTTTTGCTACGCCTGATGCCCAGAGGTGGCATTGAGCTTTTCAACGCGCCCCTCGAGTGATGTAGAATGAAGATGATGCTAAACTTTTCAAGCACTTATGTTTTATTTATGTTTGTTGTAAGAATAATGTTCTTGTAAGAGCATCTCCACCGGGGGCCTCTAAAGGACCCCCAATGGCCCTTTGGGGGGCCGAACACCAAAAACACCTACCAGCGGCACCCCCCAAAGCCTCGCCCCGAGTGATTTTGTGTCCGGCACCCCCAGGAGGGCCTCCAAACTTGGAGGACCTCCTGGGGGTGCCGGACATCGCCTCGGGCATGGCCCTGACACAGATGGCCCGCCCGTCATACACACGACGCGTCGCTGCCCTGAATCATTCGCCCCCCACATCCTCTCCTTTGTTCCTCTCGCCGGCGATTCGCACCATCGCCGCCACTCTCGTCGCCGCCAGCTTGATTCGCACCTAGGGGACCTTGGCGCAGCGCTAGGGACCGTCTCGCGCCGCTGGTTTCTGACCTCGTCGAGCGCCGGCGCATCTAGTCCGAGCCCGGGTACGCCTCCTCTTCCCTCCCGCCCCGCACGCAAGCTGTTCGACGATAGGCTGAATTCGTTGATTTGTCAAACAGGCAATGGACAGCGACGACGAGGTCATGTTTTTTGAAATGATGGCGGAGGATGCCGCTCTTGCGGCCGACGCAGCGGAGAATGAGATGACGATGGCCGTACTTCTAGATGCCGCAGTCGAGAAAGCCGCGATGCCAAAATTTGGAGGATCATCGAAGGGGAGGCGGCCCAACAAGAACCGCAACAGAGCAACTGGGCACGCTTTGTTGTTCCAGGACTACTTTGCCGAGAAACCAACGAACTTGCCTCATGAATTTCGCTGGTGCTATAGGATGAGCAGGAAGTTGTTTTGGAAGATCTTGCACGACATTCGGGACTACGACGACTACTTTGAGCTGAAGAGAGACTGCACCGGCTTGATTGGGTTCTCGTCTATTCAGAAATGCACGGCGGCCATACGGTGCCTTGCTTACGGGCTACCCGCGGATGCTCTGAATGACTACCTCCGTATGTCGGAGTCCACAGCCGTCGAAGCCACCTACAGATTCTGTAGGGCAGTTGTGAAGGTGTTCGGCGAGCACTATCTGAGAACACCAAATGAGGAAGACACAGCGCGTATTTTGGCACAAGGCGCAGCAAGAGGATTTCCAGGGATGCTTGGAAGCATAGATTGCATGCACTGGAACTGGAACTGGAAGAACTGCCCCTATCAGTGGCAAGTGATGTACAAGTCAGGGCATCACGGGAAGTGCAGTGTTATACTTGAAGCCGTGGCCGATCATATGGTGCCGCCAATGACATCAACGTGCTCTACAATTCCACTGTGTTCAAGAAAGTTGTCGATGGCCTAGCTCCACCATGCAACTATGTGATCGGCGGGCATGAGTACAGCAAGGGGTACTATCTTGCTGACGGTATCTATCCCAGTTGGGCTACATTTGTGAAGACAATCCGCAACCCTGTCGGCGAGGCACATTGCCATTTTGCAAAGAGACAAGAGGTTGTTCGCAAAGATGTGGAGCGGGCTTTTGGTGTGCTGCAGGCCAGGTGGGCTGTTGTCCGCTACCCTTGTCTCTCATGGTCGCCAGACGAAATGGATGCTATCATGAATGCTTGTATCATCATGCACAACATGATCATTGAGGAGGAGCATCCTACAAGGAGGTAACAGGTCGGCGAGCAGTTCGATTCCAGGGGCCTATGGCTAATCCACAGCCGGGCGTGCCGACGGCGTATCGTTAATTTGTTGCCGTAATTCGAGAAATTCGCGATGAAGCTACGCATAACCGACTGCACAATGACCTCGTGGCGCACACATGGGCTATCAAAGCGAATCAGCCGGCGGGGGCAGCGCAAGAGCGATATGTTTTAAAGTTTAATTTGAATTTAAACTTTGTAACCGAATATGAACTTGTGTTGTACAAGTTATAACCTATTTATTTTCAACCTTTATTAATGCATGCACGTACTATATTACATATGATTACTCGTCGTCATCAGACTCATCCTTAGGCGGCGGTGTCCCAGGCACGTCGTCCGCCGGCGCCGCGTCAGGAGTTCTCGGCTGCCACTCCGGTTCTGGGGCCTGGGGAACGGCCGGTCCTGCATATGCCCCTGCCGCACGGGATGGCCACGGCGACCAAGGTTCCCAGGGAGAGAAAGCAGGGCGTGCCGGGGATGGAGTTGCGGGCTCGCCGCCCTGTTCCGCCGCGTCCTCTTCCTGCTGTTGTTCGGCGGCGACCACGGCATGCTGATCGTCGACCAGCACGGCCGGCTCCTTCTCCTCCTCCTGATCGACCACCATGACCGCCTCCTTCTCCTCCTCCTGATCGGGCAGCACCACCTCCTTCTTCTCCTCCTGATCGGGCAGCACCGGCTTCTTCTCAGGCGACGACATGGCGAGCGAGTTGTGGGCGGAAAGAATGAGATCGATGTGCGGCCGCGAGGATTTTTATATTGATGCCAAGCGGTGCGAACGCAACCCGAATTGACGCGGCGGCGGTTGCAATCCACACGAAGCGTCGTAATGTGGAGCATCGCGGCGGCGAACCGGCGGCGGTTCGTGCGCCCGCAAGGTGTTCAACAGTTCGCTCTAATTTCGGGGAGTTTGGGGGGTGGGCTTTTAGGGAGTACCGCTGTGGGCGGCCTCTAAATGTTGACCGGACACATGTCCGGCACCCCCAAAGGAGGCCCAATTGGGGGGTGCCGGACACACATTTGGAGACCCCCGGTGGTGATGCTCTAAAGGGTTGTTTCAGAATATATGGACTTAGGCCTTTTCCACAAAAGAAAACAAACTGGAACTCAGTTCTTTTTTTCAAATCCAAATGATTTATACTGATTTTCTCTCACGGTAAGGATAGTTTTGCTTGATGACGGCGTGTGTGGGTGCCCACGTTTGTATCTTCTTGTGTGTTCCAATCAAACTTTCTCCATTTCGTCAGCAACATCTCCATTCCGTCAGCAACATACGAGAGACTAGTGGTGCAATGGCGCTCAAAGCCGGTCGGTCTGAACTTTCTCCGTTACGCACCCCTATCAGAGCCTAGTGCTTGAACATAACCAAGGGTCAATCAACCGAACTGTTGTCTGAATCGGATAGTGAACTGCCTGTTCTGCGGAAGACGCGCAGAATGGATGATCTAACAAGCGGGCCATGAAAAAACAGGTGAATTTCGCAGCCGGTTCATCTTCATCCGATGGATTCTCCGACCGGAGCTGTTCGAGTGTCACGGTGGCAGCCACTTCTGATCGGCCTTCCACGCGAGCACTCAGCAAAGCAATGAGCCAGAACCGAATTTCACAGAGAATTAATCGGTGGTAGGTCGCACTACTAGCATGTCCTCATGGTGGTGGATTCCACACAACCTTATCAGTTCACCAGATGTCGGGATGCAATTAGGTCTAACTCTCCCTGAGATAAAACTGAACTTTCAAGAACCTTTGAGTCGATGACCTAAAGTGAGCATCAGGAAAGTTTGCAGGATTTCCACGTAATTTACTCTGGTCAATCTTCAGAGTCGAAAAGTAACAACAATGATTGAATTTTTTTTTGCGAGGATACAAACGGTGATTACAGCAAGTAGGTAGAAAGGACCACCACAAAGAAAGAAATTACAACCAAGTCCTTCTGCTTCGAAGCCGCCGGCGAAGAGGACGTGTCGATGACGCGCCGCCGCCAAATCCTCCCTGAAACCTTGGAACGGAAGGATCCCCCAGGCGGACGGGAAGTCGTCGAACCTCGAACCCCGAAGAGCCTCCACCCTACTCCATCAGCCGCCACGCTTGCATCACCACCACCTGCATCAAGAAAGTCAACTGGATCCGCCGCCACCGGATCCAGAGGGGGAAGAACCGCACACGGCGAGCCCAGAGGCCCGCGAGCACGGGGAAGCCGCCTGCTTGATGACGAAGCTCCAGAGAGCGCCGACACCGGAGAGGAAGAAGACGATACCAAAACTCAAACCACCGACGCCTCCGCCTCCAAGACGCCGCCGGGAGCACCCTACTCAAGCCTACACTATGTACACAACGAGATCCGGGGTTCCCCCACCCTCCCGCCGCCGGAGCGGCCGCCGGAGGGAAGGGGAACCAGCGAATCGCCGCTGGCGAGGTGGTTTGACTAGGAGGTTCCAAGAAATCGCCCTCGGGTCACTGTAGCGGGAGGGGAACGAGTCCAAGGTCCGTTTAACAATGATTGAATTACTTAGAGGGAAAAAAAGGATACCCATCAGAATCTACTTTGATACTATGTAATTACCCTTATGCTAGCGCTTCAAGTTGAAACTCCAACCCAGCTTCTGGTTGCAACAGATGCTGACAAGAACACGCAGAAAGCAGGGGCTTGTCTCTTTATCCCCAAATTTGATGGTACATCGGGTAGACGGTACGAATTTGTATGACTCTGACTGTCTGACAACAAAAGCCCAATATGTTCTTAGCCACTCATGTTGAAGAACACATGAAGTTTCTGTCTCGAAAAGGAAACATAATGCATGCCATTCTACACGCAACGCTTGGTCCTCCATATGAAATTTTGATTATTACTTAAACACGCAATATGTTTCATGTTGTGTGTGTCGAATATTATGTACGAGTTGGATTAGGTTTGGACTTGGAGTTGTATTAGGTGTGGTAGGTACGAGTAGTGTTAGAGTCGAACTCTTGTAACCTGGGTCTCCCATATAATGAGGGGAGCACCACACGAGTAACCCATGATGACTTGATAGCAACAGGCACGCAGGGGGAGCCGGCGGCTTGTGCCGGCACCTGGGGCGGCCAGGGTTGCGGTATCAATAGGGAGGAGCGCCCGTAGTCATGCCCCTCAGATGTAGGCGAGTTCACCGAACTGCGTTAACAAATCTTGGTGTCGTCATCGTGCTGCGATTACTTGGTTCTCGGTAGATCAACTTTGCTCCCACGACGACAACATTTTCTTTTGTGAGTTTGCAAGTAAAAGGTGTTTGTGAGGTTGACGCTTCAGTAAGATTGTCTTGTTCCCATAAGGTTGATGCCAGACACCTGTAATTCTCAAAGTTCGGAGAACCAATTGAGTGACACCCTTATTCAAGTTTACAGAAAGCAACCTGGGTTCACTCTAGTATATTTTCAAGTGGTCATTCAGATAAACCTAGGCAGATGTCTAGTGTCGATTCCCTTGCACTACTAGCAGTTAACCAAGAAGGAAGAAATCTTAACTCTGGTCCTAATCAAGGTGCATCTAATCAATCGAGGTGCTCAGTTCATGCCACTTAACTAGATTAGCCAGCACCAATTTGTCTGACTACATCAGTTGGATTCGTGTCAAACCGTTAGCCGCGAACGGTTATAGTTAATTAAACAGTTCGGTAATCTAATAATCCCCTCCAATCACCATTGATCTTCTTCCCCACAGTTAATTCTTCCTGTAAAGCACAGACAACTAATCCAAATCAGATTCCTTCCACAATACTGATGGCGGCGAGAGGTATATAAAAAGCGCGGCACCCAGTGGAGGTACTGCCTGTGCCTCAATCACTTTTGAGACAACCACCACCACCGTAATACAGTAGCTAGCGATTACCGAATCGATAATGGAGCACCACCAGCGGCTGCTGCATTTGTCGCCACACCAAGAGCACGTCATGCTCAGCCCCGGGTTCTTCGACGTCGTTGACCCGTTGCATTTCCACCACGACGATGAACATGGCTTCGTGGAGCCGGTCGCCGCGGCGGTGGCGGTGGCGGCGAGTGTCGAAGATAGCGCGTGGATAGAGGACTTGATGCAGCTCGGCGACGAGCTGTTTGGCGGAGGCGGCGGCGGCACCGGGGACAACGATGTCGTCGTGGACGACATTTTCGGTGATGACCAGGCGTGGCAGCAAGAGTGCAACGGCGGCTCGCCGGACGACCAGCCGTGCAGCTACGACGACGTGCTCAGCCCTGAGGGTTCGGGGGAGCAAGGCGCGGGATGCGAGCGCAGCCGCGACGACAGCTACCTGTCGGGAACGAGGAAGAGGAGGGACCGGTCCAAGACGATCGTGTCGGAGCGGAAGAGGAGGTTCCGGATGAAGGAGAAGCTCTACGAGCTCAGGTCCCTCGTCCCCAACATCACAAAGGTAATTTGCATATCTATGGTGGTGAGTATCCGAATTTTCTTGCATCAATCTTACTGTCGTCGTCTGTGAACTACGTGCAGATGGACAAGGCTTCCATCATCGCCGACGCGGTGGAGTACGTCAGAAACCTGCAGTCGCACGCAAGGAAGCTCAAGGAGGACGTAGCCACGCTCGAGGCGCGGCCAGGGCTGCCCGGTCGACGGCAGCAGCAACTGCAGCAGAAGGACCGACATGTCGCCGGCCGCCGCCAGGGGCAGCACGGCCGCAGCGGCGACAAGGACGACGAGGGTAGCAGCTCGAGAGGAGGAGGCGGCGGCGGCGCGAAGGTTACTCACGTCGGCGCAGTCCAGGTCGGCGAGGGCCGGTTCTTCGTGACGGTGGAGTGCGAGCAGCGGGACGGTGGCGTGGCGGCGCCGCTCTGCGCGGCCGTCGAGTCCCTGGACCGCTTCCGGATCGAGAGCTCCACCATGGGCTGCGAGTCGGACCGCGTCGTGTCAACTCTCACGCTCAAGGTATCCACTAATTAACTACACCACGCACATGGAATAAAATCATACTGTATTACTGTGTGCATGGTATCGGCTGATCTAAATATTATTACATGGATGTGTCGAGAAAATTTGCTGTTTTATGTGCAAATTTTTGAGCTCGAGAACGAATTGTACTGATGGATATGTGTGTAAACATGTGCAGGTCAGTGAACCAAGCGAGGACGTGATGATCAGCGAGCGAACGGTGAAACTATGGGTGATGGCGGCTCTTCTCAACGAGGGCTTCCGGCCCGAAGCGACGGCTGAGATCTGCTAACCCGTCCATCAAACGGCTAGTGTTACTAGGCTCGATCCCCGTAAATTTCCGCTTTATTAGAGCATCTCTAGCAGTACCCCGCAAAACGGCAACCCGCAAAACATTTTTAGGGGTCGGGTTTTGCGTGTTCTTGCGCGAGAAATGAGGCCGCGAAGAACAGAGCCCGCAAACGGAACTGCAAATCTGAAATTCAACATCCAAATTTTCGCGGGAACAAAGTTCAGTTCATAGTAGATAGATGTTCTTCGCTACAGATAGAGTTCAACGCTGTATCTACACAAAATGCAAACACTAGAACTACACGTCGCCGCCGAAACCCTAGAACTACACAAAATTTGCTCCTCACTGGAGCCACGGGCGCGGCGGCGACGCAACGGTGGAGGATCTTCACTCCTCGTCGGAGACGAGGTCGATGACGGGCGGGAGCTGGCTGATGATCAGCGTCTGCTCCATGAGGACGTCGTCGAGCACCTCGTCGCGCTTGACCTTGGCGGCGAACTCCACCGCCTCGTGCTGGGACCGCAGCACCGTCGCCGCCAGCGTGCGCTCGAGGTGGTCGTCGGGGATGAAGTCCTCCGGCCCGAGCGTGACGCCGTAGTGCTCGGGGGCGTAGCCCTCCGGCGGAGGAGCACCCGGCGCGGCGGAAGAGCTGCTGGCGCCCGCGGAGGAGATGCTGGTGCCGCGGAGGAACTTCTCGCGACGGCGCCGGTCGATCTCCCGCTCCCGCTCCCTCCAGAGCCGGTCAAACTCCGGCAAGTCGCAGCGCACCGACCCGCCGCGGTTGTACTTCCGTGCGCCGCGCTTCCGTGCGTCGTCGCTGCGGACGATCTGCGCGCGCTTCGCATCGGAGTAGTCTCCGCCGAAACGGTCGTCGCCGGGAGCTGCGCCTCTGGTTCCCGCTTCGGCGCCATGGCTCGGCGTCGCCGGATCTGTTGACGGGGACGCGAAATTTCTCGTCGGAGACGGCGGAGCGCACGGCGGATTGCTCGCCGGAGGAGGTGCGGGATTGGGGATCGCAATCCGCAAATGCGGTGGGAAGCCAAATAAATAGGGGCACGCGGTGCGGATTCCCGGGCCACCGCAAAACGTTTGCGGGTCGACGCAAATATGCAGACGCTGGTCTGGCCCAAAAATTGCCCCAAAACCGCAAAGTCGCCGGAATTTTGCGGGTTCGGCCGTTTTGCGGGTACTGCTAGAGATGCTCTTAGGCCCCACGCGCCATGTCGACGTGTAGTGCCCGACAGTATAGTTACATGTTCCTCATTGGTTGTTCTCGCCAGTCCGATCCGTGAAAGATGGTCAAGATTATAGAACACGATCGATTGTGTGGGCCAAGCTGGAACCACTCATGCCTAACGAATTGATCTCAGCCGTCTATCTGCATGGTTGCTCGATCCGGCAAATGACGAACACCATGGTGTCATTTATCTTTCAACGTTAAAATGCAATGAACTGACACTTGTATACATTTTTGTTCACGGATGTGGTAAAAACAATTAGGAACACTCGTAGACGTGCATACAAACCCGTTTACACAAATATATGAATCGATATTCTTATGCTTGTAAGTTGAAACTGCTCGTCTTTGAAGCCGTGTGATTTTTACGTGGCTCAAGTTTGAACTTAGACTATTTCAAGTTGATAGTCCCTATTCATGAGGGAGTTTCCATGGCCACTTGGAAAAAGCTACTAGAAATTGGCACTGTCGGCATAACCACCTAACCAAGTATCTAAATTGAGTATTTTCAAAAAAAAAGTATCTAAATTGAGCATAAAAAAGTATCTAAACTGAGAGCTAGTTTAAAGAGCAAGTTCATGGGCCTAGAGTAGCAGATTTATGAGGCAACCAAAATCACGCCTTTTGCAACGCACGGTCAGACGCAGACTAAACTCACGCTTCAAAAAGTAACATAGCAAATATAATTATACCACTGATTCATATTAATTGTCGCCAAATCAGATATATCTAGACATGTTTTAGTGCTAGATACATATGATTCAACGAAAATTAATAAGAATCAAATGTGAGTAATAGATAGACAAAGTCTTAAAAAACAAAGTAATGATCAACCATAAACATGAATTATAAAGTGGACATATATGCCGATATAGTTCCCGAAATTCAATCTATTTGCATCATATCTACGTCTATGTACGTGTGGACCAAAATCTTCGGACTAAGCTCTTCTTATCTACCAGCCAAGCTCACAAGATTGACCTGCTATTTTTAATTTTATTTTTTGAAATATCACAACCCTTCAGGAACAAGGTTGTGATGATCAACAGATCGAAATCTCACAGCTGATGCAAAACCTTTAGCGAATAGAACATCATGATAAACTTTCATCTCATCTTTTCTGAGGATTATTTCTATCCGAACGCATTTACATTGTGATAGCCTTCGTACTTGAGGTATCTATTTCATCATATAGCTTGTTGCATATCGATTAGATTCACTTTATTTATCCATAAATCCCAATATCTAAAATAAAAGAGTAAAATTTATAGAAATTTACTCACATTTATATTATATATCCATCTTGATCCTTCATAGGTGGCTCCAGGAGTCATTGTCTTATTGAAGTGCCGGATCTTTTGCGCCATATAAGTCATCTTAGGTAATGTGGAGCAGTGTAGTAGTGTGAGATTGGCACATGAATCATTGTTGTTTTAAAATATGTTAGCTCTTGATTTGCATGGTTAGTTCCGTTAAAAAAATGATGTTTTGTCGTAGGGTGTTCAACTACCTACCCGTGTAAATTCAATCCAAACCGGCCATAGTGCTTACTCTTCAATTTGAGACACATTGCCTTTCTCTTGTTGATTTTTTTTGTTGAATTAAAGCATATTTACTTCTTTTTATTAAAGGAATTTAATAAAAAGGAATTTACAGAAAAAAATATTAAAGGAATTTACAGAAGACATGTAAAGCGCGAGGCTCCGCAGATCTGGCCAGCCCACAAACAAGGCCCAGATACCATCTCCGCAGACAGAACAGAAACCTTCTCAGTCGTTCCCCCTGTCCAAACCCTAGCTCCCAAATCTCCTTCCGACCAAGATCGGATCTTGACCTCCCCGCCCCCTCGCCGTCATGGCCACCGGCGGCAACCCAAACCCCAACGCCATGCCCGGCCAGCCCCGCCCTCAGCAGCCACCGCTCGGGAGCTCTCCGGCGACCCCGCACGGCCACATGCGCCCCCCATCTATGGGCGGCTCCCCCTACCAGGGCCTCTTCCACTCCCCGCCTAGCCACAATCCCGCTTTCCAGATTCACATGGGCGCCGCCTCCTCCCCTCAGACCCCTCTAATGGCCGCGGCGGCCTCCGCCGCCGCTTCGGCCAAGCGCCCGCCGCAGAAGCCCCCTTCGCGTCCCCCGGCACCCACCTCCGCCGCTGCCGCAGCGTCCGTGGCTTATAAGGCCGGCAGCGTCGACCTCACCCCCGCTGCGCGCCGCAACAAGAAGCGCAAGCTCCCGGAGAAGCAGCTCCCCGACCGCGTCGCAGCGCTCCTACCAGAGTCCGCGCTCTACACGCAGCTGCTCGAGTTCGAGGCCCGTGTAGACGCGGCGCTCGCTCGGAAGAAGGTGGACATCCAGGAGGCGCTCAAGACACCACCGTCCCTCCAGCGCACACTCCGCATCTACGTCTTCAACACCTTCAACAACCAGGCGGCCCGCACCATCCCGCAACCCATGAATGCCGAGCCACCCACCTGGTCGCTCAAGATCATCGGCCGCGTCCTTGAGGACGGGGCAGAGCTGGACCCAGCAGGTGTCGTACCGAAGCACAACCCAATGTATCCGAAATTCTCCTCCTTCTTTAAGAGGGTGACTATTGGACTCGACCAGTCACTCTATCCGGAGAACTCAATGATAGTTTGGGAGAATGCGCGGTCTGCTGCGCCGCAGGAAGGGTTTGAGGTGAAGCGGAAAGGGATAAGGAGTTTCTTGCGAATATCCGGCTGGAGATGAATTACAACCCGGAGAAGTTCAAGCTGTCACAGCCACTGATGGAGGTGCTTGGGGTTGAGGTGGACACTCGTGCAAGGGTTATTGCTGCCCTTTGGCAGTACATCAAGGCAAAGAAGCTGCAGAATCCAAGTGATCCTTCCTACTTCATGTGCGATCCTCAGTTGAAGAAGGTATTTGGGGAGGATAAGATGAGGTTTGCGATGCTGTCGCAGAAGATATCACAACATCTGGCACCTCCACCACCCATCAACTTGGAGCATAGGATCAAGCTATCAGGAAATGGAGCAAACTCTAGTGCTTGCTATGATATTTTGGTAGATGTTCCTTTTCCGCTGCAGAAGGAGATGACACAATTTCTTGCCAATACGGAGAAGCACAAGGACATTGAGGCATGTGATGAGGTGATATCTGCTTCAATCAAGAAGATCCATGAGCATCGTAGGAGGAGGGCGTTCTTTCTTGGGTTCAGCCAGTCCCCTGTGGAGTTCATCAATGCGTTAATAGCATCCCAGAGTAAAGATTTGAAGCTTGTCGCTGGTGAAGCGAATAGGAATATTGAACGGGAAAGACGTGCAGACTTTTACAACCAACCATGGTAAGCTTAAGCAATTCCCCTAGGTTCTACTTAGTGCATCTGCTACTTGAATTTTATACATAAGCTGACTAAACTTCCTTTGGCCCCAATGAATAGGGTTGAGGATGCTGTTATAAGATATTTGAACCGTAAACCGCCTGGCAGCAACGATGGCCCAGGTGCTGGCGGTTCTTGATGGTAAAGATTGCTGTAGCGCCCTTTGGTGTAGAAACAACTTGTCTGTTTTGTATTAGTAAACTTCAGAGGTGGTAGAAAATTGTTCGGAGGAACCTAGCAGGTTTACCTCGTTTGTTTGCTAAATGATTTAGCTATTGTATGCTGTGTTATATGTGATCCCTCGTTATCATGGTAAATGCTGAACTGGAGAACTGTTATAGTTGGTCTATCTACCAATATAAATGTGACTGCAAGTTTAGTTTTGTATGATGCTGCAATGTGGTTTTCATTAGTCACCAAGCCAATGGGAAACTCCTGAGAGGACCTGAGAAAGTGGGCCTTTTGTATTTGAACCTGGAAGTGGAGGGAAATGCAAAGAAATGTCTCGGTCCTACTACATCAAGGTCTCTCTTGGCCGGTTGGGCCACCTTGTTCCCTTGTATTCTTTGATACGTTTGTCCACTTTGGGCTCACTAAGGTGTTGTACTCCACCATCATGTTGTGGTAGAGCATGTTTGTCTTGTTTGATTGCACTACGAGGCTTGTCAGTTTGCACCAGTAGTATCTTGATGCTTATGTTCACCATCCTTGCTTTTCTCCAAAATAAAATTGTCTCTTTCTTGCATGGCCCTACGTCTGTACAAGCAAGCTTCTCTTAAGCTTGCATTGCACCTCTTTTCCTTTTTCTGAAGGATTAAAGCGCTAAGCGCATATTTAACCACAGTTGAGCGCTAAGCGTTTTGCCTCTGCTCTCGCTTAGGCACACTTTCTATAACCTTTCATACACTTGTTATTGTGCTTTCAGTGTGGAGGATTGTATTTCCCATGAAGTTGGTTACCATTTGTATTTTCCCCTAGTTGCCAATTTTCCGTAATATGTTTTTTACATGTGTTTCTTTCTTCTCTGGTTGACTGTCAGTTACGATTTTAGTCTGTTGAGGCCTATTGCGGTACCAATTCATGGAACCCAAGTCCTTAGAGCATCACATGAAATTACCCATTTGCCTGGTCCCTTAACTGAGCATGATAATCAGACCGCTGTCACCATCTTTAGAATAGAGCGTCTGGGAGCTACAGAGGAGTGGCGGCGAGAAATAGGTGGTATTTTTTTGTTATAATTCCTGGTGGAAAAAAATTACAAAACGCGTATTGTCAAGCTGTGGGAGAACAAGTGCCGGGGGGGGGGGGGGGGGGGGGGGGGGGGGGGGGGGGGGGGGGGGGGGGGGGGGGGGGGGGGGGGGGGGGGGGGGGGGGGGGGGGGGGGCTGCGGTGGATCTGATGGCCCCGTCAATGATATGAGCAGGCTCTTTGAGCAGAATAAATCCATGGATGGATGGTATCTTTGGTTTGTTCTTTTGTTCGATACTGCCTGTCTGTAGCCATGTATAGTATCACAAACTGTCGCCAGTGATGCGTGCACTTGCAGCGATGGAGAGTCAATCCCTAGATCGTGTTGTTACCCATGTTGGATGAAATATACCTCGCCGTAGCCTCCAACTATGTAGACAGCTCTATAAATATATCTCAGTACTTTACACGTTGTAAAGGTGATCACGTACGTAAGCGGTTCCACCCTAATGTGAATTCTAAACTTGTAATCAACATCGATCTCGATCAGGACGGAGCCAGGAATGGTAGGAGGAGGGGGCCAATGATACACAAAATTGTTTGGAGGGGGCCATTTAGTCAATTTCTACCAAAGTTTGAAATCAATCTACATGTTGTATAGGAGGGTTTTCAGCAAAATTTGCAGCACCGGGGGGCATGGCCCCAGCTCGCACCCCCTGGCTCCGTCCCTGATTCTCTAGTCTGCACCGCGTTGCACAAGTGTCATGTAAAAAACAGGCCACGGCGATAAAGTGTGGTGTTTTTTGTTATGATTTTTTCAAGAGATCCTAGTGGTCTGATGGATTAAACTACAAGACGCATGCTAGTACCATGCGGAGGGAGAATAAATGTACTCCCTCCGTCTCAAAATAAGTGTCTCAAGTTTGTCTAAAAGTGGATGTATCTATATATGAAACATGTCTAAATACATTCATTTTTGGGCAAACTTGAGACACTTATTTTGGGACGGAGGGAGTAGTCAACTTCAGGGAAAATCCGATGGTCCCGTGACTCCCGTCGATGACACGAGCAGGCTCTTAAGCTCTTTGGACTGATGAAATCAACACCATGGATGGACGGTATCGTTGGTTGGTTGGATACTGCCTGTCTGTAGCCATGTATAGGAGTATCACAAACTGTCGCGAGTGATGCGTGCGCTTACTTCATTCCAGTTACAGGCACACATGGGAGTTGGGCAATCAGAATTGTCGACAATGTGTATACCACATGGTACAGTGTTAGCACTAGTATTTTGGTATATTATACTGTTAGCAAGTGCCAGATCTGAAACCAGATCCACCAAAGAGAACCACTTCTTCACTACCCCAACCAGAAGCAGTGTGTGGATGCTTGGAGCACAAGTCTGACGCCAACTCATCGAATAATTGAGTGAGACCGTGTGTTCTTATCTCTGAGGTGGGCATTGCTGTTTGTAAGCATTCAGAACCTTTTCTGTCAAATCAGAGCTGAAAGTTTTTTTTTGTGTCAATATCAGAGCTGAAAGTTAACATCAATCTTGATGCAATCTGGTACAGACTTCTTGGGCTTTTTGAGCGCTCACGCGTTGTGCTTGCCGCTTGCGTCGCTGCGCTGTTCCAATCAGACCAGTAGACCGCCAGTATTCACTAGCTCCGCACAAACAGCCGCCGGCGACCGTCCCCTCTTCCCCTCGCCGGCGCCGGTACGCCGTTGCTGCACCATGCTCCGCCTCCATCCTCGTCCACCTCCTCACTTCTCCCTCCACCTCTCCCAGCTTCTCGGTCCAGCGTCTCTTCTACGCCAGTGCCTCCCACATTGTCCGAAGCCCTAGATTCGTCATCGAGGAGTACTCGTTGACACCTGCGGCCTCACCCCAGCGCAAGCCCTCAAGGCCTCCACCAGCTCTCGCACATCAAGTCCCCCATGATCCCGACGTCGTCTTCGCCTTCCTCGCCGGCCTAGGCCTCTCCAGAGCCCACGTCGCCGCCGTGGTCGCCAAGGACCCCAAGTTGCTCTGCAGCAGCGTGGAGACAGTCCTTGCTCCTAACGTCGTCGGGCTCACCATGATCTGTGATCCACTCAACCTTGGCAACCCGCGGTTAAATCAAGTGAGGAACAGCACAGAGATGGACCTCTCTAGTTTTGATAAGACCGCAAAAATCGAGGAGTCTTGGTTTTGAGTGTTTTGTAGACTCTTTACATGTGAGAAAACACAGATGTGTATGCCATCGTATACAGAAAATTCGCAGAAAGCTCGCAAATTCGCCTACTCATTTTTTTCTTTTCTGGAAAAGAAATGAATGGATGAGAGATAATCTATTTCTTATAGTGTAAGAAATGAAGTATTGTTGGTGTACTGTCTTTGTACTTATTCCCTTGTCATTGTATATTATTCTCTGGAGATAATTTTGTTGTTGTCTCTGAAAACGCATAACAGAGTTCATTGTTGTCCTGTGATGTGATTAGATACTATGCTGTGTCTGCTCTTAATTACCAGTTGTAGAAGGACGGTGTGGAACTTGTGGTCTTATCCTTGAACGTCTTGTGATTTGTTAATTCAAATCAAACCCTTGCTGCTCATAGGGTATTTAAATTTTGAAAAGGTGACGATGGAACAAAATTCGTCTGACTTATGCTTGATCCTCGATCGTCATTAATTCTAGCTCTAATCCCATGCCGCCGAGTTACAGTTTTTTTAGAATGCATTGTGATGATGAAAAAGTACAGTAAGTTCCTTCAAATTCATTGTGTCTCTTGCCTTCCGTCGACAGAGGCAAAGAAGAAGACGACGACAAGTTAGCACGGTGAAAACCAAATAGGGTCATCACACCTGCAATGCTTTGTTGACCATGTCTATGTTGCTCGTCGGCCAGGGTAGAACACTAGACTTGTCAACTTATAAACCGGCTCCAACCGACACCACTGAAGCTCCACCATATGGCCATACCCCAATCACGAGCCCTGACTTGGCAAGGTGGTAACAACCACGTTACACAAGAATTGATGAGATTATCGGCGGACCACGATGGACCCCTGTTGTCGCAGCAGTGGAATACGGGGTTCCCCTAGTGCTGCCAAAGTGGGTCCACCGCCTGTGGCCCCAGCGCGAAGATAGACAAGGCCAAGACGCGACACTTGGCTGGCGGGCACCCGCGAGCCAGCCAAGTCTGCCGGGTTCAAAGGACCCCGGGATCCCTCACACCCCGGAAGAGAAGGAGGACCCCGAGAGCCCGAGACCCCGGCAGGGCCGGACTCCCTCTCGGGTATCAAGCCGTACCAGTCGAAGCCAAGGGTTTCCAGCACCCTCCCGAAGATGGTAGAAGAGCCTAGAAAACTTGGGAAGCAAGGCGCGAGCAGGGAACAACACTGCGGTGTGCCAGCTTTCCTCACCACGCTTTCCCCTAAAGGGCGGGGATCTCACCAAACCGGAGGAAGATACTTGGAGGAGAAGAGGCCTCGTCGCCACCTCCACCAAGCAAGAGCATAGCAAGACATAGCTAGGGCAGAGAAGGAAGGGAGGTGATCTCCTCCGGGCCAGGATCTGCCCTTTCTCCTTCCTCTGGCCAAACCCTTCCCGGGTACCTCGCCGGAGACTCCATTGTTGCCACACCATGATGCTTCCATCTATCTAGACATGCAGGAGTAGGGCTGTTAGCCTTCGGGCGGCCTGAACCTGGATAGATCGTTGTGTCCTTTGCTTGCTTACCATCCACGCGGAGAGAGAGAGAGAGACGGAGAGCTCGCAGACGGTACTTCTCCGGGATACGTCTTCCAGCCTCCTTCGCGCCCCTACCGAATCTACAAAGGGGGTGCCCTTCATCCCCGGTGTCCATCCTTCGTGACACGACATCTGGCGCGCCAGGTAGGGGGGCACAAGTGCTGATCTCGTCTTCCTCAGCTCGGAGATCTTCGTCAAGTTCTTCGTCAAGCATGCCACCCAAGAAGAAGCCCGAGGTTGCGGCCTCCAAGGTCGCTTCTCCCTCACGCACCCGAGTCTCCGCTGAACGCCGCACTGCGAGCGCACGCCGCGAAGCTACGCCACCTTTACAGCCTGCGGAGGAGACGATGCCAGCCGGCGCGGGTGAGCCCAACCGCGAACACGGCGGCGGATCCAAGGAGGCCTCGCTTCCGCGCGCTTCCTTCCGGCCTCCGCCTCCTCCTTCTGGAGAAAAGAGCGTCGGTAACGGAGCTGCCAAGGACCAGACGGCTGGAGCTGCTCAGCCTTCCAAGAGTAGGTCCTCCACGCACGCGCCTCCAGATGCTCAAGCTCGTCACGATGCCCTGGTGGCTGCCAAGGCTCTGATGCAGTTCCCACCAAGCACCATCGACCTCAAGGTGTACCAGGCGTGGAGGGCTCGCGTGGAGAAGCTCCTCGACTACGCCATCGGAGGCCCGATGCCGGCGGTCACGCATGCTACCACCATCGACAACCCAGGGTCACGACAGGCCAGGCGCGCGAACCGCGGGCTCGTCCCCGAGCCGAGCGCCACGCGGAGACAGAGCCACCACGAGCCGCTCCACCCATGGCCAACCAGCCGTGCGAAGGCCGAGACAAAACCATCTCCGTTGGGTCTTCAACCTCGGATGATCATGACCTTCGTGACGACCTCGACAATCGCCGGCGCGAGGACATGCGCACCCGCATTGAACGCCGACGGGAGCGTCACCGCCGTGAAGATCGCAATGATGACGTCGCGGAAGGCTGCAACGCCCTTTCCCCCGAGATTCGCCGCTTTGACTGGCCCAAGAAATTCAAGATTGATGTCCTTCGCTTCGACGGCACCACCAACCCCCGGGACTTCCTGCAGATCTACTCTCTGGCCGATGGTCGCCGGGGCTGACGAGATCATGATGGCCAACTGGTTCCCGCTGGCTCTGAAGGGAGAGGCCCAGACCTGGCTCCTCAACCTTCCCAAGAGCTCCATCCGATCCTGGCGAGCTCTGAAGGAGTAGTTCCTGGGGGCTTTCCAGGAGGGTACGAGCCTCCGGGTACCCCCAGAGATCTGTACGACTTCAAGCAACTACCGGGCGAAACTCTCCGCAAGTACATCCAGCGCTTCACCCACAAGATGAACACCATCCCCTGCATCAAAGAAGAGGTCGTCATCCAGTGCTTCAGCGCCAACGTTCGCAACCCTCGGATGCAGGAGAAGCTGAGCATTCATCGCGTGGAAACTACCCGCAAGCTTTGGGAGCTTGCGGACCGCTGCCGCGGGCAGAAGAAGGTGTGAGAGAAGACGAGCCCGAGGACAAGGCCACTACTGCCAGGAACAAGAAGCGTGATGCTGGTGCCGACAAGCGCGTCTTCGTCACCGAGCCACTCGCGAAGAAGGTCAAGCCCGTCGCAACTGAGGAAGAAGAAGCCGACCCGTGGTGCCATATCCACCCGGACGGCAACCATGCGCTCAAGGACTGTCGCGCACTCCGGTACCTCGCCGAACGTGAGCAGTGTCGAACTGGCGGAGCCGGGCACAACGGCTGCTACAACTGCGGCCTTGCCGGGCACATCGCTCGAGATTGTCCCACGGGTCGCCAAGGCGGAGGCGGCCGTGGCTGGAATCGAGGCGGTGGCCGCGGAGGCCGAGGAGGAGGGCGCGGCGAACAAGGAGGGCGTGAACAGAACAATCAGGCGGCTGCCCCGGCTAACAATGGGGAAGCTCCCGCTGTACAAGGAGGCAATGGTGGCCAGTTCCAGGAAGTCAATGGAGTCGTTGGATGCATCCACGGGGGCTCTTCGCTCCCCTCATCCAACGGCGCGGGCAAGAGGCTGGTCCGGGAACTCAATGCGGTCGCTTCCGGGCCAACGAAACCCCTGGACTGGTCTAACCAGGTCATCACCTTCGACCCAGAAGACCACCCATCCAACACTGCCGGGGTCGGAACTCTGCCACTGATCGTATCGCCGGTCATCCACAACTTCAAGGTCACCATGATGCTGGTCGACGGAGGCTCCAGCCTCAACCTTCTGACAGCCAAGGTGCTGAGTGTGCTGCAGATCCCTTTTTCTCGCCTCACGGACACCGGTGTGTTTCAAGGCGTGAACGGGAGCGTGACACGACCCCTTGGAAAGATCACTCTACCGGTCACCTTCGGCGATCACAAGAACTTCCGCACCAAGGATGTCGTCTTCGACATCGCCGACACTCCGCTCCCGTACAACGGCATACTTGGCCGTCCTGCTCTGGCCAAGTTCATGGTCGTCTCTCATTTCGCCTACAACATGCTGAAGATACCCGCGCCATTGGGAGTGATCAAAATCAAGGCCGACATCGACGACGACATCTTCTGTGTCCACAAGTTGAACCAGACCGTGGCGGCGACGGCGGATGTCCCGCAAGTTGTGATGGAGGACGATGTTGACGCCCTCCCCGGGGAAGGAGCTGACCCTGGGGGCTCGACATCGGCACCCGTCAAGAAGGCGCCGTTCCAGGGCGACCCGCAGCTGACAAGAAGGTGGCACTGACCCGTGACGGAGTTCGCTCTATCACCATCGGTGCCCACTTTTCTGGCAAATAGGAAGGCGTGCTCGTCACCTTCCTTCGGGAAAACTCTGATGTCTCTCTTGGGATGCATCGGAGTTACCCGGCATACCAAGGGAGGTGGCCGAGCACAAACTGGCGGTCAGCGCGGATGCGCGACCAGTGAAGTAAGTTCTGCAGAGTCAGAGCAAAGAGAAGTTGGAGTTCATCATCACTAAGGCCGACAAGTTGGCAGATGCTAGAATCATTCGGCCGGTTCTTCACCCTTTGTGGGTGGCAAGCCCGGTAGTAACCCCGGGACCTTTACCCTTCAAGTGGCACCTTCGCATCGACTTCACCGACTTAAATGAGATCTGTCCCAAGGATCCTTTCTCCCTGCCGTGGCTTGATCAGTTTGGGAGTTCCACGGCAGGATACGAGTTGCTGTGTTTCCTGGATGCTTTCTCGGGTATCATCAGATCGCAATGTCCGTCGAAGATCAAGTGAAAACGGCTTTCTTCACCGCCAAGGGCTGCTACTGCTTTACCCGAATACCTTTTGGCCTCCGAAACACCGGCGCGACCTTCCAGCGAGCAGTGCAGGCCTGTTTGGGATCACAGCTGGGCCGCAATGCAGAAGCACACGTCAAAGGCATCATACTCAAGACGCAGTACCAAGATTCGCTCATCCAGGACCTGCACGAGACTTTCGAAAATCTCCGCCGGGTCAACCTCAAACTCAACCCTGAGAAGTGCGTATTCAGGATATCATAGGGCAAGTTGCCAGAAGGCGTGCCATCCATTTCTTGGAAGAAGCAAGACATCGAGCATCCCTCCGATCCAACGAGCGCTCAGGCGATATCATGGCCGCCATGTGCGAGCACGAGCATTGGAGCCAGAAGACCTGGTCCTCCGGATTAAGCCAAAGCCTGACGGCATGAACAGTATGTCATCCAAGTGGGAAGGCCCGTGTCGGGTGACGCATTCCCTCAAGAATCTCCACAAATTCTACCCTTGATTACGAACACGAATCGCATATAGTTGTATCGACTAAGCACGCCCGAGGGGCTAGTGTTCTGTAATAAGGTGTAAGAATCGTCGCCAAGGAATAAAAGATAAGTTTTTAATTCCGTGAGCCTCAATTTCTGTCGTAAAATTGATTACCCTTAGCAACCCCAAGCAGGGGGCTGATATGTACTGGTGGCTGACGGGGTGTACGCGAGCACGCCTACCAGTAGGAGCTGCCTCCCGATCATGCCGTGCTGTCGCAAAGAGGGAGTTTGGGCAGTGCTGTGCTTTAAAGCACGTAAGCACACAAATGCACAGTCAACCTTGCTTGCGGTTTGCTTCGGGTAAACATTTTCACGACATGAAGAGAGGGTCCTTTCTTTTCCTACTGAAAGTTTGCTGTGTGCGGCGCCTTCCCGGGACAGAAACTCGCAAAGGACGGAGGTCTAAGGAGCTGGATACCCGGGAAAGGCCCAGAAAATCAGAAGCGTCAGAAAAGCAGCTAAGTTCTTGCATTTGCATATTAGGCATACCATCTCGCTCGGGGTCAATATACTTTCAACCCGAGCATGCCTGACAGTCTATGAGAACCTTGGCGGGGGATGAGGCGTCCTCCCCAGTGAACGGTCCGTTTCCTTCTGGCCTAGTAACTGAGGCAGTGGAGTGAGTCCCCGGAAGGTATAGTGCTCCTGGGGGTATTACTGTTGCAGCAGACAACATGATACTTGGCATACCGGGAAATCTCCTCATAAACTAAACGGCGCGTTAGTGCCCTCTGATGGCCCTTGAAGAGGTTGATCTACAGCGCCAGAAAACAAGCTTGATGCCCAATGAACAGTCTTGATCTCCGGTGCGTAGTTTACCTGCATCAAAAGTAAATGGGTTAGGTTGAAACTCCAAGTGCAGAATGTGTAGTAAGTGGAAGACGTGTTTTCCCCACGAGGATGACTCGAGGGTTTAATATTGAACTCTCGGGAATCAGTAGTGAAATATTTATCTTCCTATCCTTTTTTGGTCACCTACAAAACAAGGTTAATTGTTTTGGTCCTCAACCTCACCTGTGGTTGTCAAGCACAAGGTGTATGAATGATATCAAGATAAATATGCAATGCAAACAAGAATAAATATGCAATGGTGCTTAATGAATGTGCAAGGATGATGATAACAATGATAAATGATTTTTAGGTTTTTTATGATGAATGCAAGATGGAAAAGTGTTTTTGTATTTTCGGATTTAATAATGGCAGAAAATGAAAAGTGGTAAAATGGTTGGAAAGGTGTTTCTTATGATTAAAAATGGACCGGGGTTCATGGTTTCACAAATGCACTCTCTCTTTTAATGGTGTGGCAGACAATGGACACATAGAGTTGACATATGAGATTGCAACACAAAGTTTGATATCAAGTTACTAATTATATGGGCATCACGTCCTAACATAGAGATCTTTTGGTTATTAATCTCACTTATACTCCACCAAGATGCGAACTAAATCATAACACCTTAGTAATTAAGATAACTCAGAGTATAGTTTTAAGTATCATGACATGAAGTGAAAATAAGAACATGCTAGATCTAGTCACAGGAAGAAGCTTGGTCACCCTCAACCCTTGTAGCATGGTATTTTTGTTTATCCCTAGTGAGGCAACAAAGTAAGGTAAAACACCCAAGTGGATCGCGATATTTCAGTTGTCAACTTACCGTACTCACCACCCCCCGTTACTCCAACTAATGCACACATCACCCCACACACGCCCTCATAAACATGCTTGATCATAACAAGTAGATAAGAACGGGGTACATAATATGCATCTATATTCATAACTGAAACAAACATTTGCAATCTCAACATATATTAACTCACAAAAAGATCCACCACATAGAATTACAAATATGACCGTAATCATGTTCAGCAGCTCATACGGTACTAATTAGTGAAGCTCAAAGAGAGAGCGATACATAAGTTACTTCCACAAACCCATAGTCCAGAGGTGGACTATTCCCTCTTCATCATGGAGACGGTGGAGATGTCGATGGAGAGGGTGGAGACCACGCCGGCAGCGCCCCGCCGGAGTTTTCCCCCTCCAATTTGCAGCTCCAGATCTTCGTTTTCGTGTTTCTGTGATATGGCGGCGCTTGTTTTCGAGAACGTCGTGGGACTTCTTTTATAAGCGTTTTTAGGTCAAGATGAAGGCGGTGGAGCAAAGATCGACGGCTGCGGAGCCTCGAGGGCCAAGTTGGTGGGCCCCACGTGGCCAGGTACAGTGGCCGCGTGGGCCACCCCCTTTTGGCCCTCCGGCCTCCGTTTGCTTGATTCCTTCGCTCCTACGTCTTCCTCCTTCCAAAATAATGACGCCTGTATTTTTTCAGATTTTTATGACGTCGTTTAGGTCCCTGAAACATAAAAGGAAAGAAATAGGGTTTTCTGCCTGCGCAGGGTTAATTCCATAAAAATAGGAAACAATTATTTTATTTCCTAAAATCATTAAATAACAGTGGTATAACCCTTATATGATGCAAATATGATTGGAATATGAGTGATATAGTGCAAAGTTCATGTATGCATTTTACATGCATCACCCTCCCGCATCTTCAAGGAGAAGAGTTCTCCTCCGCCTTGATGCTAGATGAGTTTTCCTCATCTTCATCCTCGTCGAAGGAGCTGGAGCCGCCACTGCTGCTGCTGCTCTCCCTGCAGCACTCCGCGCGTCCTCCGGCAACGCGGAAGATTCTCACTAGGAGCGTTGCGTCTCCATCGAACTGGAACATCACACTCTGCCCCCGGGTTAACTTCCGGGAGCGAGCGAACGACTTCCATCCATGGCCCAGAAGCATGGAGTCGTCGGCGTTGTACTCGGCCCAGACCCAGGTGGGTCCATTGGGGCAACCTTCAACCTGCAGCCAGAAGCCAGCCAGTTTGTCCTCTGGCAGCGCCGTCGCGAAGGAGTCGGGGAGGAACAAGCGGCTGCGAGGCCGACAGAACAAGTCCACCATGAACTCGAACAGCGCGAAGCCCGTGTGGATCGAGCTCCTCACAGAAGAAGAAGCAGAACCGCGGCCGCGGCCTCCACGACTGTTGCGGCCCCCTCTCCCTCGACTCCGGGGCGCGCCGCGACCACGGATAGGAAGTCCGTCTTCCGCCGCGGCCGGGGTAGCTCGAGGACGCTCCCTGCCCCTCTTCGCCGGAGCCATTGGCTACAATGGTTCTGGATGGATTGAGGATCGAGAAGACGGAGGAAGTGACCAAGAAGCCAAGGGGCACGCCCTGCTTTTATAGCACGAGCTCCCCCTCAAGCGGTGGACTCCACGTTTCTCCCGTTACCAGGAATCGAGGAGGCCAGGACAGTTATTCCTCCAAGCGGATAAATCCAAGGAGAAGACCAGGCGCCGGGACCCACTTTGACCTCTTTTTGGTCATGGCCCCGGCAGCCGCTGAAGCAAAGCCGCCAGGACCATGCCCGGGGGCTACTGTCGCAGCAGTGGAACACGGGGTTCCCCTAGTGCTGCCAAAGTGGGTCCACCGTCTGTGGGCCCAGCGCGAAGATGGACAAGGCCAAGACGCGACACTTGGCTGGCGGGCACCCCGCGAGCCAGCCAAGTCTGTCGGGTTCAAAGGACCCCGGGATCCCTCACACCCCGGAAGAGAAGGAGACCCCGAGAGCCCGAGACCCCGGCAGGGCCGGACTCCCTCTCGGGTATCAAGCCGTACCAGTTGAAGCCGAGGGTTTCCAGCACTCTCCCGAAGATGGTAGAAGAGCCTAGAAGACTTGGGAAGCGAGGCGCGAGCAGGGAACACCACCTGCAGTGTGCCAGCTTTCATCCACCACGCTTTCCCCTAAAGGGCGGGGATCTCACCAAACCGGAGGAAGATACTTGGAGGAGAAGAGGCCACGTCGCCACCTCCACCACGGAGAGGGGGAACTTCCCGCCAAGACCCCCTCATGCTCCTCGCGTGACCTCTGTGGCATTCCCTTGTCTATAAAAGGAGGACCAATCATAGCGAGGAGGGGGGATCAGAGGACAAGTGCTAGGCAAGACCCAAGAAAGAGCATAGCAAGACATAGCTAGGGCAGAGAAGGGAAGGGAGGTGATCTCCTCCGGGCCAGGATCTGCCCTTTCTCCTTCCTCTCGCGAAAACCCTTCCCGGGTACCTTGCCGGAGACTCCATTGTAGCCACACCATGATGCTTCCATCTATCCAGACATGCAGGAGTAGGGCTGTTAGCCTTCGGGCGGCCTGAACTGGGTAGATCGCTGTGTCCTTTGCTTGCTTACCATCCACGCGAGAGAGAGAGAGAGAGAGAGAGAGAGAGAGACGGAGAGCTCGCCGACGGTACTTCTCCGGGATACGTCTTCCAGCCTCCTTTGCGCCCCTACCGAATCTACAAAGGGGGTGTCCTTCATCCCCGGTGTCCGTCCTTCGTGACACGACACCTGTACAAACCTCTGGGTCACATAGACCCACAACGGTACTAGGTAGAGCTGTATGACACCGAAGCAATGCATGGTCGTTGAGACCAATCAAAGTCGTTAGACCCTCTTCTCCCCCCCCCCCCACCGCCCCCTCTCCACCCAGCAAAACATTAGACAAACCCTAACCTTTATGGGCACGCGCGCGCGAGAGCCTTCACGCAGTTTCCGACCGCTAAATGACAAAGAGGCCGGAGGAGAAACATGAGCGTGCCCCAACCGCCACCGCCTGCCTCCGTCGCACACGCCCTGCTCAAACCACCCGCTTCGACGTTTTGTCGTCGCCCTGTCCATCCCTCTAAGCCCCCCATACCACCTGATCTCTTCGCCGCCGGCAAGCACCCCTCACCAATACCGTTTAGTCCATCCCCTACGACCACCTTTTCCGGGGCGGCTCCGCAGCGGCGTCGTCGGCGCCGTCTCGGCCTGCTGTCATCTCGGGGGGAAGAAGAGAAATTGGGGACGGGAACAAGATGAATAAGAAAGTGGCTGCCCCCCAGACGCGTGTGGCCCAACCACGCGACCGGTCGCGCACTCGATGAAAAGCAATTTCGAACCTTTATCTATTTATAGAGCAGATGCGGGGCTAGGATTTTGCTCCTCCATTCGTCGGACCAGATGAAGATGAACCAGGTTCTAGCTCCCAGTTGACAGACATAGGAGAAGGAAATCTATGGGCACGGAGCGTAAGTATAACATGGGAAAAGGTACAACAAAAGAATACTCCCAGGAGGTAACAATGCTCTAAAATGAGTTAAACAACAAAAATCTAGCACAACATACTTAGGAGGGAAATGGAAATCTGCTGTAACTTGTACGCGTAGATGAACCACTAACTAATAACCGTGTGAAAAAAAAAGGTGTACATCCGGATATTTTAGTTCACACACCAAGTATTACGAAAAGAATTTACTCTCTCTGGTCCGAAAGAAATGTCGCGAGTTAAGCTACATAAAAGACGGATCAGAGGGAGTATTATTTATAACTTGTGTAAAAGAGATAAATTTCGGCGCTCCAAAATAAATTTTAACGAGATTTGTTTGTCGTTTCTATATGGACCATAAGAAATGTATTTTTTTCCAAATTTTATATGTGGATATATAATATCCGGATGTACACCTGAAACGTTTATTAATAAATTTTTTAAAATTCTAAGATACATGTAAAGTGCATTTTTCATAAGGAGTACGTGCTAAAACACCGTGGGCACTGGGTAGCATGAGACTGGCGTGTGGGGCCACACCACTTTGGTAGAGCCAGACGACCCAAAGCTTCAGGAGTCTCGCCCCAACATCGCCGCCCCCATTCGCCGCCGGCGCTACGGCGCCGCCCTGCTCCGGCTTGGACGCAGCCTCCTCACCCAGCTCATCTCTTCTTCTCCCGCACTCCCCGTATCCCCTCTCCACCGACTCCTCTCCGCCGCTGCCCCCACCCCGGCCGTTTCCGCAAACCCTAGCTTCGCTGTGGAGGACTACCTCGTCGGCACATGCGGCCTCACGCGAGCCCAGGCTCTCAAGGCCTCAGCCAAGCTCTCCCACCTCAAGTCCCCCACCAACCCCGACGGCGTCCTCGCCTGCCTCGGCCTCTCCAGCACCGACGTCGCTGCCGTCGTCGCCAGGGACCCGGAGTTACTCTGCGCTCGCGTGGAGAGCACCCTGGCCCCTACCGTCGTCGACCTCACCGGACTCGGCCTCTCACAAACTGAGATCACGCGCCTCGTCTCCCTCGTCCCCGAAAGCTTCCGTTGCAGATCCATCGTCTCCAACCTGCAGTACCACATGTTTCTCTTCGGCTCCTACGAGAACCTCCTGGCGGCACTCAAGAGATGCTTCAAACTTCTCTCCTCCGACCTTGAGAGGGTGGTGAAGCCCAATGTCGCTCTCCTGAGGGATTGCGGACTATGTTCTTCCGATATCGCCAAGCTGTGCAGATTTCTGCCGAGGATGCTTAACAGCAAAATAGAGCGCGTCCAGGTGATGGTGGCGCGCGCCGAAAGCTTAGGTGTGCCCCGTGGCTCTGGGATGTTCAGGCAAGCGCTAATGGCTGTACAATTTCTCTCTGAGGAGACAGTCGCCGCCAGAGTGGAGTACTTGAAGAACACGTTCAGGTGGTCAGATGCTAAGGTACGCATTGCTGTGTCTAAGGCTCCGAATTTGCTGAGGAAATCGAAGGAATCATTGCAGCAAAGGTCCAAGTTCCTCATCTCTAAGGTTGGGCTGGAACCGGCTTACATCGCTAATCGGCCGATAATGCTAACCTATAGCTTAGTGGGCCGGCTCAGGCCACGGTCCTACTTTGTAATGTTTCTTAAGGAAAATGGATTGCTAGACCGCCACCGGGACTACTATAGCACAATCACGGCAACCGAAAAGGTATTTATGGAGAAGTTCATATACCCTCAGAGTGCAGCTGTGCCACGACTTGCTGAAGACTATGCTGCCGCTTGCAGAGGGGAAGTGCCAACTAGATTCAGATTTTGCCTGAACCAAGAACGGGTATGAAAACTGGTAACTGCTTATGGCACAACAGATTTTAACATGGTGTATTAGGCTGACAAGACCTGATCTGGTGTTTTTAGCCTAACTAAGTGGTGTATGTCTGGTGTAGTATGTATGTTTGTTACATGTTCATTGATTGTTGGTAATCCAGGATGAAATTGATGAACTTATTTTTGATTCCTGGTATGCCCATTACATCAGTAGGCAGAGAAGACAGGATGACACTGTTATGAACTTGTCCATCCTCATTTCATATGTATATCTGCACTCTATTATCTTTATAGTCTCAAATGGCCATTGCAGTTCTCCTATAAACCTTAGTTTATCTTTCCATGAAAGAAGGTTCTCATTTTGGCAGTTGATATGAAGTCTCTGAAATTTTATCATGGCGAAAATTTTGGACTTACTTTCACAGGGAAAAGTTTGTATTTGTTGATTATCACAATGTAGTGATAACTACTGCCAAGGGTGTGGTTTTGATCTAGTATGTTGTTTGCTTGCTCTATTCTTCCTGCAATATCATGGTTTAGAAGATATTAACTTTGTGAAAGCGGGTGATTGTTTACTAGTTGTTTGTATCAGTTTTTACATTTATTTTTGTCGTGGATTGGGGGAATTTTCTGGAATCTATTTCTTACACTTTCCTTCTCTGCCGTATCTGATAAATACAAGGCAGGGTTACAGATTAGTCCTAGCACACTTCTAATTTTACAAACAAGGACTCCAACACTCCCCCTCAAGATGGGGCGAAAATATCTATAAGCCCCATCTTGCTACAGATTTGAGAAAAAACTACAGTACTCACTCCTTTAGTCAAAATATCAGCTAACTGATTCACAGATTTAACATAAGACACATGAAGCACCCCTCCATCCAACTTCTCTTTTATAAAATGTCTATCAATTTCGATGTGCTTGGTTCTATCATGATGAACAGGATTGTTCACAATGTTGATTGTGGCCTGATTGTCACAATATAACCGAAGTGGAGAATTATTATATAATTTAAGCTCCATTAGCAATATCCTCAGCCACATCAATTCACATAAACCAGATGCCATGGACCTAAATTCGGCCTCTGCTGTTGATCTTGCCACAACATTTTGTTTCTTACTCCTCCAGCTAACAAGATTGCCACCCACAAACATGCAGTAACCTGATGTAGATCTTCGGTCGTCTAAACAACCAGCCCAGTCTGCATCTGTATACCCTTCTATATTCAAGTGTCCATTTCTAGAGAACAGAATACCCTTTCCAGGACAACTTTTAAGATATCTTAGGATTTGATTCACGGCATCTAGATGGCTGGTACGAGGATCATGCATATATTGGCTCACAACACTTACGGAGTATGCGATGTCCGGCCTAGTGTGTGACAGGTATATCAAACGTCCCACAAGCCTTTGATATTTGTATTTGTCTACCGGGTCACCAGATTCTGCTATAGTGCGATGATTTTGTTCAATGGGTGTGGATGCAGGTCTACAATCTAGCATCCCTGTTTCAGCAAGTAAATCAAGTACATACTTTCGTTGCGATAGATAAATACCTTGAGCACCATAGGCCACTTCAATTCCCAAAAAGTAGTGAAGGTTTCCCAAATCCTTGACCTCAAATGATCTTGATAGAGCCTTCTTAAGACTTAACATCTCCTCGTGATCATTGCCTGTAATGACAATATCATCAACATAGACAACCAGCAGTGTAATTTTGCCATGAAAATGTTTAAAGAAAAGAGTATGATCAGCATTGCTCTGTTGGTAACCCATTGAACATATCTCATTTCGAAATCTCCCAAACCAAGCCCTTGGTGACTGCTTAAGTCCATAAAGTGACTTTCTTAGTCTGCATACCTTTCCCTCTGTTTCTTTACTATTAAAACCTGGAGGGATTTCCATATATACCTCCTCCTGAAGGTCTCCATGAAGAAATGCATTCTTAACATCTAACTGGAGCAATTTCCAGTTATAATTAGCAGCTATTGAGACTAAGGTTCTAATTGTATTCATTTTTGCCACAGGTGCAAAAGTTTCACCATAATCCACCCCATAAGTTTGACAATATCCTTTGGCCACTAACCTGGCTTTGTACCTCTCTATCTTACCATCTGAACTTTGTTTCTGTGTAAATACCCATTTGCACCCAACCACTTTCTTATTTGGAGGGAGAGAAGTAAGTACCCAAGTATTATTTTTATCAAGTGCCTCCATCTCTTCTAGCATAGCTCTTCTCCAGACCGGATGTTGTTTCGCCTCTTGCCAGTCGTGAGGAATAGGGGCTGCGGAATCAAGAGCAGCTATAAAAGATTTATAATGAGAGCCAATTGAAGTATACGAAACATAGTTGGAAACATCATATGGAGCAAGCTTAGAAGGCAATTTTCCAGCGGTGGACCGGGTAGGTTTCCTCTGAGAAATTGGCAGATCAAGATCATCATAAATGAGTGAATGTTCATCATTAGTTGAAGAGGCTGGACTTGATATTTGTTGTTGAGCCGAAGATTCTGGAACTGCATCAGGTGCAACTGCTTCTTCTTGCTCATTGTCTAATGCTTGTCGCTCTTGGGCTTCAATAACATGTCCTTCCGAATTAATTTCCTCCCCCTGCACTTGTTCCTTCCTTACTCTTTGTCTCCGTGTATATACTTGTAATTTTTGTTCCTCATTCGGTCTTGCCCACCGTATTGCTTCATCTAGTGTACCTTGTGACTCCCCTGCTCTCGTTCAGTTTCTGGCATGCCACCATTTTCATGATCATGAGGTCCGCCTATTGGAATTGCTCCAACTATCATATCCTTCATTGCTGCACCATTGTCCTCTTCTACTTTATCTTCTGCTGTTTCACAATCTGTATCTGAAACATCATTATTAAACAATTCAGGAAACACATCAGTGAGGTCAGTTGGCTCACCATAAAATGATTCATATTCCTTGAATACCACGTCCATACTCACAAACATCCTCTTTTCAACAGGACACCAACATTTATATCCCTTTTGTTTCCCTGAATATCCAACAAATATGCATTTCAAAGCTCTAGCGTCTAACTTTCCAATAGATGGTCTGTAGTCTTTCACAAAACACACACATCCAAAAACCTTTGGTGGAACTATATAAGAATTTTTTCCGGTCAAACATTCCATGGGTGTTTTACTATTCAGCATCCTTGATGGCATTCTATTAATTAAATAGGCAGCCGTCATTACTGCCTCACTCCATAGAAATTTAGGCACATTCATAGCTATCATTAGGCAGCGAGTTACCTCCAAAAGATGTCTGTTCTTCCTTTCGGCTAAGCCATTCTGCTCCGAAGTACCTGGGCAAGTTGTCTGATGAATAATCCCAAACCTGGACAAGTACTCATCAAATTCCTTGTTCACATATTCTGTGCCATTATCTGTGCGAAATATTTTCATACATGCATTATATTGTGTCCTGATCATATTATGAAAATCAACAAAGCATTCAAACACATCATTCTTGTTCCTCAACACATAAACCCAAGTAACCCTAGTACAACAATCAATAAAGGTTACGAATGAGCGATAACCATTTAGAGATGAAACTCCACTAGGACCCCACACATCTGAGTGAATAGTCTCAAGGGGCACACTACTGCGATTATTGGACAGCACATACGAACTTCGAGTTTGTTTGCCGTATTGGCAAGCATCACACACCAGCTGCTCCTTATTAATCTTATTAAAAAGGCTAGGATGAAGTTGAACCATAGTACCGAAGGGCATGTGCCCTAGTCGGTGGTGTAGGAGAAGAACTTCTCCTAATGGGGAATAGGATAGAGCAGCTGCCACCTTAGGAGATATATCTTTGTCAAGATAATATAGTCCATCATGCATGCTCCCCCTCCCAAGTTCTCTGCCTGTCCCAATTTCCAGAAATAAGCACCAGGTTGGATAAAAAATAGCGGCACAATTGAGCTCTTTCGTGATGCAACTAATGGACAACAGGTTTACTGGAAATGAAGGAACATGCAAAACAGATGATAAAGACATATCATATCCACACTCAACCACCCCTGTTCCCATAACAGGCCGGGTAGAACCATCTGCTAATTTCACACCATCTCCTTTCACATTAGGAACATACTTTGAGAATTCCTTGTAAGACCCCACCATATGTCTCGACGCACCAGAGTCAATTAACCATGGCACAACACCCTGTTCATAACTCACAAATTTAGAAACATTACCACACAAACTAGTAGAGTCGGCAGAAGTTGATGTGGTAGATGGCTCCGTTGAGGATTTCTTATTCAAGCTCATCCTCTTGAATTGCTGCCACATCGCAAAGTCTTCTGCAGTCATCTCCACATTCACCAGCCTGACATCAACTCTTCCAGCCATCTGAATGTCTCCACCGCCTTCTCACCTCAGGTACCCGGCCTCTTTCCGGGAGGCTCCAGCAGACCAGTTTTCGCAGCTGCCCGCGGTCGCCCAAGCCACTGATTCAAGCAATCAAGCAGCCCACGTCCTTTTCCTGCTGCTGCTTACACTTGCAGCTCACACGCACAATTGGCCGACGAATCACCACGTCCGTCTCCTGCACTCCTGTATGGGCTCTCGATGCTCCGCCGCAGATGCCGAATCACCGCCGGCAAGGGCCGACCGACGGTTCCTGCTCTGATACCATGTCGTGGATTGGGGGAATTTTCTGGAATCTATTTCTTACACTTTCCTTCTCTGCCGTATCTGATAATTAAATACAAGGCAGGGTTACAGATTAGTCCTAGCACACTTCTAATTTTACAAACAAGGACTCCAACAATTTTTCTCTTGTATGTTTGGATGGCCTACTGGCTGATACTTTATTTAGGGACATCTGATCTCAAAGCTGAATAGTGCACTAGTTGGCTAGCAGCATTTTTCTTGATGGCCTACACATTTAGCACTATATAACACATATTTCTAAGGCCGTGGTATTTGTACACTCGAGGGAAATTGAAGCTTGTATGCTATGATGCTGAAAAGCAGAGGGCATTTCATATGGTAAGGAACTTTATAAGGTAACTTTGAAGTGGGCTATGACATTACCATGTAATCTCTGCCAAACATTTGAGCTAAATGTATTCCATATTAACACTGTCTGTCGATATAGATGCTCTCATAATCTTTATCCATTGGCATATTGTTTTAGGACAGTAAGTCTTTCCTCTATTTTGTATTTGCTTTGATGCTCTTTTAAACTTGCTTTAGTTGTGCTGGTTACAGTATATTCTTGAGGGCATGTTTGCTGGAATTGGAGAAAAGAGAATGAACATACCTTAGGCAAGAGATGACACATCGTCTGAACATTTAAGGGAATGCGGTACTTTTCGCAGTTGTACCGATTGCCATCTCTTCGTTATCTGTTTTAGTTAAATCTTACTCTAGACATCCAAGTACTGGCTGTTGGATACTGTGTATTTAAAGAATCTTGCAGAATTTAAAAAATAGGAATATTAGGCATGGTCTGTACTTCAAATTGAGAGCCATGTTAGCTGTGAGTAGAGCATGGTGCACATTTTTTGTTCCTGACGTGAGGCATTTGGTGCGTCTTTTATCTAATTTGTTGGTTACTTGCTCTAGTTCTTCTAAGCTGGAAATTTTCCTTCTTCTGAATTAGATTTTGTGTTTTGAGTGATAAACTGTTGCAAAAGCAGGTCATGGTTTACTACTTTGTCTCCATTTTTGCTTTTATTTTTCAATTGTGCCTTTTTAATGTCCTAATGACATCTCATCTCAAAACTGAATAGTGCAATAGTAGGCATTTGTTTAGACCTACGTATGTAAGTGTATCATAACATAACAAATAATTTAAAGGCTTGTAGTTATCGGCCTGGAAAACTTTACATCCAGTGAGTTGAGTTGTATTTGTTTGCTCTCAGCAACATCCCTACCATTGGCTGGCATACCTTTCTCCATTACATATGTGGTTGTGTTGTCGACTCAAGCAGTGAAGCATAACTAAACACACTTGACTTTACAGAGCTATTTGATGCAGGTTGCAGCTGCTCGCTCATGCTACTTAGTCTGAAGGAAAGATTGCCCATACTTTGGAAGTGCTAGGTTATGTTTCATGGTGCAGACCTATTAAAGTGTCGTCGAATATTTGCCAAGCCTGAAGCCATTTAGGTATGTTATAATTGTTTTCATCAGCGTGAAATCTCCAAGCTTAGCTCAAATTTACTCCAAAACTTTATTCTGTTGTGCCCTGAAGAACTAACTGATCCACACCTTGTTCTAGTAATCATTGTGCGGGAAAATAGTCAGTATAGTGCTTAGTCCATTACTTGTTATTTTATGCTATTTACTACTCTGGATTAATATATTTGAAATGCCTCGATGTAATTTTTGTAGCTATGAATGATTTCAGTGATTTCCTACTCTGTGCCTGTACAGTATGATCCAAAGTTACCTTTTCAAGGCATTGCCAAAAAAACTGAGAGATGTTTCAGATTCTTATTACTGAATGTTTTGCGATGGAGATATTTGAAATTATTCCAGGGTACGTGATCTGTTAACACTCAGAGTAGCACATCGGGATTGGGTGGTTGTTTAAGATTTGGTTGGATTGGCTTCACACTTAAGAAGACAATGCGCTAAGAAATTGCAGTATCTCCGCCACCTTGTTCAGTTATTCTTATCAATATAGCAATTTTAATGCTAAGATGATCCATTTACGTTCCCAGGGAAAATTTAGGGCAACAGCTCAACATGGTCTTCTTGTCATGATCTGATCCGCTCAACCACTAGGGATAGGCATGTAAAAATAGGGTATAAGTGGAATAAGTGAGATCCCACTCTCACATCCTTATCAACCACGGTTACTCCATGAATTCCAAGTTAAAAGTGAAAGGAGTTGTTCATAATAAAAGTGAAGTGAGGACCGGGACAGAGATGGACCTGTCCAGTTTTGAACGAATATCTGCAAAGACCGCACAAGTCGACGAGTCTTAATTTTGACTTTTGAGTGTTTTGTAGACTTTTTTAATGCGTGAAAAGGCAGCGTGTGGATGCAACTGTACAGATTCATTGTCTGAAGGCGCAAGCGAATTCACTCACACATTCATTTTTCTTTAAATCTGGAAAATAAAAAGAGAGCTAATCTGTTTATTCTAGTGTAAGAAAGGAAAGCTCCACTACGTCGTGGAAACTGTTGGTGTTCTACTCTCTACTTATTCTCATGGTATATTATTCTTGGAGATGAATCAATATATTTTCGCGTCTCTTAAAATGCATAAAACCGAGTTTATTGTTTCCGTTTGATGTGATAGGATACTATATTTTGTGTCTGCTTCTCATTACCAATTGTAAAGCGAGGGTGTAAATTGTATTCTCCAGAATTATGCCTAACGGAATGATACTAGGTTCAAGGAGGAGGGGTGACAACAGGTTCAAATGAAAATCCCACTGCTCTTATTTTCAGAGAGCACTTTTTTTGAAATAATTGACGTATTTCAGGTCTCTTTTTTCTTCTAATAACTAGGTCACATAGAATGACACGATTTGAATGTTTTACTTTTTTTTTAATTTCTTATGGTGTTTTCAAAATATGGTCAAAATTATCGGAATGATTGTTCGTAGTTATGGGTGGAATCTTGTGAAACTCTTGGTGGATCTCTGATGAAACGACTTTGTGTACCTAAAAATGATTTATGAAAAAAATAATGAGCAAACTATGTAGCACATATGTAGTCCAATTTGACAGGCTTCCAGCTAAATCGGCAAAAATCCGTTTTAATTACCGTAAATTCCTAGAAAGCTCGGAAACTCATACCTGCTGGGACTCATCCATGAAATGTGGTCTCGTTTGAGTGAAAATGAAGTGGTTCCATTTTGCACAATATTCTATGGGCACAATATTGACACATTATCACAAACTATGTCATGCTTACAGTCATGACCTTGGGTAATTTGGCCAGTATCATGCAGCAATGGGGTTGTCATTAGTCACCAAGTCAATGAGGAAGCTCCGGGGAGGACCTGAAATAGTGGGCATTTTGTATTATTTGAACATGGAAGTGGAGGGAAATACACAAAGAGACGTACCTGGTCCTTTCATTACTACCTCAAGGATTAGGACAACTGTTGTGTCTCTTGGGCCATCCCGTTCTCCAATATTCTTTGATACGTTTGTCCACTTTTGGCTCACTAGAGTATTGTACTTCTGATTACTTTTGCAAAATGTTCTCCCAGGGTGCGGTAGAGCATATTTGTCCATTGTACTATGGTTTGATTGCGCTGTGAGGCTTGTCAGTTTGCACTAGTCGTATCTTTTTTTTGGTTGTTTGAGTTGCTAAATGTGCATACCGCAGAAGCCGTCGTATCTTGATCCTCATGTTTACCGTTCTTGCTTTACTCAAAAATATAAATTGTCTCATTCTTCCATAGCCCTACGTATATACCACCACCACTATTATTTGTCGCACGCTTGTTACTTTGCTTTTCAGCGTGGAGGATATGATTTTCCATAAAGTTGGTTCCCATTTTATTTTCCCCTAGTTGTCAATCCTCCGTTATACTATCTTTCTTTCTTATCTGGTTGACTGTCAGTTATGACTTTACTCAGTTGAGGCCTATTGCGGAAGTCCTGCGAGCAGTACATGAACAGAGGTGAGAGGTGTCATGTAAAAAGGTCCACGGCGAGAAGGTGGTGGTGTTTTTTGTTATGATTTTTTCAACCCATGCTGGTAAAAATAATAATCACAGGACGCACAGTATCAAGCAGAGAGAGAACAGATGCCCGTCAACTTCAGGGGAAAATCCGATGGTTCCGTCGATAATACGAGCAGGCTCTTTTGAGCTGAACAACTCCATGGATGGATGGTATCTTTGATTTGTTGTTTTGTTCGATACTGCCTGTCTGCAGCCATGTATAGTATCACAAACTGTCGCAGTGATGCGTGCACTTACTTAATTTCAGCTACAGGCACACATTGGAGTTGGGCAATCAGAATTGTCGACAGTACGTATACCACATGGTACAGTACGTGATAGCACTAGTCTTTTGGTGTATTATATCTTTTGGTATATTATACTGTTAGCAATTGCAAGATCTGAAGCCAAATCCACCAAAGAGAACCACTCTTCACTACTCCAACCAGAAGCAATGTGTGGATGGATGCTTGGAGCACAAGTGTCACGCCAGCTCATCAAATAATTGAGTGAGATCGTGTGTTCTTATCCAAATGTTCACGGGCGGATCTCCTTTTGGTTTGCAAAATGCGTGAACCGTCCTGCCGAAAGCCCAAGAACGTGATCATGGTACAACACAACAGGTAACCCATGGTCGCTACAAGGCTACACCTTCTTTTCACCGTCTTCTGAATAAGATATATTCATGTGACCTAGGCCAAAGACCATTGCATGCCGGTAAATTATTGTTGTGTAATATATATTCTGAACCTCTCAGTCCTCGCTTAAACTAGCTAAGTATATCTAGCAAATGGCCCGTGTCATGTTCAACAAGAGTTTGAATAAAATCCATGGAGTTCTTCGAGAAGTTGCTCTAGCCCCTATCAAGGGAAGACAACTGGAACTAGGGCCTAATAAGACATAGGACATGTCGTCCCGATGATTTGAGAAAAGACCGCCCCCTCCCGCACCGTTGACAATCATGAATTCAAAATTTGGATCGTCCGATCACCACACCCGTGAATCAAAAATTGAATCAAATACTATCGAGGTAATTCCCATTAGTCACACCAAAATCTGAGAAAAATTCAAACCACTTTTGCAATATGGGAGGGCAACGTTAGTAGCTTCTCAATAAAAACATTTGTAGCACTACAACGATATTCACAGCGGATGCCAAGAATCTTCGCAAACATCTCGCTCGTGGGTTCACACAAAACGGACATGAGTTCACAACATGTGTGAAATACCCATGCAACATAAAAAATTTGCTAAAAAATTAACCTTGATTGGACCACCAATCTCACCCTCTAGGCTCGCTGACAATGTCGGATACCCGTCGAGGATAGATCCGACGAGGCCGTAACCAATCTCGTGGTTAGTGGTGTCCTTCGAGGAGCTCATCGGCATGGAGGATGAGCTCCATGGAAACATCCTTGGCAAGAGGTCTTCCTCCACCTTACTTGGAGGAGATACGAGCTTGTCGGAGAAGAGGAAGAGGAATGTCAGAGAAGGGCACAAGGTTAGCACGGACGAGGCAGAGAGGCACATACCGGCCATCTTGTTGCGGGTGCAAGAACAAAAGGTGTGGGTGTGTGGGTGGGTGGGTGGGGGGGTTGGGTACAGAGGAGGCGCGCATACAATGAAAGTCTCAAGGAGCCGCAACGCGGATCTTTCGCATGATTAGTAGACTTTTCCTAGAAGACATTGAATGATAAAACCGAGAATATTTGAAGTTGTGCGAGAGACACTTTATTTAATGGGGCACCCGACCTCCGCATCAAAATGATGCATAGAGCCGTACTATTAATTTATTTAGACCAAAGTCTTAGATCGAGTCTGTTACAATTCACAGATCACAAAGGGTCGATACATATGGATCAACCATCTAAAAAGTCTGAAAGAAAAATGCAGATTCATAACACTATCCTATTCTCAAAACGCCAGACCGACCAGTTGTAGAAGTCGTTGGCGACTGACTCCAGTGTGCTGCATCCAGAGTCCATATCATGGCGCACCTCCACTGGTTGGAGATAAGACCACATACAGATCCAATGGGAAACCAAAGGTATAACCTGCAAAAAGATGTTTTTTGGCTTATTAAACACAAAATCATTTCGAACATTCCATAGAGCCCAAAGTACTGCACACACTCCCACCCGAACTTGTTTTAAATCTTTCTTATCCATTCCCTTTAACCAATTCCCAAAAAGATTTGTGATATTCTTAGGAGCTTCCAAACCAAAAGACATGTGCGCTACTCCCCAAACTATTTTAGCGAGGGGACAGTCAAAAAAGAGGTGTTGTACGGACTCATTTTTTCGAAGCAGCAACACTTGTTGTTGCCATTCCAATTCCTTTTCACGAGATTGTCCTTTGTTAGTATAACTTTCCCATATAAGACATGTAGATAGTACTCGCTCCGTTTCTAAATATTCAATGTATTAGCCTATCTCAAATGTGGTCAAGGTAAATAATGAAATGGGTGAGCATGCACTTCAATAAAGTCAGCTTCCAGAAGGTTCCTCCATGCCATCTACTCCTATGATTCAATGAAGCAACAGAAGGAAGTTTCGGTTACCCGTAGGAACCGTGACTTCCCTAGGACGCATGCAATGCAAAGGTTCGTGGGCGATGTTGATGGGATCTAATACGAGGAGGGAAAACATAAACAAAGTATACCCTGTTAAATGCCATAATAATGGTACTTCCTCCGACCCGAGTTACCTGGCGCGGTGGTGTTTTTACAAAAACCACCCTGCTTTTTTTCACCTAAAATCTTACGTCCTTCCCCTGCTCTGCTCCTGCTCCGCCGCAGCTTCCCCTGCTTCGCCCCTCCCTCGCCGGCCGCGCCGCTGCTCCGCCCCTCCCTCGCCAGCCGCCTGCTCCGCCCCTTCCTCCTCATCTCCCCGGCCTCCTGAACCAGAACCCAAGGACGAGGGAAATCCCCTAAGATCCTAACTTTGCCATGGAGGAGCTCGAAGACCTCTGCTGGAACGGACGCGACATCGGCGAGGCGGGAAGCTTGGCGGCGCGGCGGAGCATCGATGAAGGGGCGAGGCGGGACGGGGAGGACCCTGCTGGAGGCCCCGTCCCAGCGGAGGCGGACGTGCGGGCTGAGGCTAAGCGGGGGAGAGTCGAGCTTCGGCCGCTTCGTTGGCCTCGATCTGTTCTCCCGCCTCTGCCCTCAGGTGCGCCATGGTGGCCGACATCACCGTTCTCCCGCCTCTGCCCCTCTGCTCCAGCCGTCGGCCTCTGCATCTAATGGTGAGTTTTGCCCAAGCTGTCGATTTGGTTGTGCTAGAGCTATAGTTGCGGCGTTCCGTGTGGATTCACGCAGTAGCTCCGATCGAAATTTAGATGGCTGGTGTAGGAAGTTTGCCTGCTTATTATGTAGGCACAACAATCTACTCCCCTGCACACAAGATTGCGGTGGAGTTTGGTGCCTTCTATGGCTTCTCTGAGTATATACATATCGCAGCCTGCGTGATTAGTGTGCTTGTGCTGACATATTTGTGTTTCCGGATGAGATCAAGTTTCTGTAAATAGTAAACATAAAATTGTGTCATCATAAAACATTGACATATCTTAAAACAGATAATTACAAGCAATAAGACATTGACATACACTCTTGACTCGACGGCGTGGACGGGCAATGCTTTATGGGTCCTTCAACCATGTGGTACATTCTTTTCCTGCGATAATTGTGTCATAATCCAGGATTACTTGGGACCACCATTTTCTCTTTGATGCTTTCTTTGCTTGTTTATCCTTCATCTTCTCCTCCTCTTTCTCCACTTGTTGTTTCTCATAGTCGGCTATTAGCTTTAAGGTTTCTTCATATAGTGTGCTATCAACCTCTAGTATGTTAGGCAGCTTTCTCTCTTTTATTAGCTTGTCCTTGCCCATGTGGGGTGGCTTATATGTGTTTCCACATTGGTCTTTCATAATCTCCAACAAGACAGACTGCAAGGTGACATATACTTTGGCAAGTGTCGTCACGTCATATGCATCATAAGCTTGTTCGACTGATTCTATCAGTTCTTTGAGAGTGTTAGGTGCACTCTCAAATGCCAAGGATTGGATGGAGCTGAAGAAGCAAAGGTCCAACACATTCACATCCGGCGAGTTTGGAGGTTGAAAAGTCAACCTAATATCTAGTCCTGAAACTTTTACGGCGGCCAGAAATACAGGATCATCAGGCTGAACATGGGTTTTGCTACTGTGATTGTTTTCACTACACACATGCCTAAAATAAGCAATAAGTTGTACTCACTAGTGTGAGTGTGATTGTTTTGCTACTCCATAGTGTGCTTGCTGCCATAGTGTGAGCCCATTTTATAGCCTTTTTTTATGCATTAATCACTGGTTCTTGTTGCATAGCATATACTGTTGCTTACTGCCATACTAGATAGGGAAAGTTGATGCTAGTTTCAGTTTGCCTAAATGGCCCAATTTTCACATCTTGAGGCTGAAACGTTGCCCTGGTGCATTGCAGGTCCTGCATGGCAATTTGGTGTGCGGGGAGAAAGTATTTTGGATGGCACTGGTAATATTGCCGAGAAATAACCTTTGTTTACAAATTTAGCATGGAACCTTATTATCGCGTCGGAAAACTGGAGTATATGCTGTTTGGAATCATAGTTTCTTATTCTCCTCTCTGATCACTGCATTCAAACCTATACTGCTACAGGTTTAGAGAAATCAAAACCTATACTTTAACCAGTAGAACAGGCTACTCAATCCATGATTTGTCAGTTATGACTTGCATTCAAACCTATACTGCCATGTGACTGAATGCAAATTTACTTGTACAGGTTCAGAAGTGGACAAAAACAAGGAGACAAAACAAGAGTCGTTTCTGTCCATCACCATGGTTTGGTTGTACAGGCTACTCAATCCATGATTTGGTTGCAACATCTCTGTCTCCCTTCCTGGTATGCAACAGCAGCTTCAGATTTCTCTGACTGGTATGGTTTTTAGAACATTTGTTGTCTATGTCTCTGACTGGTATAGTTTTTTAGAACAGCAGCTTCAGATCCTTGCTTGATATGCAACAACAGCAGCTCCTTGATTCATATGCATGCCTACATCACGGAGGACGGCGGGAACGGAACGGTATCTGACGGCGAGGTTGGTGATGTATACGACTGTGGCGAGCTCGTCGGCCTACAACTTCCGTGGCGTGGCGACGACGAACGCGGACACGCTGCTCCCGGGGTCGCCCAGGATCAGGGCCGCCGAGGCGAGCGCGACGACCAGGGAGCCCGCCGCGGACGATAGCAGCCGCCGCGCTGCCTCGGTCGGGTCCGTCACCAGGTCCGCCCCGCGAGGAAGAAGCCCAGCGATTCTGCGATTGGACTTGATTCGGCGCGCGGAGATGCCAGACGAAATGACGCGCACGGGCGAAGGCGCGGCGGCGGCGGCGGCGGCGGGGAGAGGCTCTCTCCGGCGAGCTGCGGACGGCGGCGATCCGCCCCGCGAGGAAGAAGCCCAGCCAGAACTTGATTTCAAATGATTTCGAACTGGCGGGGGGTTTTTGTAAAAAATATTTAAAACAGTGGGCCGCCCAGTATTTCGGGTCGGAGGGAGTAGCATGTTGTTTGAACAAGCGTGAGAGGATACCACACGCGATCCAAGTTTCTCTTCTGACAACGATCCAAGCCAAGTTCAGGGAGTGAGGCGTACCAAAGAGGCAATGGCACACACGAGGCTAAAATTGACAGCGATAACCCATGATCATCCATCGGAAACGTATAAAAATGATATAGATGTACTCTTTGGAGCAAGTTACACGGGCAATTTAGTCTTGGAAGGAACATGTCATCGTCAAGCTCGATGCTCTTCTTGGCAAGATGAGTAAAATCTTGAGGCAGAGATAGCATGCAAAGAGAGGCAAAATCGACACTGTTGACCTCTGGACGAAAGTTTAACACAAAATGAACCTCGGTCGAAACTATTTCACGCGTCTGACCCTTTCGAGCAGCGCCCCACGATGAGGGTTTACATCTACATGATAACGCCTCGTGATCAGGCTTTACACATGTTACCAGCGTGGCGAGCCGGGGAGGCTGCGGCCCAGATTTGGACGTGTAAAGCCTTGCGATCCGGCGCTATGGTGCGGTCATGTAGCGCCTGATCGCAAGGCTTTACACTTCCGATACTTGAAAACCGCCGCGCGGCCCATCCCCAACTCCACGCTGTTGGAGATATGCCCTAGAGACAATAATCATTAAGTTTATTATTTATCTCCATGTTTATTATTAATGTTTGTATCTTTATGCTACAACTGTATTGGGTAATTGTATAGCAAATACAACATATGCAAGAGGAAAACCTCCGATACACGTGTAGAGATACGAACGGAAAAAGAGTTCCTGGTCTTATCTCTGAGACTAGCCTATCTTATTGCTCGATGATCATGTTTTCCTGATCACGGACTTTGTATAAGTCATTCAACTATAGGAGTGGATTATCGGAATGATAATCGCACTGAACCGACCCACCGTATGATCTTGCTATGAGACAAATCGTCGACGATGAAATAGCGATTGATCATCTATTTAGTTATCATTAGCTAGATCCCTATGCTATGAGAATATCACTAGTAGGGAAGTGCCTTTCTGTGGCGCACCAAAAACTGTTCCTGTGGCGCATGGTCGGTGCGCCACAGAATCCTCGCCACAAAAATATTATTTCTGTGACGCACGGAACCATGCGCCACAGAAAGTATACAATTTTGTGGCGCACCTCCAGAGTGCGCCACTAAATTATTGTCCATGCGCCACAGAAAGAATTTCGATTATTTGCTGTATTTGAAAATAATGTATCTGTGGCGCACTTTGTTCGTGCGCCACAGAATTATTTACCGTGCGCCACTAAATTATTTGCCATGTATATTATCGATTATTTGCTGTATTTGACAATAATACAGGTATATTATAGAATTTTTACAGAAAATAATAGAAACAGTAATATATTTTGACACAGTATTAAAACAGACAGATAAATATGTACATCACCACTTAGAGCCCGAGATACATACATATATAGTACAAGCATATGCATTTAACATTGGCATATGCATTGGGATAAGTCGTAGTGCAAGCATATGCATTTAACATTGGCATATGCATGAAAATAAAACATTAGTCTTAACCAAGTACAGTGGAAACATCAGTCTACATAGATAAGTGGACAAGTCAACATAAAACATAGTACGGAAAGAAGTGGACAAGTCGCTCTATGGGTCGTCGTCCCTAGGCCTATCCAGCTGAGCCCAGTACATCGGATCTGCGGGGTCATCAGTGTCCTCGCTCCCCCACGGCTGACCCGAAAGAGTGCGGAACGGAGGTATGCCGTCCCGCCTATTCACCTCGACCCAGTGCCTAGGGTCGTTGTGGTGATAAGCATCGGGGTTCGGCGGCCCGAACATCCGCAATAGCTGCTGCTCCGACTCCTGCCACTCCTGGTGCCGCTGCTGCTGCCGCTCCTCCGACGCCTGCTGCCGCTCTGCTGCCGCTTCTGCCGCTGCTGCTCAGAGTCGGAATCCCAGTCCTTCTCCCATTCCTCCTCCTGCTGCTCCTCCTCCTCCGCCCAGATCCCAAGAGAAGTGATGTCGTCGTCAGTAGGACCGGCGCCGTGGGAAGGACCGGTGCCGTACGAAGGACCAGCACTGTCAAAAGGACTAGCGCCGAACTGCTGGTAGGACATCAAGTTTGGCTCGTTCTGCAGGAGATGCCTCACATACGGGTCGTCCTGGGGGCGTGCGTTGCGACGTGCGATCTGCGCCTCAGCCAACCTGTGCTCCATCTCCTTGGCCATTTCCACCTGTCTGATCCCATCCGGTATGAACTCATTCACACGGTGGCGATCCGCTGGGTAGTTCAGATCCTTATCTTTCTTCTTATCACCGTACTCGTGTACGGCGAAATAATCATAGGCGCGCGCCGCCTCCTCCGCTGTATTAAACTGCCCAGCCCAGTGCTTCCTCTTGTTGATATGGATCTGACATCCATACACGTACCGACCAAGCTTCTTCCTATAGCACGCCCTCACACCCTTAAACCCGGCCATTCCGTGAAACTAAAACATATTAAAAACAAATTCATTAGAATCAAAAAACTACACAACTATATACTACAAACTACACAATGTGGAAATTACACAATATAAACCAATGAACAGAACTAAAATTATTTTTAGCAAAGTCATGCCAAAATTATATTCATGCATGTAGGGACATTGATCAAATATGCATAAGTATAACTAATACATCTTGATCCCATGAATAATTTGGTCCATTTTTATTTAACCCTAATACATCGCGAATAATATCACTAATACATCTCCTCTCCCATGCATGAACCTCTGAAACTAACTTCGACCGGGTCCTGAGCCGCGGGGTGCTGAGCCGCGGGCGCTGCGCATCCAAAGATAAGGAACCCTCACAGGGTCATAGCTCACGTGACGAGGAACCCTCTGAAGAAACGACCATCCATTGTTGTACTGCCTATCCAACAAAGTCATGTAGCGACGGACGTGCTCGTCCTCCTCCCTGATACGGCGACGTACCACCTCCTCGGGGGCCGGCTCCCTCTGCACCGAGCATGGCCCACGCGACCGCCACCAAATAAGATCCGGGTCGACGACGTCACCCGGATTCCTCACCAAGATACGCGTCCCGGAAGGTAGCACCTCCCAGTGCCAGCCCGGTGGAGTCCAGTCGCGGACATCGCCCCTCTGGTCCAACAGTGACATCGCCCCTCTGGTCCAGCAAGCAAATTTAAATAAAGTACAAATTCGTAGCAACTATCAAATAACACAATTTTCAAACTCATTTTTAGCAATGTGAAAATTACACAATATAAACCAACAATGAACACAACTAAAATTATCTACAATCTAAGCTACACAACTATATGTCCTATTTTTAGCAAAGTCATGCCAAAATTCACGAAATTTTTGGCATGACCTTTGCTAAAAAAGGGACATATGGAGTACCCGAATTTGCCGGAACGGAAGTTAATCGACGTTCCGGCAAACTCAAGGGTCTCATGGGTACCTGCAGACATTTCACAAATCATATGTCCTATTTTTAGCAAAGTGATGCCAAAATTCACGAAATTTTTTGGCATGACCTTTGCTAAAAAAGGGACATATGGAGTACCCGAATTTGCCGTAACGGAAGTTAATCGACGTTCCGGCAAACTCAAGGGCCTCTCGGGGTACCTGCAGACATTTCACAAAAAATCCACATCTCCGGCCGGCATCTCCACGACACGATGGTCGGAGCACAAACAACCACGACACGATGGTCGTGGTAGCACAGATCAACACAAGCACACACAACTTCTCGATCGGGGTACCAATAGCAAAGATCATACATAAAAAGGTGCCTCATATGAAGAGTGCACATCAAGAACTTCCAAGTGTCGGAACTTCCAAGTGTAAGAGTCAACCTAGCTATCCTATGAAATGATGTTTCACAGCGATGACTCTGATTCAGAGAACAGTAGCGTGGCCCTGAGCCTGAGCTTGACAGAAACTACAGACCGACGGTGCGACGCCGTCGATCTTTGGCCCATTTTTTACATTCGTTCTATAGGTTCGGTCATGCTCAGGCTCAGAGTCAACCTAGCTATACTGTGAATCAGAGTCATCGGTGTAATACAATAGAGGCCTCATATATCATTGTCAAAACAAGGCAAAAAGAGTACCTACAAGACCATGTTCTAATACAAGCACTCAAATTGTATATAGTACAAGGTATTGTAGATACTCTTTTCCCTTTAACATGACATAGTTTAAATCATCGGCCTATAGTACATATACAAGAACATTGGTAAAAGGATAAAAAAGATCAGGTCCTGCAAGCGGAACAACTCAAGCTCCAGTTTAGCCAATACAAAATAAATATCAAGTTTGAGTTCAACATTAATTAGGTCAACCAAATTAACCCCACAAATTTCTTTCTTATCAAAACATAGTTATGTTCTTTGCACATCCTATGACAAAGAATTTAATCTTATGATTTAAAACTATAATTTTTTCTTATCCCACAAATTTCTTTCTTATTAACCCCACATTAATTAGGTCAACCAAATTAACCCCACAAATTTCTTTCTTATCAAAACTTATGATTTAATCTTATAATTTAAAACTATAATTTTTTCAGTGGAAGACATGCATCTTATGACAAAGAATTTAATCTTATGATTTAAAACTATGATTTTGGTACTGCAGGGCGGCGATGAGGAGGAATACGTACCGGGACGCGAGAGGTGGCGGTGGTGGTCGTCGGCGACGGCGGACGCGCGCGGGAGGGCTCGACGCGGGGTAGCGGTGGTGGTCGACGGCGGACGCGCGCGGGGAGGGCTCGATGCGAGAGGTAGCGGTGGTGGTCGACGGCGACGGCGGACGTACGCGTGGAGGCGGTGGTGGTCAACGGCGAAGGCGGACGCGCGCGGGGAGGGCTCGATGCGAGAGGGGTGGCGGTGGTGGTCGACAGCGACGGGCGTGGAGGGCTCGACGCGAGAGGTGGCGGTGGTGGTCGATGGCGACGGCACGCGCGCGGCGGGGAGTGCTCGATCGATGCGGATGGAAAAGGAAAGGGGAAAAGATTTTTCTGTGGAGGTGTCGGTGGTAAAAAGGCAATACTTTTTGTGGCGCACAGCTGTGGATGCGCCACAAAATGTTCTTTTCAGTGGCGCATCCAGAACCGTGCGCCACAAAATAAGCACCCCAGATAATCGTTGGATGGGGGCCACCACATTTCTGTGGCGCACAGGACTAGATGCGCCACAGAAAGCCACAGAAATGTCACCAGATTTTTTGATGCGGGACCCACCATATTTCTGTGGCGCACGCCAGATTGCATGCGCCACAGTATTCTGTGGCGCATTGTGCTCAGTGCGCCACTGAACTGTTTTTGTGGCGCATTGCCAGGTTGGTGCGCCACAAAATGTCGTTCCATAGAAAGACACTTCCCTACTAGTGTATCTTGTGACCGCTTATTCGACATTCGAGTTTTGATTTCCATCAAAAGTCTTGCAGTAACATGGGACTATGATAAGTGGTTTTTGGGCTTGAACTAGAATATGTATTGGAACAGAGATCGTTCAAGAATGGCACTTACTCCTCCAGACGATGGAGAGATACATCCTCTAGGCTTGAACTAGAATATGTATTGGAACCGAAACGTGCACATGGTGGCCAAATGGGGTGATTTCTATTGGACAGAAATTGGGGAATAGAGGAGATTACATGCGGGTAGTAGTTGGGACGAAATGCCCTCGCGTTTTCTTTCAAATCGAAGTTTATTTGGTGAAGGATTAGAGAGGGGAGAGAGTACAACCGCCGCCGCCATGTCTTCTGCTCGGGTCGGGTGGATTTGGGGAAGGATTAGAAAGGGGGAGAGAGAACAGCCGCCGCTATGTCTTCTGCTCGGGTCGGGTGGATGGGGAAGGATTAGAGAGGGGGAGGAAAACAGCCGCCGCCGCCATGTCTTCTGCTCAGGTCGGATGGACGGGGAAGGAAGAGCTAGGGTTGGGGACGGGCCCGTCGCGGTTCACTCTTAATCGGAAGTGTAAAGTCTTGCGATCAGGCGCTACATGACTGCACCATAGCGCCTGATCGTAAGGCTTTACACGTCCAAATCTGGGCCGTAGCGTCCCCGGCTTGCCGCGCTGGCAACATGTGTGAAGCCTAATCACGAGGTGCTATCCTGTAGAGTGTAAAGCCTGATCGTGGGGCGCTACTCGAAAGGGTCAGACGTGTGAAATAGATTCGGCCGAGTTCATTTTGTGTTAAACTTTCGACCAGAGGTTAACTGTGTTGATTTTGCCGCAAAGAGAAGAGGAACAAACATGTGAGTGCTCCAAAGAGGGAGATGCCTATAGTGCCGTAGGCCCGTAGCTAGGGGTCGGAAGGAGGAGGTCGGCAAGTTGGGCTCTAGGAGAGTGACTGAGTGAGGGAGAGTCAGCAAATTATAGCTGTGCCGTGAATGAGGCAGCCAGGCTCGCTCGCCATCAATCAAAGAACAGCCGGCCCCTTCTCCGCCTCTATCCGTCCGCCCCCTTTGCTCTGTTTTGCTCTGCTTTTGCTATCGGAGATCTCTTTACCAGCAAGCAATCCACTGTTTACCTCCCCGATCAAACCACGCGAGCGAGCGAGCGAAACCCACCGCCGGCCCAAACCCTAGCCGCCGGCCATGTCGGCGCCTCCGCCACCGCCGCCGGAGGATGCCGTGCCCGTGGCCGTCGTCGGCAATGACAAGGTGCTCGCCGCGGCGCAGCACATCGTCAAGTCCCTCGCCACCTCCAAGAACGCCGCCGACGACATGATCCGCATCCTCTCCGGCTTCGACCACCGCCTCTCCACCATCACCTCCGACCTCTTCCCCTCGCCCTCCCCCTCCCACTCCCACTCCGCCTCCGACGCCGACCCCTCGGAGTCCGCCTTCGACGCCGCCGAGCAGCTCATCCACCTCTGGGACACCACCCCGGAGGCGCTCGTCTTCGAGGCCCCCGAGGACGACGCCGCGCACTACCTCGCCGCCGTCGACGTCGCCGTCGACCACCTCGCCGCCGTCTCCACCCCCGCCGCCGCCTCCGGCCGCGCGGGCGTTGCCGTGCAGCTCGCCATGGCACGCCTCGAGGACGAGCTGCGCCACCTCATGCTCCGCCACGCCGTCCCGCTCGACGCCAGCGGCCTCTACTGCTCGCTCCGCCGCCTCTCGCTCGAGTCCATGGACGACCTCGACACCTCCTCCGAGTTCGACCCCACCACCCCGCACAGCCAGGACGGGGGAGGACCCGACACCGCCCGCAGCGCCAGCATCTCCGCGAACAACCCCTTCGACGACCAGCTCTTCGACCTCGTGCGCCCCGACGCCGTGGACGAGCTGCGAGCCATCGCCGAGCGGATGAGCCGCGCCGGGTACGCGAGCGAGCTCGTACAGGTCTACTGTGGCATCCGCCGGGACCTGCTCGACGAGTGCCTCTCGGTCCTGGGCGTCGAGCGGCTCAGCATCGACGAGGTCCAGCGCATCGAGTGGAAGCAGCTCAATGACAAGATGAAGAAATGGGTGCACGGGGTCAAGACCGTCGTCCGCTCCCTGCTCACGGGCGAGCGCCGGCTCTGCGATCAGGTGCTCGCCGTGTCCGATGAGCTGCGGGACGAGTGCTTTGTTGAGTCCACCAAGGTTTGCATAATGCAGATTCTGAACTTTGGGGATGCTGTGGCTGTGTGCCCCCGGTCACCGGAGAAGGTTTCCCGGATCCTTGACATGTACGAGGCGCTTGCTGAGGTGATTCCTGAGCTGAAAGAACTCTTCTTTGGGACTCCTGGGGATGATGTGATCTATGATCTGGAGGGGGTCCTTGGGAGGCTTGGGGATGCAGTGAAGGGGAACCTTCTTGAGTTTGGGAAGGTTCTTCAGCAGGAGTCATCACGACGGCCTATGATGGCCGGTGAGATCCACCCAATCACACGCTATGTGATGAACTATCTTAGGTTGCTGGTCGTTTACAGTGATACGCTTGACAAACTCTTGGATGACGATGCTGCCGGAGATGTGGATCATAATGCTTCAAATGGAGGTGCTGATGAGGATGAGGAGTACCTGCAGAGCTTGACCCCACTTGGACGTCGTTTGGTGAAGCTGATGTCTTATTTGGAGGCTAATTTGGAGGAAAAATCAAAACTTTATGAGGATGGTGCGCTGCAGTGTATATTTACCATGAACAATACACTTTATATAGTCCAAAAGGTGAAGGATTCTGAGCTTGGGAGGATTTTAGGTGATCATTGGGCGCGGAGGCGCCGTGGAAAGATTCGACAAAACTCAAAGAGCTACCTTAGGATATCGTGGACCAAGGTTTTGTCCTATCTCAAGGATGATGGACACTCGAGCAGCGGGGGTAGTCTTGGGAATTCGAGCTCGAGGATCAAAGAAAAATTCAAGAACTTCAACTTTTCCTTTGATGAGAATTACCGGACTCAAACACTCTGGAAGGTACCGGATCCTCAACTCCGTGAAGAACTCAAGATATCTATATCTGAAAATGTGATTCCAGCATATCGAGCTTTTGTGGGGAGATATGGTAGTGTAGTGGATAATGGAAGGAGTTCAGGTAAATACATGAAGTACACCGCGGAGGACTTGGAGAATCAACTGTCTGATCTATTCGAAGGGTCACTAGGTTCTGCCAATCATTCCAGGAGGAGATTGTAGTTCCCTTTGATGGAATTTGGTTACAGGTATGTGTAGTTATAAGGGTCAGCATATTGCTGAACTGCTGGAGTTATCGCATCACATGTATTGTACTGGTGCTTGTTCCCTGTTATGGTGCTGTAATACCACAGAAGGATCCTTTGGTTTCAGTCAGATTATGTGTACCAAGAAATAATATACATGTATTGTTTTTACAGTGAATTCATATCGTGCACAATTCAGTCTCCCAAGATTTAGGATTTCACACTATGTAGAAGCCCACTTCTTGGAATAGATTAAACATGTTTCTACGTGTTAACTGTTGGAGTAACATAATTCAGAAGCTGTGGAAAGAGGTCGTGTTTAAGCCCCAAACCAAAAGAAACAGAGTTTGTCACTTGCAAGCTTAGAGAAAATGAAGTGACACAAATATGTCTATTGAAATCCTTGAAGCTAGAGATGACAAAAGTGACCATGGTGTAGAATCCGATTCATTGTAGTGCTCAAGATAATAAGTACTCCTGATATTACACTCACATGCGTCACTTTAGAATGGTTATGCCTTCTCTAGTATTACTAAACACATTTTATCTTCAGAGTCTGAAATAAAGGTTGTTTAATCAGACATTGAGGTAAGGTGTTGCTACAAGGTAATAATGATACCAGACATTCAGGCAATACTAATTTAAAAAGTGCGACTCAACATCGGTGTTAGTTACTGACAAACTTATACTCCTCCATTCACAAAAGGATGTCTCAACTTTGGCCTAATCTAGGACAAAATTGAGACATCCTTTTGTGAACGGAGGGAGTATAACATACTGTCCAGCATTGCTGTGTTCAAGGTCTTACTTGTGAGTTGTTGGGCTAAATTTCTTGTTGAAATGGATAGTTATTCATTGCTACTGTTAGGACTTCTCTTGGTGTTTACAATGTTTGACAACTAAACTCTACCGTTATATGTTCTTCGGCATCGTCTTTGCATAAAGGCGTGGTTAATCCTCTAAGATAGAAAACACCACAACTTTCCGGGGTCAAGTGCAGGTAGAAAGACATCCTTCGTTACCGCGCTGAAACAACAACAATTCCTGCAAAAAAAATCTGCTTTCCTATCAAGTAACGCCTTCTCCACTTGACTCCACTGGTCAAGAACTCTGGAGCTTCATCCGAGAAAAAAAAAAGGGCAGCCCGTGCAGTAGCTCCCGCTTGCGCAGGGTCCGGGGAGGGTCCGACCACTTTGGGTCTTTAGTACGCAGCCTTTCCCTGCATTTCTGCAAGAGGCTGTTTCCAGGACTTGAACCCGTGACCTCATGGTCACAAGGCAGCAGCTGTTACCGCTGCGCCAAGGCTCCCCTTCATCCGAGATCCTTCCCAAATTCCTAGCCCAGTAACAATATTTATTTTCTCTCTTCCGCCTAGAAAATAGAAAAAATTGCTAAATATCAATTGATGAAGACGATTTTCCTCATGTTTCTATCGTTGTGCTGTTCTACCCACAGCTTATCGATAATGAATTATTCCTTTCATTTCCTTTTAAATTGTTTTTAGAAAACGAAAAGCAAGTAGAAAAGATAGGTGTAAAGCCTCCGATTCTCCTTTCGAGAACTTAAATTACCAAATCCTGCAGGGGGTCAGGCTCAACCCGCAGACGCACCGCCAGTTCTGCCAGATCCAGCAGGGGATCAGGCTCAACCCGCGGATGCGCCCCCCGCTCTGCCTGCTCCACCAGTTGAAGTCCCTGCCATTTTGAACCCGCCCCAGGTTCCGTCATCCTTGGATCCAGGCAGAAGGCCGGAGGATCGAGTGCAAGATGGCGCAGAGGCAGCAGCCATGGGGGCTGCCAAGGGCTGTTGCTCGTCTTTTGTCGAGTGTCTCTGCACCATGTGGTGCGATAGCTTTTAGCAGGGCGCAAATGTAGGAAGGCTCTTCTGAACAGCGTCCCTTTCACTTCATGTGAAAGTAGCACAAATTAGATAAATAAGAATAAGAATAAGAATAAGAAAGAGGTAACCGTGTTGTCGGCTTTGTATGTAAAGCCTCCTGATCCGGAGAAACTCGATAGATTCGAAAACTACGAATCGATAGCCCCGGAAAACACTATTATATTGCTCATATACTTAATATACTGAATTTAAGAATGATGTTTATTTATCATTCTTTGGGCCAGAACCTTTGCATATCTATCATGGAAAGATATGTCTATGTTACGTAACTGATTTTACTCGTCCGTGCGATACTATTCATCATTGTTGTTATACGTCAGAAGGCAGAGGCGATCCACAGTTTACAAAGTAGGTCATTGTGGTGGAATTCTTTGGATTTTATGGGACATAGGGATGACAAAAGGAAAAGGCACATTGATGTTTCTCATAAATGGATTTCATGAATTCAGGATAGAGTTTAAGATATCTAACAGCTACTGTCCATATGGGAGCACACTGGGTTGTTGAATTTCAGAGCTTTTCTATTGTTATAAAAAATTATGAAAGACTACAGTTAGTACCCACTCATTTCAAAATATAAGGCATGCATTTAGAATTCATGAGTTTTCACTCTCTCATTTCATCATTTATGGTTAAACACACAAACCCCCTCCGGTCCTGAATAAGCTGCTGTTTTGGACAAGAACAGAGTCAAACTTGTAAAATTTGACTACTAATCTCCCTATGAGTATTTAGATTGGATACTTTGAATTAGAAATGTGAGATCATGAGTTAATGGTCAAAGTTGTATTTTGAAGACAGTTGATCTCCAAAATGGTAGCTTTCAGAGGACTGGGTGGAATACTAACTATTCTCTCTCCTATTCACAAGGCAAGCAGGACTACGATGATCATTTCCCTCTACCGTTGACGACTCCCTTAATCCCTGTGCAAGACGAATATGCCTTAAAAGGTAAAAAGGAGACAGTGGTTACTTATACGTATGAGGTGAATTCTAGAATTCTGGTAGATTCTGCAGAAAACCAGAAGTAGTGAAGTCTTTACTTTGAAAACATGGTTTTTTACATTCTGGTGGATCCCTGTTACATTCTAAGTTCATACAGTTGTGTTCTATAATGCGAGGCTTAGTGTGAAAGCAAGTAGACAACTTCTTGTGTAAGAAATAGTTTGATTATACTTGCTGTTTCTTGAATTAAGTCCAACAGATCAAGGTTTTTCTTGGTGCCTCCCTTGTTTCATAAGGCTACTTGAACTACCTGAGCATGGCGTGGTTAGGTATTCAGCTTGGTTCACCTGATGTTGTAGTAGTATCCTTGTTTATTCATCTCATTAAAACTGATAATTCTTTGTAGCCCCATATGACCATTTGAAGCCATGGTTTGCCATATTAGCTTTGCGGAGTTGCACAGAATGAATATGAAGTACTCTACAACCAAGTACGTCTCAAGACTTGAGGCCACATTGCGTTCCTTAGGAAGCATTCTGAAGGGTAGCACACTATCTAAGTAGCAACTAGTTGCAAGAATAGAACATATTTCCCAGCTGGTGAGCTATTCTACTGAAACTGTTTTGTTAGTATGCACTACTGGTTTTGTCCTCTTGCATTAGTTTTCATCATAGTGCTGCTTGTTCCCCGCAAAACTAGGAGTAATTTTTATGTCTGCATTCATGTGCGTTTTTCTTCTATGCACTGTTTCCGTATCAATTAGTCAGTTTCTTTTCTTTATTGTTGTAATGTACTACTGTAACTTAAAAAAAATCTGGACAGTTACTTCAAGATATGGAACATGAGAGGCACTGCATATGAGCTAGGAGGATTTAAATTGAATCACCCCACAAGAATTCCCAGTTTTCAAAAAAATAGCATATGCATTTGGTGTCCTCTTACCTCCATGATCCGCTAGTCATTACTTCTTAGGCTGGGATCCTGAGGTCACCCAGGAGGCAATGTACTTATGCAGGTGCAAGGTGCTATTATTATTTTAAAGGAAAACTGCAAGGAAACCCTAACGATACAAATTTGAACCCAAATTCGCATCCATGAGAAACTGACTCCCTCTAGCAAGTGAGCTAGGGTCACTGCCAATAACGTAACTCAAGTTGCTCACATGGAGAACTGGAAGCAGAAGAATATGCATTCTAGAAGCCGGATATTCGCTCTGTTGGAAATTAAGGTCTGTCTCAACTTCATTTTGTTGAAATTTGGTATTTTAAAATATTTCACTTTCACAGCTGTATTTCATACTCTGGGGTAACAGAAGACTGATTGGATGATATCTTTGCTAAGTGGTGCAAATAGATGGTGTTTATTGTAAGTTGCAACAGACATGACACAGTATGATTAAGTTGGTAGGCAATATAAATTTAGTTTTTTTTATGCCGAATGGTGTGATTTGCACTCTGCTGGACGCCTGGATTGACGTCTAGGATCTAGGCAGCGCCGTCTAGTGCTCAGAGCATTCTAAAACTTTGAGGGCCATTCTAAAACTTCGAGGGCCATTCATGTCTCATCAGACAGCTTCAAAGCTACCTTGTCCAGATATCTTATTTCTCCTCGTTGGAGTAATGCTTATTTTGTTTTTGTTTTTACTTCTCACACTCTGTGACCCATGCAAAGGAAGAAAAAGGTAAGTAAAATTGGTGAATACCATTTTGAAGGCATAACTAGAGAAATGTCGTGCAATGGCATTTTTGTACCTACATGTCACTCTGCTTAAAGCTATCGTTAGTCTTTGTGCCAATCCATGGAGGGCCTTCAAGCAATCAAACAGATAGATTTGACTCTGTTCTCGTCCTTGTGTTGTACTCAGGATGCATCATCTCTTGAAGAGAGTGGATGGAGATGCTGTGTTTTTTTCTAGAAGCCACACCCTACCTGGTTGTCAATAATGCATCTGTTTCCGTTTTCTCCACATGTCATGATCAACGCAGATCTCAAGATGGCAAACACTTTGTTGTTCTTATATCTAGTAGGTGTATTTTTGTGACCTGATCTTGGAGGTTTGTCCTTAATTTCTTCATGTTATGTCTGTGGACACAAATCCTTTTGGGTTAGGTAGTCGTATATCTAGCTGGAGATTCTTAAGGTTGTAGAGTAACAGTTGTGCCCTGGTGGTCACACTAATCATGTTTCTGAGAACCAGTGGTGACTGGCCTGGTGGCGTAAAAAGGGCTGTAATCACCTAGTGAACCGGAACCAGTCCCCTCCAGTTTTTGAGGAACCGTCCATCTGGTAAACTGCAATTTTATATGACCTGGATCGTTGATTTTGTCATCTTTTAGAACCGTAATGTGCTGTATTTTCACTGACCAAACCCACTATGTTTTCACTTGTCAATGTAGCTCAGGAAGTGGTTTTGAGCTAACTGCTATCATCCACTCCTTGGACCTTATCTAGTGCTCTCTTGGGGCCATTCACCATGAACCGTCAGACGGAGTACTTTGATATCGTGGAACATTATCCTTGGTACTGGAGTGGAACATGTAATGTCGGTACAGGTTGTGACACACAGCTTAGCTGGATTCAACCTACACATCAGTTGTGGTCGCCCAAGACCAAGGAAGTCTCAACTTAACTGTGCAAACAACGACGAAAGATGACAGCGTTCCAATGTTATGCAGCCGTCACCAAGTGTGAAGAGGCATCACTGTACTCGCAAAGCTCAGGTAATTCTCAAATTATTTAACCGCACAGTGTCATCCATTAGTTCTACTGGTGGACAAGTGTCTGTCCACCCAAGGAGATACCAGGAGAAACTACACAGGCAGCAGCAACTGCTACAACCTGGGAAAAGAGAAAGGGAAGAGAGCCAGAGATAATGTACATTCTTTACACGGGCGCGGGCACCGCGATCTAAGCTGCACCGTGTCATACGGTGCTGTTTGCGGGTAGCGGAACAACTCCGTCGAAGAAGTCACCGAAGTAGTGGCGCGGCTCGTGCACCAGCTTGGAGATTATGTCCCTCAGCGTGATCACCCCCTCAGTGTTCCCCTCGTCATCGACCACATAGATCCGGTGGATCTTCACCGAGTCCAGCTTCAGTATGATGTCCTTGATCTCGTCATCCCTTTTGCACGTGATGACGTCATGCAGCAAGGGAGAAGCCTCGTGTTGATCTTGAAGATGGTGCCGGACCGCGTCAAGGAAATCCTTTGCCGTGATTGTCCTGTAGATGTATCCGAAGAGGTATAAGGCCATAACGAATATTTATGTAGCAACATGAGGTGTGATGGTCTTCCTAGTACATACAAATGGATCAAAATGGTATGCAAGTGCAGAGTGCTATCAGAGTTATAAACCTGTATAGTTTGTATATTTTGGGGGCACTCAGAAGATATTGGACATCTCTGATGCTAATGTTACCAATTACTCTTGTTCCACTTGTGTCCATAACAGGCACACCACCAACCCCTTTCTCCCTCATCAGTTGGAAGGCTTTTAGCACTGGCTGATCTTCGTTTACCTATAAAGAGGAGAGAGCAGTTGTAGGTATTATTTCAGTGGTCAATAAGAACAAAGAAGAAGGCAACATTGTCTTTCTTTGTTTTAGTTGGAGGTAAGGCTTAATTTGGTGGCGAAGTATTTCTAAAACCAAAGTATTCAGAAACTGTAGTATTTCTATGCCTAGCAAGTAAATACTTCAGTTTTGGAAAAAAAGTGACCCAAACCTCTTTTTTATCTCATTTTTGTGACATCCTTTTCCGAACGGAGGGAGTATAAAACTAGTGCAATTTTCGTCAAAACTGAAGTAAAAAAATTACAGTTTTGCTGAAGCCAGACAGCTCAAAGTATTGAAAACCATGGAATTTTCAGAAACCACAGTATTCATAGAATACTTCGAAAAAACTTTGCTCCTAAACAGAGCCTAAGTATTTTTGGCTTGAGTTCAATCTACTTGTCAGTTGCAGATAAAACAGTTTATGGTTGTTCAATTGTATAACTGTCGCGCACAGATTAAGAAAGTAAGTATAGCGGTTGCATATGAATTGTTGGGGTTTCCTTTTCTGAGTTTGCATGTTCTATTTGCACGCAAATGAAAGTACACATGCTTCGTTTCCACAGGCACAACCCACACAAGCAGGTTTGTTAAAGAACCCTATTTGTAACACTATTCTCCTCCTTATAAACATACAGTGACAAACAGCAACATGAATGTTCACAGAGATCAGCCATTCGAAGATACCTTAACGAGTTTGTATGGCTTCATTAGAGGAAGACCCAGATCACATAGTTTCTTAGTTCCCCAGCTTTCAAACCAGGGAAGTCCAGCACACTCTGCAAGCATGTGCACGACAGAAGATTGTGTAATGATATTCTCAATGTGATCTCCCCCCATATGTACCACTGGGAGGCTCTTCATCCTGTACTTGGATAGAAGAAGCAACATGGTGAGGAACGTGTCAGATGTCTGCAGGGCAAGAAACGGTGCCCATCGGAAGCTTCCTGAGATATCACCAACCTACAACATCACCAATTATGTCACGGATTAACTAGAGGAGATATAAGGATGTAAGCATTTGACTGTTGTGAGAAGGAATCACCTTTGTGTTCTTATAGAACTCAGAAGAAGTAAGGGTTTCAAAAAAGCTTCCACGTACTGATGCTGCTTCATCTGATTCTGGATCAGTAATGGTTTCTACCCTGCCAGATGACGTTCTTCTGAATGTGAAAGAGCCTAACCTAGCTGCTATATTGGCTACAGGTGATCCAACTGCAGAACCAGCTGTCCCATTAGGTGAAGCATCCGTCTGATGGAGGGCAGAAGAAGCAATTTCTTGTCAGAAGGCGAGAAGTGTGAGAACGATCAGTTCCATAACCCATAAGTGATCTTAAAAATAAATTTTAGTATTTAATGAAAATGTATCACATTATCTTATTTGAACTACCTACCTCTCTTCTCATTTGGAATTTATTTGTTATACTTAAATGACAACACTTGTGTGCTGGGAAGATGCATTTCAACAAAAGCCTATTAAGTACTAGCCCTAGGTTAAGGTTCTTGCATGTGGGTGTATTCAAAATCTAATTCAAGTAAATGCAGCCATATATTTCGAAATACATTTACTGAGCATTGAACAATATATATGATTGTGCTTTTTTAATCATGGCTCGAAAGAAATAGAAAAGCTATATTCATGGATATGTGGATATCTTGGTTATAAGGCAGATTTAAGAATGTTCATGGGATATATTAAGAACAGATGCGGTGTCATACTATTAAAATCAAAGCTTCCAAAGTTATCTCCATACAGAAAAAATATTTCCCCTCGGGATAGTTGATCTGATTACTTTTAGATCTAGCACATTGCGATTTTGTATGCATAAATGGAATTTGTCTGATTAATATAAGGAATGTTAATCGAAGCTGCAACATGTCAACATAGTTTGACAAATGGTTATCATAGATTCATGTACATCACATAGATTTAGTAATATCACAATATTTAGTGGAAGAGAGGGAGAGAGTTTGCTAACCTGATGAAGCAACCACATGGCAATACCACCAAATTCCACAATGCCAATGTATTTGTCTATCCAACTAGCATCCTCCGGTGCATCGACATTTCTTATTGGTGCACTCAAAATTTTGTTCTTGGAAAGTATTTCAACAGTATCAGCAAGGCTGGCATCAGAGGGTATCTCAATTACTGCATACGAATTCATCACGGCAGACATTTAGAATTCATAATAATTATCAGGCATAGTGGTTGAAGATTAAAAAATCCGTATATATAAATTTAGAGCCTTGCATTTCAGCTAAATCATGTCTGTAGGAGAAACATGGTATCAGCTATTAAAGATGTTGAGATATTCCGTTTCAAAAATCTACTTGCATAATTAATAATATTCAACTGTTTGAATCTATAATATATAATCCCATCAAGTCTAAATTATTATCAAATAAGAAATATTATGATTACCCAATTACATTGGCATTTCTTAAAACTCGTTTGACTCAATTAGTTTGTATCAATGTACGTAGATTAGGCAGGCTTTGCTTCATTGCGGTATGTATGGTCGCCTGCTTCGATTTGCATATACATGGAGAGAAAAACCAAAGATGTTTGTTGGTGGCAACCAAGTCCACCAATTGTGGACAGAAGCATAATGGATCATGTACATCGCTAATGTGAGAGCTTAAGTTATTCTTCCGATGCACAACTGAGTACCAAGAAATTGGGTATAACCGTACACGCCTGAAAAGTTGAATGTGTTGGGATTTTGGAACATTGGGACTCTGTAACAGTGGACAATTAAACTTCCTCCAATAGGAATCATTCGGCCAAAGAATGAGTTTAGCCACACAGCTATAGGGAAACACTTGTGAACATTTGGCATGAAATTCACAAGCTCACTTCAGTTTTGGAGGTCTGATCTTTTCATTACCAACTCACTTAGTCTATGCATAAAGTGGGAGTGGCTCATGTTAGCATCATTAAAATTAAAAAACTTATCGTGGAGGAGTGAGTTCAAATGTTCAACAAATAAATAGACGTGGGTGCAAAATGTTGATATATCAGGCAAAGCCACACACCTCTTTGTACAATACCGAGATATTTACATCACACTGAGTGGAGACATTAATCTCTTAGTTTTGTAGGCTGATATCCACATCAATCGCATAACTACTGGCATAAAGCAGAGAGAGTCGTAAACGGCTCTTGTTTAGTTGGTATGAGAAATGAAATGACCCTTCAACCTCCCTAGTCTGAACCGAACAGTTGAGTGTGTTGGGATTTCGGAACACTTGGAAGCCTACGAACCTCCATGTATTTTGAGTTTTTGACTGATAAACCCAAACAGTGGTACCGATGTCAGAGAAAGAGTATCACGTCATACAGAGCACGCACGGCACAAGAAAATTCGAGAATGATCCGCACAAACAACAATACGGGACGGACTTGCATCGAAAGAATCTGCCGGTTCAAGTTCTTGTTCGCATCGATCTCGGCCAAGAAAATTTCAGGGACCTCGCTCACAAGCAGCCACATTCAGACACAAATGCTATGCTACTGTTCCTGTATCAAGATCCAGGAAACAACAAGGAAGCAAAGCAGCTAGGATTTAGTACCTTGCGAGGGGTGGGTTCGCGGGAAGGACGCGACGGGGATGTCCTCGAAGCAGGAGTTGAGCTTCTCGGACGGCGAGAGCTGCGGCTGCGCCACCTCCCAGAGGTCCTCCACGCGGTGCCCGATCGCCGCCTCCGGGCTCCTCGGACTATCCGTCTCCATCTCCTCTCCTCTTCGCTTCCTCCAAACTCTCGATCTCCTCTCCTCTTTCTTGGCCACTTCTTTCCTCACCCTCCTGGATTCGCCCAACAACTCTGTAGTCTGTACCTAGCTTTCCACTGTTCTACTTCTACACTCTTTCTTCTTGTGCTTGCAGTTACAAGTTGCAATTTGCTGCTACGCGCGGGGAAATTCTGGTGACGAACTCTTGGCTAACTGCTGCGTCGATGAATGCGAATCAGCTACTACTAATAATACTGGACTCTGCAGTCAGTGCAGTGCAGTGCAGTGTGTCTTTGTTCTTATCGGTGTCAACGCGAGAAGGGGGGACGAACTGAACGCACATCCGAGTATCCGACTGCAACATGGACCCCCCCTGCGTTACATAACTCGCTGAAATGTGGGCCGAGATAGAAGGTGGGACCCACATGTCATTTTCGTTGGTAGAGATTTGGCCTGTGTACATAGGTTTGGTTTTGGCGATGAGAAAAACCGCTGCGGCCATCGAGAAGTCGGGGTGACGTGGCGAGATCGGCCACTGGCTTGGGCAAGATACGTGGGACCGGTCTTAATATTCGAGCATATCTCGAAGGAAGAAAATCCTATGCGACCAGGTCGTTCGCCCCTAGTTGCTGGACCAACTCGCCTGACTGACGCGTGGCAATACGAATTTCAAAGCAAACAATCCATTTCCTCTAGTTTCCAGTCGCCAAATCGCATGCTCGTTTCTCGTTGACGCCGAAGGCCGTAGTTCTCCTGCTCGCAGTGTAGCAGATGGATGGCGCTTGCTGCTCTCACCCAGCGGGCCGGGCCAACCTCGTCGGCGAATCGAACGGAACGCGCTGCTTTTCCTCGGTGGTTCGCGGCCAACCTCGTCGGCGAATCGAACGGAGCGCGCTGTAGGCTCCAAGCGTTCCGCAGCCAACCTCGTCGGCGAATAACCGCTGCTTTCCCCCGGCGTCCACAGCCACGTTCGCGGAATCGCGGCACACCGGTGGAGAAAATCTCTTGCTCCCTGTGACGCTCGCGGCACACCAGCATCGCCGGTGAACCGCGCCATCTGCTTACCCCAGCCGGCTGAGTCCAAGCTACTCGCCGATGGAAATTGAGGATTAGCTGCCTGTTTACACTGAGATTTGTTTTGCCACGCATCAGTCACGCGAGTTGGTCCAGCAACTAGAGACGAACGACCTGGTCTCATAGGATTTTCTTCCTATCTCGAAGGTTCTATCGGACGCTCTTCGTCGGAAACCGGGGAGCCAGCGCGGCGTAGAATTTCTTGCAACGTTTTCCTATGTTGATTGCTTGTTCCGTAGGACTGAACCTCATAGAATTTATTTTCTTCGGATTCCGGTGTATGACATTGCAAAGGCCCTATTTGATTCAAAAGATTTGTTTTGTAGGTTCAAATTCTTTGGAAAAAAATTTCTATGGTGGTTGTTTGGTTGATAGGACTGCATCACATAGGATTTATTACGAAGTAAATCCGCGTAATGGTTTCCATAGGAAATCTAAGATCCACTCATATCTCTTTTTCCAAAATCATTTACATTTTTTGTGATGGAACAACAAGATATTGTCTACTCTCGGCAATGTAAGAAGGTTCGTAAATTCACACTTTCGTCACGAAAAGCCGGTCCATTGACCGAATTTTGGTATGCCGGTGAAGGGTCAAATTCGATAAGACTAGTCACAATGGGAGTAACTTAGCTGTAACATCACACAAATCAAGACCATTTTGCTTATGTGCCATGTAATTAATGAGGAGAGATGTGTTTAGAGTAACTTAGCTAGTTACCGTAACATCACACTTATCAAGACAAAATGAGTCTACAGTGCAATAAATAAGATCTTATATGACATCACAATTATGTTACACCCCATTGTGAAGGTGGTAACATAGACTAGTAACATCACTATGTTACTAGTCTATGTTACTCCCCATTGTGACTAGTCTAATCATTCCATCTATTGATGGTGGGAAAATCAAAGGATCCATCATAACTCAATCCGTTTTAGCTCTGCTGCCGAATCAAAGAACCCCTAAAGGAATTCTAATATCCATTCAAATCTCTTTTGTAAGAATCCTTTACTTTTCCATTGATGCAGTCAATTAAACTGGGATACACTAGAAATCATGTAGGATTGGAATTGATATTCCTATGTGTATTGAATCAAAGAGGTCCTGATCATGGGCTCCCTCCTGGTGTCTCCGTGTCTTCCCTTCCACCACGTTTTTCATGTTCAGATCAGCACCATGTCCTCATGCCACGACAATTAGGCCATCTACTACAACGAAAAGTGAAGTGGCGATTATAAAAATCAACCAGCTTTCATGTGCTTATATTTACTAGTCATGCATGCTCACGCTAAATAATACGACGATGACACGTAGCGGTAGATAGTCGAGGCTGGCGAGCCTAGATTGAGATGGACACGAAGCCGAGTCGAGGGATGAGGTAAGCATTAGAAACATGGATGGAGCCAACCTGGATGTTATTTTCAAATTTTATCAAATTATTAGCCATCTAGGGCTTACTGAATTACTATCACAGGTCCACCCTAAATTCACACATTTTTATTCAATTGAAAATTCCCATATGCGTGTTTGCGAAGGGCGGCCTTGGCCTCCCGCCGTCAACAATACATGGATCTCCCTGCCTCGCCCTCCCCTTCTCCGCCACTGCCAAGTCACCCTTACACCTCACCATCTTCTCCAAGTATGTAAAGCCACAATAGGATGCCCCGGACGCATAGTTTAAAAAACCGGACCGGTCAGTGAACCGGTCAGGCGCCTGGTTCCGGTTTTGGTGGTCGGACCGCCGGTTCATCTGGTTCATTAGCGATAAAAAACCATGGTTTTTAATTAAAATTTAAGTATTTCTTGTAAAAAAAATTGAACGCACAAGGTATATATTGCGCGTACTTCAGTAACTAATCACGAAACAGACCCAACCCAAGTTGTATTGGGCCCTGCGTGGAATCCTTGGCCAAACAGGAGGTCGTGAGTTCGATTCCTGACATAGATTTCATTTTTTGGCCTGTTTTTGCTGTTTTCGACCGGTACCTATTAAAAAAACCGGCCAGATCGTCGGTTTCGGTTTTTTTCGGTCGGACCGCCGGTCCGGTCCGGTTTTTAAAACTATGCCCTGACGCACTTAGCTCTGCAACCAGTGCCCCGGAAGTGGAGCCTATGGAGATCCCGTCAATCTCCCCGCCCCCGCTACACCAGTATGACTCATAAATGCATTATGATACTTATTTAAGTGGTATGCAAAACACACCTAAAGAGCAAGCTGGCCATATATTAGCTATACAAACTTATCATAGAGGTCTTTGATTTTGGCATCTGTGAATGAATAGTCGCTACACCAATATGACTCATAAATTCATTATGATACTTATTTAAGTGGTATGCAAAACACACCTAAAGAGCAAGCTGGCCATATATTAGCTATACAAACTTATCATAGAGGTCTTTGATTTTGGCATATGTGAATGAATAGTCTAAATTATTGATTGAATAAGACGAGGAGGGTGCAAATACTACATACATACAATATAGGTAAAGTAAATGAATTTAGCACATCAAGCATATGAATCTTAAGGAAACTACATACATATAATTTAATTTAATAATTGCCGGACGAGCGTGCCACGTCTAATAAAACTTGTTTTAACACTAAGCCTCCATTGAATACTAAATTAGCCTCAAATACAATAATTATAGTAATGAAGTGATAAAGATACTTACTCCCTCCATTCCGGTTTATAGGATGCAATTCCAAAACCAAATATTTCCAAGAATAAGATGCAATTTAGACATTTAATGAGTAATTAGGAGAGAGAAAATGGAAGTCTACCAATGCATGCCCACCAATTTAGTCAATTAATGAGTAATTAGAAGAGAGGACCAATGCATGCACAACAATACGCTACTTAATGCACCAATAGTTAGCCACCTAGGTTGGAGATATTTGCTAAATACATCTTATAAACCGGAATAGAGGGAGTACTCAATGCTCAACAACATAGTGTGTCGTTGTTGTGTTGAAGTACGTGACAGGCACGGTCGTCACAACGCCCAAGAAAGCGGAGGACAACCGCTGTTATGTACCACATACACGTCGTGGAGGCAGCTGGTTGCACTCGTTTGTATGTTGTGCTCCAAGAGGTTCTCGACACTCAAGGAGCACAACGCTGCACAGAGGAGTAGAGACACCAGTAACGGGACAAATATTTTCGATCAGTTTACTTGATTACTCATAATATTTGGAAGTATGGACAATTTATAGAGTTAGTCGATATGAATGGAACATGAAGAACATAAGCCAAGAGAAAGGGGAGCATTGGCTATACAAATTGATCACATAGACCTTTGATTTTGTTATGTGTGCATTAGTACTCTAAAGTATAGATTGACAAACATGAGAGAGGGGGCAAGTGCCCCCCTCCACCAACAATATAGCTAAAATAAATAAAATTACAACATAAATAATAATATGAATCTTTATGAAACTACGTATATATAGAAACAATAATTAATAATGAATTACAATGATTTAACATCTTTTTCTGATAAAATCAGCTTGTTTTATCTACCGTTACATCTTACTATGTCAAAAATAATAATATTGGAACCATCTTTGTTACCATTTGTACTGCACCACTTCACGAAACAAGAAATCTACACCACTTAAGGCACTAGGGCAATTATTAACTACACACTAGTTTCATGTACTCTACGCCCATACTAACTTTGAAATTGTCATTTAGCACACTTTTATTTTTGAAACTATCACAGGAAAATCTCCCCACCGGAATACTCCGTATTACTGCAACCTGATGAACTGAATCTAAGTAATTTTTTTAAAAAACACGTTCAGATAGTTTGTCATGAACAAGGATGAGGATTAAAAGGCACACCACAACCTGGGCCTGATCCTTATGAACTGAATCTTTACATCTACCATATTTCATTACCAATGACTTGATGATCATGATGACCCGTATAAAGCTATAAATTCCTTATTTGTTCTTGGGTGGTAAAGTATTTTAAGGATTCTCAACGGCTGCATGAAACATGTTTGAGATCAAGAAACTAAAATAACCATGCTTTGTTCTTTGCTCATAACCAGGTTTTAGTGCATTAACCACATACACTGCATTTTTTGGACATGAAACTGTTAGAGTAGATTTGTGCATATTGTATTTTGCCCATATGTTAGGGGCCTTCCTGCATATTCACCTGTACATGTACTATATATATGTGGCCTTTGGCCCCCTGGTAATACAAGAAGTCTATTACCCTAACATGGTATCAGAGCCCTGGTTTTAGGGTCTCTTTTTCCTCATACCGTGCCGCCGCCGCCGTCGCGCCCCCGGCTCCTCGCCGCCGCGCCCCGGCCGCTGCCGTACCGAGCTCCCCGTCCCCATCCCTGCACGCGCCCGTCGTCGCTCCGGCCCGAGACGCTGCCGTCCCCGTGCTGCTCCTCCTTTCCCTGCACGCGCCCGTCGGCGCTCCCCGCATCGTCGCCGTTCCCGGCCGCCTCTGCTCTGGCGCGGCCGTCCCCGTCCGTGGCTGCCGTCGCCCTCCGTCGTCAGGTCGCCGTGGACCGCGCCGCCCTCCGCCGGAGCTCTCTGCCGGCGCCTCCGGCCGTCCCCGGCCGTCGCCTGTCTCTAGCCGCCCGCCCGCCGCCTTCTCCTGCCGTCGACCGTGCTCTGGTTCTCGTCCGCGTCTGGTTTTCGATTTCGATCTGATCCAGCGTTGACTCCGCAGTAAAAAAAAAAAAGAGAGAGAGAGATGTCTACCTCGTCGGGCTATGTTGCGATTCCTCGCTGCCCGATTATCTTTGATGGAGCGAATTACCCTGATTTCGCTAACTTCATGCGCGTCCACATGCGCGGTCTTCGTCTGTGGGGTGTGCTTTCTGGCGAGGTCCCCTGTCCGCCCCACCCCGTTGCTCCTTCGGTGCCTGTTGCACCGACGCCTACTGCCCTTGCCTCTGATGCTTCTCAGGAGGACAAGGATTCCGCCACTCGTGCTGATGCTCTTGCTATGACTGCTTATGACCGGCAGGTCCAGGACCATTCTGCTGCTGTTGCGACATACCGGCAGGATCTGACTGCCTACTCTCAGTGGATAGATGAGGATGCTCGTGCTGCTGCTGTTCTGACTTCCAGTGTCCTGCCTCAGTATGCTGCTGAGTTTATGGCTCTTCCCACTGCTGCTGCTCAGTGGGCCTTTCTTCGTCAGCGTTATCAGCCGTCTGGGGATGCTCTTTACCTGTCTGTGGTCCGCCAGGAGCATGCCCTTCAGCAGGGCGATTTGACTATTGATGAGTTCTACACTCAGAGTGCTGCTATTTGGCGTCAGCTTGATTCTCTTCGTACGCCTGTGTGTGCCACCTGTCCCTGCTGCTTGATTGTCGCGCCGACCTGGAGTTTCAGCGCGTCTTTGAGTTTTGTCGCGGCTCCGCAAGGAGTTTGAGCCACGCCGTGCACAGCTACATGCCCGTGGTCGTGTTCCGCTCTCTGAGGTCCTGTCTGAGCTTCGTGCTGAGGAGACTCGTCTTCGTGGTGCTGGTCTTCTGGAGGTTCCCTCTGTTCTTGCTGCTCGTGGTCCTCCTGTGCCGTCTGCTCGTGGTCCTGCTCCGCCACAGCCTCCGTCGCGGTCTTCAGTACCGCCGATACTACCTACTCCTCAGGTCCAGGGTCAGAGTCAGCCCCCGCAGTCTCGTGGTTCTCGTGGTCCTTGCACCTACTGTGGCAAGCCTGGCCATGATATTTCTGGCTGCTGGCAGAGGGATCCCAGCTTACGTCAGCAGTATCTTGCTCGTCGGAGGACTGGTTCTTCAGGATCTTCAGGCTCTTCAGGTTCTTCTGCTGCTGCACTGTCTGATCAGGACATTATCCGTGGTCTTCGTGGTCTGCTGCTGCTTCGGCTCTTCCTTGCCGGGTACTGCTGGTTCTGTGTCTGGTTCTTCTGGCAACACGCGACCACCACCTTCTACACAGTCAGGTATGTCATCCCCGTGGTATCTGGATTCTGGAGCTTCTTTTCATATGACTTCTGCGTCTTCTATTCTTTCTGCTCTTCGCTCTCTTATTTCTCCTGTTCGTGTTATCACGGCTGATGGTACCTCTCTTCCTGTTTCTAGTCGAGGCACCCTCTCTACTTCATCTTTCTCTGTTCCTGATGTTTCTCATGTCCCTAGCCTTAAGATGAACTTGTTTTCTGCTAGTCAGCTTACTGATTCTGGTTGTCGCGTCATTCTTGACGCTGATTCTTGTGCTGTTCAGGACCGTCGGACTCAGGCCCTGGTTGGAGCTGGCCCTCGTAGTCTTCAGTCTCCGGGGCTCTGGGAGTTAGACTGGCTTCGTGTTCCTTCCGCTGCTACTTCATCTGCCAGTTCTCCTGCGGTTGCTGCTTCTGTCACTGGCTCTTTCCAGCAGTGGCATCATCGGCTGGGTCACCTTTGTGGCTCCCGTTTATCGTCATTAGTTCGTCGAGGTCTTCTAGGGTCTGTTTCAGGAGATGTGTCTTTACATTCATGTCAGGGTTGTAGGTTAGGTAAACAGATTCAGCTTCCCTATCCTACTAGTGCGTCTGTATCTCAGCGACCTTTTGATTTAGTTCATTCAGATGTTTGGGGTCCGGCTCCCCTTCAGTCAAAGGGGGGTCATCGATACTATATTTTGTTCATTGATGATTTTTCTCGGTACACCTGGTTATTTTTTATGCGCTCTCGCAGTGAGGTTCTCTCCATTTATAAGCGCTTTGTTGCCATGGTTCGTACTCAGTATTCCACGCCTATTCGTGTCTTTCGTGCTGATTCTGCAGGTGAGTATATCTCTCAGCACTGCGTGGTGTTCTTGCTGAGGAGGGTACCCTTGCTCAGTTTTCGTGTCCCGGTGCCCATGCTCAAAATGGTGTCGCCGAACGTAAGCATCGTCATATTCTTGAGACTGCCCGTGCTATGATGATTGCTTCCTCTCTTCCGCCACATTTCTGGGCTGAGGCTGTCGCTACATCGACTTACCTCATTAACATTCAGCCCTCTGCTGCCCTTCAAGGTGGCATTCCTCTCGAGCGTCTTTCTGGTACCTCTCCAGATTACTCGGCTCTTCGTTTGTTTGGTTGCGCTTGCTATGTTCTTCTTCCTCCCCGCGAACGCACCAAACTGACCGCTCAGTCTGCTGAGTGTGTTTTCCTTGGGTACAGTGATGAGCATAAGGGCTACCGCTGTTGGGACCCTGTTGCTCGTCGGATGCGCATCTCTCGTGATGTCACGTTTGATGAGACGCGCTCCTTCTATCCTCGCCATACCTCTGGCACTTATCCGGTGGATGATATTTCTTTTCTCCTTTTTCCGGATTCACCTCCTGCTGTCTCTTCCCCATCTCCTAGTTCTCCATCTTCTACACCTGGTGCGCCTCCTCCATCTTCGGAGCCATCCTCTCCTCCGTCTAGTACCCCTAGTACTCCTCGTTCTCCTGCCTCGGCTCCTCCTTCTCCTATTCCTTCTTCCTCTTCTTCTGATGAGTCATCTTCTGCTGATGAGCCTTCCCATTCACGGCCTGTTCGTCAGCGTCGTCCTCCAGACCGTTATACTCCTAGTAAGTATGGTCTTTCTGTTGTCTCCGAGCCGACTTCTTATCGGGATGCTGAGCGTCATCCTGAGTGGCAGCTGGCCATGGCTGAGGAGATTGCTGCGCTTGAGCGCACTGGCACCTGGGATCTTGTTTCTCCCCCTTCAGGTGTTCGTCCTATCACGTGTAAGTGGGTCTATAAAATTAAGACCCGCTCTGATGGATCTCTCGAGCGCTATAAAGCGCGTCTTGTGGCTCGTGGCTTTCAGCAGGAGCACGGCCGAGACTATGACGAGACTTTTGCTCCTGTCGCTCATATGACCACTGTTCGTACTCTTCTTGCTGTTGCTTCTGTTCGACGCTGGTCTGTATCCCAGCTTGATGTTCAGAATGCTTTTCTTAATGGCGAGTTGAGTGAGGAGGTTTACATGCAGCCTCCTCCTGGGTATTCTGTTCCCGATGGGATGGTTTGTCGTCTTCGACGATCCTTATATGGTCTCAAACAGGCCCCTCGTGCCTGGTTTGAGCGTTTCTCCTCTGTGGTTATTGCCGCTGGCTTCTCTCCCAGTGCTCATGATCCAGCACTGTTTGTCTACACCTCTTCTCGGTGTCGGACCTTGTTGCTTCTCTATGTTGATGACATGATCATCACTGGTGATAACCCTGAGCACATTGCCTTTGTTAAGGCACGTCTACGTGAGCAGTTTCTCATGTCTGATCTTGGTCCTCTTCGCTACTTTCTTGGGATTGAGGTTTCTTCTACAGCCGATGGCTTCTTTATCTCCCAGGAAAAGTATATTCAGGATCTTCTTTCTCGGGCTGATCTTAGTGATGAGCGTACCGTTGAGACTCCTATGGAGCTTAATGTTAAGCTTCGATCCACTGATGGTGAGCCTCTTTCTGATCCCACACGTTATCGCCATCTTGTTGGGAGTCTTGTTTATCTCGCTGTCACTCGCCCTGATATCTCTTATCCCGTCCATATTCTGAGTCAGTTTGTCTCAGCTCCTACCACCGTTCACTATAGTCATCTCCTCCGTGTCCTTCGTTATCTTCGTGGCACGATTACTCGTCGTCTTTTCTTCCCTAGTTCCAGCTCTCTCCAGCTCCAGTGTTACTCGGATGCCACGTGGGCGAGTGATCCTACGGATCGTCGTTCACTTTCTGCTTACTGTGTGTTTCTTGGTGGTTCGCTTGTTGCTTGGAAGACGAAGAAACAGGTCGCGGTTTCCCGTTCGAGTGTTGAGGCTGAGCTGCGGGCTATGGCTTCGTTGATTGCTGAGGTGACCTGGTTACGGTGGTTGCTTGCAGATTTTGGGGTCTCTGTTACGACACCCACTCCACTTTTGTGTGACAGTACAGGTGCTATCAGTATTGCACGTGATCCGGTCAAGCATGAGCTGACCAAGCATATTGGTGTTGATGCTTTCTATACACGTGCTCAGGTGCAGGATCAGGTTGTTGCGCTTCACTATGTGCCTTCAGATTTGCAGCTGGCAGATTTCTTTACAAAGGCACAAACTCGAGCGCAACATGACTTCTTACTCTCCAAACTCAGTGTTGTGGATCCACCCTGAGTTTGAGGGGGGGTGTTAGAGTAGATTTGTGCATATTGTATTTTGCCCATATGTTAGGGGCCTTCCTGCATATTCACCTGTACATGTACTATATATATGTGGCCTTTGGCCCCCTGGTAATACAAGAAGTCTATTACCCTAACAGAAACAATAATTTGTTCCGTCACAATGTGGTAAGGCCATACACTATGTAGCGTCGATTCAATGCCAAAACCTATCAGCCTTGAATCTCTACGCATTTGTCTACAAGGTATTGGACCGCACCACTTCAGCCGTGAGGCCCTGCTAAGTTGCTAGGAGAAAAGGTTCCATTTTCTCCTCCTCATTCCTTTTTTAGAAAAGGGAATTTATTAATCCCAGCCTCTGCATCGAGTGATGCACACAGCCGCATTATTACAGAGTATATCGTATCTTAAAGATTACATCCTCAATAAATCACTAAGATTAAACAAGACTCCTCATTCCTGCATGTACACTAAACCATGCAATGCAGATTTAAAAAAAATTATCATGAGTCGAACTAACAAGCTGGTTTGCTTCAGTGCCCTACTATGTGTTGAACTGATCTAGTAAGTAGTGACCAGTTTAAATCACTTTTTTCACACATAATGGATGGTTTAAGAGCATCCTCAAGAGAAGGTACATAATTTGGCTACCAAAACAACTTTTAGTGCTCACACCCATTATAGCATGCAATTCGAACTACTAAAATGAAATTTCAAAACAATTAAATATATTAAATACATGAAACATGAAACAAATAGGTGATATAATTACTACATGAGCATACTTCTAAATTGGGAAAATACATAGTTTAAAACATAGCACTACATAATTCGAGTGATAAAGTTCTAAAACCACAAAAACCTAGCCAGACATAATAATCTAGGGAACACGGTTCTAATTTGATGAAACAAACTACTACACCAAAAACAGCCATGCTACATAGCAATAAATTAAACATACTAGTCCCGTAAGTGGTGACCTTCATTTTTACTCGTGTGTATAGCCTTTTATTGAAGTTTTAGTGCCGCTGCTTGGGCAATCACCCCCATCGGGGCGGACAGGTGTCTAGACGCACCGAATCATGAACTCGATTCATTTTCAGGGTTGGTGCACACACTTTTGGCATTGCTGGTGGAGATGTTCTAAGACTACCCATAGTGGGAGTAACTTCACTAGTAATATAGATGCCACCTAAGTAAAAAATTCTATGTGGCATGTAATTAATGAGGAGAGATGCAAATAGAGTGACTTAGCTAGTTACTTGTAATACTAGTAACATCACACTTTTCAAGAAAAAATGAGTCTATAGAGTAATAAATGAGACCATATATGACATCATCTCTTTGTTACTTTGCACTATGAATATAGTAACATAGTCTAGTAATATGTGTATGTTACTAGTTGAAGTTACTCCCCACTATGGCTAGTCTTAAGACGAGGCCTGACTCCTTTCTTGAAATTTGAAATAGTTCCTCACAATTTTCGTTCACTTCGTGCAAGAAAGCCACACCGACGAGCGAGTGACGTGGACACTTTTTCTTCATAAACACGTCCATAGTGCGCGTGGCCAAGAATTTGATTTTCCGATCATAATTATTTTCGTTTCGATGGGTGGAGGTACGCGGAAGGGTGTGACCGGGGATGTCCTCGAAGCAGGAGTAGCTTCCCCGACCGGAATCGATTGGAACACACGTTTCGATCGACAGTTTGAGTCGAACTCGGACTGAACCCTGCCGTACGCCATCAGGAGATTCCATAAGTATGCGGCCGGCCTGCACAAAGCTTTCGCTTGCTCTGCTTTCATGATGGGAGAGTCGCACCCCCGGCTAGCTCATTTTGTAGGAACCGATCTCTTCCGCAGGCCGTCGGTGACCGTAGTCCGGACTGCTCTTGAGGACCGCGAGCCGCCGCTGCTGCTGAGGCACAAGTTCTCGTGGAAGCACCTCCAGGACCCGGCCGACTCCGGCCGGCTCGAAGAATTCAACGTAGCCGTCCGAATGCTGGAGTCGGATCGTCATCATCACATGGAGAATCCTGTGGCGGCGAGGGACGGCGTCGAGCGGAAGAGGAAGGCCGGAAGAATCTGCCGCGAGGTTCTCCCGGTGCCGCCGGAGAAGGTGGGGCAGGTTGCCTCCCGGGTTGCTATGGCGGCGCGGCCGGGGATCGTCGACGCCGATATTGGTGGTGGCGGCGGCGGTCAGGAGAAGAAGGCGAAATTTCCCCGCGTGATCACCTTCGTCTTAGGGAAGAACCGCGATGGAGAAAACGGACGACATCGCGCGTCGTCGTCGCTGGAGAAGAAAGGTGGACGTGCGGGCGGTGACGTGGCCGCTTCCGCGTGTGCAAGGGTTTCGAACGACGACATTCGGTCGGTGTCCATCCCGGCACCGGCGGACTTCGGCGACGGCAACCGTGCTGATCTGGTCATCGGAGAGCATCGCCAGGTGTCTGCGCCCGCAAGCGGCAAGGTCTGCACCGGCGATCAAGAATCCGGTCCGAGTTCTTGTCCGGCGGTGACCTTCGTCAGCCGGGAGGGCATTGATGCGGAGAACGGACGAGAACGCGCGCGGCCGGCGAAGACCGATGGACGTACTGTTGACGTGGGGGCTTCAGGGTGTGCAGGGATTTCTAATCATGAAGACAATCGGTTGCTGTCCATGTCGGCACCGGCAGAAGTCGTCTTGGGCGACGGCGGTCACACCGATCTGGCCGTCGTAGAGCATCACGAGGTGTCTGCGCCGACAAGCGGCAAAGTCTGCGCTGACGATCAGGAAACCGGTCCTAGCTCTTCTGCTGAATCTTCCGTTGATCTGACGCCTTCGCCACGCACCGAGGCCTTGGAGGAGCACTCGCCCGCTTTCGCCAATGGCGCGAGAACCAAAAGCAACCTGAACAGTCCGTCAGAAGCGTATCTCCATGTGCCCGCGTCGGCAAGCGGCGATCACGTCGGGGCCGACAACCTAGATTCGGGCTCGAGCTCTCCGACTTCTTCAGATGGCTTCGTGCCTGCGGTGGCTGATGACACGGGCGGCAGCGACATCGACTTGTACATGCTCGGACAAAGTATAGCCATGGAGATGGATGAAGATGCCATAAGAGCGGAGGTGGCGAGGCAATTCGGCGCGGATCGGCAGCGGCGGCGGGCGGACAGGCGGCGGGCGCCGGTGGTGGCGGCGGCGCCGCCCCTCCGCTTCTCACTCCGGCTCTCTGACGAGGAGGCAATGGAGGATATTGCTGCCGTCTCTGTCCGCGAGGAGGTCGAACGAGAGGCGCCGGCGGGGCAGGGTAACAGAAAACGACGTCGAGGAGGCTAATGGTAGTACTTCCCAGTGCCAAAGAAGTTAGCGAGCGCCGCGCTGCCGGCGAACATTCTAACTTCGCACGAAGCTTCGACGGCGGTGCCGAGTCTCCAGTTTTTTCGGTGCTAGCCAACCAGGGACGACGAGGGATCACGCGACAAGACCATCATCGGTTAGTCGACATCATCATCTGAAATCGCCAGTACTATGAGCAAATCAAGAAGCTCTGGCTGCACAGGTTCAGACTTTCCATCTTCGGGATGCAAACTTTTTATGTTTGTTCTTTCAATTCCTTTCTCATAGAGACAAATCTTTCAGTTACAGTAAGCCTGGCCTCTTATGTACAAACAGGACTACAGTTAGCATTTTCACTGAATGATTGTCTTAGATTTCAGCTTGCTATGTTCTTAGATCCACTTTTTCTCCGCTAAACAAATTGCGTACTCGTAGCCATGACAAACGTGTATACGATGCATGGAAGCAAACAGATGGCCTGGGACAATAGCACTCCACTCCATCAGGCTCTGATTGTCCCGTTAACATTTCTGAAACTTCAGTCCGCTATAAACCTGAAAGTTTACAGTCTGACTAACAGCATGGAAAGTGTGTTCGGACGATATACCTCTAAAAAAGGAATATGTATTTGGAAATCATTTCACAATGGACTCGTTAAAGCAACCAAAAATGGTTTTCCAAAGACTGATCCATCGAGAATTCATATTCTTCATTGACTCATAGAATTTTTATGATGCTTAGTTGACTGATCTTAACTTCTTAACTCGCCGATTAATGAGCTCCAAGTTATGGTCAACATTTTCATTTATTTCCAGTTATGTTGGTTTGTTTCCATGTTTTTGTTTGAAACTTGAATGTAGGTACCATTGCTCAATGAACATTTAGTCGACTGAGCCCTAGCAGCTTTAAATATTGGGTCCGATTGCTCCCCAAATGATTCAAATTTGTTTACAATGCAGTAAAAGAACACACACAAAAAGACATTCGCAACAACTGTGGGAAATTGAACACCAAAAACATATCCGGTGACAAAAAATATGACTTCCGTATTTTAAATAGGCAATTACTAGTATATTCGAAGCACAAAAATACCAAAATAAATTATCAAAACATATTGTAGTAATGGAAAAATTGTTTTGCACATTTTAGTACAGTGTTGCACATGTTATATTCAAAGTGAAGCCAACCTTAAAAAACAAAAGTTAAAGTAAGAGAAAACCGTGCACATTACAAATAAAACAATTGTATGTTTTAAAATGTGCAGTTCATGTACATATAAAATGTGTCCCCACACAACTCCTCCTCACTTTCGTTGGGCAGTGCTAGCCCATGTGAGATGCCGCAGGGCCGCCTTGTTCATCGCCTCACTGGACGTTGAGGTCATCATGGTTGAGGATCCATCACCATTGCCCATGCTACTCCACCGTGGGACCCACGCGCCAGTGACATGGGGCGGTTGGTCGCGAGCGGCGAGCCGCCCTGAGCACACCCAAAGCTCCGTCCAAGCCCATTTCGTTAGTCCGCCGAGTGAGTCAGACCAAAGCGAGCTAAGCAAGAGCAATCAGAAGCGTGGTCAGACCAAGTCGACGTGTGGCTAGACTTAGGTGGCACGACGTCTCTGAGTTGTAAGGGCAACTCGAATAACACTGCCCCATTCTGGAAGCTAAATGGGTCGGTTTCGATCCATTTGGGGTGCCGCAGATGTCTCGCCACGAAGGGAGCCCATTTGTGCCAGTCTTGCTGGTTTTTGCCCATTTTCACTGTTGTGCCCATTTTGATAGATGCAAATGATTACAAATAAATCACAATTACTTGACAATTGAAGTTTAGCCGCCCGGACAGACATGATAGTATATAAAAGAGATCGCAAATGGCACATAGTTAATACAAACACATTATATCATGCGAGAAATATCGAGCGATCAAGCATCTCGATATGTGGTCATCTTCATCCCCTTTCCGTAACATCTTGCCACTGGGTCCATGAGGCTCCAGTCGTATCTCCTCAGTGAGTATCTTGATCTCTACTTCCTTGGCCCATGATCGGGCTCTAGCTCAATGTTAAAGCCACCCTCTTGTTGATTGATACACCATCTTCTCGCTCACAGTCATTGTTCATGTCGGCCATGACACAATCATCAATAGTAGGTCTAGACATTAATCAGAATAATCGCTCACGGTTGAACAAACAAGGCAACACACAATACAAAATACCCATGTTGGGTTCATCTTTTTGTTCACTGTAGGAGGGCTCACTGGAATAGTTCTCGCAAAATTTGGGCTAGACATTGCTCTACATGATACTTATTATGTGGTTGCACATTTCCATTATGCACTTTCTATGGGAGTCGTTTTTGCTTTTTTTGCTGGATTTTACTATTGGGTGGGTAAAATCTTTGGTCGGACATATCTTGAAACTTCCCTTTGGGACCAGGATCTGACGAGGAAGTGAGAGAGGGGACACCAAACATAGTTGTGTACCATTGCCCCAATCCAATGGACTATGTCATACAGGGTGGAACCCTTGGAGGTTGGGACAGAAAGAAAGGAGGTTTTGCTTCCTTTGAGCTACCAAACTCTTTCGTCAGGTGTGGGTCAAGCTCCCTCATTATTGCTTGACTTCCCCTTTTGGGGAAGGTGGACTAGGACTTAAGTAAGGGAGAGGACAACCCATGTTTCTGGCTTACCTTCAATGAGTGAGTGCTATTCCCATTCCTTACTTTGATCCGACCCAAAAACTGCATATACGATTGAAAACATCCGCGTTGGCCAACGTTGGTGCCGACACTTCAAGGAATAGCTTGGGGGCGTCGGGAAGCTTGCCGGGGGGTGGGATCACTCGAGAATGCATTCCATCATCGGTGATTCAGCGTCCACAGATCAAGATGGAGCACTTCGGGGACAATTGGCACATATTCGCCAATCTCTGACGACCTGTCACGAGCGAGGAGGTGGAAAATGGCTTCTTGCTCCGGGAGCAACGCCCGCTTTAGAGTGAGAAAAATTATACAGACTAGCAAAATGCCCGTGCGTTGCAATGGGTATAAAAAATCATTATGATCTTTAATTCCTAAAAACATTATAATTTTGTTAATCAACTTTTGGTAGAAAAAACGCTGTCACGACACAAATTTTGCCCCAAGCCAATCGACGTAGAATAATTTTATATTTATTCTAGCCAGATGAACATCAAGTTTTCGGAATAGTTAAAAAGTGTCTCGATGTGTGTGAGAAATATATATTGATATATGCTTGTCCATGATAACTTCATATAAATTTCTCTAGCATGACCTCTCTTGGTATGGGTCAGATGTTGTGGGTCCAATTTATCTGAATTTGTTACTATATTCCTGAGGTTTTAGTTGAATTAACATATGATTTTGAAGAGAGCTATATATACCACATCATTAAAAATGAAGCAAGGCATGTGATGGGTGACACATTTGGTTTATCATATTGTATACATATATGTATGTAGTCAGTTTCATGCACCCCAAGCATCTGTATCAGATGCCGCTAAGTTAGGTCTTATTTTAGGGGACATCTAGACTATTGCAGTTGGAGGGCAAAGCAAACCAAATAGAGAGGACAAAAAAGTACACAACCATTTAATTATGAAAGCCATTGAACAAATCAACAGGAGGCGGTTCAAACTCACAGTGGCGTATATGTCACGTAAAGATGACATTTCTCGGTTTATATGAAAAGAAACTACAGGTCAGTTGACAGTATAATTGGGTTCACTAAGAAATGAATTACTAATTTTACACTTGTATGTACTATGCATCTTTTTCTTGGCAGAAGACACAGCGTTGTTTTTTTTTTTTTTTGCGGAGGAAGAAGAACATTACATCGGAAACATAACAGAAAGGACCCCAACAAGCACAAAATTACAAACCCGTCCTTCTGCACGTTGACCACGTCGTCGACCCGCCATTGCCGTCGGTGGCGCGCCGTCGCCGCTGCCTCCCTTGAAGCCTTGGATCGGAGGCAGTCCCCAGGCGAGCGGGAAGTCGCCGAGCGCCGGTCCCGAAGAACCTACACCGTCGAGCGCCGCCGCGGACGATCCGATGCGCTGCATCTCCTTCTTCAAGAACTTGATGCGGAAGCTCCGCCGCCCTCGGAGCCAACCATGGGGAGCTCGCCCACGGCACCTCCGTAGAGATGCGAGGACGAGGGTGGCGGCGGATCGAGGTCGAGGCTCCGCAGAGCGTCGACGCCGGAGAGGAGATCCGCCACCTGCAAACACCGACCGCCACGCCTCCACCTCCAGAACGCCGGCGATCTGACACCTAAGAACTTCTACACACTGTACAGGTCGCGAGACGGGGATTCCCCGGCCTCCCGCCGCCGAGGCGGCCGGCGGAGGCCGAGGAATCCGGCGAATCTGCGCCGGAGAGGTGAAGAACTCGGTGGATCGAAAAATCGCCTCCTTTTTTACTGTAGACGGGGAGGAGAGTCCAAGGTCTGTTTCGTAGACACAGCGTTGTTAGTCCTGAAGATTCAGCCGAGCTATGCACATGCACTAAACATTTAGACATTCTAAGGGAAAAACGGATCAGAAATAAACACACAATCAGACCAGGAGCTAGCACCAACCAGGCAGCGTCAAGGATGATGAAGCCACTGCGCAGGTCTTCGGGGTACACAAGGGTGATGCTGGTGGTTGATGAGTATGCAAATTATTTAGAGAAAGCAGGAGATCAACGGACCATGTTAAAAAACTCAAGCTGTTACCTCGCACTCCACTGTCCACCATATCAAAGAGCAGCCTTGCGACCTCAGTCTAGTCGGTTAAAAATTTCTGATACCCATACATAAGAGGAGTCTACGAACTTATGTTGGGAATTTCATCGAACACATTCCCTGCATCCGAATCTCATGGAACCTTGCAAACGGCCCAGCAACGCAGGGCAGGGTGGGAGGAGAAGACGGAACAGGCTACAGGCACAGCAGCGCGCAGGGGTAGCCGTTCCTATGCACAGCGTCACCGCCTTCAGTCGTCGCCCGCGGCGGCCGAACGGAGCCCCACTCCCACCCGCTCTCCGGAGGTCGTCCCGTCAACCTGGGGTGGTGGTGCCGGTTTCCTCTGCATTCCTCCGACTGATCCACCCCGCGAGGTCCATGTCCATCCATCTTGCCGCCAGGGATAAGCAGAGGAGGGAGGGGGTTGGGTGTAGATGGGTGGTTCGGGTTGAGGAACGATGAATCGTGTGTACGTGGTTGTCCTGGAATCCTCGTCCTCAAGAATTCGGCCTTTCTCGGAGATTGGTCGTGGCCGACGGGGAATACCCTCGGCGGCGCGGCGCTCCAGCGGCAGATGGACGGAGATGGGTGGGCGCCGGCGCTGGGTCCTTGCCGGGGGGTGGGAACACCCGAGAACGCATTCCATCATCGGTGATTCAGCGTCCACAGATCAAGATGGAGCACTTCGGGGACAATTGGCACATATTCGCCAATCTCTGACGACCTGTCACGAGCGAGGAGGTGGAAAATGGCTTCTTGCTCCGGGAGCAACGCCCACTTCAGGTGAGAAAAATTATACAGATTGCCGTTACAAATATATTATTAGTCCAGTTGAGAAAATAGTGGAAATCAAAGCCTAAATTGGTCGAACCGAAAACACCAAGAAAATATATATAGTTCTAATATCGCAATACTATGTGTGAGCACAAAAAATTGGCGAAGAAACAATGAAAAATATATTTAGATGGAAGAAATAGGATTTCGCCCCGCTATATTAATATAGCAACCACCCGATACAAGATTGATACCGCTGCTGGGCAAACACATCACATCACGCCCAAAAGAAAAGGAACAGAAAAAAGAAAAGACAACAAAGCCGACATTGGCGGATCAACGAAAACACAAGAGACTCGCAACCGCTGCGTCCTCTCCGACAAAGTCCCACCACTAATCTAGCACTCCGAATCGCCGCGTACCAAGCAACACCTCCAAGAAGGAAAACAACGACGCCGTTGCTGCTGCCCGGACTGGTCTTAGGGTTTCCCCTGGTACGCTAAAGGTAGTGGGGAAGAGGTACCCCGACGCCCTCCAGGAAGGAACAACAACACCCACAGGCGTCACTGCGTCGGTGTCAAGATGACAGAGATTTCTCCCGACCCCCAAAAAACCACATCCCTTGACAATCTGAAGCGCTCCACCTATCACGTCACCCACCAACAAACGCCACCACGGAATTGAGGTCTCCAATGTCGTATCACCAGGCAAACACTACACGACCGGTCGAACTAAGAAGAACCCGCCGTAGACAGAGCGACAGTACCACATCCACGTGGGAGGGATCAACCTCCACCGCCATAGACGGTAACCGACCGGACGCAGCGCACAGGAGCACACCAAGCCACATTGGAGCCGGAGGGCGGCCGCAGCACAGCCAGCTGGAGGACTACCTCCACCGCCATCGGCGGGTGCCGACCGGACGCGGTAGCAGAGACACACCAGGCTGGTCAAGCCCGGCCGGCCCCTGGAAGGGTCCGTGAAGTCTCCGCCACCACGCTGCTGCACGTAGGCCGACGCCGCTGCTACCCTCAAGATCGACACCAAAGGCCCGGCCGGAACCAAACGGGTCCGCGAAGCTCCCAGCGCCACGCTGCAGAAGACGTGTCGTCGTCGCCGCCACTCCGTCACAAGCATCGCCCCTTAGTCAAACCGGGTAGTTGGGGTCGAGTTGGGCCCACACTGACCCAGATCGGGCCCAAAAGGGCCCAGATCTGGGCCTGCAGGGCCTGGCCAAACCCTAGCCACCCGCACCACCCACTAGCAGCGCCGCCGCTGCGCTCACCTCCGGCAGCAGGGAGGAATTCGTGTAGCTCAGCCGCCGCGAAGGCCGCCGTCGTCACACCGCCTCCCGGCCAAAACACCGAGCCGCCGCTGGGCCGAGGAGCACCGACGCCATGAGGTAGAACCCTGCCTCCACCCTACCCGGCGCGGGGAATGACGGGCCACCGCCGCCGGCGTTGCGCGGGCTGCGCCCGGCAGCCTCTGTCGACGGCGGCGACAGGAGGGGGAGAAGATGGGGTCGGGGGAGACGGGAGCTGCAGGGGCGCGCGCCGCCGCCGCGTGGGGGCGGCGGGCACGCGCGAGAGGAGGAGAGGCGGGGGCTGGGGCGGGGTGGCGCCGCCGCCGGCGGTGGAACCCTAGGCGCGGGTCGGGGTCGGGGTCGAGAGGCGCGGGACGGGGTTCCAGGGGTCGGATATCCGGGGTTCCAGGGGTTGCAGACGAAAGCTGTATGGCTCAGTTACTACTTTTGGGTTCCAGGGGAGAAGAATATCTAAAAATATATTTAGATAGTGATTGGGCTACAATGTTTCATGTTATTTAAAGTGTCTGCCTAATAGTCCACTAACATCTACGGTGTAAAATCCAATTTAATCTTATACGGAGTAATATCTGTTGGCCTAATTGTTTACGCTTTTTTTCCCTTTCTTTCCCCGCAAAAACGAGACGTGCCGCCGAGAGACCGCGTGTTCCAGGCTTCCAGCCCCTGCACGTGTCTCCCCGTTGCCTCCTCCTGTACGTTTTAGACTTTTTTCGAAGAGAAGTCCTTCCCAGATACGATTGCCGTACTCGAGTCAAACTGGAGCGTGTGTCGGACATACCGCCCCACATCCCCGATCGGGCACAAACGAGGCCGGCCGTTCTCTGCTCCACAGCACGTAGCGCGGAAACAATGATGGAAGAGGTCCACCGGGGAATCCATTTAGTTGGAACCGATCTGCTCGCCAGGACGTCGCCGTCGTCCGCTCCATCGCCGCCGGCTGCTCAGCTTGTGCGCGCTCACAACAGGAAGCCGTCGCTGCTGCTAAGCCATCGGATCGTCTGGAAGTACCACCAGGAGCCACGGGATTCCACGCGCCTGGAAGAATTCAACACCGTTGTCCGTGATCGTGTGGCCTCTACGTCGGCCGGCGCCGGCGGAGGGGAGAGGACGGTCGGAATGAGCAGCCAGGTGGTGGCACCCGTCGTGCATCAGAAAACGGGCCAGCTTGTTTCTGTCGTCGCCGATACTGAAACTGAAGGTCATCAGGAGCTCGCGGATTCTGCCCGTCCCGGAGAATTACATGTCGACCGCGACAACATCCGCTCCGATCACATGCTTTGTGCGCGAGTTCTTCCGGCGGCAGAGGCGATCGCCTTGGCCGGTGTCAGCCGCAGCGCCCGTGACGAGGCGAACCAACACGAAGTCAAGCTGGCGCCGGAGATCAAGGAGGCTGTTCCCGTCGCGCCAAGGTCTCTAAATGTCGCCATCAGTTCGCCGTCCACGGCGCCACCGGTAGACGTCATCCCCGGCGAAGACGACCAGGCCGTCAGAACGCATCTTCAGGTGCCCGCGCAAGAAACCAGTCTGGATATTCCCTTGGATCCGGCGGCGTCCTCGTCGTGTAGCTCCAGCGACAAAGATGGCGATGACGATCTGTACAACCTGGGAGTGAAGGCAGCCATGGCGATGGACACGGAGGCGTTGCAATCCGAGGTGGCCAGGTATTTCCGCCGGCAGGCCAAGCGGGAACAGAGGCCGCAGCGGCGAGCGGCGACACAGATGAACGCCGCGCCGAATCCGGCGCCGCCCGTGGAATTCTCCCTCCGTCTCTCCGATGAGGAGGCAATGGAAGACGTGGCGGCGGTCGCCGTCGCCAAGAACGTCAACTTCGAGGCTGATGTGCCTGGGCGCAATGCAAAACGTCGTCGAAGTTGATACGGTTTACTGCTTATTGCAAAAGATGATGAGTTGCGCGGTGTGGACTGTTCTACTGCCCGGTCATCGCATTGCCCTGTACTACCGTTGTGTTCTGTTCTTGGCCAAAAACAGACAAAATGATGAAGAGCGCCTTTTCTTCGCCATGTGTGGTCGTCAGGTTAATTCTGCTTTTTTCGTACTGATTGTTTGTCTTTTTTTGAGAGAGAGAGCTTGATTGTTTGTCCTTGGAATAGTATTGCATTCGCCTCTCCGACATGAATACTTTCCGGAACAGAATAGTAAATCTACTCTGTTGTGTTGCAGCAATCACCAGTTCTTGTGTTTGTGCTTCAAGATTAGTGTGATCAATGCTGCATTTTCAGCTTACTGGCATAAGGGTATTTGACTATTTGGCTTTAGCTCCATTTTTAGGTTACATACATGCATTATAATGATTAAAGAAGGCATTGGCAGCCCTACTAAAACCCTAGTACAAGAATAAAAACATCTTCTTGCATGGCTCAAGATTTATTGTGATCAAGGCTGGAATTTTTTTTTTGAGGAAGGATCCAATTTATAAAAAGGAAGCTCAGCACTTTACATACAGGTCCCCAACGAAACAGAAAAAACAAGGAAACCCAAGGAAAAGTGCAGAAAGCACCCTGAAGCAGCGTGAAGAAACTCGATTGGATCCTCAGCCGCACCCAGAACTCCTAGTCGCCGGCGACGACGCCGTACCACCGTCCGCCGAGAAGAAGGCACACCCACACGTTGTAGAAGGCCGCAAAATCCATCCACCGCGAAGCACCGGAATCTGACCTCGATGAACGACCACGGCCGCAGCGCCATCTTCCCACCTCCACCCAACTTCCAGCCGCGACGCCGGCGACCAAGACCACCAGCACCAACACCACACCACCACCAGAGCCCACTCCCCTCACCACCACGGCAGGCCAGAGCAGAAGCACCAGAGGAGACCAGCCGCACCACCTGCAACAAAAACGGGAGCCCGACCACTTCCAGCTTCTCCCCTCGCCGCCACGGCCGGCCGGAGAAGCAAGGGAGGAGGAGAGCGCCTGACGCAGCTTCACGGCCTCCCCGGCACCGAGGCCGGAACGGAGAAAGGAGGGGAAGCACCACGCCCACCACACCGACGCCACCATCTCCGTCTTCGGCAACGCCGTCCGGGCACGCACACCTAACACCTACACCTAACTATACACGCACGGCAGCCTCCGGAGCTCCCCCCTACCTCACAGCGCCTGAACGGCGGCCGGAGGCAGAGGGGAGCGGCGGATTCACCGGCGGGAGCAAGCACGCGCGCGGTCGCCTCCTTTTCCGCCTCTCTACACTGTAGCGGAGCGGATAAGGAAGGGGGAGAGGGGTCTCTTTGAGGCTGCTTCTCGTTCTCCCGTGAATAATGTATGGTCATATCAAGGCTGGATTTTCAGCTTCCTGTCATAAGTGTATTTAGTTTTAGCGCCATTTTTAGGTGGCATACAATTTACTACACTAATCTGAGTTTTTTTTGAGTAACTGGTTTTTTAGATATAAGGCACTCCGTGCCCGGCTTTAAATTAATAAAGCCCCCCTTTGAGTAACCGGTACTCCGTTCCTAGCTACTCAAAGGGTGCAAGAGTAGCTAGGAACTCTTGCCTTTTCATTAAGAGGGAGGGAAACTTGCCTATGGCAAGATGGTTAGGAGGGTGGTTATACCCCCAACCCACCAGAGTTCAAACCACAGGTTTGACGCTGGTGTCTCTCATTTAAGGCGGAATATTGTTCAGTGGGAGACGACGTTCCCGTCGACAGCGAGGCGTCCGTGGTGACTTCGTCAATCTCAAGACTCGACCCGCCGACTCGGTCTCTCGGAGGTGCTCATAGGGGTAGGGTGTGCGTGCGTGCGTTCATAGAGGTGAGTGTGTGCGCGTGTATATGAGCGCTTGCGTTATACTGTGTTTAGCACACAAAAAAAAGAGGGAGGGAAATCAAACCAAGTACAGAGAGGGCATGTTTTGGAAAGGAAAACCATGCCGAAAACACCGTGCAAACAAAGCAAAACTAATCAACACTAATCCGGTTCTTGGGGAATCACGTGTTGTAGCCAGTCAAAGGCTCTGGGATCTATTTATTTCCTTTATCTTGCTTTTTTTCAAAATTTGAGCACGTTAACAACTTCCCCAAAACTGAAGAACTAAAGAACACTAGTAATGATTTAAGTAGGCTTTGGTAGCCCTACTAAAACCCTAGTACAAGAAGAAAATCATCTTCTTGCCTGCCTGGGATTCCCCAATTAATTTTCGTTAACATAATGCTGGCTTAAGGGGAGAGATCCAGCAGTAGCGCCATGCATAGTGAATAACTGACCAACCAAATCGGTCAATCACTCAAGATCGATGGATGAATCAGGCGCTCCTCTCCATCATCTCGCAGAACCTCTTGAAGGACTCGAGCTTCTGCAGCTTGAGCTGCTTGTGGATCCGGCGGATGAAGACGTCGGCGACGTGGTCGATCTCGTCCTCCAGCTTGAACTCAGCGCCGTCGCCCTCCTTCTCCTTGGCGTCGCGCACCACGTCGATGACCGACCCCGGCGCGTTCACCAGCTCGTCGTCGTCGTCGTCTTCATGGCGGAAGAGGGAGTGCGTGAGGTACTCGTCGTCGCTGTCCTCCTCTTCCTCCTCCTTCTCCTGGGCGTCGTCGACGTCGCGCTCTGTCACGTAGCTCGGCGCGGTGTAGAGCACGATGGACTTCTTGCTGCCCTCGTCGCCGTCTTCTTGCTGGGAGGTGCTCGCGGGGTCGTTGCGTGGGCCGTCGTGCTCGTGCTGTCCGCCCATGATGGCGTGGATCTTGTGGTTGATGGCGCTGACGAGGAGCTTCTTGTTGCGGAGGATGCCGAGGACGAGGAGGCGCGTCTTGAGGGTGCTCGTCTTGGCGCGCACCGCCGTGGACTTGGCCTTCACCACGGCCACGATGGTGGACAGCATCTGCTTTAGGAAGGTGGACGCCTTGCTCTTCATCTTACTTAGCCCAGGCAAACTTGCAGCGACTAAGCTGTCAGCTGTGCGCGCCGGGAGATTATTGGGGGTGTAGCTAGCTCTGGGGTGGTTTAGAACTTAGAAGTGGTTGTACAGTGTAAGGTGTGTGTGTAGTTGATGCTTGGACATGGAGTTTTTCCAGTGGCATGCCATGGGTATATATAGCAGAGGAACCGGCCGGGGTGGTGGTGAGGAAGACGAAGTTGATGTCCTGGCTAGTAGAAGTTTCAGCATCACACGAAAGCAGGTTTGCAATTACGCTAAGGAATGGGCATCAAGCGAAAAACAAATGGGCCTCTAAAGCAAAAGTGACTAGACATAGTGATGGTGGGCAAGAAATGCATGCATGCAAAAGTATAGAGATTGAGAGACCATAGATGAGAGAGTAAAAGTTGATCGATCCATCGATGCGTGGTGTGGTTTGTGTCATTTATATATTTGAAAATAACTAAAAGAGAAGGCCGGCGCGGCTCGTGCGCCACAGTTGTCAAATGTTTTGGGGGCCCCTTTCCTTTCAAAGGAAAAGCTTTAGCTTCTTTTATCAGCAGTCCATGTCTCGTAGATTGATTGAGTAGTTTCAATTCCTTGATTGTGTAAGAAAGTTCACGGTGAGGTGTACAGCTAGCGGTTGATACATTACAATTTCGCAAGGCTTTTGCATGCACTTTAGCCGTAAGTAGTGCGCTCATTGTGAGCGAGAGGGACTCGTGTTGTGGCTAGCTTAGCTAGTTTCCGATATGCATGTGCATGTTTCCGGTTGCTGAGTGAGAACCTCGCGGACGTTGTTGCAGCGACAGCTAGCTAGAAGAGAGTTGCATATATACTTACGTGGAGATCTTACGACCATTCGATCGTAAATGCCGTGTCAAGGTAAGTATTTACTAGGAGTGACTAGTTCTTGGTCAAACGAGAATTAGCTTAACTGAAAATTTCTCAGTCAACCCAACTGTAACTTGTAAAAAAACCACTTGAAACCCACTTGCAATTACAACTCACGTGACGCGCGAATCACGATGAAATTGAACGTCTCCGGTGGTGACCTACTTCTAATCTAACTCTGGCCGACTGAGAACTATAGCAAAAACACTTGTTTTTTTCGGTTGTTTAATCTCATCTAGCTCGGACGTCAGAGTGCGTGCCGAACCGAACATTCATCGGAGAGAAGGTGCCGGTGTGTGTTGCTTCAGCTGGAACAGCTAGCATGTGCTCAAAAGCCTTTCCATAATCACAAACAGTGGGAGGACTAAATTAATTAACCAGCCTCTCTTCTAAGACTAACGTACGTCTGATGATCTCGTGTATCCGCATGTGGGAATCCTTCGCCGCTAAGGAAGGAAGGCAAGCTCCTGGTTTACCTTGGTCCGAAACCGAAAAGCATCAAACGCATCGCGTGTATCTCCCGAAACCGAGCTGTCGAATCCACTCGGCCGCATGCATGAGACCACACGGACCACCGCATGTATCTCCCGGGACCCCGGTTTCCACTCTGTCCACTGCTGCAAATGCAAGTGGCCGGGATCTCAGAACAAGAACAGCTAGCACCGACCACGCATAGTTTGCCGATCGACGATAAAGCTTAGAGAAAAAAAAACTTAGCGGAATCAAAGTGAGCTGCTACACACCGCTCGAGAATTTAACAACCAAAGATCATGCGTTTTATCGTCACTGTGGCGGCGCAATCTTTAAACATTTTTCAGGTTGTCGTCGACGGCTCATTGCCTAGTTTGCTCAATCACGTTTTCCTTTCATTTCACTTACGTTCTCCTTTCATTCCATGTTTGTTGCGCAGATTGCTAGGGTGATTTGATAGTGAGATTTGTATGGCGCGTGGTCGTTTAGGCGTCACATAATTTGGAATTTCTACACTCGCCGGTGGTAGAAATTTGCAGTCTTTTAGCAATTCCTTTGCTCTGATGACAGAGTTGCATGTTTACTACTCACTCCGTTCGAAAAAGGATGTCTAGCTCATTTTTGTGACATCATTTTTCGAATAAAAGGAGTAGATCATATCAAGTCGACTTTGTTGAGACATTTCCTTCGAGTCGACGGCAGTACCACTCGCCAATGGTTTTACATTTATACCGTAAACAATAGCTCACAACTCGTACAGGTAGGTCCTGTTAGAATACGTGTATTCATAAGAGTTAGAGATAGACTAGTATTAGACTTTCTTGTACTCCAAGTTTACCTCTCTCCTTGTACCACTATATATACCCCATGAGGGTCAAATCAATACACAACGAAATATTAGGGTTCTACAATTTCACATGGTATCAGAGCCAAGAGGTCTCGAGTTCGAGACCCCGCTCACGCGGATAAAAAAAAAGATCCTGCGACCCGCTCCTATCCCACGCTAAGGACTAAAATAGACTAGACGTGAGGGGGAGTGTTGAATATAAATATATTGCCTACCCCTTTCCATCAGTTCGGACTTATGGATAGATGGCTAGTGCATACAATTCTATATGGTATCAGAGCGGTTTGTCTCACGACGCCGATCCTAGGTCTTCCACCACTTCCGCATCGCGCGCCGCCCCCGGGGAGATCAATCTCCTCGGGGGCGCGGCACCCGGTCTCGATCAAGCATCAGATCGGTTCTTTAGATTAGATTCAGTTTCGAAATTATATTCCCGTAGATTAGATCAGCTAGCCACGAATAAAAACCCTTGATCGATCCCCTCGTTTTCCGGTGAAAATTAGCGCAGAATTGGAGCTTTGGCACAATCCGATCTGCACCGCTTCCGCCGTCTTCTCCCCTCCGTCATCATCGACTGCGTCTCTGATGGTCTCTCCTCTCACTCCGTCATCATCGACTGCGTCTCTGATGGTCTCTCCGTCATCATCGACTGCGTTAAACGCCGAACCTAGCCCGGTCAGCATGTAATCAATGACCTCGTCATCGCGGTCGCCCTCGACCACAGCAACTTCATGCTATGGAGGGCTCTATCCCTCCCCAACTTCACCGGAGTTCGCCTCCATGGTTTCCTCGATGGCACGGCAAAGGCGTCGTCGCCGACCGTGACGACAGGCACCGGCGATGCTGCTCGGACCTTGTCCAACCCCGAGTACGAGCAGTGGTGCACCCTCGACCAGAAGGTCCTCGGGCATCTCCTCGGATCCATGCACATGGAGATCTCAGCCCAGTTGATCGGCTGCAAGACGGCTGCTGCGGCATGGGCAGCCGTGCATGCCATGTTCGGCGCGCAGAAGAGCGCCGGTGTTCGGAATCTCCGGCGTCAGATCCAGGCACTACGGAAGGGGGACAGACCCGCTGGCGAGTATATGCAGAAGGTGAAGGCACTTGCCGACGCCATGGCCGCTGCCGGCTCTCCACTTCGCGATGACGAGGTCATTGATTACATGCTGACCGGGCTAGGTTCAGCGTTTAACCCCATCGCCGCCTTGATGAACTTTGCGGTCGCCCCGGTCACGCTCACCGCGTTCTACTCTAGTGTTCTTCACTACGAGGCTTTACAGCAGCAGCAATCGGAGACCGAGGACTGGGCTTCCTCGGCCACCGCTGCTTCGCGTCCGGTCTACAATGCCAATCCGGGACGCGCGTACGATGCAGGTCGCCCTAGTGGCGGCCGCCCGGCTGGCAATCCCGTTCAGCCAGGGCCTGGTGGCTATGGCCAAGGTGGCCAAGGTCAGGGTGGTGGCGGTCAAGGCCGCAACAGCGGCAATGGCAACGGCCGCAGTGGAGGAGGAAACGGTGGCGGCAATGGCCGCAACCGGCGCTGGCGCCCCAAGTGTCAAATCTGCAGAAACTGGGGACACGAGGCGGGAGATTGCCGCGGCCGCAATGAACATGACAACCGTGCCGGCAACTCCGCGTCGACCTCCTCCTCCCACGAGCTACCTCACTGGGTCATGGACTCCGGTGCGACGGACCACCTAACGAGTGACCTGGAGCGCCTCCACTTCCACGAGCGCTACGGCGGGAAGGATCAAGTGAAAGTGGCCAATGGTGCAGGTTTGTCTATTTCGCATATTGGTCATTCCAATTTAGCCGGTTCATCTCTTCATTTAAGAAATATTCTTCATGTTCCACATATAAATCAACACCTTCTATCTGTTTATCGTCTTGTCACCGACAATAATGTTTTTGTGGAGTTTCATCGTTTCTTTTTCCTTGTTAAGGACAAGGCCACGAAGAGAATTCTTCTTCACGGTAGAAGTCATGGCGGCCTCTACCCCATCCCGCTTAGTCGTGCATCATCCACCTCCACTCGCCAGGCATCTTCCAGCGTCAAGACCACCCGTCTCAGTGGCATCAGCGTCTCGGTCATCCCACCAATAATGTAGTTCAAAACATTGTTAGGAGTAATGGTTTAGTGTGCTCTTCGGAGAGTCGGACTTCAGTTTGTGATGCTTGTCAACGTGCTAAGAGTCGACAATTGCCGTATAATTTGTCTCATCGTGTTTCTACTATGCCTTTTGAGTTAGTTCATTCTGATGTTTGGGGGCCTGCTATCGCCTCGTCTGGGGGGTATAAGTATTATGTTAGCTTTGTCGATGATTACTCTCGTTTTTGTTGGATTATTAGACCTCTACTTTACGTATACCATACGATCCCTTGTGTATGGATATGTGTCCTACTCTTGTACAACTCTTGTGGTCTATATTACACGTAACCGTACCGAGGCCAAGGTACGTTCCACGCCACAACATTGAAATGGTATCAGAGCATCTCTTTCGAGACCTCTAGCTGCCACCACGATCCAAAAAAAACCCTAAACCTACGACCGCCGTCGCCGCTGTTCATCGCAGCCACCGCCGCCTCTACACGACAACGACTGCAGTTTTCGATCTCCTCTGATCGCCGCTCCCCTACGACCACGACAACACGATCTACTACGACCATGACCACGACAACACGATCTACTACGACTACGATCTGCTACGACTGCCGCCGCCGCTGTGATTCTCCAGCTGCCGCTGCCCCCACGACATCATGAGCTCTTCTTCATCATCGATGTTGGCTGCTGCCCTGGGCACGCCTCCCACGCAAACCCTCAACCACACCAACCATCTCGCATGGAAGGCGCTGGTCCTTCCCGCGTTCCGCGGTGCTCATGTCATGGGCCTCCTAGATGGCACTGATCGTGCACCGTCCGAGACCCTGGAGCAAGAAGACGAGAACAAGAAGAAGGTCGAGGTGGAGAACCCGGCCTATGCTGGATGGATCACGCGGGATCAACAGGTTCTGCATTTCCTTCTCAATTCACTGTCGCCTGATATTCTTTCACATGTCCTCGGCGTGGACTCCTCTGCCGAGGCCTGGTCCAAGATCGACAGCATGTTCAAGACTGCGGCTCGCTCCAAGATTCAGCATCTTCGAGCCAGCTCAACGACACCAAAAGGTTGGCCATGGGCGCCGATGACTACTTCACCAAGATGAAGGGGTTTGCTTCCGAGTTGGCAGCGGTTGGCAAGCCCCTCGACGAGGATGAGCTGGTCGGGTATCTTCTTCGCGGACTCGACAAGGACCACTACAACTCGCTCATCACGAACATCAACGGCAAGCCAGACACGACGCTCGATGAGTTCTTCGGGCAACTCAGCTCCTACGACATGCGCAATGGCCCTGGCCATGGGGCTCCTGAAGGCTTCGTCTCCTCCGCCAACGTCGCTCATCGTGGTCAGGAGTATGACCGCGACCCTCATCCACAAGGTCGCAGTCCTGATCGTGGCCGCTTCGAGCGTGGATGAGGCAGTGGCGGGTACGGTGGCGGCTACCGCCGTGATCGCCGCGATGACATGCGCCCAGGGGGAGATTATCGCCCCCGTCGACGCGATGATGACCGCCGCCAGGATGGTGGCAAGGGGCGCCGTCGTTCTGACCGTACCCCGACGCCCTTTGTGGACACCACGTGTCAAATCTGCAACATTTACGGGCATCCTGCAAAGGAATGCTGGTGGCGCTATGGAGACGATGATGACTCCGATCGTGATCGTGGTGATAAAGGCGACAAGAGTGCAAACCATGCATCCTATGGCATAGACACAAACTGGTGCTGCGACACGGGTGCCACTGACCACATCACGAGCAACCTAAACAAGCTCTCGACACATGAGAAGTACACTGGACATGATCGTGTTCGCATGGCTGAAGGTACGGGTATGCACATTAGCCATATTGGTCATTCAAAATTTGCACATCCTCATGGTTCCTTTGATCTTAATAATATTCTCCATGTTCCTAGTGCCGCTAAAAATCTCCTTTCCGTTCATCGATTTACGCTTGATAATCATGTCTTTATTGAGTTTCACCCTTTCTTCTTTTTGATCAAGGATCTAAAGACAAGAAGAGTTCTGTTTAGAGGCCCCTGTCATGATGGTCTCTATCCCTTGCTGCCCATGTTCCATGAGACCTCCAAGCTGGCCTTCGCTGCAACAAAGCCGTCATCCTCTACATGGCATCGCCGTTTAGGACATTCGTCATCTTTTATAGTTCAACAAGTTCTTAGGAGAAATAAGATAGCTTACACCCCAGAAAGCACTCCATATATTTGTGACTCGTGTCAGTTAACCAAGAGTCATCAACTTCCATATCCCACATCCACTAGTGTTTCTACTGCTCCTTTGGAGCAAGTGTTCTCTGATGTATGGGGCCCTGCTCCTCTTTCTGTGGGAAAACATGCCTATTATGTAAGGTTTATTGATGATTTTAGCAAATTCACGTGGATTTATTTGCTTAAGAAACATTCTGATGTTTATCAAGCCTTTCTCAATTATCAGCAGTATGTTGAACGCAAGTTTGATAGGAAAATTATTACTATGCAAACTGATTGGGGGGGGAGTATGAAAAATTAAATGGTTTCTTTTAGAAGTTGGTATCACACACCATGTTTCATGTCCTCATGCTCATCCACAAAACGGTTCCGCTGAAAGAAAACATCGTCATATTATTGAGGTTGGTCTTGCCTTGCTTGCTAATGCATCTATGCCTCTTAAGTTCTGGGATGAAGCTTTTCTCACAGCCACTTTTCTCATCAATATACTTCCTAGTAAAGTTCTCGATTTTGAGTCTCCTACTGAGCGTCTCCATAAGACTACCCCAAATTATGATGCTCTACGTACTTTTGGCTGTGCATGTTGGTCTAATCTTCGTCCTTACAATAAGAGAAAACTTGCTTATCGATCTAAACAGTGTGTTTTTATAGGCTATAGTCCCCTCCACAAAGGCGTAAAATGTCTTGATGTATCCACAGGTCGTGTCTATATATCTAGAGATGTTGTCTTCGATGAAAACGTGTTTCCCTTTGCCGCACTACATCCCAATGCCGGTGCTCGTCTCAAACAAGATATCTTGCTCCTTCCATCCTCTTCATCTCCTCCGAAAAATGATGATGCAAATTTTGATGATCATGTTGTGCCTTTTGTGTCTTGTACTAATGTGTTTCAGGAGGAAGAAGCAGCAGGAGAAAACAGAACAGAAAACAGAGTTGAAACGGACTCAGAAATTAAAGAAAATGAGTCATCACATGTGGCAGAAGAAGACGAAATCAGCGCGGAACACGAGGAAGAACATTCCTCTGCTCCACCTGATCCCGAGGAAGATTCACGCGTCACGCCCGACGCGTCAGATGCGCCCTCCGCGTCGTCTCGTCGTGTCCCCGCCAGCATGCTCCCTCTGGTGTACACGCGGCGCGCCCGGGCTGGTGCCAAACCCGCCTCCGACCGTGTGGACCCTGGCGATGCTGCTCCCGCAGGAGGCGAGCTGTCTTCGCATGCGGACGCGACAGGAGGGCCAGGATCTTCTGTGCCGACTGGTTCTGTGGTTGATTCTGCAACCAATTCTTCCTCTGATGATTCTGATGATTCGGCGCCGCCATCGCCAGTGCAACCTGCTGCTGCACCACCTGCGCCGTCGTCCTCTCCACGTACACGGCTTCAGAAAGGTATACGAAATCCAAAGAAATACACTGACGGTACAGTTCGCTATGGTATGTTGTCATCCACAGGTGAACCATGTACTTTGGAAGAAGCTCTACATGATAAAAATTGGCACATGGCTATGAAGGAAGAATACAAAGCCTTGATGGAAAACAAGACGTGGCGACTTGTTCCTCCAAGCAAAAATAAAAACTTGATTGATTGCAAGTGGGTGTATCGTATAAAGAAGAAAGCATATGGTACAATGGATAGATATAAAGCACGCCTGGTTGCAAAAGGATTCAAACAGAGGTATGGTATTGATTATGAAGATACATTTAGTCCTGTGGTTAAGATTGCTACTTTCAGGACTGTTCTGGCTCTCTCTGTCTCTCGTGGCTGGAGCCTTTGGCAGCTAGATGTCAAGAACGCGTTTCTTCATGGTGTTCTGGAAGAGGAAGTGTACATGAAACAACCTCCAGGTTTTGAAAATCCTAATGCTCCTCATCACATTTGCAAACTTGATAAAGCTCTATATGGACTGAAACAAGCTCCTCGAGCCTGGTATTCAAAATCCTAATGCTAAGTTCAAAATTGTGTGCTCTTGGTTTTATATCTTCAAAGGCTGATACTTCGCTGTTTCTCTTTAATAAGGCAGGTGTCACTATGTTTATGCTAATATATGTTGATGACATCATAGTAACAAGCTCTTCTGATCATGCTATTTCTGTTTTGCTTCGAGACCTTAATAAGAATTTTGCTATCAAAGATTTAGGTGACTTACACTATTTTCTTGGTATTGAGGTTACAAAGACACATAATGGCTTGTTCTTGACACAAAGAAAATATGCTAAGGATGTGCTTCAGAGAGTCGGCATGCTAGGATGCAAAGCGACTCCCACTCCTTTGTCGTCCTCAAAACATTTATCTCTTACAGATGGTACACCTTTGGGTCCGGTTGATAGTACTCAGTACAGAAGTATTGTTGGAGGCTTGCAATATCTCACGTTGACACGACCAGATCTGTCCTATTATGTCAATAAAGTTTGTCAGTATCTTCATGCTCCAACTACAGAACACTGGACAACTGTCAAACGTATTCTCAGATATGTGAAAGATACTTTGAACACTGGAATTACACTTATAAAATCATCCTCTACATTTCTTAGTGCTTTTTCAGATGCAGATTGGGGAAGCTCCCTTGATGATAGAAGATCCACAGGAGGTTTTGCTATATTTATTGGACCAAATTTGGTCTCCTGGAGTGCCCGAAAACAAGCTACAGTGTCTAGATCAAGCACTGAAGCTGAATACAAGTCTCTAGCAAATGCTACAGCAGAATTGATATGGGTTCAAGCTCTCCTTGGTGAACTTGGGGTGAAATTGAAGGAAAAGCCGTGTCTTTGGTGTGACAATTTGGGTGCTACCTATTTGTCTGCAAATTCAGTGTTTCATGCTAGAACTAAACATATTGAGATTGATTTTCACTTTGTTCGAGAAAGAGTTGCAGGAAATTTGCTAGATTTCAAGTTTGTGTCAAGTAAAGATCAAGTTACAGATGGATTCACAAAGGCACTTCCAGTCAAGAAATTAGAAGAGTTCAAGCGTAATCTAAACCTCTCTACAGGTTTAGATTAAGGGGGAGTGTTAGATATCTTGTATAGGTCGGTTCCTATCTATCTGTATAGGTCGGTTAGACCTCTACTTTACGTATACCATACGATCCCTTGTGTATGGATATGTGTCCTACTCTTGTACAACTCTTGTGGTCTATATTAACATGTAACCGTACCGAGGCCAAGGTACATTCCACGCCACAACATCCGTATACGATTTGGTGGGTTAAATGGGCCGATCAACCTGATCAAAATCCAATGAATTAATTGCTGAATCGATGTGGTCATAACATATAGTAGTACTCCGTATAATACTCAGTGTGGTTGCTCACTCATGCACAACATTGAAGTGCATGGAAGCATCCATCACATGGATGGTTCCCCAGACTTCCTATATACTCAACACCAACATCAACACCAACACCAACCGGAGGAGAAACATAGTAAGTTGTAGCTGCATGACAGGAAGCATCGGGATTTGCAGAGGTGATTTTGGGTACCGTGTCAATGGCATACTGAAGCTCAATGGCAGTGATACAGTTGCTTGTTGGCTTCCAACATTGTGGATTAGAGCAACAGACCCACCCTGTCCTGCTATGTGCATCGAAGTCCCGTCGAATTGCCGGAATATTAGCTAGTAATGCATTTCGGATTACTTCCACCGATGAGAGTGCCGCAGAGCGAGGAAATAGCAGTGGGGATGACGCAGATTAAGAGTGATGTGCACTGGGAATTGTGGCGGAACGTGGCCAAATTTCGCTGCAATTCCAAGTTATATTCGCAACATCAACTGCTGATTTTGACGCTTGAAAATGCACTTTAGTTCTTGATCTATGTAGGCACATAGCAAATAAGAGAGGTAAAATAATATTTTTGGCCAAGTCCATCGATGGCCAGCAGGGAATTGTGGAGTATTTCTATATGTAAGCTATCACCAAAATCCACTGAGGGCCAGTGAGAAAGAGATGTTTTGTGGTACCCCCAGATGATTAAGAGCCCTCCATTTTCGTTCATCCAAGGGCCCAGACGAAATGGTACTAGTGGTAAAAAATTGAGTTGTTGAAATCATACTACTACTGCCGAACTTGCACTGCACGTAGACGGGCCGCGGCCCAAAAATGCAGATGGTTCTGGCCCAAAAGTAAATAACAGTTCGCAGATCGTCCGTAACCCTACGCATCGTAGATCTCACTTTCATTCCCCTCACTCCCACGCGTAGACAGTCGCCGCCGTCCTAGTCACCTTCGTTCGGCCATGGGCGCGGGAGCACGGACGCTGTGGAGGACGGCCGGCGGCGGTTCTGTGCACACAACCTGTTTGTTGTAATGCTCATGAGAGAGATTATTCTCTGGCTGCTAGATGCGTTGACCAACTTTTTATATTTTTTGTTTGTGTATACTGACAGTGGGTCCCATCTGCCAGAAATCCTGTTAAAACGCTAACAACGTGTGATCAGTGCTTTTTGTCACAAGGTAGCCCCAATAGTGATATTTATGTGTCAAAACGATGAAGGGTGGTGGTTTTTTGTCATCTCGTGCGCAATTGTCGTAACCTGTACACACCTCCCGCAACGGACCCGATCTGCCCAGTCGTGCTTGTGCCCGACCGAAGGCCGCTTCTCCTCTCCCTCCCCTCCGCCGGCCGGCGCGGAGCTCGATCCCACCCGAGCTGACCGGCAGCGCGCTCCCGATCCGCCTCTCCTGCACCCACCATGTACCAGTGGCGCAAGTTCGAGTTCTTCGAGGAGAAGGCGGCCGGGCGCGGCGGCGGAGGCGGCGCGCCGGCCGTGCCAGCCGAGATCGCGGGCCGAGTGACCTGCTGCTCGGGCGGCCGCGGCCGCGTCGCGGTGGGGTGCGACGACGGAACCGTGGGGATCCTCGATCGCGGCTTCCGCCTCTCCTACGGGTTCCAGGCCTACGGCTCCTCCGTCCTCTTCCTCCAGCAGCTCAAGGTACGTACATACACGCATCTGGAACCGTGCAATTATTTCATAGATTTTTTTGCTAGTGTTGCCTACAACATGATCCTGTATAATGAAGGTACAAAGAACAGTTACATACATTTTCTTAGTTGAAATCGACTGTGAATTAGAGGCAGCGGACGCATAGTTTGTTAGTCCCAGATGGGATGATAAGCCCATCTCTGTAGCATAGCTCTGAACAATTCTAGACATTCTTATAAGTTTCGGCAACAAACTTGCTTTAATGGCCGTTTTGTCAAGGCTTCAGAGGTCAGATCACATGTTTTGTTTATTATTCTTGGAAAGAAATGTAGTTCATTTCAATTGGGTTACCAATTGCTGATGGTATTGATTAGATTTGCTATTTCCTTACATTCGAAATGCCGTTGACCCTTGTCACCAATTTCTTGACTATTCTATGTACCAAGTACCTCTTACTGTTAGTACTAGGCCTTTTCTCTATGTATTTTGTCCGTGTTGTTTTAGTTATTATAATAACAGCTAAAAGTGATATTTACAAAATAATGACTTTGTATGATCAGCAAAGAAATGTCCTTGTCACGGTTGGAGATGATGATCAATCATCTTCACAGTCATCGGCAATCTGTCTAAAAGTTTTTGACCTTGATAAAGTACAAGAAGAGGGTTCAAGTGCAACAACTCCTTTCTGTGTTCAAATATTGCGGATCTTCACTAATCAATTTCCTCAGGCTAAGGTATTTTCGGTTACTGCCCTTGCAGGTTACATTATGCTCTTCTGTTATGAAACAAAAACGAATATATACTGCATTATAACATCCTATTCTACTTGGCATATTTATTCACTTCTGCAGATTACATCATTTTTGGTTCTAGAAGAAGCCCCTCCTATTCTGTTGATTGCCATCGGATTGGACAATGGTTCCATTTATTGCATCAAAGGTGACATTGCACGCGAGCGTATCACACGCTTCCCGCTGCAAGTGGAGGCTGTTTCAGATGGCACAAGGTCTCCTATTACTGGTCTTGGTTTTCGAGTTGAGGGGCAGGCACATCAGCTCTTTGCCGTAACTCCTAGTGCCATAACCTTATTCAGCTTGCATCATCAACCACCAAGGAGGCAAACACTTGATCAGATTGGTTGTGAGATCAACGCTGTAGCAATGAGTGACCGCATGGTTAGTATGGTATCTTTTGTTTTTGTGCTCGTTCATCTGTTGTTTTTAAATCACATAGCTGTAGACTAAGTTCATAAATCTGCTGGTAATCATGTGTGCTTTAGGGCTGTTGTTGCCCCAACTTAGTTCGCAACTAGACAGCAGTGTACCAGCAATAACAGGGCAAGTTTTGTTAGCCCATCTTTTAGCTTCAGTTGATGAATAGGCCCTTGATACAGTATATTTGTTCTGCACAGGCACAACCGCTAGGGCGCTAGTATGCTACTGAAAAAACTCTGCAACATCTCTACCTTGATCACTGAAGCAACTAAATCCACATAGACAATGCGCTACAAAATCTAGGAAATTTAGCTGTTTTTTGAATCTGCAGCCTGGTCAATTTACTACATTATCTATGCAGGATCTGATTGTTGGTAGACCTGAAGCTGTGTATTTCTATGAAGTTGATGGCAGAGGTCCTTGTTGGGCTTTTGACGGTGAGAAGAAGTTTGTAGGTTGGTTTCGGGGCTACTTACTTTGCATCATTGCAGATCCGAGAAGCCGGAAGAATACTCTTAATGTTTATGATCTTAAGAATCGGTTAATTGCGCACAGCATGCCTGTGGGGGATGTTTCACATTTAGTCACTGAGTGGGGCTATATTATTCTCATAATGAGCGATAAAAGGATACTTTGCATTGGAGAGAAAGACATGGAAAGTAAGCTTGACATGTTGTTCAAGAAAAATCTGTATACAGTTGCAATTAATCTTGTACAAAGTCAGCAGGCTGATCCTGCTTCAACTGCTGAGGTTCTACGGAAGTATGGTGACCATCTGTATGGAAAACAAGAATATGATGAGGCCATGTCTCAATATATCCACACCATTGGTCATCTTGAACCGTCATATGTTATACAGAAGTTTCTTGATGCAAAGCGCATCTACAACCTGACAAACTATCTAGAGAAGTTACATGATAGAGGATTAGCATCCAAAGACCACACCACCCTTCTGTTGAACTGCTATACCAAACTGAAAGATGTTGAGAAGCTGAATCATTTCATCAAAGATGAAGATGGGTAGGTGAAATCAAGTTTGATGTGGAAACTGCCATAAGAGTATGTCGTGCAGCTGGATATCATGAACACGCTATGTTTGTGGCCAAAAAGGCTGGGAGGCATGAGCTGTATTTGAAGATTTTACTTGAGGATCTTGCTAGATATGAGGAGGCGCTGCAGTATATATCCAGCCTTGAGGCAAATCAAGCAGGTCTTACTGTAAAAGAATATGGAAAAATTCTTGTGGATCATAGACCTGCTCAAACAGTTGAAATACTGTTGAGACTTTGCACTGATGGTGGAGATCCTACTACAAGGAGAGGTTCAAATAGCATGCGTTTGCTTATGATACCCTCGCCTATGGACTTTGTAAACATATTTGTGCACAGCCCACAATATCATGGAATTTCTAGAAAACTATATCAAAGCCATTAAAGACTCACCTGCTCAAACAGAAATTCATAACACCCTTTTGGAGCTGTATATATCAAAAGATCTAAGCTTCCCATCTATGTCACAGGAAAATGGCTTTGAGGACAGAAAAGGTAAAGAAACTGCAAACGGCTATAAATCAGGCGCAAGGGAGAAGGCAAAACTTGAAAAAGAAGATGCTAAAATGGCAAAGGATATTGTTGATAGACAAAAGAAAGGGCTTGCATTGCTCAAATCTGCCTGGACATCTGAGATGGAAGAACCTTTGTATTCTGTTGATCTTGCTCTTATTATTTGTAATGCAAATGCATTCAAAGATGGCTTGTTGTTTCTCTATGAGAAGCTAAAACTCTACAAAGAGGTTATCAGTTGCTACAAGCAAGCGCATGATCATGAAGGTCTAATTGCATGCTGTAAGAAGCTAGGAGACTCATCTCAAGGAGGGGATCCATCTCTCTGGGGGGATCTGTTGAAGTATTTTGGGGATCTGGAGAAGATTGCTCTAAGGAAGTTAAAGAGGTCTTGACCTACATTGAAAGGAGGATGTTTTGCCTCCCATTGTTGTTCTACAAACACTATCAAAAAACCCATGCTTGACCTCTCAGTTGTGAAGGATTACATTGCTCGCAAACTTGAGCAAGAATCAAAGCTAATTGAAGATGATAGGAAATCTATTGACAAGTACCAGGTTAGTATTTGATTGCCGTACTTCTGCAGCATTTCATTGTGTGTTGCTACGCTCAAGGAAATTGCACTATCATAGCTTTGTTTGGTGCAAATGTATACAAATAGGTTAGAGTTAGAGGTACATTAGGGAATTTGTTGTTCGTCTGTTTGTGGTAACAATTTTGTAGGAGCTCTTATTCAGATGATGTTACCTCAGTAGTTACTGCAAATTGTTTCACTCTAGTCTCATACTGTGTATTATTGATATACTGAAAATTTTGTAGTTGTAGTAGCATAGCATGCAGGAGCTCTCACAAGCTGCCTTTCGGTTAATGAAAGCCGTACATACTACATACGGCAGATCTACCTACAACCAACAGTTCAGTAGGAATCTAGGTTTCCTTTGCTAAGAGAAGGATGCTGAGAAAACCTTTTGTTTCAACTATTTATGTTTTCATACCACGTCCCATGAATCTTGACCCCACTTTAGAAAGAATATGATTCAGAGTTAGACATAATTATCATGCGAAGAAAATAATGGGAGAGGTTCCATGCTTGTCTTTAGTTTGAGAGTGTACTATGTAAGAAATTTTGCTTCCATGCTAGCAATGAGATGCTTGAAGCTCTAGCTATCGAAGTTTGATCTTTCATGTTACAGACATGTCGAACAGAATCACATGCTTTTGACGAACTATATTTGATCATTCCGTTAAAATTGATATTCCAGTATCATATTTGACGATGACAGTGACTTCTTTGCGTAAGCATGTCATTTTCTAAGTCTTGCTGAAGGGAAGGATTGTTCCAGAAGGCTTCTCTGATGTGGCAGATCTTAGACTATATATTTGAAACTTTTGCCGATGTTTGTCTAGTGTCTACACAGCTCATTGATTAATATAAGGAACACTTAATGACACAAGATTTCTCGTTATACAGGAAGAGACCGAGTTGATGAAAAGGGAGACAGAAGACCTCAAGACAAACGCAAAGGTTTTTCAGTTAAGCAAATGTACGGCCTGCACCTTCACCCTTGATCTTCCTGCTGTCCATTTCATGTGCATGCACTCGTTCCATCTTCGCTGCCTTGGGGACAACGAGAAAGAATGCCCGGAATGTGCACCTGAATACAGATCTGTTATGGAGGCAAAGCAGAAGCTAGAACTAAATGCCAGGGATCATGATCTCTTTTTCAGGCAGCTGAGGGGTTCAAAGGATGGCTTTTCTGTGGTAGCAGACTATTTTAGCAAGGGTGTAGTGAGCAAAACAACCATTCCGCCTGAGAATGCCCCATAGGGAAGAGTTGCTCCCACTGTTTTGCGTTGTACAGCATATAAACATCATATTTCTTCCTATTCGAGTGTGCTTACTGTTCCATTAATCATAACATGCACGGCGCCGCGGACTGTGATACTGAGTCTCTCTCCTGTTGTGTTCTCTAGCGTTTTGATTCATCCTCTGAATTTTGTTGTACAATGGCCATTGTAAATACTTGTTCCAGCCGCCCTTTTTTGCTGGGTGCTGGAAAAAGCTTGCTCAGAGCGCGCAGCTTTCAGCATTTGAGTTCGGTTATTTGATATGTGCCTTTGTTGTGAATCACAATTTTAAGTGTCAGAGCATTGTTATATATCTGCACAACATTTTGCGGTCTTTTGTGTATTTATGTTACGGCCTCCTTTTATATGTATCCCATAGTTCGCCATTCTCATTTAGGTACACTGTCCCTTTTCAGTAAGCCGTTTGTTCCTGTTTTTATCCTATATTGGATTTTGCCTTCATCTGACATTATTGCCATGTGAAATCTGGGCATTGATTTGCAGGTGGTGCCTCATAACAGCAAAGCTCGTTTCTTTCCTGATTCGTCTGAACCACCCGCAATCTTCAACTACTGCTGGCCCCAGAGAACGTGGCGATGTTGCATTGGAAATGGATACATTGCATCTACGGAAAAAAAAGGCATAGAACACGACAGGGGAGAACAGTTGAGATCTATGATCATGTGTATATGTGCTAGTAGGTGGCGTGTCCAATTATATGCATGCACAGCCAGGCCGCTCACCAGAGTTCTTTGGAATCCTTGCAGACTGCAGATTACACGGCATTCATGTGGTTCAGAGCAAAGGTTTCTGGCCGCTCCTCTCCACTCTCACCGCACTTCCGGTGCCGCCATTGCCAATTGCACATGTGCTCCAAGCTCGAGCGCTCAACCTCCATCCTCGGCTATCGGTTTCAAAATTACGCCGCATGAAGCTAATTATAAATGCAGTACCACCAGTATACTGATTGTAACCGAGACCGAACCGGTACGGCTCCCACGAGATTACGGAGGCGATAAAAAAAAAGAGATATAGGGTTCATCCCTCTCGCCGGAGGCCCTTGGGACCGTGGAGGTACCGCGGACCGCAACGTCTTTCAATGTTTATGTTCTTTATTTTTAGCCTGTTTCGGTGTTTTCTTAGGCATGGTGTGGCTGGAGCGACATACTTAAGTCATAATAAAGTTCTCCCCATCATATCTTTGCTTCAGTAGTGTCGACAGACGACGCATAGGGTTGTGTCACTGTTTGGTCTCCTAGGATCGGATCCGTTTTCATGTCCATTTGTGTGGTTACAAATCTGGCTATTCCGACCTACACTCATTAGCTAGTGATGGTTGCTGCTCCGGTGCGCTGATCCTTCGGGATATTAGTATGATGACTTACCGTATGTCCACTACAATACAACACAAGCTTTACCTGACTCCGGTGAGGGAGGGGTGAGGACGGTGGCGTGCCTTCGACTCGCTCCCGTTCTTGTAGTCCCTCTTTTTTTTTGCGGAGACAGATACAGCAGTGCCGCGGCAAATTACAGACAGGCCCTCGAAAGAAATGGAAATACAAACCAGCCCCTCTGCAACTCAACGACGCCGGAGACGACGAGCGCCGTCGGTGGCGCGCCGCTGCTCAAGCTCCTCTTGCCTTGGAACAGGAGCCCCCCAAGCAAGCGGGAAGTCGCCGATCGTCGATCTCGCAAGATCTACGCCAGAAGCCGCCGTTGTCGTCACGCCGAAGCACCACCGTAGCCGTCGAAGGATCTTGCACCGGATCCGCCATCCCGCGGAGTCCAGCGAAGGGGAAGGCGAGCCGAACAGGTCCGCGGAGCTGCGGACTCGCCGTAGGCGGCAGGTCGACGCCGAAGCTCCCCGGAGCTCCACCGTCGAGGGAGAGGACCACAACCTGCAAAAACAACGCCGACCGCGCCTCCTCCACCATGACGCCGCCGGCCGACACCAAACTCACACCTACTACACACATATGCACAGATCCGTCGATTCCCCGTCCTCCCGCCGCCGGAGGGCGGGGAATCGAGCGGATCGACGGCGATGCGGTGGCGCGAGCTCGAGGTTCCAAAAGTCGCCTCTCTACTGTGGACGGGGAGAGGGGACGGTCCCTTGTAGTCCCTCTTAGGTGATTTGAAAACATATTTGTAATTTTAATTACTTTTGGAACTCTTTATTTACACTCTCGAAAAACTGCCCTATGCAGTGGAGGCATGGAGCCCAGCTAGTACCGCCCACCCGCCCGTCGTTTCGCCACACCCTCACCTCACCTCACCTCACGGCGTGCGTGCGTACGTAACGAGTACTACTCCTACTCCTACTAGGACATGCGTGGCCGGGCACGACAAAGGCCCCAATCATATGCGGCGCACCACGCACGGGGACAGCTCCCTCGCGCTTGCTCCCTCCCGCCGTCGCGTCGTCGACGGTGGTGCACGAACACGCGCTCCCGCTGCTGACGCCCCTCACCATCATCCTTGTCCCCCTTCCCCCACTCGTGCGCTGTGTTTCTCTGCTAGCAGCCAGGGCGTGTGATCAAGCTCAGGCAGGCAGGCTGCTGCGGCTCATCGCCACTAGCTAAACCTAAGCTAGGCCTTCGTCGTCGACCTGCTGCTCTGGTTAATGGGTACGCACTCCTGCTGCCTCCTCCATGTCGGCTGCTTCCTCTTGGATACCGGCCGTCCATTTTCATTTCCTCTGCTTTTTCTTGGCTCTCGAGTTCTTCTTGGAACTTCATGCATGCTCCTTGGTGTTTGAGAACGTTTTTTAGAAGCTTTTTTCAGTTTGGCATTTTGTTAAACCACATTTACTACCTCTTCTCCGGCACTCCCACCTGCATTTCTTAATTTTTCGGGAGCCCGTACCGCCGTGTCCGCCGCCCCTCTGTTCTAGGCGAAGCAGAGCAGCGATGCTCTAAAATTTACCAGCAGCAGTCTCAGTTTAAACTAAAGAGAGTGTATGGTGACTAGGGGGTGGTGATGCTCTGCCGGAGCCCCTTTCAACAGTCCCTGCTGCTTCTTATTCCTTCTTCCAAAGCTGCATCCATCCATCCATCGCATCGCATCTCATCTTTTTCTTTCCGCTTTTGCTCTTTTCCCTTTGATCGCCTTCGATGCGACACTCTTGACCACATCACTGACCAGTAGCCACCATTGCTATCTCCCTCTCACTTTCTTTGTTTCTGCTGCGCTGCTCTCGCTCTTTCTCTTTGCTTGCTTCGAAGCAGAGGAAAAGCTTCTTCCCAGGTTGCAATGCCGGGACGCGGCGGCGTGGAGGACGCTGCTGCGTTGAGGATCCGCAAGCGGTGCGCCCTGTCGTCGTCCGGCGCGTCCAACCCGGCGCGGTCCAGGAGGCCGGCGGTGCTTCTGCGGAGGAGGAAGAGGAGAGAAGGAGCAGGTGCGGACAAGGCGGCCATGTCGGAGTCGTCCTCCCGGAGCCGGCATTGCCGTGGCCGCGCCGATGGGGCGCCGCGGTCGTCGGCGTCCGCGAGGAGGCTCGTCACCGCCTTCTGGCAGACCGACAAGGACAGGCTGTTCGGGGAGGAGGATGTGGCGCGCCGGAGCTTGGTGCCTCGGAGCCACGCCTCCACGGAGGTGAGTCATGCTTGTCAACTTTCGTGCAGCTGATCTGTTTTGGCACTTTTTTTTTGCGGTTTGTTAATCGATCTGATCTGATGGTGATCTAGGTGTCCAAGAGCTCAAGGAGCAGGTGCAAGATGTTTGAGGAGGTTGGTGGCAGGAAGCGGAGCTACCACAGCGGCCATGGGCAGTGGCCTCCGGCAGACGTGATGAGCAACTGCAGCGCAATGGAGGTAAATCCACAGCTTCATTTCTCATGTTAGATGTACGTAGTAGTTGAACCGTAACAACCAAAAGAATGTCTTCGCCTGTGTACATTTTTATCGTGTCTCTAACGGGTGAATCTGCGACCAGAGTGCTGATGTTAATGCTCTTGGGAGATTGCGATAATCATCAAACTTGATGTTATTGTTCTTCTGACAGTCAAATTCAGTTAAACCTCGCATGTGAAACCTGTATTTTCATGAGAAACTATATGCGCATAGCCTTCAATCAGTGGCATGATGTGCTGTATTTGCTTCAGATAGGAGTATAGGGCTTGCAACTGACAGCTTAGCTTTCTATCTAATTCCTTAATTCACTCAGTACTGAAGTGGCCACCTGCAAATTTTAGGGTAATTTTTTAACTAAAAGTATGAGAATAGGGTGTCTGAAGTCAGAACTGGCTCTTTGTTTCCAAGCTACCTAGGATGATTTTAATAAGAGCTTAGCCAGTTGCGATTAGAAGGAATCCCTCACTTCAGAAAGGTGAAAACTTTTCATGTCTTGTTTCAAACGTAGTACACCTTTAAGTGCAAGTTGGTTCCCAGAAATATGCAAAAAAAATCAGTTAAACCTTGCATGTAAAACCGGGAAATTCATGGGAAACTATACGCGCGTACACTTCAGTCAGTGGCATGACGCGCCTACACTTCATGAGACTTGCAACTGACAGCTTAGCTAGATATCTAGTTCCTTAATTAAGTCAGTGCTGAAGTGGCTAGCTGCAAATTTTGGAGTAATTTTTAACTAAAAGTTTGAGAATAGGGTGTCTGAAGTCCGAACTGGCTCTTAGTTTCCAAGCTAGCTAGGATGATTTTAACTAGAGCTTAGCCAGTTGCGAGTAGAAGGAATCCGTCACTTCAGAAAGGCGGAAACTTTTGATGTCTTGTTTCAAACGTAGCACACCTTTAAGTGTAATATGGTTCCCAGAAATATGCAAAACATTCCGGAAATGAGATATGCTTCTCCAAGAAGCATTTCAATGGCCGCCACCTCAAAAATTCCATATAAGTAGGGTATGCATAGGTGCCGCCGTCCCGAGTTCTAAAGTTACCGATGATATCAAACAAAACATGGCTAAGTGGCTAGTTGCATTTACTAGGATTTTCATATTTCAGAAAGACGTCAACTTTCGACAGCTCATTTGACGTGGTACAAGAATGAGGTGGTTTTGTAAACAAAAAAGCAGAAGCAATTGTGAGACGCATATCCAAGGAAGCATTTTCAGATGCACATGCGTCTCGTCCACTTTTGCATAAGCTATTTGCTACGTTTTTTTTTTTGGCGTGGAAGCTATCGGCTACGCTTGATTGTTTATTCAGCAGTTGAAATGGCTCCACAATACTTTCCGTAGGCCTAGGGCTCTAGACTGTTAGGGAGAGTTAGTTATTGGGCAGTTGCTATCTTTTAGGTATGTAGATAGGCAGATTGGATGGTCGTCAGGTTTGTTGAAGCTAATTTTCCATTAGAAAAACTGTTGGAGTTGAGGGAGACAGCGTCATCAGACAGGGCAATCTTGAATCATGTGGCCCGTATGTGTTGTATTGGTTTTATATCATGCTGCTCTTACCTTCTGAGAAAGAACTATTTTTTTTTGCTCTCACATGAAAGCCTTGTTCACTTGTCAGAACTAATTCTTCCACGCACAAAAGACTTGTCAAACATAAAATTCATCGTTTTGTTTTCAGATTGGCACACGATCTCAAGACGACGTTTCAAGATGTCCTGAAGAGAAATCAATCCACCTGAAGGATCTGTATAACAGCTTGATTGCGTCGAAAGAACTTGCGAAAGTACTAGCACACATCTGGGAAGAACTGAACCCGTCGACTATTTCACTCATTTCTGCCCTGCGTTCTGAACTTGATCTTGCCCGTGCCCACGTGCGAAGGCTTATCAAGGATCATAAATCAGAGCGTAGCGAAATCGACTGCTTGAAGAAGCAGCTTATGGAGGAAATGGACTCTTGGAAGGCCAAACAAACGGAGAAGGCTGCAACTGCTGTGCAGTTCATAGCCACAGAGGTGGACAATGAGAAGAAGTCAAGGAAAATAGCAGAGAAGGCAAACAAGAAGCTCGGCGCGGCGTTAGCCGACACTGAGTCCTCGTTACATGCGGCGCAGAAAGAACTCGAGAGGGAAAGGAAGTCCAAAGGAAGAGTGGAGAAGATCTGCAGCGAGCTCGTCAGAGGTATTGGCGAGGACAAGGTTGAGGTAGAGGCACTGAAGAGAGAAACCGAGAAGGCACAGGAGGAGCTTGAGAAAGAGCGGGAGATGCTGCATCTCGCAGACGAGTGGCGCGAACAACGGGTCCAGATGAAGCTGCTGGAAGCGCGGCTTCAGTTTGAGGAGAAGAACGCGGCGGTCAATCAGCTGCACAACGAACTACAAGCATACCTGGATACCAAAAAGGACCAGGAACCTGCAAAATTCGATCCGATGCAGTCATCCCATGCGTTTGAAGATGGAGGCGCGAGTGCTGAAAATGCTGGCGGTGGAGGACGCAGCGATGATGACAGCGAAGATTGCGACTCGGAAGGTGGTGATATGCACTCGATCGAATTGAATATTGACGACAACAGCAAGTTCTATACCTGGAGCTGCGCTTCGCCAAGGGGCAACCAGATTGGTGCGTCGATTCATGGATCATCTTCAGACAGATGGATTGATGGCGCCGATTCATGCGGCGTCCCCCGGAAGAAAACGTTTGAGGAAATGGATGATGCGCTGGAGGGAGACTGGGCAGAAGGGTGCAGCAACGGAGTGCTGAACTTTGACCATGACGAGGAGAGATACCAAGCGATCAAGAATCTCAGGGAGCAGATGATCGCTGGGTCTGGGCTCATCATGTCACAAGATAGAGAAAATGCTGAATGGAAGTACTGAATCTTGTAAAACCGGGTAAGTTTAGGTGGCGTCTGTGCTAACCGTACCGATCAACCACTGCTGATGCTAGCTATATTAATTTATCAGTCCGACATGCATCTATAGTCAAGGTTTTTCTTTGTGGATGAGTTTTCTTGAAAGTGAGGTTTACGGTTTGAGCGTATTCAGTTCCATTCTTGTACTGTCATGTATATATTGTAAGGAGATGACTATGTATGTTATTGCCAAGTCTTCTCAGGAAAACCCGCAAAAAAAAAAAGTCTTCTCAGGAAAGCTAGCTTGCCTTATATAGTTAGGGAGGATTTGCCTTGTTCATCCATGACTTCGTTGTAGGTTCCGTGACTATGTATGCTATTTTAGCAGACACTGAGAAATTGTAGAGACATAAATCCATCAGTTTTTGTAAATATTGAATCACAAAAACATTGGACTTGATTTTAGGAACTAGTCCTTCTGTTTCAAGAAAACATGTTTTTATTGGTAAATATAGAGAAAAAAAAAAAAACTTGGCGAGACAGTTTTACCTAGGTTATAGTCACGGCTAGCCGGAACTCATAGTACTTGACCACAGGTAACTCACACCGGCTTGTTTTGTGAATCGGTGACCGGAAGAATCGCTCCGAAGCTCGAGTCCCGAGGCGAACCGCTGCCACTACTGAGCTCGGGGGGAGCGCCTATTCAGTGACCTGGTCGACGACAGTTATCGTCGCACACCCTAGCGCAATACTGGGCCTAGCCCAAGAAGCAGTTTCGAACGCGCGCGTCGTTCGCTTACTCCCGCGTCACTGGTTCGAATCCCAAGTTTCGTCGCGTGTATTTTTTCACTGTTTCTTTTTTTTCCCTTCACTGTTTCGCTTCACTGGTTTGAGCTAGTTGATACATCAGTTCTAATACTGTATTGAAAAATCGAATTAAGCAGTTGGTAGATATGTAACAAAACAGTGAAGCATCAAGAAACAAAATTTGACTTAATTCTTCTGTGCAACTTTTCGATACATAAAAAAGATGGTGCCCTTCAAAAGTAGGAGATATAATCATCAGGAATCATGTTTATGTTACAGGAAATCTCTATGATGATTTGATAATTCCCATCGCTGCCAGCCTAAAGTTTCTTCAAGTCGGAATCAGTGCACCTCTTGTTCTTTTTTTCCTACAAATATAGTACGAATGAATTATGGGGATTATACAGTGTGTTAGCAAGTAATCAGGGATTGAAAAAATAGGAAAAGGAGTGAAAGAATCCTTACTCTAGCAAACTGCTTCTCCTTTACAATGATCTAACATTTCTGTCATGCTTCAATTAATGAAGTAGGTGTGGTGCCTGATCAATATATGAATAAGAAAAAATGAAGTAGGAAGAATTCAAATTTGATAGGACAGTAGAGTGCTCACATGTTTCTTCATGAACTGTTGAACGATTGGAATTTGAACTTCATTAAATTTGTTAATGACAAGACGGCATGACATTTTAGCCCGAATTGCTTCTACATCAGCCTTCATATTATGCCACCCATAGCAGAAGATTGGACAGGAAAATTGAAAAGCGGTATAAAATTAGTACGATGGGAAATGAAATTTTGGTGAGATCAAGAAATTATTATCTAGAGGTGTTTGATATGAACCTACATTTGAGAACGGCTTCACAAAGAGACCATCGTACCACTGGATGAATTGCATTACAAAAATCCCAGAGTCCTACCTGTACAAAATCAAACAAGTGTGTTAAAAAAATGTTAACTAACATTAAAAAATGTATTGAAGGCAAGATAAAAGAAGAATAAATGGAAATATCTTTCAGTACTTGAAGTTGTGCTTTGGAACATCAACATGTCTAACTCCAAACTGGCGGATGTCGAAGTATCTTGCATGAGGGTAACTTTTGTCAAACAGGAATTTGAAGTTGTCCGTTACAGTGTTGATGAGTGCATTGAATTTGTCAACTGCTTTATTTGAATTCAGGACATCGAAAGATAGGTCTATGAAATTTGCAACGATTAGAAGCCACTGTCTATCAATTGGGCATGGTATGAGAACCTGTATGAAGCAGAAAGCTTATAAGAACACTAGTGATGTAAATTTATCGGGAGCATTATTGAAAAAATATCGAGAAGTGCTTGTGTTTTTTAGTTGACCAAGGCATTACCAATCCTGCTTGATCAAGCCTCATTCCAGTATTCTTTGGAGAGAAGAAATAATTTAGGTTTGGATCTGAATGGTTTAGCCTAGAATCCATTAGAATTGTCTAGGACAGAAACATGAAATACAGAATTTAGTATGATTGGTTATTTTTCAAATGGGGCAATTGGAGCAGAAAACATGCTGCCAAAAAAAAAGTTTAGTGATTTGAACATACCACTTCTTCCTTTATGAGAATGTATCTTATGATATCCTTTTTCTCAAAGGTTCCTTGTTGAACACGGTCATGCTGAATTGTATTCATTAGATTGCAATAAGAATCCATAACGAATTGGTGAATCCAGCCTCCTTGACTCATTGATAATGCGGGAGTTTTTTTGTCAACCCATACTCTGTTTATCTGAGAAATGCGAGGGCTGAAAAAAGTTGTATTTGACTGCGGTTAGTCGCGCGATGTAAAGAAACTTGCTACGAGCCAGTGTGTTGCTATGAACCATTTTAAATTTTTGAACAGTAGTTTAATTAAAAGAAAGGAAGGAGCATACCTGTGATCTAACTTGCTATGAACAAGTGTGTTGTAGAACTCTTGTTCTGAAGCAGAAGCACATATAACAGGCTTGATTGGGATGCAGTTGATTTTGACAGTAGGAGTAGTTGTTTGCGCGAAATCTATGTGGAGTTTCCGCGAAACATTTAGATGATCTTTGTCATCAATTTCAGTCAGTGTGAGCTTTTGGTTGTGGTTAAACACTGCAAAACCATGTTGTTCCAATCCTGTGGATGCCTGCATGTATTTAAGTTTGTTACCGGTTGAAGAAATTAATATGATGAGCATGGAAAAAAGGAAACTTGGGAGGTAAACTCACTATGTTTGTGGATGCTTCATCAAAATTCAAGTCTTCTTCATCGAAAATGTCGAAAGAAACATAACCTATATTGCTCTGTTGGGGTCTTCCTTTCTGACCCATAAGGTGATCATTAAGTGATAAACCCTCTGATGCATGCGCCTTCCCATGTGGTAAAGGAAATGTAGATCTACCTTGGGGTGGTATTGAGTGATTATCTGTACTGATCCGCAAGTTAACTTGTGGTGTGATAGGGCTGGCATCACCTGTCGAATAACATCGCAGTGCAGTTCTTCCAGAGTTTAGAGGCTCTGTGGGAAATTTGTTATCATTTCTTCTGAAATCCCCGCGTGAAACATTATCGTTTAGTCCAGTTGAATGGAACTTAGGGTTCTGAACCCTTTGGTTGGAATACAGGAACAATGCATCTGGACTTTCCTTATGTTTCCTTAAGTTCATGGAATCCCCCAACTCAGCCATATTGCCTGTGGGAACAAGAAGTTATAAGTCATTAGGATCAAGTATGAATATTGTATTGACACTATAAGCAGATTTGTATGACAAAAATTAAAGAAATGTACCATCATAAACTACATCTAGTACAATCCAGGTGACTTTGCAGTTATTTAGTTCCCTCTGAACTAACTTGAATTGAATATCACTCTTAGCCACCATATCTGTGGAAAAAATCAACTGGTGTGAAGCATTGAAAAAGATTGGGAAAAATATAAGAATGTGGTAAAAGATTAATTGTAGATACCTTCAAAACTTTGCTTCAGGTAGTCGGGGCAGGTCTCGTGCTGTTCATAAGCTGATGAATCTACGAACTGTGGTTCGAGGCTTCTTGCGAATGTATCTCGTTCAACGGAATCAGGGTATGGCATTTCTTCCCAAGATTCATCAACTTTTAAAACATTTGAGAAAGTTTTGATTAAATCTTGAACCAGTCCATTGGTGGACTCATTTTCGAATGCGTCAGGTAAGTTTTGAGGATTGAAAATTTTATTCAAAATGTCACGCACTTCATCCGCGGTGAAAGGTGCTGACTCTTTGATATCGAACATGGGAAACTTGACTAGTTGGTTATTTCCTTTATCAAAATCAGGAGTTTCATCGGAGTGGGAGCGTTGTTTCTGTACTTGGGAGCATAGTGGAAAGATATCATCAATGTAGGATTTGATAGTCGGCACTGAATTATGAACCAAATTTGAGAAGAAGTTGTGTGATAGAGTGTGAAGTTTCTTCTTGCCCTGTGTTTACAATAAAAAACATTATCATTTTCTGGAAAACAGTGTGATGCATTAAGAAGGAGTGAAAAGATACATTAAAAGGTATAAGTACTCATCCTACCTCATTATTTTCAATTCCTTGGAACTTTGCATGTATATACTGTTGAATATCTTCTGGCATTTGTAACTGAGTGGGCTGACTTAAGCATTTGAATGTTGTTGATGATATATGTTTTTTCTGCATCGAAAGTAAAGGACATGGAAGCATGTTATTGTTTTCAGGGCTTAGAATGCATATATCTAGCATTTAAAAAAATATTGTAAATGCGCACTTACTGCTAGTCTTCCAAAACATGGTTTGCTGCCATGAACTGAATGCAGTGCAATGTATGAGTTGACAACATGTGTTGTCCACAGTGGAAGCCTTGGAACAGTACTCCCAAGGTTAAATTCAGATGTTATAAGAAACTCCAGATAAGAAACATGAATTATGATAGTATGTGTGACATACCACAAGTACAATTTTGCATCCCCCTACATCTTCAAGGTTTCTTCTTTGTGATTTTTTAATACACATCATTAGCCAGTCCAAAGTGAATGAGCACCAATCAAGATTTTGGATATCAAGGATGTCAATCAGGTTGTGAAAGTATTGGTGACAGATTTTACCATTTCCGTATGGTGCAATGAATACAGATAGAACAAGCAGCATGAATATGCGACGGAAATTTAGCTCATCCGGCTCATTGTTCAAAAGAGTGCATAATAACTCTACTGTTGGGTTATCTGTTTGTAACATATTGTATATGAAGTGACAATCTTCATTTGTTGAGTTTGTTTTAACATGCTTTGAACCAAATGGTAACCCAAGAATGTGTAACACGAAATATGGTGTCACAGTGAAACTAAATCCATTTTCTAGAGTGACAGTAGCATAGTTTGTGTCAACTCAGTTAGCAAGCCATTGGAAGATATCATTCACATCACTTGTGCATGAATAATCCAGAAAAATGCCAAAACCCATAGTCCTGATGATTGTTTTCTTATCATCAGATAGCAGTGCAGTTGCATTGAAGAACATGAGCACGTGGTCCTTATGTGAGCTCTGCCAGAAATGAATTCAGACAAACAATTTAGATAAAAAAGGTAATTAAAATTGCAGAGAATTTTAAAAAATGCGTGATTGATCTAGACTGAATGATAGTTTTCATCACTGACCTTTTGTCTTTTGTTGTGTGCTGTAGGCGTGATCTCGAAACTAACATGCTTAACATCCCGCTTTTTTGAATTTGGAATTTCCATTTGACCTGAATATTGTAGCATGTGTTATAGTTCAGTAGCATGTGTTCCTTGGTAATATTTATGAATCAAAAACAGGAATTAACCAGCATATTGACAAGATTTGTGATCAAAATTCTTAAAAAATAATAATAAAAGAACTCATATCATGTTGGTAGTATATAATTTTGTAGCTGGAAACATATAACTAGTTTTTAAAGTACTATATTACTAACAACCAAACTATGCAAGGTCATCCTGAAAAAATAACTATATTGTTGACAACTAGTTGAATGATGTTTTGTACTGATGTGCAAACATTAGTTGAATGAAACCAGCATATTAACACCCATATCATGTTGGTACTGGTATTATAAAATTTTGTAGCTGGAAACATATAACTAGTTGAAAAAATACTATATTACTAACAGCAAACTATGCAAGGGCATCCTGAAAAAGTAACTATATTGCTGAGAATTAAAATCCCCAAATCGAATAGATCGACCATACTGCGTTGAAGCTACGGTCGTGGGGATTGTTAACTCACCCAGTAGAAACACCGAGGACCTCCGGTTGAATCTGGATTTGGATTCGAACTAAGAATGGGGCTTGCGGGCTGGTAGTAGCTGAGGTACAGCTGATCCTGCACGGGGTGGTGATTCGAAGTCGAAGTAGGAGAGGATCACGAACTCGTCGGCAGTTGAAGAAGCCGGCGAACTGGATCGGATTTCGAAATGGGGAGTCCGCCATTGGGGATAGGTGGGGAAAGTGTGCTGCGTGCGTCATGGAGAAAGAGAAAGACAAGTCGAAGAACGCATCGCCTATATGGTCCCACCTGTAAGTGACACGTTGAATTAATATCCGTTCAGATTTTTTTTCCGAGCTATTAAATGAAATAGTTAAAAGAATCCGACGACCCTGAGCTCTAAGACCTAAACTGTGGGGCGAAATTGCGCCGCCACCAAAACTTACATCCACGGCGCGGCAGGGTGGCGCAAAACAAAAAGGTCGGCGCGGCGGCGGCGGAGGGGCTGGGGAAGCAAAAGAAGGTTGAAGAACTACCGACCAGCTCCTCCTGCCGTACCGCCTCGAGGGTTGAAGAATCTGGAAGAATTTCCCGTAAGCATCGAGACAACCCTGCCGCCTCTATTCTCCTGCATTGATGTTGTTTTACATGAGACTAACCCGCCCCCATGTTGAGCACGTGATGTTTCATCTAAAACATCTGAAACCTATATTCCTTCTGCCATGTTTATGGTCACCAAATGTTCCAGCTTCATGATTAATTGGAGGGACACCTAAATCCTTGTTGATGCTTTGTTGTACTAGAAGATACTCCTCATGTTGTACTAGATACACAGAAGAGTTTTGTTTGCTTGTTTGCAATGAGCTGGATATAAAAAAACATCTAGTCTTGTATACTACTTGCTGATTAATGAAGCACTTGTTGTTCTACTAGTACTTTGAAATCACAGAATTCCTAATGAATTATATGTTTTTTGAATTTGTTTGTATAATATGGATTATACTGTATGTTGTGATAACTTTTGTTGACATTTGTGTGTTGTTGTTGAAACAAGCAATGCTATACAATAGCTAGTGAATAAATAAAATTCAGTGCACACAAAAAAGAATTCAGTTAAAAAACTACTGCAGGTTCTTGTTAAAATTACTCCTGCTATCCCCACTGTTGTGATGGTAGTATGTGATGAATACATAGGAATTATACCCCACTATCCACCTTTTTGAGTCCATGTAATGCTAGTTTGTAGGCCCAATTTCATAGGTGACGAGCTCATATGCTCAAATTAACACCCCTCCTGAATAAATTCATGAGCTTCCAGAAAAAAATTTAGGTTCATGTTTCCAAAGATTAGATGCAATTATAGAACTGTTGATGCAATTATCTTAGTGCTAATAGCCTTATTTAATTCTCTGCAATTCAGAAAATGGAATTTCATGTTGTGCAGCATTTGGAAAAAAAATCATAATGGATAATAGACGGAAAATTGAAGAAGCGATAAACAGTTTCAATGAGAAGAGGAAGCAGTCAGATTCATTGGAGGTTGCAAGCAGTTCCAAAAATAAGGTTTCCTTCAGCTATTATTCCATTTTTTAGAAATTATAAAACTGATTTATGCTATTTGTAAGTTTGAAATATTATGTCTTAACCAATTTTTTTGTCATCTGGTGCAGAGGTGTAAAAGCTTGGCAGAAGCATGTTCACCTAATTTACCCGACACATCGAAATGTGCAATACTGAACTCACCAATAGCTGTGGTATTAAACGACACCATCTGTTATGTTTGAATTTCGTATACTTGTATGGTTTTTCACTGCCCAGATGTAGATGTTTACAAGATTTCCTTGATCTGGTTTTCAGATTGAGAAGCGGAATTTGAATGACAAAGAAGGCAGGAAAGTTGATGTCTACGATGAATTTGATTAGTTTGTTGTCTATGATGGTCTTAAGAAATTAACAGAGGTTTTGCATAATTTTATGTCTAATACTTTATGAATTGTTGTGTCCGTAAGAGCATTTTATTCAGAAGTTGAATGTTTTTTATTACTGTTTTAGGACCTTGGTCTAGTGGAGAGCAGCAAAGAAGCTGGAACAAGTGAACTGAACAATACAGTTGTGCATGTACCTTGTGAAATCACGCCATCCTTTAGAAATGTCCTTGAGGTGAAGTAACATTACTTTAAAAAAAACTTGATGATTTCAGTCAATCGTTCAAAACTTGACTTGCTAGTTTAAATTTGCAGATGAGTGCACCTGAAGTAGGAATTGAAGTCACTGGAGGACAGTTAGATAGAGCTGGGCAAAGTAATATTGGAATTGTTGGGGAAGAAGTTGAGAGCGCTACGCACGAGGTACTTGTGTTGAGAAAAACATAGGAGTATATTTCAATGATGGCTTATCCTTTTGTTCGACATGACCTCCTTTTGAACGATTCATTATGAACATAAAAAATGCAGGATGTCGAAGCAGGTTCACCTACTGGAAATGAACTATCTTCGAATGATGAAAGTGTTTGTGATGTTGACAGTTCAGATGATGATGAGGAGGAGTATTTGTTTCTGACTCCTGATGAAGTTAACAATGCGAGAGTTCCTGCTGTTGGCATGGTGTTTTTGTCGCAAGAAGAAGTGGTCAGGTTTGTAAATGTGTATGGAAAGGTCACTGGGTTTTCTGTGATAAAGGGAAGATATTACAAGAACAGAAATATCAGTTTGATGTGTAACAAGAGTCGGAAAACAGTAAGCAAAGTCACGGCGGATAGGAGGAGAAGGCGGAGCATAGTTCCGAAGATGAATTGCAAAATGAAAGTAACTGTTAAGCTTGTGGAAGAGAAATGGCACTTCACTTCGTGTGCTTTGTCTCACAACCATGACTTGTCATTTTCTCCATCCTTCGACCAAATTCTTCTTGAGTCATAGATCCATGAGTAGTGAAGAAGCGATGCTATCGAGATTTCTGCAAGATATACGAGTGAAGCCACAAAGGATTATGACATTTTTCAGAAAACTGAAAGGGAGTTTTGGCAATATAACATTTGGGAAAAGGAAGCTTGATAACCTCAAACAGTCAGAGAGGAAGTATAAGATGAACTCTGACATTGAGTACACTTTGAAGTTCATGGAGAAGATTCAACTGGAGAAGCCTGGGTTCTGCTAAAAAATGGAAGTGGACAGTTCTGGTTCTGTCAGAAGCATCTTTTGGACAGATGGTAGGTCAAGAATGGACTACAAGTTGTATGGTGAAATTATCTGCTTTGACACGACGTATAGTACAAACCGATATAACATGCCCTTTGCGCCAATCATTGGTGTTAATGGGCATGGAAAAACCATTGTGTTTGGGTGGGCTCTATTGAAAGATCAGACGCAGCTCACTTTTGAGTGGCTGTTCAAAAGCTTTGTTGAAATAATGGAACGGAAGAAACCAAAGCTAATTTTGACAGATCAGGATGTTGCCATGAAGCTGGCGATTTCTGAAATTTTTCCAGATGCTTGCCACCGTTTCTGCATTTGGCATGTTCTGAAGTTTCTTCGAGAGAACATGAGTGCCTATATGTCTGAAAGGGAAGGAATGGAAGACTGCATAGTAGGGCTTATAATGGAGTCTTTGAATGAAACAGAGTTTGAATCGGGACGGACTGAAATGCTCACAACTTATGACTGTGCGGATCATGATCACCTGAAAAGAATGTGGGGTGCAAGAACCAAGTATGTACCAGCTTACTTCAAGAAAAGCTTCTGTCCTTTCACTCGAACCACTGGAAGAAGCGAGAGTTTTAACTCTAACTTCAAAGAGTACGTGCTGAGAAAGGATACAATTGAGAATTTTCTCAAGCAGTATGTGATTTTCCAGGAGAATATCCAAGAGCAGGAAAATGAAGACAGGTTTCAGTCCATCCTGAAAACTCTTTCATTTTGGGGTCATAACCCAATAGAGAGGGATGCTGCTAAAATATACACTAGGGGCATCTACCTGAAGTTTGTTACTGAGATGGTTAACTCGACATCATTCAGTGTTCAAGAAGTGTTGAAGGATCAGATTTATGAACTGAAGAAATTAATCCCCTACGATCGGCCTGAGTACAGAAGGAATCTCTTCACTGTTGTTGTCGATCGGAAGAACCTCACATTTGAATGTGAGTGTGGGAAATATGAGAAGGATGGTATATTCTGCTGCCACATCTTGAGGTTGTTCACACAGTTTGATGTTGTAAGCATTCCAGGGCACTATATAATGGCGCGGTGGACATCTGAATATATGAAAAAGGAGTTGCTCACACAAAAAAAAGATACCTTAGCCATGGAAGGTTAAAACACAGCACATAATGCTTTAAGGCATGCTGCGATTATTGATTGTGTGAATGATGTTTGTGTTGACATAAGTAGAGATGGTACCAAGAGTGCTATTTTTGTAGAAGAAGTACTGAAGATTCATAAAAAGCTGATGGACACTGATTCAGAGCTGAATAAGAAGAAAACTGATACTATTACCCTGAAAGATCCTCCTGTGATTAAGAAGAAGTCAGCAAAAGATGCTGGTGCTGAAAATGTTGCTGAGAAAGAATCAAATCCAGTGGAGCCTAGAAAAAATCTGGATGTTTGGATAAATGAAGATGGAAGTATCTCACAACCTGTGGAAGTTGAAGGGAAGAGGAATAAAGCTAAAGCACCAAGAAAGAAGAAACAGAAACAGGATCATGAAGGAGGTGCAGCTGGCTCGAGTTTGCAAGACCCTCCAGTTTCTGCAGCCAAGTCAGTGCCCAAAGGGAGTAGATTGAAGCCTCGGTCTGAGAAGAATTCCAATAAAAACAAAAATGGGAAGAAAAAAGGAAATTAGTTGATACAGAGATATGTATGCATCCAAGTCAGTTATCCATGTATTAAAAAAAAAGATGTAGATCCCTCTTTTCTTCTTGATGCCATTTCAGTTTCAGAACTGTAAAAGATTGTTTGATCAATGATATATTATTTAGATTGCTTTGAAAAAGAAAACTTCATTGAAATGTTGCCAGATTGAACAGGAACAACAAAATATAAGAAATTTGCAGCTTCAATTATTCTGATACAACGGGGAACCGGGTAACCTGGAAAACGTGGAACCGGGTAACCGGGAAAACATTAAACCGGGTAGCCGGGAAGACAGCAAACCGCGAAAACGTGAAAATCAGTATGCCGGGAAGACAGGGAAACCGGGTAGCCTGGAAGACGGTGAGCCAGGAAACTGGGTAGCCGGGTAACCGGGAAAAGGTGAAATCGGGAAGCCGGAAAAACGTGGAACCGGGTAACTGGGGAAATGTGAAACCCCGTAGCCGGAAAAACGTGAAACCGGAAAAATTTGAAAACCGGGAAGCCGGAAAAACGGCAAACCGGGAAAACGTGAAACCAGGAAGCCTGGTAACCGGGATAACGTGAAACTGGGAAGCCGGAAAAGCGTGAAACAGGGTAGTCGGGAAAACATGAAACCGGAAAGCCGGGAAGACGGGATACCGGGAAAATGTGAAACCAGGAAAGTCGGTAAAACGTGAAAACGGGTAACCGGGAAAACGTGAAACCGGGAAGCCGGGGCGACGGTTAACCGGAACAATGTGAAACCGGGAAGCCGGAACAACGTGAAACCGGGTAAACGTGAAACCGGGAAGCCGGAAAAATGTGAAACCAGGAAAATGAAAAACGTGAAACCGGGTAACCGTTCAAAACGTGAAACCTATATTTGAATGAAACACTATTTTGAACAGGAATAGTTTACGGGACGAAACATATAATGAACGGTAAAATATTTGAACGGTTTTTAAATTGAACGGAAAAAGGTGTGGACAACGAAACCTATATTTGGACGAAACCCTATTTTGAACGGGAATAGTTTAGGGGACGAAACCTATATTTGAACGAAACATATAATGAACGGTAAAATATTTGAATGATTTTTAAATTGAACAGAAAAATATGTGGACAACGAAACCAGTATTTGGACGAAATATATTTTGAAAGGGGAAAGTTTAGGGTACGAAACCTATATTTGAACGAAACCTATAATGAACGGATATAGTTGAACGATTTTTAAATTGAACGTAAAAAGTTTAGGGGACGAAACCTATATTTGAACGAAATCCTATTTTGAACGGGACTAGTTTAGGGGACGAAACCTATATTTGAACGAAACATATAATGAACGGTAAATATTTGAACGGTTTTTAAATTGAACGGAAAAAAGTGTGGACAACGAAACCAATATATGGACGAAATATATTTTGAACGGGGAAACTTTAGGGTACTAAACCTATATTTGAACGGATATAGTTGAACAATTTTTAAATTGAACGGAAAAAGGTGTAGACAACGAAACCTATATTTGGACGAAACCCTATTTTGAACGGGAATAGTTTAGGGGACGAAACCTATATTTGAACGAAACATATAATGAATGGTTCAATATTTGAACGGTTTTTAAATTGAACGGAAAAATGTGTGGACAACGAAAGCAGTATTTGGACGAAATGTATTTTGAGCGGGGAAAGATTAGGGTACGAAACCTATATTTGAACGAAACCTATAGTTGAACGATTCTTAAATTGGACGAAAAAAAGTGTGGACAACGAAACCTATATTTGGACGAAACCCTATTTTGAACGGGAATAGTTTAGGGGACGAAACCTATATTTGAACGAAACGTATAATGAACGGTAAAAATATTTGAATGATTTTTAAATTGAATGGAAAAAAAGTGGACAACGAAACCAGTATTTGGACGAAATATATTTTGAACGGGGAAAGTTTAGGGTACGAAACCTATATTTGAACGAAACCTATAATTAACGGATAAAGTTGAACGATTTTTAAATTGAACGAAAAAATGTGTAGACAACGAAACCTATATTTGGACGAAACCCTATTTTGAACGGGAATAGTTTAGCGGATGAAACCTATATTTGAACAAAACATATAATGAACGGTTAAATATTTGAACGGTTTTTAAATTGAACGGAAAAATGTGTGGACAACGAAAGCAGTATTTGGACGAAATATATTTTGAGCGGGGAAAGATTAGGGTACGAAACCTATATTTGAACGAAACCTATAGTTGAACGATTTTTAAATTGGACGAAAAAAAGTGTGGACAACGAAACCTATATTTTGACGAAACCCTATTTTGAACGGGAATAGTTTAGGGGACGAAACCTATATTTGAACGAAACATATAATGAACGGTAAAAATATTTGAACGATTTTTAAATTGAACGGAAAAAAAGTGGACAACGAAACCAGTATTTGGATGAAATATATTTTGAACGGGGAAAGTTTAGGGTACGAAAGCTATATTTGAACGAAACCTATAATTAACGGATATAGTAGAACGATTTTTAAATTGAACGGAAAAAGGTGTAGACAACGAAACCTATATTTGGACGAAATCCTATTTTGAACGGGAATAGTTTATGGGACGAAACCTATAGTTGAACGAAACATATAATGAACGGTAAATACTTGAACGATTTTTAAATTGAACGGAAAAAGGTGTAGACAACGAAACCTATATTTGGACGAAACCCTATTTTGAACGGGAATAGTTTAGGGGACGAAACCTATATTTGAACAAAACATATAATGAATGGTAAATTTTTTGAACGGTTTTTAAATTGAACGGAAAAAAAATGTGGAAACGAAACCAGTATTTGGACGAAAATATATTTTGAACGGGGGAAGTTTAGGGTACGAAACCTATATTTGAACGAAACCTATAATGAACGGATATAGTTGAACAATTTTTAAAATGAACGGAAAAAGGTGTAGACAACGAAACCTATATTTGGACGAAACATGTTTTAAAACGGGAAAAGTTCAGGGGACGAAACCTATATTTGAAAGAAAACTATAATGGACGGATATAGTTGAACGGTTGTTAAATTGAACAGAAAAAGGTGAAGACAACGAAACCTATATTTGAACGAAACAATATTTGGAAGGGAAGAAATTTAGCAGACGAAACATATATATGAACGAAACATATAATGAATGGTCATATATGAAAGATTTTTAAAAATGAAGGCAAAAAAGGTGTAGACAACGAAACCTATATTTGGACGAAACCCTATTTTTGAGCGGGGAAAGATTAGGGTACGAAACCTATATTTGAACGAAACCTATAGTTGAACGATTTTTAAATTGGACGGAAAAAAGTGTGGACAACGAAACCTATATTTGGACGAAACCCTATTTTGAACGGGAATAGTTTAGGGGACGAAACCTATATTTTGAACGAAACATCTAATGAACGGTAAAATATTTGAACGGTTTTTAAATTGAACGGAAAAAGGTGTGGACAACGAAACCAGTATTTGGACGAAACCATATTTTGAACGACAATAGTTTAGGGGATGAAACCTATATTTGAACGAAACATATAATGAACGGTAAAATATTTGAACGATTTTTAAATTGAACGGAAAAATATGTGGACAACGAAACCAGTATTTGGACGAAATATATTTTGAAAGGGGATAGTTTAGTGTACGAAACCTATATTTGAACGAAACCTATAATGAACGGATATAGTTGAACGATTTTTAAATTGAACAGAAAAAGTTTAGGGGGCGAAACCTCTATTTGAACGAAATCCTATTTTGAACGGGAATAGTTTAGGGGACGAAACCTATATTTGAACGAAACATATAATGAACGGTAAATATTTGAATGGTTTTTAAATTGAACGGAAAAATGTGTGGACAATGAAACCAGTATATGGACAAAATATATTTTGAACGGGGAAACTTTAGGGTACTAAACCTATATTTGAACGAAACCTATAGTTGAACGATTTATAAATTGAACGGAAAAAGGTGTAGACAACGAAACCTATATTTGGACGAAACCCTATTTTGAACGGGAATAGTTAGGGGACGAAACCTATATTTGAACGAAACATATAATGAACGGTAAAATATTTGAACGGTTTTTAAATTGAACGGAAAATGTGTGGACAACGAAAGCAGTATTTGGACGAAATGTATTTTGAGCCGGGAAAGATTAGGGTACGAAACCTATATTTGAACGAAACCTATAGTTGAACGATTTTTAAATTGAATGGAAAAAAGTGTGGACAACGAAACCTATATTTGGACGAAACCCTATTTTGAACGGGAATAGTTTAGGGGACGAAACCTATATTTGAACGAAACATATAATGAACGGTAAAAATATTTGAATGATTTTTAAATTGAACGGAAAAAAAGTGGACAACGAAACCAGTATTTGGACGAAATATATTTTGAACGGGGAAAGTTTAGGGTACGAAACCTATATTTGAACGAAACCTATAATGAACGGATATAGTTGAAAGATTTTTAAATTGAACGGAAAAAGGTGTAGACAACGAAACCTATATTTGGACGAAACCCTATTTTGAACGGGAATAGTTTAGGGGACGAAACCTATATTTGAACGAAACATATAATGAACGGTAAAAATTTGAACGGTTTTTAAATTGAACGGAAAAAAATGTGGAAACGAAACCAGTATTTGGACGAAATCTATTTAGAACGGGGAAAGTTTAGGGTACGAAACCTATATTTGAATGAAACCTATAGTTGAACGATTTTTAAATTGAACGGAAAAAGGTGTAGACAACGAAACCTATATTTGGACGAAACCCTATTTTGAACAGGAATAGTTTAGGGGACGAAACCTATATGTCAAACGAAACCTAAAAATGAACGGTAAATATTTGAACGATTTTTAAATTGAACGGAAAAAAGGTGTAGACTAAGAAACCTATTGTTGGACGAAACATATAATGAATTGTTTTTAGAAAACAAAAAAAATTCGTTCAAAAAAATACAGACGGGACCGGAAAAAAATGAAACCCGGGAAGCCGAGAAACCGTGAGACCTAGAGGCCGGGAATCCGGGAAATCGGGAAAAAGTGAAACCGGGAAGCCGGGAAAATCGGGAAAAAACGGGAAAACGGTGAAACCTACTTTTATTTTCTTCAGAAACATGCAAAAAAAATGGAAAAAATATGAGAGCACAAAGGTGTGCAAGCATGCTCCTGGTTTGAGAAAAAACATGGTACAAGGATGAAGTACAGGCGATGGTCAAGCATAATTTGTTACAACATGTTTTTGCTAACACAAAAAGACTAGTATCAGACCAAATGGAGTACATGGAGTACATGGCTATCTCTAAGCTATAAACACCATTGTAAAAATAAAAACGTGTTTCGTTGCACTGAGGATTGCAAAAAAGTAGCATTTGTGTATTGGGATTACCACAATTTCAGCATGGATAGAGTTTTAGATTCAACCAAAATGCAGTAAAAAGGGAAAGTTTGGTTTCCTGACGATAGCAAGTACTAAGAGCATTACAAGAATATAACTGTTTCATCTCACACTATCCAGGTCACACTATCTTGAGTTCAAACTATCTTCAGAAAAAACAGAACTCCTGGCAGTTTACACGTGACTGTCCAGGTCACACTATCTTGAGTTTTTAGTATTAATCTTCAACTCAAAAGCAAAAAAAGTTTAAGCTTCTACAGATAGAATGCGACTCAGGATTGTTGTTTCACTGGATAATTGCCTCTCCATGCACTCTCTGAACCTAGCGCTTCTTCATCCTCTCAAACGGTTCCACGTTGACTTCATTCGATGAAGAGTAAAACATGTTAAAAGCCTTCATCATCCTGTACTTCGGGATGTGACTCTGCAGAAAACAGAAAGAGAAAGCAAAATAATAATATTAACTACCTTTTCATCTGAAACATGTGAAGTACTCTTGTATGTTATTGACGAAAAGGAAAAGAGGAAACTTTACTTGGTTGAATTGGCCCATAACTTTGCCATTGAAATTTTTTGCGTATAGCATGACATAGAATCCGCAATCATGCCTATTAGAAGGAAGAAAAAACAGAAAAAATGCAACTTAGATTCAATGCAGCAAGTTTTTTCTCTCTGAAATGAAACAAAAATACAACATAAAAATGTGGTGGTCAGATGGAACTAACATTAATGCATGTGTAGGATAACTTAGAGTCCTGCATGTGTTGAACTTTTGAAAATCCTTGCAGCCAAGTTCCAGCTCATTGCAAACTGATTTCAAATGGCATAGCTGAAAAGAAGTAACCAGGTTGGATGGCTACCAAAAAATAAACAGGAAATGAAAAAACATCTATGTCAAACAAAAAAACATACCAGGTTCTGAAGCAGTCCCTCTTGAACTTGAGGAGGCATCATGCCAGTAGGATCGAAGAAGTTTGTTGTGCAGTATAGTTGATTCACACATATTAGAGTCCATCGCTTTGAGACAATAGAAGGGAGGTGCATCTGGGTGAAAAATTGAAACAAGAAACACATGGATTAGTTCAAAAATTCTGAGGCAAAAACGATAGAGAATAGGAAGCATATTGAAAATATGAAAAGAGATAAGAACAATTTGGAAAAATATAAGGTCAATCTTTGAAATGTTAACTCCTTGGCTGATCCTTCTAAACTCTGCGAGAACAAAAGACTTGTCGAACATACTTGGGTCCATTGTTAGCTTAGTCTGAAAAATTAAAAGTGATTGTACAAACAAAACGGATCAGCTAAAAAGGGGGAAAATGTTGTGTATATAGTATATGGTAGAAAAAAGGTTTGGACCGAAAGAAAATGCAGTAAAAAGGAGCTTACAGTTACATAAGGGCTGAACATGAACTTCAGCAGCTGCGCATCTGGTACGGAAGCTCTTTATATTGTTCATTGAACATTAGAGCGCACAAACACATAGTATCATCAACCATGTCGCCACGGGCTTTGAAAGATTTATGGAAACTATTATAAGTGACACTGTACCCCAATATCAACAAACGTAGGACTGCCGAAAAAAGAACAGAAGAACACAGTAAGATAGGCCGAAAAAGAGATAAGAATGTTTGCTTAAACTAGCACATACTGACATGAAAAACATTGGAAACAGAGTTACTGGTAGAGGGATAAAAATAAGAAAAAGACTGACGAGTTATCTGCCTTGAAGTACTTTGCCCTCAGAAACTTGGTGCAGAATGCATCAACATCAGGACTTGTACGCAGCTTCGGAATGCACGTGTCGGGTGAACACGTTTTTGCGGCCCGCTTCTTCCTGTTCTTTTTGTCCAGTGTTGTGGGGCTTATGCTAGGTTAACCTGATGCCTTTGTGGCATCATTTCCAATAACTAAAAAAACAAAATGTAAAAAGATAAACTAAAGATATTTCCCACACACGAAGTTCATTTCCGTGTGCCCCCGCATGGGCGAAAACTACAAAAAACTTTCAGAACCAAGATGTACCTGTAGAAGGTGCACCTGTTGTAGGTGCAACAGAATCTGCAGGCACATTGGGAGATACAAAACCTTCAGCTATTCCTGTAGGAATGCTGACAGGAATATCACCTTGTGTCGTATGCATGCTGTTCTCACCTGTACAAGCGAGAAAGTGGTATTGTTTATGCCAAAAATAGAACAAAAGTGAATCATATGAAGGGTAGCTAATGTGTACAAAGGGACACTAAAAACACAGAATGAATGAAGAAAAATGACTACCACGGTAACAAAATATAACATAAGAAAAATCATTATTTTGACAGAGGTAGAGTAAACTATTTCACCTCCAAACGGACTAGAAGTTGAGATGTGAACTTTAGCATCCCCAGATTTATTGTCATTACGTCATAGTTCATGGACATTAGCAACGAAGTTTAAAAAATAAAAATGTATCTCTTTTTAAGATAAAAAGAGAATAGGAAAAGACAATTACCAAACCAGGAGAAGCATATTGGTTTTCGTTGAATGGTGTTCCTCCATCACCTCCATCATTCTCACGGGGCTCAGGTTCATCATCCTCAGAAGCATTCACCATCTGAAGAAACCTCCATTGAATCTCAGACTCCTCATCGAAAATATCTTCAATTTCCTCCTCACGAACATCCTGGCTTTCAACAACAGACACAAAACAACAGGGATTATTGTAGTTAGAGAACAAAAAATGATATAGAATAAAGTTACATTACCATGAACAGCGCCATCTTCGTTTGGGTGGAGTTCTTCATTATGATGATGGGGGTCTTCATTGAAATCAACTTCTTCATCAAGAACATTCTCCTAAAATTCAGGCATAAAAAGGTTAAGACAGAATAATAGAACAAACAAAGAAATTGGTGTAAAAAACATCTGAAAAATGAGAAAAACAGCATTACATTTCCATCAGGTTCGACGTCAGAATCATCTCCAGTTGTAATATGATCACTATCGCCATCTGACACAGCTGGAGAGTACCTCTGAGGATAGTATGATTCAATTGCATATGGCGCATAGTATTCTAGCGGGATTCCATAAGGGGGATCTTCATCAACATTGTTCGGGTCGCCGTATGGTGTAAGGGAAAACGTCCAGAACTGATAAACCAAAAACAACATAAATGAAATAAGAAAAATGGGACAAAAGGTATCAAATAGGTTAAAAATCTGTAAATTACAATAACAAAACTGACCGGAAGATTTCCATATTGTCTCCGGGATTGCCTATTGCGATCAGCATTCTCAAGGAAAACGAAGTCTTTGTTACGGATGTGCTGCATCCTGGGGATGCCATAGTCTATTCCACCATCATTTCTGTTGAAGTCGGTGAAATCCAAGTATCCAATCTGCGAAGAAATGTAATTTAAAAACACTAGTCAGATACAATGGACCAAAAACTAAAAAATCAGTGAAAAACATAACAAAAAACAGTGAATATGCATAAAGACATACCGCAAGCAACAGGACGCAACCCCCAATCCATCCTGACGTGATGTAGTCACCACCAGGTCACAAACTTCTGACCTTCCATTCATCAATCTCCTCCCACAGATTGTCGATGCAGAGAGTACCATAATCCCAATACTGAATATCAGGCATATGCCTGTCTATAAGACCATACAGGAACTTGGGATTTGCAATGTTCTTTGTTCCAGGACATAGCGCCGTGCTTAAGAAGTACCAAATGAAAGACCTCATGAATTTAGCTTCGTCGTTGGTGGCCAGTAGAATGCCCTCAAGTTTGTGTATCAGGACATCCTTCCCCTTGGTATAATCCTGAAGAATAGATTCTACCAAACTAACAACAGCGGGGTCGTTGCTCTCCAATGGATAACGAAATGAATCACTTTCGAAACCAAAGATCTTGTCAGCAATGTTCTTGGTGAACCACATAATCTTGTTCTTCTTCTTGAATTTTCCTCCAGTTTGAGGGACAGTATAGTAGACAAGCCAATGAAGAAGGCTAGAAGGGACCATCAAATAGTTTGGCAGCTTCAACAGATAATCCATGCTGTGACTGGTGACATAACCCCTCTGGATGGGGTTAAATTGTTTTACTGTCCTCATAAACCTCAAAGTTGAAAACCTATGGTTCATAGCAGGGTTGGATCTCTCAACTTCCATCCCATCAACTCCTGCGCATATGAATAAAAGGGAAACAAAACATGAGAACATATATTGGTTCAGTACACTAGAAAAAATAACTATAGGCACAAACCTACATACTAAAAAATAAAAAGGGCAGGTACTAATTGCTCCCCCAGGACAACATACATACACCACCTCTACATGCTACACAAAATTGATGAAACATAAAAAAAATCCTAGCAATTGCCTCACGAATCTGGCCAAAGTGAATCCATAGCTGAGGCAAAAAAATTAGGCATCCCTAGCTGTGGTATACAACGAGAAGTTATAGATGCCATTGAGTCTGATTTGGTTAACAAAAAGTGAATCCCTCTCCTCTCTCCTCTCTCCTCGACGAGCTTCGATTCAGGAACACAAATCAATCGGGGGTGAGTGTAGGAGAATCCATGAGACAGATCGTGGGAGATTACCGTATCAGAAACATCGTTTGATTCGAGAAAACACTAGAAACTTCGTGCGGATAAGAACATCGAAACCCTAGCAATTCCCGTGCGATTTACTATGCAACAACCGGGGATCTGCGAAAAAGGCAGAGATATATAGGAGGGCGCCTGTAAGGGGAGGGGATCACGAACCTTGAGCCGCCATCGACGACGAGGAGACACGGGCGGCGGCGACGTCGGAGACGTCGCCGCAGAAGCAGTGAAGCAGAGAAGAAGTCGCCCCCCTCTCTCAAAAGAACGAGACGACGCGGACGACGCAGCGAAACACCCTGGTCGGAAGGAAATGACGACGGGATAGTTAACTGGGCCGGGCCCAAACGCGCGGAGAGGGGTGTGCGACGATAACGATCATCGACCTGGTCGATAAATAGGAATCGCCGAGCTCGGGTGCTGCTGGCCGACGCTCAATTTCAGCGTCCCGTTCCGCTAGTGGGCCGTCCCAGGAGGCATCGTCGGGTTTGGCCATACTGGCTGCTGCGAGCAGGCCAGCCCAGTTGGCTGCGGTTGCAGGCTCCTTCAACGGGAGCTCCTTTGCGCCGCCTGTAAGCGTCGCTTAGGACACGCGCCACCTACACACATCCCTAATTGGGCCGACCCAACTGCTTGCACCCGAAGTTCGACTTCCTTCATTCTACTGTGCGTGTTTTTTTGACGTGAACGTAATTGTTTAGTGTTTTCGAAGTTTGAAATAAAATCCAAAATTAATTCAAACCTATTTTAAAAACACAAATAGTTTTTCAAACATGGAAAACATTCCCAATTTTAAATTTGAAACTATTTTAAAAAGTGAACATTTTTAATTTTGGAACCATATTTAAATTTGGAATTATTTTCAAACTGGAACAATTTTTAAATTTAGAACCATTTTCTAAATAGAACCTTTTTCTAAATGAAACCATTTTAAATTTGGAACCATTTTCAAAATAGAACCATTTTTCAATTTGGTCCATTTTAAATTCGGTACCATTTTCAAAATAAAACTATTTTAAATCGGAACCAGTTTAAAAAAGTCGGAACCATTTTCAAAAAGGAATCATTTTTGAAAAACCGGAACCATTTTTTTCTTTCGGAACCATTTTCAAAAAATCATAACCATATTTTCGGTTCAGAAACATTTTCAAAAAGGAACCATTTAAAAAATCGAAACCATTTTTTCAATCACTTTAAAAAAGGAACCATTTTTTGTTTCAGAACCATTTATTCAAGCGTCCGGCCCAGTAGCGTCGCCAACGAATTCTCTTCAGGCGGCGCTAAGTTGAGGGGCGCACGCGGGTGACATATAGGTTTCGCCCCTTCAACGTGCCTGTTGCATCGGGAGGTCCTGTCAGTCGCTCGTTATCGGCGCTTTCGCTCAGCGCCGCCTATGGCTCGCCCCACGCCACGTGCGTGGGCCGGTTAATTGATTTGCGCGTGCAGAATACGTTTCACCCCAGTTTGGACTGTTTTGGGCCTGTTTCAAAAAACAAAATCACTGCTTTTTTGGCCCTATATTTTTAAAACACAAACACTTTTTAAATCTGAATATTTCTAAAATCTGGACCATTTTTGAAAAATGAACATTAAAAAAAAACTAAAACCAAAATGTTTCCAAATTGGAAAACGTGACCATTTTCAAAATATAAATAATTTGGAAACATTTTTAAATTTAGAAACATTTTAAAAATAAGCATTTTTTATTTGGAACCATTTTCAGAAATTATACGATTTTCAAATTTGGAACAATTTTTAGTAATCATTTTTAAATTTGGAACTATTTTTAAAATGGAACTATTTTTAAAAATCAATGATTTTCATATTTTGGAACCATTTAAAAATAAGAATTCTGAAATTTGGAACCATGTTTAAATTTGAGACCATTTGAAATTCAGAACCACAATTAAATTTAGAATCAATTTCAAATTTAGAACCATTTTCAATTTTTGAACCAATTTCAAATTTGGAACCATTTTCAAAGTTCAAACCATTTTCACATTTTAAACCATTTTCAAAATTTGCAACCTTTTCAAAATTGTAACCTTTTAAAAAAGAACGAAAAATAATAATAGTAAAGAAAAAACAGAAAAGAAACGAAAAATATACGAACACCAGAAACAAAAAAGAAATAAATCAAAGAAAAACTAAAATAAAAGGAAACACGTCAAACTGGGATGGCGCGCCGGAGGGTCCCCGCTAGTGGCGCGAACGATACGCGCCGCTAACGGGTGGCATATAGGAATCTCGGGCTGAACATTGGTTTTATCGAAAACGCTTCTGTCGGCTGAGCTATAGGATTTCCAAACCTTTCCCAAACAAAGTGCAAATATTTTTTCTTCTGATATGAAATGGTGGTGTTATCTCCGATCCTTCAACAGGATGAAAAAACAAGATGCGGAAGACGGTGGGACTTTTGGGAAAGTAGTTTGTAATAGTATTTATTGTTTGGTCTCTGAGTAATAGGATTTCTTCTACTAATAAAATAGAGAGGGGAGGTATTCTAAGATTTTAGCGAATCACCAGGAGGCACCTGGAGCCACGTCACCTCAACCGGTGTGGAGAGTGAGCCGTCCGATGTAAATGAATATAGAAGATCTCTAACCACCACAAACCCTAGCCCGTCTCGTCTTTGGTCCCCATGCCTTAGTTGGACCTCTAGCCGCCACACCTCCCTTGCCTTCGTAATCACGATTTTGTTGCCATTGAACCCTCCGCCGCCCTTCAAAGGAAGGATCCCATATAGTCTCGACAAATCTTCTGTTTTGGCAGGTCCATCCATTGAGATGATGGTGTCCACTGCGATAACGCCAACAATATCATGGGTATGTGGCTCCATAACTTTTTTCCTCATTAGAAATTCCTCCATGACATTGACGAGCGGTCCTATGGAACTTGTGAGCTCTCCCATTCATTTTTATATCGATCCTTTTCTCTTGCAGATCTGATTTGTTCAATGATTCGTCCCTTGGTCCGTATGTGTATTTGTATTCAAACTGGTGCTCTTGATCTACTTCTTGTAGATTTGCTTCCTAGGGATAGAGATTGGTCATTGCCATACTCGCTAATAACCAGGTAATTGGTATATGTTTAATCCAAGATTTGTTTTTCAAATTTGATCTCTCCCGATTGATATCTTTCTATCTTTGCCTAGATTTTGGTGTCTGAAAAGCTTGGCCAATTCAGGACTCTGAAAATTATGTTGGTGGTTAGGGAGGAAACAAGAATAAATAAAATGGACTAAATAAAGCAAATGAAGATTCCTTATATTTTCCTCGGTGAGTCCTATATTATTTAATATTGATAAGTTGACTCGGACTTTGAGTTGATGTGGCATTCATATGATATAACGGTGGTTACGACTAAACTGCCACTGTGATTGGAGCATTTGTATGTTATAACTTTTCTGTGAGAGTACCTGCAATAGTTCATGTTTGTAAGTCAATCTATGTGTGCACTAAAGTAATGTGATTATTGTTTGGTTGGCAGATTCATGTATTTACTCTTTTTGCTTGCTTTAGGGAAAGAATTTTAAATTCTTCACTGGTCTTTTCTTCAGTAATATATGGTTCCGATATTCATTCGGTATATTATGGTTTAGTCATTTTTTTTCACGGAATTAGTATAGATAAGAACCTATTCATTTTCTTATAGAAAATTGTGTGTAGTTTATTAATGTAACATGTATCATCTACCTATTAGAAGGACCTTGGACAATTTGCTGCACCATTGTTTATCTTTGAGCATCTCTAGCGGAGACCATAAAAGGGGCGGACATAAGAAAGGCCGGCAGTTTTACGGGTTCATGCTGTTTTTGGGCCAGAACAGAGCCCGTAAAGCCACCACGTGCCGTAAACTATTTTGGGGAGGGGGGGCAGCGAGTTCCCGCCGCTGAACGCAACTAATAGCAACTCGGGTTGTGGATTCAATCCACAACTTGAGTCTCGCCACAACCGTCGACGAGAAATTCATCCACCGTTCCGCCACCACCAATGTCAAATCTGCCACAGACGCGCACATATGCCCCATCGCCGTGCCTTGATGTGGCCGAAGAAGGAGACACCTAAGCGTGGGAGCTCCTCTGGCGCCTATCCCTTCGGCCTACGCTCCACCGCCTTCGAGTCCTCCTCCGTGCCTCGTCCTCGACATCTCTCTCGACGTTGTTGTGTCGGTCCTCTACAAGCGGATGCCGATAGAGGAGGAGGAGCTCGCGGTGAAGCATCGCAACAACGAGGATATCGATGCCATCCTCCTCGAGCAGCACGTCGCAGCTGAGCGCGCCCACAAGGAGAAGGAGGATGATTGTCGCCGCGTCGCCGAGCTCTAGGCCGTTATGTACATCGACCTTGCCTCCGACGAGAGTGAGCAACGTAGAGCCGCCACTGCACCCCAGGACCTAGCTAGAGTTAGGGTCAGGGTGGCGACAAGTCACTTGCCCTAGATGGCAATTGGGTCTTGTCTGCTGTTATTGCTGTTGCTGGTTCCCCTCATCTACAACATCCTCGGTAGGTGTTGCTCACTGAGTGTGCCATCTAGTTTTTTTTCTTGTGCCTCGGCTGAACCATTTTCTCTTCTTTCATGGTAAGGGACCAAATGCATCCACTTGTTCAGGAGTTGAAGATGAACAAGAGCACAAAAATGTAATCTTAATTGAAACTAGATAATGTGAATTAAGTACTCTCTAGGTGGCACAATGGGCTTATTTACCAAACAGTACAAAATCAAACACCTACGCCTCAGGGGCTACGAATATTTAGAGTACGAGGGAAAAGTTATAATAAAAGGAGAAATATTTCTCATATGTGATATCATTATAAAAAAAATCCCTTGTTTGTTTCTCGCAATAAGGGTGGTAAGTGGAGAGAGAGGGAGAGAGAGAGAGAGAGATTTTTGTTGCGAGCTTGGGGACAACAGCGAGGAGGGGAGACACATCATCCTGCAAAACTCAATGATACAATTTGTGACTAACTCCCTGAAAAACAAGATGAAACAGATGAGGCAAAATTGGGAAAATCATGGGTAGAGCTAAAACAAAGTATAAGAATGCCCGATCTCACAGTAAGTGTAGAGTGCCTTAGTTGTTTGGGCTTGTTTTTGGGCTATCTCCGACGTAACAAAAATAGTAAATATGGTAATAGTGTACAAATCTACAATGATAAGATATTTTGTTAAATAAATATCATCTTTGGTTAATCTCATCAAAAGATAACATATACTATCCCATTTTTGAATGTATAAACTTACTTTTAAATACACGTCTAGAGCTACTGGTAATACAATCGCATTGATATGATCGGTAAGTATAACATTTGCGATTGACTAATTTCAATAGAATTACAAAGCTTCAGGTGAAACATCGAAGATCGTCACGATCATCACGAAATCAAAGACATGCTCATTGGGATGAACATACTACCAGTTTAATTTGCTTGATTCACAACTATGTTGCTTTGAGAAAAACAAACCAATCTCCTAACATGGATAATAAGGACAATAATTTTGGGAAGGCATATTCATTTTTTTCCTCTGTATACATTTTAACCTTAGACATAATGTCCAAACACAGACATAGTCATAGCAAAAATGTCGTACCGGCTTGATCCATTAGACAGACTGATTATGAACTTCCAGCCCATTCTGTTCCACGCCTTCCCTGCAGCCCAAGCTTCTAAACCATGTAGAACCTTCCATCATCTCTGCTATACTTGCAGCACTTCACTTCTCCTGCTACCTACGATCCAATACAAAATGCAGAAGATCAGAATGCAATTCTATACTCACTACTTGATGAAAGGTTGAGATAGGTCCAGTAGGTGAAAGAAGACAATGACGGTTGCAGTGCAAGAAGGAACATCAGAACATTAGAGCACGCTTTGTTCAGAAACAAAATGGTATCTAACAAACAAGTCCATTTAACAAAGCTTCGTTCAGAAACAAAATAGTGAGAAATCGGTAACGCACTGGAAGGATCGGGCATCTAAAAACTTCAGCAGCTTAATGTATCAACTATAGGAAGAAATCGGTAGCGAGTAGTAGCAGAAATGCATAATCGTTCTGAATCTCAGTTTGCCAAAACCATATGCATACATAATTCCGTTCTGGGGAGGAGTTTCTGAAAAAGATTGGCGGGCATACTGGGAACAAACTGGTACCCAAAATCATCAGGGGTTTATTATATCAATCCAGGCAAAAATAGGTAACCAGAAACGCGTCCGTTTTCTGAATCTTAGTTTGCCAAGAGCATATGCATTCATAATTTAGTTCTTACAACTCGACCAGCCAACAAAATATTTGCAAATTCAGCAACAGTAATCAAGCAGTAGAACTAACATACTTGCAAATAACCATGACTTCAGGCTGGCGGGAGAATTATTCAGAGATTGTTTGCAACAAGAGCAGGCAGATCAGAACAAACACAGGCCTGCATCTACAGGACACAAAACGCAGGCAACATCATTCTTGCAACAAAATAAGAATATCAGATACACAAATAGTAGGGTTTTAGGAACATGCATAGGAAAAGAGAGAAAGATCGGCGAGCTGGTTCTCTCCTCTCGTCCTCCCGCGTCGCTCCCACGAGCGACCGGGGTGGAAACCCTAGCGCCGCCGGGCCGGGCCCCGTTCAGCCCTCTCTTCCTCCTCGCCGTCGCCGGGCGCGTTGCTGGGCAAAGCCTGATGGCGTCGGCGGTGGCGGGGATTTCTTCTCCTCCCTGCTCGGTGGTGGACGGCGCGGGCCAACAGTGCCGGGTCAGGGCGACGCGCTGGCGAAGGGCGCGGCGGCGCGGTGGTGGGCGCTCACGGCGGAGGTCGTGGGTGTCGGCCTGGGCATGGAGGGCCTCATGGTGGTCGTTGGTGGAGCTCGGGGGCGGCGGCATCTCGATCTGCATTGGCCCAGATCTGGCGGCTGGCGGCCGGCGTGGACAACCTCCGGTCTGCAGGGCAGCGTCCCTGGGCGGTGCGGTTGACCTCGGGCGGCTTGGCTGCGTCCTCCTTCTCCCGAAGGTCCGGGCAAGCTAAGGGCCAGATCTGGGTCTTCCGGGCCCCGATCTGGGGTGCCCGAGCCACGCTCGTCGCGAGGGGGAAGAGGTTGGCGGCGGCGAGCGCTCCTGCCATGGAGCCAACTCCGATCTGACAGTGCGGGCCCGATCTGGGCCGCACGGGCTCGATTTGTGTCTTCCAGGCCTCGAACTGGGTTGCCCAAGCCGCGCTCGTTGCGAGGGCTGCCTACCTCTGCTGGCCAGCGGTAGTTGGGACTCTGATACGTCTCCAACGTATCTATAATTTCTTATGTTCCATGCTAGTTTTATACCAATAGCTACATGTTTTATTCACACTTCATAGCATTTTTATGCATTTTCTGGGACTAACCTATTAACAAGATGCCACAGTGCCAGTTCCTATTTTTTTGCTGTTTTTGGTTTCAGAAAAGCTGTTCTGGAAATATTCTCGGAATCGGACGAAACAAAATCCAGATGCCTATTTTTCCCGACACGTTCCAGAAGTCCGAAGAGGAGACGAAGGGGGCAGCAGGGCGCCCTCCCCACATGGCGGTGCAGGTGGGCCCCCTGCCGCGCCACCCTATGGGGAGCGGGCCCCGCGCCTCCACCGACGTCGCCCCTTCGCCTATATATTTCTCCAGACGCGAAAACCCTAAAACAAGCAGTCATATTCCAGAAAGGGTTTCGCAGCGCCGCCGCCATCGACGACAAGTTTCGGGGGATAGAAGTCCCTGTTCCGGTACCCTGCCGGGACGGGGAAGTGCCCCCGGAGCCATCTCCATCGACTCCACCGCCATCTTCATCGCCGTTGCTGTCTCCCATGATGAGGAGGGAGTAGTTCTCCCCCGAGGCTGAGGGCTCTACCGGTAGCTATGTGGTTTATCTCTCTCTCCCATGGTGTGATCTTTATGTGATCATGAGCTTTGTAATCTAGTTGAATAAGTAGATGTTACTCTTTATCTATTATGCCACTCTAGAGGTTACTTTAATATGAACTCCGGATTCACTCTCCACGGTGTGAAGGTGACAGTGTGCGCATCGTGTGTGATTCCTTTATGACGTTGTCGGTGTTTGTTTACTCAGACTTTGAGGTGTGCTTTTGCAGCCCTACGCAATGAATGGTGTTTGTTATCCAACAAGAGAGTGTTTGAGAGTAGCATTTATTTATTCAATTATGTTGTCATTGTTGAGAGTGTCCACTAGTGAAAGTATGATCCCTAGGCCTTGTTTCTAAGCATTGAAACACCGTTTACAACAAGTTCTGCTACATGTTTGCTTGCTGCCATTTTATTTCAGATTGCAATTACTACTTATAATCATCCATATTACTTGTATTTCACTATCTCTTCGCCGAACTAGTGCACCTATACATCTGACAAGTGTATTAGGTGTGTTGGGGACACAAGAGACTTCTTGTATCTTAATTGCAGGGTTGCTTGAGAGGGATATCTTTGACCTCTACCTCCCTGAGTTCGATAAACCTTGGGTGATTCACTTAAGGGAAACTTGCTGCTGTCTACAAACCTCTGCTCTTGGAGGCCCAACACTGTCTACAAGAATAGAAGCGTGCGTAGACATCAAGCTATTTTCTGGCGCCGTTGCCGGGGAGGTAAGTGTTGGAAGGTATCTCCTTTAGATTCTGCAATTATTTCTTTTTGTTTCTTGTTTTTATTTTCACTAGTTAGGCTTAATGGAAAACAACAAAAAAATTAGAGATCTTTATGAACTTTATATTGAATTAGGACATGATGCTTTTGAAGAGAAAATTAAAAAACCTATGGAGGCTTGTTTGCATAATAGTGATAGCAATGTTATTAGCATGAATTCTTTGAACACCATTATTGCTAATGCTATGGAAAAGTCTAAGCTTGGGGAAGCTGGTTGTGATGAATATGATATTTTTAGTCCCCCAAGCTTTAAGGAGGAAATTTGCTTTGATGATACTTTGCCTCCAATATATGATGATTATAATCATTGTGATATTTTCAGTCCACCTACTATTGAGGATATAGTTTATGTTGATTATGATATGCCTCCTATATATGATGTTTACAATGATGAATATGATATTTCAGTCCATCTACTATTGAGGATAAAATTCATTATGATTATTCTATGCCTCCAATTTATGATGATTACAATGATGGATGTGATATTATTAATGATTATGTTTATATGGAGAGTAATGATACTTTTATGCATGGATCATGATAAGAATGCTCTATGTGATAGCTATATTGTTGAGTTTATTCATGATGCCTGAAAATTATTTTGAGAGAGGAAAGTATGGTATAGAAATCTTTATGTTACTAAAACACCTCTCTTTATGATGAATGTTTTGAGCTTTCTCTTGATTTGCTTTTATTTGCTGGTACTTTAAGACCTACTGGTCCTTATGAGAGAGGGAGACACGATTTCATATATCACAATAATATTAAGTCTTCTTTTTTATGTTGAAATTTTTGAAGTTGCACTTGTTTTGCCTTCCTATGCTAGTCACTTTGTGCTTCATTGATTTATTTTTTACAAGACTCCTTTGCATAGAAGTGGGTTAGACTTAAATGTGTTTGATATTTCTTTCTGATGCTCTTCTATATTCAACTCTTATACATATGAGAGCATCATCAAATTATCATGCCTAGCTAAAAGGCTTTAAAGAAAAGCGCTTGTGGGAGACAACCCATTGTTTTATTTTCTGCAATTTTTTTTATTAGTCAAGGAGCTTGCTTACTTCTGTAAAACTCCTTTGTATCTTTATTTTATTGCATTGTTGTGCCAAGTAAAGTCTCTAGTTGAAAGTTGATGCTAGATTTGGATTTCTGCGCAGTGACAGATTTTTGCTGTCCACGTTTTGAGCTGTATTCACTGCAGAAAAATTAAAATTCTGAAAAAAATCACGCATGATCCTTATGTATGTGCAACTTTCATTAGTTTTGATTTTTCGCATCTGAGCAAGTTAAGTGCCTCGAAAAAATTCGTCTTTCCAGACTGTTCTGTTTTTGACAGATTCTGCCTTTTATTTTGCATTGCCTCTTTTACTATGTTTGATTGGATTTCTTTGCTCCATAAAACATCAGTGGCTGTAGTAATGTCCAGAAGCATTGGTAATGATTGTGTCACAGTAGAACATGTGAATTTTTGATTATGCACTAACCCTCTAATGAGTTACTTTGAGTTTGGTGTGGCGGAAGTTTTCAAGGAGCAAGAGAGAAGGATGATATGATGTGATCAAGAAGAGTGAAAAGCCTAAGCTTGGGGATGCCCCCGTGGGTCATCCCTGCAATATTCAAGAAGACTCAAGCGTCTAAGCTTGGGGATGCCAAGGCATCCCCTTCTTCATCAACAATTTATCAGGTCATCTCTAGTGAAACTATATTTTAATTCTTCCACATTTTATGTATTTTACTTGGAGCGTCTGTGTGCTTTTATTTTTGTTTGTTGTTTTTATTTTTCTGAATAAAGTTGGATCCTAGCATTCTTGTGTGGGAGAGAGACACGCTCCGCTTTTTCATGTGAATACTCATATTCTTCACTTATATCTTTTGAGTATTCTTATCTAGCTACTGCTATGCTTTTAGCTCCTGTTTTTCATGCATCTCTTTTAGAGCTGTTAATTCTTGAGGAGTAGTACTCTCTTGTTTCATTTGTAAATCATTTGGAGAGTTTTTGTTTAGTTGCTTGGTTGATGTGTTGGTTCAGAAAATGCTGCATGTGGTAGTGGTATAGTAATAACTTGCATAATCTTGTAGATCATTGAACTTTGATGACTTGATTCTTTGCAAATGTTTTGAGGTATTTAGATGGTAAAGCTTGCTGGTTAATTAAGTTAAAATTATTAGTGGATAGTTGTCTTTAAGCTTGTACCGTACTACAAACTTATTTAAATTGTTGAAGGTGTAGTTGGACTTGATAGCTTTCCATGTCTAAAAGTGATTCGTAATAACTAAGTTGTGCTGAAGGTCGAGGGATCTAACGGGGTACTTGTGCCGCCGTGAACGGCCCTTCTTGGAGTAAACTTTAATCATGTTCTTAATGTTGAACCTGCTAGATGTTTGCAATAAGCTTGTGAGTTCTTTTTGACTAATGTTGAGCTACGGTTTTTGGCACTTCCACCATCCATATTTGCTAGCCTCTTCGGTGCTGTGCATTGCCTTCTGCTCACATTGAGAGTTGTGCATACTTCGCCAGTACATCCAAACCCGTGGGAGGACTTTCTCTTGTTCTCCTACACATAAACCCATACATCTTCCTCAAAACAGCCACCATACCTACCACTACAGCATTTCCATAGCTGTTCCGAGATATATTGCCATGCAACTTCCATCTTACATTACATGACTTGCTGTCATTCATCATATACATATTGCTTTGCATGATTCTATACAGCTGATGTGCGGTTTACCCATGTTACGCTAGATCATTGCATATCCTGCTACACTGGCAGAGGCATACATTTACATCATGTTTTAGTTCGTTGTGAGTTATTTGTAACAAAAAGTGTATTGTCATATTAGAGTGTTGCCCCTGAAAGTGAAAAGAGCCATGGAGGCCATCGAAAAGAGAAACAGAAAAAGAAAAAAAATAGAAAAAAGAAAAAAAAGAATAAAGAAAAAGGGGGCAACATTACTATCCTTTATCCACATTTGTGCTCATGTTTAGCACCTGTACTCCATGTGAGAGAGTTTTCATGTTTTACTAGTATAACTATGTGGGGAATTTGCACTATAGAATTTGGGTTGTATATTCCAATGATGAGCTTCCTCAAAAATGCTCTAGGTCTTCATGAGCAACCAAGTTGGATGCACCCCCACTAGTTCCATTGGAGAGCTTTCATACACATATAGCTCTATGTGCATCCGTTGCATGGCAATCACTACTCCTTACATAGCTTCGATTATAAGACTTCCTCTTGTCTAATGATCACTTATAGCTTTGTGAGACTTTCTTCCTTTGGCCTTCCAAACCCCCATTAATGTTCTTTTAGCTTTGTGAGACTTTCTTCCTTTGGCCTTCCAAACCCCCATTGTGAGACTTTCTTCCTTTGGCCTTCCAAACCCCCATTAATGTTCTTTTAGCCATAACATCCTGGTGCCAAGACAGTATATCTCATGGCGTCTCCTCCTACCCTAGCCGCACCTTGACCTAGTTGCCGGCGATCTCACATCTCCGGCGACCAACAACCCATTCCACTCCACCCAATCCATTCCCCACCTCACTAAACCCCCCTCCCCGCCATGATCCCCCCTGCATGGATCTGGAAGGTAACGTACTCTACCGCCAAGGATCTGGATCGGGGTCGCATGAAGACCTACGATGGTACCTTGGTGCTGTGGCCACGCCATGACCGGATCGCCCTGAAGAATGCCAAGGGAGTGACCCTCGTTGGCAGATTCATGGTTCGTGGCGAATACATCGACGTTGGATCGGAGGTAATCTTCCCTGCTCACTGTGTGATGATCATATCTTGTCTCAAGTCCGCGCCTCAGGAGGAGGCTAGGGTTGCCACCGCCATTGTACCCTCGGGATCAGATCCTTCACCGTCGGTACAAATTGAGAGGGTAGATCCTTTAAATTCCAACCCAGAACAGCCTATGGAGGACCCGCAGTTAGCAGTGCATGATTCAGCCTTGTTTGAACTGGACTTCTCGCATGGTATTGATTTTGCTAAAGCAGTTAACAGGGACTTCTATTCTGATGTGCATCCCTCTAGCAAGACTGGGCATTTTATCATGGTTGTGGACTTTGGTCGGTCTGCCTTCAGACTGGATAACGATTCTGTTGCATATGCCCTTGAATCTATCATTGGTGGCTACCATGGGAAGCTTAGGGTTTCCCTCCTCCGTGATAGAGCTTTCACTTTTCATGTGTCCGGCAAGCAGGTTGGATTCAGGGTTTTTAATTTTAAGTCCTATTCCTGCAAGCACTTCAAATGCACTTTTCATCTCTGGAGTCGTGGAGGGCCTAACTGGAGGACTGAATTTAGGGTCTGGCAGAAAGAATGTCAGCAAGAATGGACTCTAGTTAGCCCTACAAAGAAAAGGGCACAGATCGCTATTCAAGCCCTGAAGAAACCTGCTCCGAAATCAATAATTAGGGCCAAGGATGCCCCACGCAGGAAACTGGTGTTCTCGGATCATCTCTCTTACGAAGCCTGTATAGGGTACCAGGACCCTAGCTTGGTTAAACAACCGCGGGCTCTTTTCTGACAGAGACGGAGCCATCTATTGTCTTCGGTTCTCTGAAGCCTTTTCCATTCACCCAGAAGAAGTGTGACACTTCAGTCCCCTCAACACAAATCCAGGCAGATACTGGATCAGGAATTGCAGAGCTGAACACTGAATGTGAGGCTGGACCAAAATCCTATCCCAGAGAGATCGCAGCTGACAACTCCCCTGATGTGGCCTTTGAAAAGATGATTGATGATTGGGCTTTTTCTTTCTGGAAATGCTCACGTTGCTTAAGTATGCACCATGTGGTGGAACAATGCACCAATGATATTCGATGTCGATCTTGTTTCCGAGCCGGACACATTAGGCGTAACTGTTTTGGCAAGGCTACGCCTACCAAAAGATGGATTCCTAAAATCAAGGTGGTGACAGAACGATCTGTCCTCAATCCTGATATCCCTCGGCTCGACAATTCTATCCTGGACTACTCGCCCTCCAATTGGTTGTCGTCCTCGCCGCCACCACCTCCACCACCACCGCCACCACCTTTGGTCACGCCCCCGCCACCAAATATAGGGTGGAGCATGCCACCACCACCTGCTTTTGATGCAAATTTGCATCAACATAATGTTCTTCCTGTAAATGAGCTAACTGATGGGTGGACGGTAGCCACATATGTACTATCAGCTGAAGATGCAGAGCAGCTTCCTGTAGACGAAGATCCTATGCCACCAGTTTCAGTTCAGCAAACAGATGCAGCACCTGATCCGCAGGTTATTGTGCCAATGGTAAATGGGCTAGACTTGAATGCTGATGCTTGGGCTTTAGTTCCATATGTGCAGTTTGATCTGCACTTGCAGGACACTGTTGATCTGGAGCCTTTGAACCAGCTAAATCTAAATGAAGATATTGTTGATAAGCCTGTGTATGGACCTGAACTGCCCCCTGAGATGATGTGGAAAAGGATGTTTGAAGCTTTCATGCCAGAGTTGATGTCTAGGGAGATACCTCTGTCGTTAAAGATACCCACCATTGAGACCATCGTCCTGTCTAAAAGATCTTGGGCCATTGCTTTTGATGAGGAGGTTGGATTCCAAATCAATTTTCTGGAGGATGATGAAACTGAGGCCAGAAGAACTATCTATCCTGTCCCGGGAAGGCAGGTGGCTAGAGCTTTATGTTTCGATGATATTAGTAATGTGGGCACACATGCAGATGCTCCTCCAGTGTTTGCTGCTTCGCGGGCGACTCCTAAAACTAAGCGTGTTCGTGGTAAAAAGATGGAGGTGGTACAGCCAGCTGAGCGAAGGTTTACTAGAAGCACACTGAAAAAGGATGGTCTCAAGCCCACTTCCACTACGGTAAGCCGCCCAAAGAAGCGTCCGAGAGCTAAGATGCTGGTAGAGGCTATGCCAAGAGAGTTTGAGTCTGAAGAAGAAAAGATGCAGTACCCGGCTACCCCCATTCAGGTCATGCAGCGTGTGGGTCTGGAACTGGGAATTGATGCATCTCTGCTGACTAAGGAGCAGCTTGAAGCTGGTCCGTAGGATGCAAATTAAATAAGTGTTATAATGAGTCTGTCTAGTCTGAGAAAGTGGAAGATTTTGTGCTGGAATGTGCGTGGACTTAACTCTGAAAGTAGGCAAAATGAAGTGCGTGCAAAGATTGATGAAAGCGAGTGTGCCGTTATCTGTTTGCAAGAGACTAAATGTGAATCTTTTGATTGGAAGTTCATTAGAAAATTCTGTCCTAAACGTTTCGACTGTTTCGCTTTCTCTCCCTCCATGGGAGCTTCTGGTGGGATCTTGGTGTTGTGGAATTCATCGGTGTTCTATGGACAGCTCCTCGAAATTAACCGTTTTTCGGTTTCGGTTAACTTCACTTCAGTTCATAATAACGAGAGCTGGACCATGGTGTCAGTTTATGGGCCGTGTACTGGGGAGGATAGAGATCTCTTTGTGTCTTGGCTGTATAATTTGAGTATCCCAACGATGGCTGAAGCAGCCGCGCTCCAGATCAGCCGGTCGGTGTTAGGTAGAGGAGGTCGAGTTCGTCGGCGAGAGGGGCCGTTCCAATCACATGGTTGGCCGGCCGGACGCTCGCGGTGAGATCAATCTGAACCACCGAATGACTGATCGAGCGTCAAAATTCTGTGAAGAACCACAGCTCGCCATTTCTTGTGAGGTTTTCATTGCAATCCGTTGCACAATTGTATATTGTGAAAGGACCGCTTTGTGTGTTTTGACTAAGAGCATTAATTAATTTCAATGAATGACTTGGAAGGGAAGTTCAGGAGAAAAGAATCTTGAACGGTAGATGAATGTACTCCCTCCATTCTGGTTTATTAGATGCATATTGCTATTCTCTGCGACCAAGGTAGGCAACGAGTGGGCGATGGAAAGAGATTAATTTGCATAATTGTGGCTTTTGTTTAGGGAAATCGATGCTGTTTTTATGGCAAGAATGGCAACGGATCACGGCAGCACATGGTGGAGTTACTACTTTCGGTTGCATGCAAAGCATGCCCAGCGAAATTTCAACGCATGCATCGTTGTTTCTCTCCCTCTAATTAATTAGTTGTTGGATTTACGTTTCCTCCTCTCTCCTAATTACTCATTTATTGGCCAAATTGCATCTAACTTTTGGAAAAAACATGGTTTTGGGAATGCATCTAATAAACCGGAATGGAGGGAGTATTATATTTAGAGATGCCACTGGAAAATATGTCATGCGACACAAGAACAAGTGTGCTACTTGGCAAGTAAAAATGAGCAACATAGTTCACCCTGTGGCTAAAGAATAATTGGTACCATAGGGAACCGAGAAATGAAGCCAACAAGTTAGTAAGAAGTTTTCAAAAGAACCGGGGAGCAAAGTCACAACATTCAACCATAACTATATGAATTTTAGATAACCCTTACTGCAACCGGCACCACATTTTTTTTACGATTTCCATAGTTGTGATGCTTTTTCTTGAATGGCAAGATATAAGCAAAGCGTTCTCTATAATTGACACACGGTTGCAAGCTAAGGTTTACAAAACGGTAAGTGTTTGGTAATATCTCATACTTTTTTTCGAACATCTTGTTGCACTTCTTATCACGGTTAGAGAAATTTGCAAAAATATAGGATTGCCTATAGTCATTAAGAAATGTCTATATAATATTGTTCACATATGCTCCATAATGTGAAGTCTGAAAAAATGTTAAGGTCGATGTTTTCGAGCTGGTAATCAAATTAATGGAAACATTCATATTTTATATATTTATGGATCACCAACTACCCTTCAGATGCATACCCTATATCTATTAGCCAGAAATTAAACTATATTTTGTAACTACTGCTCATCCATCAAACTTCTTTGTGGACTCACGTGGATACCACCACAGAGTACTTCGAGCCTCCTATTATGATGCCAGCGCCTCCACTCACCAACATTGTAATTTCCGTGAAACATTCCGCATCCGTATCTCATAGTCACAGATCTACCTACGCCTCCTGTACCTTCTAATACGAAGGCCATATGTTGGCTTGATTGTGGTTTCGTGCCTTATATTACAACCTATGGTATAACCACCAGTTTCTGTGTCATGCTAAACTAAAGCGTAGTAGCTGGAAACACTCTCCTTATTTAACTTTTTTAGGGAATAACCATTAGAGTCAAATTTTGTAGTAAACATTTCTAGTAGCTGCACACAAAAGGATAATGCTTTTTGCAGTCGCTTGGTTTTTTTTTCTATATTTACTTCACTAGAGTGAGAAGTGCAACTTGCACCTTTTCAGCAAAAATTACAACTTACAATTCCAAACTAAAATAGTTTCTTATAGCATCGAGTAAGACATCCGAAAAATAAGTTGAATTAGTTGAACATATATCGATTAGAAAATGTGTGTAATTTAAGTATAGATACATGTAGTATTTACAATTATTTTGTGCAACTTCAAACTTCGTGATGCACATTTTAGCAGACACGCTCACAAATGCTCACATACTTAAAAGTAGGAAATTCACGAAAAATAAAACTGATTGCTCAAACCATATGTGCCACCTACATAGGCGAGGAGGGAAGGTCGATACTTATTTTGTTACTTTGTTGCAGTTATTGATCATGTTGTGATGCAGTATTAGCATAGAATGTAGCAATTGTTTAAGTGTCTAATCATAGGTGGTGAAGGATTAGTTTTTACATTTTTTTTTAGAAAGGGGGGGGGGGGGGGGGGGGTCCCAGCCTCTGCATCGAATAGATGCATACGGCTTCTTTATTATTTTATTCAACAAAGGTCTAACAAAGAAACATACATCAAAAAACCCGAAGCCACCACGCAACACCTACGAACTCGACAATGAGTGAAATCATGTAAACAGGGCCTTGTGCCTTGAAAACGCGAACTCCACCCACCAACTAGAACCGGGAACAAGTCGCATTCCCCGAGACGCCCTCTAGGCGAAACGAGAGCGTTCATCCGGTCTAGCAGACTCCTGAAGCAAGAAGCCGTCACCACCATCGAGCCACCGCCATCGGACTCTTCAGGGTTAAGATCCGCATGATACTCGACAGGCCTGCCGTCGATGCCACCATGGAACCAGACTGCGCCTCCTCCTACGCGCGTCCATCATCACGCGCCTGCCGCCGAGACCCCGCTGCTCCATGCCGCCGGGACCCGCCGTGTGCCTTGCGGTAGATGGAACACCACTCCTCCTCTTGCCCGTCCCAACCAGCACCTGCTCCAAAACGATGCCCTCAGGAGGGAGAACGACCCTGAATAGCCGTCATCGTCCGATCCGGGAGACCCAGATCTAGGGTTTCCCCTGGAACATCCCAAGCCTGGTGACGCGACCTGCAACGACGATGCCTCGAGAAGGGAACGACATCAGAGACGCCGCCATCGTCCGCCAAGGCCGTAGTCGGCGCGGTTTTCACCGGTGGCCGCGTCACCCAGAAACTCGCCGCTGGGTGGATCCGCGAGCACCGTCGCCGTGAAGACGGACGCCGCTGACGGAACGCCGGTAGAGGATCTCCGGCCGCCTCCCACCGGCCTCATCTCGCGCCCCGGCTGGCCACGGCCAAGCCAAGACGGATCTGGCCGAGATGCCAAGATCCACGGCCACCGCAGCGGCCCACCGCTGCTAGCCGTCGTTCGGCCAGGGAGCCGCCCTGCCCGGCGCATAGCCCGGGGCGCCCCAGCCGCACCCGGGGTTGCCGCCACAACCTCCAGCCCTAGGCCGTTTTTGGCTTCGGGCGCCGCCACCACCGCGGCCAAGGCCGGCGGCAGCGGCGGCAGTCTCGCCGGCAGATCGGAGGAGGAGGGGCGGCCGGATCGGAATCCCCCTGGCGCGGGGTGGCGGCGCGAGGGGGTCGGGGGAGCACCTGGAAAGAGGTACTAGATGAGCAATTCGATTAGTTTTTACATAACTACAGCCCATACTGTGGCCTGGAAAAAAGAAATGTTAAAGTGATCAAGGCACATGGTGTCTAATACATGCTCTCCTTCATGTCGTCAGCGATCTTCCTCAATGGTGACAACTGAGCGTCATATGCTGTCATCGAGTTTGGCCTATACTTCACAGTTATTAATGCATATATCTTTGGTTTTCACACATTTAAATATTAAAATGTAAACACCACTTTCCTATTATTTGGAAACTTGGTTAGTGTAACCATCACTACTACTTTATTACGTGGCAACCTAGGTCAGTTTAAGAAATTAATAGCAATCCACATTCTCCTAGTCACATTGTGTTAACCGTCCTGGTTTGTTGGTGGCCAACCCTAGCATCTTCCACCCAGAGATCCACCTTGTACATTTTTCACTCAAACATAAATAACGGTATTCGGTCCTAAGGTGGTGGCGTTAAGGTTGTGAAACGGAGGCTTCCACCATAAGCATGGCAGTACAAGGACTGCACTTTCTCGACGGTCGTCATGGAGGTCCGCAACCGCGCTTCTAGTAGTAAACTCTATAACCCACTCGGAGGGTTGGATTTTGGTGTGGCTACACTACGAAAAAAATTGTGCGCAATCGTTGCACCCAACGGTACGCAAACTTAATGCCGCGTCATATATTTGGAGCGAATTAATGACATGTGAATACGCATATCGGTTTAAATGATTGTATATACGGGATTTATAATCTTGTGGTTTAATACCGCCAGTAAATCAAATCTTTATAAGATCTTGATGAAAATATATCCTAAATATATTCTTTGGAACCATATTAATGAATATAATTAATACCTAGAGTCTATATAGAGGAGCCACAAACTAGGTTGTCGTTCCACAACAAACCATACCAACAAACACATACGACTCAAGATGGATACACACTCTGAGAAACACCTCTATATCACACATGTACCTCCGTTTGCGACCTCTTGTGCCACCCTTCCCGATGACCTATTTATTTGGGAAATCCTAGCGCGCCTTCCCGTAAAATACCTCACGATATACAAAGAAATCTCCCCTCTTGGTGTGATGCCATTGTTGATCCTGACTTTGTCCGCCGCCACCGCGACCTCTCCCGTGCGTGTCTTCCTTCCATGTTGATCATTCCCCGCAAGAGTTCCTTTGGCGACGACTCCGAGCTCTCCGAAGATATCAACTTCCACCGCCTTCGTATGGGAAATACACTTGGCACTCTTGAGGAGGAGAAGATGGAACTGATTCTTGAGAAGGCATGCCCACCAGAAGTTGAAGGTATCACAAACAAGATCTTGCCTACACATTGTGACGGCCTCGTATGTATCGGGACCATGACAGATCAGGTATTCCTATGCAACCCAGCGACCCAAGAGCTCGTGGCATTGCCTCTTGGCACCTCAGATGTCCGTACCATTAAGGAACCAGCTGCAGTTCTTGGCTTTGACACATCGCGCAACCAGTATATTGTCGCAAGATACTTCTATCGACGCTATGACCTAGACACATCAAGCGGAATGCTTGATTACGAGATCGGGCATGAGGTATTCAGGCTTGGTGGTGATTCTTGGAAGCTCACCGATGACCCGCCAGACGCAATTAGTGGCACACGACCGGTCTTCATGCAAGGGTACTTTTACTATGGAACTTATGGCCCTGGTAGTCAGTCGAGCCAGCTGGTGCGGTTTAACCTAAGGAAGAGAATGTTCGACATGGTTCCATGCCCTCCTGGATTTGTCTACCACCAGGACATCGACCACCTGGTGGACCTTGATGGAAAGTTGTGTTATGTAAACAACATCTCAGAGACGACCTTTGACGTGTGGCAACTGGAGGATGACATGAGACAACAACTCAAGTGGTCGTTGAGATGCCGTATTGATCCATTCGACGATAGCCTTGGTGCTGATGCCTTCTTCCCGGTTTGGGCCGGTGGGGGTGGGTTCATGGCAGCTGTAGACTACGAGAAGCTTTATTGGTGCGACGAGAAGAGTGGACATATGGAGGAATTGGTTGACCTGGAAGACGAAATGGATCTAGACCGAGATCGTTCATCGTACGAAGATTACTTCTATCGGCACCACGTCATCCCTTACACAGAGAGTCTTGTCTCCGTCATGATATGCAATTACTGAAGAATCAAATCCAGCCAAGTTGAAGTCTTATATGTTTTTTGTATGAAGTTGTGTTGAATTTATCTTTTGTCTCTTAGTAGTCGAGTACAATGTGGGTGCTACTAGGTTTTTACCCCATGGTTCTCGTTCAAGGCTGAGCAAGGACAACGGGTTTCCTGGTAATGCGTTGAACTCGCTAGTGTCTCCTCCATTTTCGCTTTTTGTTTTGTAAGAACTGGTCATTTGTTTGAACTAAAGTAGTGGAAAGGTTGCAAGGCAGGTTTTAAAATATACAACAATGGACTAAGTTTTCACCCGTGAATCATGGGTAGCCTTCAATTCTTTGAGAGTGCGTTTTTTTTGTAAAAATTGGGTCAGCAGGTCCACTAACTGGGTGTAAGACACCAGCAAGCTATTTCAGCTTCTAAAGAGGACTATAAACTTAAGTTCCACGGAAATGTTGAGGAATCATGCTATACACGCAGTTCCGAAAGACCACACCTGAAGGCGGAGACGAAAAGTGTGAACATCAGAGAGGATCCCCTGTCTCCCGGGCACGGCCCCATGGTCGGTGGCATCGTGAGAATCGGTGTTGCATGACAAACAAACATGCAAGGAGCGTACTACATCTTATTGACTATTGGGTCATTCCACCCCGACCTCACCAATGCATTACCTGTGTCAAAGGGTTCCATACTCCTCACTCGAGGTCAGCTCTCCATGGCGTGTGGGGACCAAATTCACGCAAAGTCATCTCTCCCCAACATGGATGTAAGCGGCCCTCGCCATTCTGGTAGATCATGGGGCCCAGAAAGGCCCAAAATTATCTCGCATGGCTTCTTGCCATATGCCAACTTCCACAAGAAAGTCTCGTATAAGTGCCCCGAGGTTGTGCGAGGTCAACCGTTTTCATATTGTTGGGGATATGCCCTATATGCAATAATATTAAGCAAAATTCATACACAAATGTAGAGAAGTGAAAAAATAAGTGTTCCCAATCTAGCCTCGCTTGCATGTTGTTTGATGATCACGTGTTCCTATTCATGGATTAAATTGAGTCAACAACGGTGCGATTATATTGTTGTCAAAATAATAGTACTGAACCGACCCAATTATATGATCTTGCTATGAGATATAATTTTGCATCAATTCTTAGGCCATGAGAATATTTAGTGACCATATTCTTGACAGGCATGTTTAGATTGTAATCAAACGTCATTCCGTAACTGGGTCATAATAACGCTAGTTCTTGGATATATCTTAAAGTGGGCACGAAGCTAGGATTATAAGAGTGGGATCTTGCTCCTCGTGACGGTGATATACACTCTAGGCCCTCTAAGCATTGCGATATCATTCTATCGTCTGGCCAAACACAACGTGAGTTGTCACGAGGAGATTGGAATACATAATGAGAAAGAGGTGAGAGTGATATTGGTACGCGGATAACGGGTATAGTGATTAAAGAGTTTAATCACGAGGATACCGACATCTCACCCAGGGATATCACTAGTATCATTAAGCAAATGGATTAGCAACATGAGAACAAAAAGTTTGGCTTGATGTATTTGTGTATGCATGGGAACCATCAGGGAAGTCCACGGCTCCGCTGTTGGTTATTGCCAAAAGGTGTCCAGGAATGTTGGCCTATTACTGAACCTACTGGGTCTCATGCTTAAGGTGCTTTATCCTTTATTGAGAGTTTATTTATCAGGTAGCTAGATTTGAGAGATATCGGAAACATGGCTTGTGTCTGGAGACCCAGGGCTTGTGTCCGGAGACCCATTCGTGCCATAGCCAACGCAGCCGAAGAGCTCTCGAATTTTTTTTCAAGTTAGAATCTCCAACCCCCAGCTTCTTTGGACGACATACTTTGTCCCAACTGACCTTGCACTTCGCGCCTTATACCTTGTTGCTATTGTTCCAAAGCATGCCATGTCGTCCAAAGCTTCTCTGGACGACATACTTTGTCCCAACTGACCTTGCACTTCACGCCTTATACCTTGTTGCTATTGTTCCAAAGCATGCCACGTCTGAGCTTGCAAAGCCTTGTGGGTGCGCTTATCTGCCTTCATGGACGTCAACAGGAAGATGAGAATCGAAGAGAGGACCTATTTGACCAGTGTTGCACATCCCACCCTATTGATGTACCTTCCTTTCCACGGCTGCAGACATGAGGTGGCCTTGTCAATGTAAGGTTGCATGTCTGCTTGACGTAGTCTACCAAACAGGAGTGGCATGCCAAGGTATTTTATGGGGAAGTGGGCCGTTGTGGCCGGGAAGTCAGCAAGAATCACATGAAGGTCAAGTTCGGAGCATCTTATGGGGGAGATGGAGCTCTTTTCAGCATTAGTAATCAGTCTCGTGACATCACCAAAATATTGCGGAGTAGTGGCCAGGTTGGAGATGTCATTAGCTGTCGAGACCAGAAAAATTGTCGCGTCGTCGGCATAAAGTGAGACTCGCATCGAAGCCAACCGATCAGGGATGGGCTACAAGAGGCCCGCCTCGGTAGCCAGTTCTAGAGTGCGGCTGATAGGGTCAATGCCTGGAATTCCATTGAGCAAAACCCGCGAAGATGCGGTGGAGAACAGAATGACCACCCATGCACGCCATCTGGGCGGAAATCTTCGGCGTTGCATGATGGCGAGTAGGTAGTCCCAACGCATGGAGTCAAATGCTTTAGCAATATCCAGCTTGAAGCCAAACGCCTCCATCACGACACTTATTTTTATCGGAGGAAGGGGTAATATAAATAATGTTAACTGCTATATTCCTCTGGTAAGCATCAAGAACTTGTGGCTTGGGGGTGGCCACAGGTTGTAGGTGCAGGATGAGATGGATGTGTTCTTCATAGCATAGATGTTGTTGTGGCGGACAGGTACCTGAAGTACACTACATGAAACAGGTTTTCGCCCAGCTTTATAAATAAAGCAACCACCCACAAGTCTTACAACGAGTTCAACCACACAAGTACGAAACGAGAGACATAACCTGCTGGGCCACAGCACAGACAAGCCCAAACAAGAGAGTACAACGATACCACTCCAAGAGGAGTAAAGCTCAACGACTAGACGGTGCATGAAGATGGCGAGCCGCCACTAGGAGATTCTCGATCGTCCCGTCTAGCCGCGTCCTGTCCCGCCGTCTACACAACGGGTGCCACTGTTGTAAGAATGCCAAGAATTTAAACACGAAGTCAGAGGCCCGTCGTAGGAAGACACACTCGATAACCATCTTATTGCGAACAGTCCAAAGGGTCCAGTCATCGCAGCAAACACTAACCAGAAGAGGCGCCTCCTCTTACCGATACGGTTCGCCTGAACTTCCAGGAACTCGCCAAGGTCTCGGGCCTGCCAGGCAGGCCCAAGCGACTCAGAAACGAAGCTCCACAGGAAACGCGCCGCGAGACAGGAGAAAAGGATGTAGATTCCCGTCTCCGGAACCGCACACAAGGGCAGGTGCCATCACCTGGCCCCCACCGCTTCACCACCTCCACACCCGACGGGAGGCGGTCTCTAAGAAGTTGCCAAACGAAGATTTTAATCTTCAATGGCAACGGGCCCTTCCATAAAGGGGAGGTCCACTGGAGGACGGGCCCTCTAAACAAGGCCATGTACGCGGAGCCAACCGTAAAACATCTCGAAGGAGCTAGCGTCCACGAGACGCTGTCCGGGGCAGCCGACCGGGACCGTGGAAGCCTAGCCAGGAGCAGCTCCCAAGACATCACCTCGGCAGGACCAAAAGTCCGCCGGAACCCCACCTCCCATCTACCCTGGGAGGAAGCGCTAGCAACTAGTAACATAGGATTGGCGCATATGGAAAAGAGTTGAGGGAACTCATGCCGGATCGCGTGCCCATCAATCCATGGATCTAGTCAAAATAGGGTCCCTCTTCCGTCGCCTACGAAGAAGGACACCCCCAGTTGAATCTCATGTTTGATGGCCTGGATGGATCGCCAAAATTGGGAGCCATTCTTGCGATCACACGCCATCAGGGGGTACCCACGCAATTATTTGGCTTTAATTAGCTGTAACCACATGCCCCCCTCCTCTCTAAGAATACGCCAAACCCATTTCAGCATCAGGGCCTCATTCATACGCCTGGAGGCCAGGATGCCTATGCCCCCCCAACTCCTTGGGAGCGCAAATATCGGCCCATTTAACCATAGGGTACTTTTGGTGGCCATTCGCCGCCATCCAGAAGAACCGGGACAAGTCCTTATCAAAGTTCCCGTGGGTTCCTTCCGGCAAGATATACATCCCCATCATAAACATGGGGAGGCTAGATATGCAAGAGTCGATAAGGACAGTCTTGCTTCCCTTAGAAGTAAACCTCCCTTGCCAGGGCTCAGCCCTCGACTTGACCCGCTCTACTAGCGGATCCAAGTCTCTGGCTAGGATCCTCGTATCCCTGACCGGCATCCCCAAGTATGTGATTGGGAAGGATGACAGCCGGAAGTTAAGATTATTTGCGATCCGCTGCTGATCCTCCTTAGAATACCCAATGATCATGACTTCGCTTTTGTCGAAGTTAATTTTGAGGCCCGACATGGCCTCAAAACAAAGGAGAAGGAACTTGAGATTAATGATGTCAAGTTCCGACCCTTCCACCATGATCATGGTATCGTCCGCATATTGGAGATGCGTGACGCCGCCCCAGGGACAAGATGTCCTACCACACCAGAGATGTGGTCGGCGGTCCTAGCTCTCTCTAAGACCTCCGCCAGGGTGTCGACAGCAGCGTTAAAGAGCAGGGGAGATACGAGATCCCCCTGTCTAACCCCACAAGTCGGCCTAAAATAGGGACCTACTTCCCCATTTATGTTGATGGCAGTGTTGCCAACAATCTGCATAAGCCATCCAATCATGTGATCATCAAACCTTCGCCGTTGTAGGGCTACACGGAGGAAGGCCCAGTCTAGGCGGTCATAAGCCTTCCGGAAGTCTAGCTTTAAGAATACGCCCTTCTGACGTTGAGTCTTAACCTCATGAATAATCTCACGAAGAGCCAGAATTCCGTCATGGATGAACCGGCCTTTCAGGAAGGTAAACTGGTAAGGGTGTGTAAGGCGCTCCATAACCGGAGCAATCCTATTCGCACACACCTTAGAGAAGATCCTATGGATGACGTTTAACACCGTTATTGGTCTAAATTGGCGGTATTCCGTGGCCCCCACTACCTTGGGGATCAGGGTAATCACGCCAAAGTTAAGGCGGGACATGGCCAATGTTCCAATGTAAAACTCTTGGAACATTGTTGTGGCGCCCCGACTCGACTGCTATACAGTGATGCTGAGTGTCACCGGTGAAGCGATATAACCGGAGGTTACGGGTTTACCAATCCCCGGCCAAAACCTTTGGCAGGCGTTGCTCGGAATTGATCATCGGCAACGCAACACCCCGATTGATGCCTTAACACTGTCTCAACTATCAATGCATAATAGAGAGATCAAGACTTGTGGAACAACTGGCACATCACAGAATCTACGACTCAAAGCATTATAGTTCAACTCTTATAATAGAGAAAGATAGCAAATTACAACCAGAGGTCACTGACCTAACAGTACATCATGCGGAAGCGAATTAGGTTGTTCTAAACAACAAGAACCAAATTATGGCCTAAGAGGCCTACAAATAAACATCCCGCGCCAGCTGTTCCGGGATGTCCCAAGGTGCCACCTGGGAACCCCAGACTACTCGTCGACGTCCACAAAGAACCCACCTTCGAGGTCGGTGAAGTCCTCCTCTGAAACAAAACAAACGACGTTGAGTTCGACGAACTCGCAAGATTATATATAGAGCTTTAGCTCGATGAGGCTTTCAAAGTTTTATGGCTGTTTTGCATAAAGCTGATTTTATTTATAAAACATAACTCCATGGCATCGACTAATCAGAGTATTTTTAAAAGGGGTAAGAAGTAACTCTTTTCTTTTGATCACCTTTCTCATCATCAACCACCATAACCACTGTACCTGTTCTACAAAGGCACCTCCCCGAATCACCCTCGAGGAAGTCAACCTTGCACTCTTGAGTGGTACCTTTAGTACCCAGGTTTTATTCATTCCGTTCAAGTTATTCTATGATCTTACCTTCACTTCCCAAGTTCGTCCATAACCGCGGACACGGCTTTTCGAAAAGATTTACCCTGCAGGGGTGTACAATGTTTGCCACGCGTACCGTCTGGCCCATTACCTGCGCATTAGCTCTCTTCCTTGGAAAGCCGGCTGGGTGGGAGCGGTGTCAACTTCTCCCTCGTTAAGGACTTTCCAGGATCATCAGTGGCGGCAGGACACGAGTGCCTCCAACACCCTGCCCCACGGCCACTCATTTTCCTAACACCACCATCATCATCTCAGTCTTGGCCACCATCTCAATGCACGTGCAAATGGAAGCCCGAACTAGAGGACTCTGGCGTGCCTCGCCCGAGTTATTTAGTCTATGAGGGTTCCTGCAATGGCATAGGCCTCACGCATGGTTGCACGCTCAGTCTTGGTTCAAGAGGTAAAGAACTCGCACCTAGGCGGCGAGAACGAGACAAAGCACCACAACCACAGTGGCCTCTCATCCCCACCTTTAAGCATTTTATTACCTGTCACCACAATTTCTCCACCATCATCCGAACATTTAAGCACCTGTTCCCAACATGATACATCCATCGGACGAAAAACATGTAACTAAGCATGGCTAAGCATCAACATAACATAGTTAATTATCTCAGGCCAACAATACAAACATATGGGTAATAGGAGGGAAACAGGTAATGGCATCAGAAACTTAATGCAACTATAGGATACTCTAATCCAATAAAATTGACATTTGGAACCGCATGCAATATTTCAGTGGAGAAAATATTTGCGGAAACATAGGATAAGATATGCTCAGAGGGGGATTACGCTTGCCTTGTTGATACGGCTGGTGGTAGGGCTCGTCGGGGTATTGCGGTGTAACCCCGGTTGCTTGATCTATCGAAACATAGAAACGGAAGAGCAATCAATCACCACACATGCTTCAACAAATGCAATGCGCAAACACATGATGGCATGACGATTTTATGTATCGAACTTATTTTAAGCTATCTAGCAATTTAAATGGGGTGAAAGGATTACTTCAACTAGAGAAGGAATTTCCCCATATTTAACTTAGTGATTCCGATACTACTAAAAGTACATTATTGTAATTGTGATCAACATGCATGATGATGATGATTCTGGATAATTCATGCTTTTCTGAACATTTTGGTATATTACACACACTTTTCTGAGGTCCCGATAAAAAGTTATTATATTTATTAATTTCCTCTTTTAAACTTATGATTTTAATTAATTTATTTTCAACAACTATAACAATTAATTACTCGTGTTCAAGAGAGAGGGATGAAGTAGTCGAATCATCGGAGTCGATGTCCCTAATGCGCGAGGGGGGAGCGGGAATCAAGCGCAAAAGGGGGAGGAAAAGGAAAAAGGAACATCTGAAAAAAAAAACACAGTCCACCCGGCCTCCAGCCCGGTCTGGGCCGGCTGACAGGCCGGCCTGGCAACAGAGACACCCGGCCTCCAGGCCGGTTTGGGCTGGCTCCGAGGCTGGCTAGGGGCCCGAGTGAACTAGCCTGCAGCCCGATCCAGGCCGTTCCCACGGCCGGCCGAGCGCACTGCGGCGAGCTACGGCGACGGATATGCGGCTACGACGAGGTTAGAGCGAGGGGGAGCGCTAGGAGGAGAGGGGAAGGGCTAGCAAGGCCAGGGGCTCACCCTCGAGCACAGTGGAGAAGTCGGGGATGACGGATGTGGACCGCAGCGGTGACGAAGTCGTGCGGCGGAGCTCGGACGGCCGCGGGGAAGAAGAACAAGGCGGCGTCGATTCTCGGCCTCCCGCCTTGATTCCTCTGGCGGAGAAGGAGCTGGCGATGCGGCGGTCCTGCTGGTGGCGCTCAATTCGCTCGGGGGCTCCTCAATCAGCGGCGACAGGCGGCGGGGAGCTCGGTGGCCATGGCGGCCATGGTGCGCTCGTGGGGGAGAGAGAAGAGCGCGTGGGGGCAGGTGAGTGAGCAAATGGGGAGCAGAGCGGCTCGCTGGTGCGGTCGAGCACCGCTCTCTCGGTCGCTACAGCGAAGGAGAAGAAGACTTTACACAAAGCCCCCTGGAAGACTTTTCCATATTACAAATAGGTCCTTTTTAGTTATTTTTTAAAAACAGTGGCTTGGGGGATTTTATTTAAGGTACTTAAACACCTCAGAAAAATAGGAGAAAATTCATGTAGCCTCTCCCTAACATGTAGATGCTTCACAAAATTTGGCGATTCAAAATAAAATAGTTCGAATAACGTTTGCTCATAGGGTTAGATTAATGCATTTTTGGCTAAATTCAAAATGTTGCTCCTTTGGAACTTTATAGCAATAGCATAATATAATTTTTAGACTCTTGGAACTTCCTTGACAAATATAAGATGTCAAGTAATTTTGTTTTGCAAGTTTGAGTGCTCTCATTAATTTGGGATTTGTTATAGCAAGTTTGGCATTTTGTTTTTAAATAACGCCAAACCAATTGTTTTATTTGTTTAGCAATTTAATATGGATGCCATGATGCAATGGAACACAAAAAGTGGAAATTTTATTCAGGTTTTTAGGTTCTCAAATTTGGGGCTGTTACAATTGTAAAACTCTTGGAACATAGCCATGACACCGCCTTTAAATTCTCCCAGAACTTCTGGAAGTGACCGGAAGACCATCCGGGCCCGGGGTCGAATTAGTCTTCATCTCCATAATCGCCTTGGCCACCTCTTCCGGCAGAAATGGGAGGGTTAGATCCTCATTCTCTCTATCCGATACCCTGGCCGTCTCTGTCCATAGGTCGCAGGAGAGGGTGACCCCTGAACGGGCTCCCGCGGAAAAGAGCTCCTTGTAGAAGGAGTAAATATGGGCGGATAGGTCAGTTGGCGCCTCCAACAACTGATCCCCCTCCCAAAGGCATGGAATAGAGCACTTCCGCCGTCGCCCATTGGCGATAGCATGGAAGTATGCCGTGTTCGCTTCGCCTTTGAGGATCCAATTCTGTCGGCTACGCTGCCGCCAAAATATCTCCTCACCCTTGTAGATCTCCATAATGGAGTTCTCAAGGGCATATCACTGAAGCCATTCTTCAGCGGAAAGACCCACCGAGTTCGACGCTTGGTCTAGCGTCTAAATCTCGCATAAAATTGAGGCCTTCCTCATACGGAGCTCGGCCCCAAAATTCGCCCCCCAGCCGCGCATAAACTGGCGAACCATCAATGCACAGTGATGCCAGACGTCCACCGCGTTGAAAACACGCGGTGGAGTGGCCGCCGCCTGCGCCCACTTCTGACATACCGCGCCCACAAATCCTGGTTGACCAAGCCAGAAGTTCTCAAAGTGGAAACGGTTCAACCGCAGCGGGCTGGTGCCTCCTGAGGACAGGAGGAGGGGCGCATGGTCCGACCCAATCCTAGTTATGGCGCGGAGGGAGCACAAAGGGAATGCTACCTCCTAATCCACCGAGACCAGGACCCGATCCAGCACACTCCGGATTGGGTCCACCCGGTTGTTGGTCGAGGAGTATCTAGCACCAACTCGCGTGATCTCTCTAAGAACCTCATCCGCTGGAGGTCTATGTTCGTAGTCATGGAGAATGCAGTCATGGAACATCCTCATCCACTGGAGGTCTATGTTCGCAGAACTCTTGTCATCCGGGGATCGAATGAGATTAAAATCCCCGGCAACGACAAGCAGCGTAGCACAACTCTCAACCTTAGCTTTCAGCTCCGCAAGGAACACCGGAGCACGGGAATGATCCACGGGACCATAGACGATAATGACCTCCCACCGGAAGCCAGATCGTCTATGGGTGAGAACCATGCTCACATAGAACTCCCCACAGTCCATGTCCTCCACCTCGAAGGTATCCTCCTTGGCACCAAGGAGGATACCCCCGAGTGGCCATTGGCCGGGAGCCACTGCCAGGCGAACTTGTGCCTACTAAGGCTCTCCAGTTCCTGAATAGAGAAGTCTTGGCGAATCGTCTCCTGGATCCCAACAATGTCCACATCCTCCCTCCGCATGTATTCCTTAAGCTGGTTCCGGCGTCCCTCCTGCCCAAACCCCCACATGTTCCAATCGAGTAACCGAATGGGCGTATTCCTATGGACACATCGGGGGTGGTTCGCTTACGCGGGACCGAGCGAGCCCTACTCGAAGTCGAGGGTTGGGACGATACTATAGGGGATCTCCCTCGTGACCCACCCACCCGAGGGGTACCACGAGAACAAGAATCCCCTGCAGGGACCGAGAGGGCCCTACTCGAAGCCGGCGCGCCGGCCTTGGCCTTGGGAGGTCGCCCGTCGGCCTCGCCACCAACGTGGTAGCGAGAGATGGGGTTACCTCCGCCTGGCCTGACATACCACTACACGAGGCCGGAGTCCTGGTCGTAGCGTTGGGAGGTCTCCCCGCCTGAGAGGACGCACGAGGATTCTCCTCGCCACTAGGCATGAGACCCGCGGACGCTCCAGCCTCCCCCGACGCCGAACTCGGCTCGGGGACACTATGGGGGTTCTCCCTCTCAAGCTCCGCCTGAGCTCGTGAGGCAGCGAGAACCCCCTCATAAACTTCTTTCGCTTTGATCGCCGCAATCTGCTCGGACCACGTTCCCCCGAAAGACAATACCACAATCACCTGCAACCAGATCCAAATGGTCCAAGGGGACCTCTGCAAGAACTGAAAAAACGAGACCCCGAAGGGCAAGGAATGGAACAGGGAGTACCTGGGGTGAGACGGCGAGCCGCAGTCAACTGGACTGCCTGCGCCTCCATGGTCGGCACAGGCATCCCAAGGCTTCCACGGGACACGGCCAGCCGCGCGCTGTGGCGGGTAGGCTGGGAATCAGCCACAACAGAGTCGAGGAAGATCGTGGCCGACTCGGGGAGGGTCGGCGATGGCGTCCCCGGGGGTGAGCGCGGAGAAGCCATCGGCGAGGTGGGCGTAGAACCTGGCGCAGAATCGTAGCAAGTCATCCCCTCAGAACGCGGTGATGAGGGCCGCATCACCTCCATGCCCACGCTACCCGAGTCCTCGCATGTGGCACACGGAGCGCTGGCCAGCCCCAGGGCGGCAAGTCCAGCGCAGCGGTAGCGAGGCCCGGCATCCCAAAGTTTGATCCATATTGGGCAATGGGGAAGCCGGGCGGAGCAGGTGGGTCCGGGCGCAGGTGGCAAGGCCAGTCCACGCGGGCCAACTTGGCCGGAGCACTAGCAGCGTGCATGGGTTGCAGCGGCTGCTTCACAGCGACCCCAAATGGAGCAGCCGCGAGAGAGGAGGACCCAGGAGGCGGAGGGGCCGCCGCCGAAGCATCCGGAGTAGGTGCCTACTGCACCTCCCCATCCACCTTGGCGGCGTTCGAGATTTCCTCCTCCGAGGAAGCGCCTTCTTCCTCGGACGAGTCACCTCTGGGATCGGCCGGGATGCTCGGGGACGGAAATGGTGGGTTGTCCTCATCAAGCTCAACAGGGAGGATCATCCCCATCCTGCCGAAGTAGATCGGCCGCAGGAGACCCGGAAGCTTAGCCGGGCCGGCGCACAAAACCCTGAGCCGCACCGCCCCAGACCCTAACAAAGAGCGCGAATCCACCTCGAGGAACTTGCCGATGGCCTGAGCCTCTAGCTTCACAATGCGCTCGATCTTGGCCTCATCCGGCATGCCGTGGATCCACACCCAAGTGGGGCAAAGTGGGGAGACTGCCTCTGGAAGCCTTGCCGATGCCTTGATGGAAACCTCGATCTTGTTGGTCGGAAGGGTGAAGGTGGTGCCAAATGTACACATGTGTAGCATCTGGGCCGAGGGGAACGCCACCGCGAACTCCATGGAGGATATCGCACAGATCTTCCACTCATGCCCCGGCATCATCTAGGACAGCTCATCGTTGAGGATCTCGACCGTCAGGCTCGCTGCTAGGGTGGGAAGCTGGTTGGGAAGGACTGTGATCATAGCCAGATGCTCCGGCACAATTATAGAAATGCCTCCCATGTCAATGTAGAAGGAGCCAGCCTCCACTCCCTGGCCCAGGAGCTCCAGGTCTGTCTGAGCCGCACCCGCAGTACACTCGCGCAACAGGTGCGAAGTAGAGCCACATCCCGCACATTCCTCAGGCTGGGTACATTCCAACCGGTAATGGCCCAGCTCCCGGCAGTTGAAGCACCGGTTCCGCGCACGCGCACTCTCCCTGCCCCGAAGGTGGCTGGGCAGTGGCCTTCCCCGCCTGGGATGGTCCACTCGAGGCGTGTTGCGGCACAACAGCCGTGGCGGCAAGGGGGAGCCCATTCTGGCTCCCTCCTGTCCCGACAGCCGCCGCACCCCGCGGCTTCTTCTTCTTCTTCACCGGACCTTGCGCTTGGCCAATGCGGCCTTGCTGCGGGGGAGAGCGGCGCGGCCCTTGAATACCACGACCATCATGGCGCCACGCGCCACCCTCTGCCCTAGCAGAGCTGCGAGCCGGCGGGGCGGGCGCTCGACCATAAGCCGCCGGCTGCTGGTTGAGCTCACGCCGCAGCGCGTCCTCCATCCGCTGGCCTTCCACAGACGGGCCGCGACGGGGGGAGCGCTGCCTTGGAGACTCAGCCCGATGGTGGCTGGAGGAGGCAGCCGCTCTCGGAGAATGGCGAGGGGAGCGACGGCGGTCATCCTTGAGGCGGGGCTGACGGGGAGGGGATCGGCGCGCCGACGGCCTGTACACCGGCGCTGGATCCTCACGCGGCCGGGCGGACGACGAACCACGGGGCGGGGCTAGGGGAGGGGAGGGGGAGCGAGCCCGGCGGTGCGGGTGCATGTCCTCCTCTTCTTCCTCCGGCCGGTGGCGCTTCATGGCGGCAGCGTCAGCACGGAACCGCGGCGAGGGAGGGGGCGGGTAGGAGCTAGCGGCGGCGCGGGCAGAAGGACCGGGGCGATGGACAGACAGGGCGGTGCGGAACCCTACCCCGAGGGATAAGGCTCCCTTCCGAGGCCAGCCCCACGGGCCGATGGGCCGGCGCGGCCTGCTACGGAAGCCATGCCCAAAATGGGCCGCACCCTGGCGGCCCGCCACCCGAGCGTCCTGCCGGTGCCTTTCGAGGATGGGCCGCGAAATCTCCCTCGGCCAAACGGGCCTAGGGTTCTAGCCACCTTGCCCATAGGCAGCTCCAACGCCGAGCAGAGCCCCGACGCCGCCGCCGGCCACTCCGGTGTGCGGTGCACCGCCTGTGCACCCGCGGCCACCGCGCGAGGCTGCCCATCCTGCTGCGGTGCGTCCACGTGGCGCCCCCCTCCCCCCCGCAGACATGGCCGCCGTGAGGAAGGCATGCCTCATCTCTGTCCGCGCCCTAGGCGGCACCAACGCCGGCGAGCGCGCAGGACCACCCCCACTACTACAGAAAAGGCTATCAGTGGCGCACCTTTTTGCAATTCTATGGCGCACCCCCAGGTTTGCTGGGTGCGCCACAGAATTCCCGCCACACAAATTATTTATGTGGCGCACCTGGCTTGGTGCGCCACAGAATTCTCACATTTCTATGGCGCACCTGGCCTGGTGCGCCACAGAATTCTCAAAAATTCAAAAAATGATTTTTTTTTAAAAAAAATCAGAAAAATCAAAATATGAAATAATATGAAAAATCCTAATTATTGGAACTATTTTCAGATTTTTTGAATTGATACCTTCCCGCCAAGTCACCCGTCCTCAAATTACTCCAACCCTAGCACGCTTAATTTCTAAGTTTCACCCAGTTCACCTACCCTTGTGCTACTCAAGTTCTTATTGATATATATATCATATGAACCCTCTTAAGTTTTGTATGTGTATATGTGTGGTATGTGTTATAAGTGTGTGTTTTAAAATTTCAGATTTTTGGAAAACTTCTCAAGTTTCAAAAGGAGATTCAAAAGTTTCAAAAGATCCAAAAACTCAAAAAACTTTAAAAAATCCAAAAAAATCCAAAAAAAATTAAAAAAATCCAAAAAAATCCAAAAAAGGACGGTAGATAAACGAGGAAGAGGACGGTGTGGCGCGCTGAGTAGACAGTTCATTCTATGTAAATTTCTTATGAAGTTTTATACAGTAGATTTCTTTTAAATGTTGTTGAAGATAAGTTTTCACCAAGAAGTTTTAGACAGTTCATACCGAACTGTATGGACTAGTCTCTACAACTTCAATCGAAATAGCGAGCTATGGAGTATCCCACGTGTCGGTATGTATGTGGTCAGCCTTTGGTCGGTTCACGTCTAGATGTCGTGTGTTTGCTGGGTTGACTGCCTTCGTGCAAAGCGCGTGGACCCTTGACTCGTCTACCACCCACGCTTGCCTCTGCTCCTCCTTCCCTCCAAATCCCCATTGCCGCTGCCTCCGTCGCCGGCCGATTTCGGCCGGTTCCGGCGACTCCTCGTGATGCTGACACGACCCAACACCATCTCCTCCTCCTCCTCTCTCGGTTCAATGGCGTGGGACTGCCCATCCGCTGTGGCACGATGAACCCTAGCTCCTGCTGGCCGGCGGCGCCTCATACTCTTGCAGCGTGTTACTCCTCCACCAAATCGCCAGATGGTGGTCGCTGGTGTGTTCATGCCGCTGGCCCGATCCCGTTCCCCCCATTGCCGACGTAGTACTGAGAACAGCGGCGACGGTATGGTCATCCCTCACCAATTCAGCGAAGACTCTCACCGAATCAGGGAAGGTCCCCACACTGCGACGTCCTGAATCGTCCTAGGTTCTTCAGGTTTGCCTCATCTCATCCAAATCTTCATGACCGATCAAACGTGATTATGAGGGAATTGGTGGAATTTACTATGTGTGGATAACATTTATTTGAAAATCTCGAGTAAATAGCCATGAAATTCCGTTTAGTTCAGCAGGCAATTGCTCCCCTCCTTGCGCTGACCAGGAAGCTTAGGGCACACTCGATGCTCCAGGCCTCTGTGTTGTGGCGGCCACCGGATAATAATACTGCACAATCATCTATAGTCATTTAAATGGATAAATTTTAGATCCGAAGCTTTGTTTGATACAGATATTGAAGTTCACCATGCCCACACTTGTAATCTGAAAAATCCACTGAACGCTAAAATTGTTCTGTGTTGATTTCTGGATGACAAGTGCCCGTGGAAATGTTTTAGTCAGCTGATTATATTTTCTACTTGCAGGGACTGATGCTGCTGAGAGCCTGAGAGGAAGACGAAACATCTGCTCACTGTTTGGTTTTCAAAGTTTAGATGTCTCTTTTCTCTCAGTGAAGGTTGAAAAATAATTGCAGAGAGGCGTTTCATACATGAACCAGTAGCAAGCATGTCCAGACTTTGGAGAGTGCATTATTTCGGAATACATTTGAGGTGTCTGCCGCAAGCGCTCCAATTTAATGCTTATACACCCTGATGGATCCAGTTTATGTTTATTGCATGGTATATCCTTTTAGCTTCGACAAACAAGGACTTCACCTTCTCCCTCTTCACTACGCAGGGAAATCTTCAGGTTCAGAGCTAACGTTTTGTTTTATGCCAAGAGAATGCCAAATTATGGTTTTCATCATATGAATGTTGCTCTGCAAAACTGATAAGGGTGTGCTCTGCAAAGTTTTCCCAGTGAAGCAGTTTTACCGCAAAATAGTATGAGTCTTAAACATGGAGATCTTTCATGCAACCTCTGGGTTGTATTAAGTATGCCTTTATGATCACACTTCAAATTGAGGTCTAGGTAACTTTTCTTTTTGAATTTTGAGGTCTAGGTAACTTATTTGTTCATTCTTTTGCTGTTTACATGGTTTCCTGTATAGTATGTATTCCATATTTTAGAAAGGGTGTGTTGTACATTGAATTGCTTCATACACAAAGAAAGTTATTTAGATTATTCAGGTCTTTAGAAGATTTATAACGGATATCTTGCATGCTGCTTTGTTAGCAGTGGAGGAAAAGCTGTGCGCGGTGCTTGTTTCTTTGTTCATGCTTCCGTTTTGTGATACAAAATATGTTATGACTCATGATTTTTCTGTTTTTTCTTCACCCATTGCTAATAGGTCACAATCACCAGATGTAATATGAGTTTTGTGGGTAGATGAGGTGCTTCAAAAATTGCACAATAGAATTTGAACTCATGGTAGCTGAGTCACCTTTGGTTTACTCATGGAATCAGCACCCATTTAGTTGGTTTGCATGGTATCTAATGTTTGCTTTGAATTGATTTCCTTTGCCGTAAGTATGGAGGCCTCTTACAAGCTCTATCGGTTGCAGATGGGAGTTGTGTAAGCCGTTATGTCTGTGACTTTCGGCATAGTTGTGGGCTACTCTCCACAACTTACTATGTTGGTTGCAGATGAGAGTTGTGTTAAGATGTATATTTTTGTGACATTCTGTTGTTTACCAAAAAAAGTCGCTTTTGATATATATTTTAGCTCAAATATATTTGTGATGAAATCTTATAGGATATACTTCAGATGAAACAAAGGCTTAAAGTCTAAACTGAAGCGACATGTTTTTTCATGAATGCTTAGGCTTATTACTTCCATTAGATCATTTGGTTTGCATCCAGTCAGTTGGTCGTTCATATGCTACTTTCATCATCAACCCGGGCTCTCCAAGTCATTTTAGATGATGATCATCCCACCTGATGATCATCCCACCTCTTCTTTAGCAACTAATAGTGTGTTTTCTTGGGTAAAAAAAATAGTCAAGTATGTAAATTCTATTTTGCTGACTACAGATTACTTCTAGTCTTCTACAGATATGTTTGCTGAATCATTGACGGCAAGAGAAAGTTTCATTTGCTATACTGTTACTCTGTATCCTCTTATTAGTGATGACACCAATCTTGCTTGCCATGCAATATACAGGGTATGGATAGTAATAATCATTTTTATTTATTCCTCATTTACAAAGCATTATGTTCTTTGGCCTAACTTTGAATTGTGGCTACCATATTAAAGATTAGTACACGTCTACATGGGATCGTTATAATATTAGCTGTGCAGATGATTTAGAATGAGAAATTTCAATTTTGGCATGATTCATTCTGAAAAATACATTCTACGAGGTACTAGATAAGAATGTGTTTCACACTGATGCAAGCAAGTTAGTCAAGTATTTCATGTGCTACCTTCATTTGATTTCTTCTTTGCCTTGAATATGTTGATGTGATCATCAGTCGTCAATATTTTTCTTCTATTCTAGACTTTCGGGCATGACAAGACAATGTTACATGCTATAGGATTAATAAAAAAGGCTTTCGCTTGTCCCTTACTTCTTAGCATGTGCATATATACTTTTGTTTTGATACGTTCTATCAATTACCGACAAGGCTTATTATGTCGTCCTCTGTTTCTGTTCAGGTGCAAAATTGTAATTGATGCCATACTACTTGTTTTTAAGATCTAGCAAGGAATGTACACTGAAGTCACTTCCATGTTTTATTATTGCACATGCAACAACAGAATTGCTAGCCCCAGGTTTGTGCTGACCATCAAAACCCCTATTTGCTTTTTTTTAGAGCCAAACCTTTTACTTTCTTATGCCATTTTATTTTCCTTCTGTGACATTTTATTTTTGTGTGCAAATACAAGTTCATTATGACTTCGTGAAAGTAACATTCGAGCCAAATATGGCAGCTTAGGCTTTGAAAGGGTGACCGCCGCCCCTACCCCTGGATTTCCTTTTTCACTGTTTGATTTAGGGACAAAGCTTCACGTTGTGCTCCTCGAGAGTGCAAACGATGGTGCCCAGATCAGTCAAAGCTTGCATTTGGTGGGAAGTCAACGAAAATCACTTTCATCTTAAAAGAAACAAAATGTATTGTGATTTCTAGCTTGAGGGTGCGAGTTCGTCTGCTGTCCAGATTCATGTTGTAAGTTTGGATGTGAAGTATGTGTTTTTGGCTTATTGTTTTGTCTTGGTTGTTCTGGAGAGTTGTAAGCGAGGTGCTCTTTGTTTCTGTAATGGCATGTGACCTGGTGCTAATGTACTTTATCATTTAACTTGAAAAGTATGAATGTAAAATCTAATAGTAATTAAATGTTTGCATAGTTTGTGAAGTAAACCAGAACTCATTTCATAGTCTAAGAAAGTTGTTTGCCAACTGAGTTTTCATCCCCAAGTTTTGATATAACTGAATCAACCTTTCAGGTGTTATGCTGCATTGCAACGCTCAGATGCACTAAAGGAAAAAATGGAACTAGACCAAATCTCACTGCATCCCAAAGCTTTTTCTTCCCATGAAAAGCACCGATACAATTTACATGATATTATACTTGGCTTCTATATTGATAGGATGCACACTGTGTCCTAAATCTAAGCCAATGGAAATGGAAAATAGAGACATACAAATGTCAGGAGCGGGCGCGGCAAAGCGCGCCATCCCTTTCTAGTACCATGTAGTTCTCATCATGCTTCTTTTTCCATAAGCCTCATGCATATAGGCCATATTTTAAACTTGAGGTTGTGGCACAGGAAGAAATGAAGATAACTGAGCTGCACGTTACAAATTTTGTTCACAATGCAGTATGTATTTGAGATTTTCAATTCATGCCCAAAGCAGGTCCGCTTCGCTTTGTGCGTCGGGGCAGAGGAAGGCGACAAGGAGGTAGCTGCCCTGCCGCCAAGGCATTTGGCCGGAAGGCCTAGAAATGATACGGAGATGGGTTCTGCTGGTGGTGGAACAAAAGAAGAAAGTAACATTGCCTGTTGTAATGGCGTATATGGGACTGGGTGTCAGCATAAACATCTCTCCTTTTGCTTACAGTTCCGATTCTCTTATGCTTGTTAGTAAAATATATTTATATAGGTTTTGTACAATGATCTTGCTTACTACGTTCTCCACATTTTTCTGCAATTGGTATGGAATTTCTCATATAATATGGCATTGAAGCATGTGAATGACAAATATTTTTTCCCAGTCAGATAGTTCTGTTTTTGCACTCCAACATGAATGATGACCATCATTGACAGCTTTGGTGTCGGGGACACTAGACATGGCAGCGGCATCGACTTGGCGGACAGGGAAGTGGCTTCGACGGCTGGTACACTGGACATGATGGCGGCATCAACTTCGGCGGCCAGGGGTGTGGCTCCGAAGGCGGGGACAGTTGCCACGGTTACTGTTGGTGGTAGTCCTTAGCTGTAAAGATAGGAGCATAGAGGGTTAAAAATGTAAAACTGGACATTGTATATATTTACCTAGTCTGAATGGAAGAGGTGTAGTTCCAGAGAAATCCAATCCTCTCGAGTGTTCCAGTGAAGTCAACATGGTATCAGAGCACGCGGCGGCGCTGTCCGGCGGCCGGGCTGATTGAAGGATCTTGGGTGCTGTGGGCGAAGACGGTGGTGCGGTGAGGGTGGAGCCGGAGGCAGCGCTCGGCCCTCGCCGGCGGTGAACTGGTTCCAGTGCTGGAGCTTCCTTCGAGGAGCTAGCAGGAAGCGGCGGAAGGAAGGAGGAGGAGGTGCCGGCGGCGGCCAAGGCGCAGAGGGGCGCGGCGTCGTTCGGCGTGTCGGTGCAGGAGTGGTTCCAGCACGTGAAGGCTAGCGTGCTGGGCGTGGTGCGGAAGGCGACGGCGAGGAGCTGCTGTGTCTGCTGGATTGGAAAAGAGAAGGGATCTTGTGTCTTGTGGTTGGAGGCGTGTCCCAGGAGAAGGAAGCGCTACTGGTGGTGGCCTGGAGCAGAGAAGAAAGGGGAGTAGGTGGAGTTGGGTCCTGGAGTGCTAGAGCTGCGCTGAGATTTGGGGGGAGCAGAGCCCGTGTAGCGATTTGAAGAGGACAGAGTGTGGTCGTGGCTGTAGCTGTACTGAAGTTTTCAGTTTTCAGGTGAGGCCTGAAGTTGTAGTCCTTTTCTGAGATCGTTTATAGCAAGGTTACAGGAGGTGGATTCAGATCGTTTATAGCAAGCTACTGTTGCCTGAGTTGGTCTCATATCACAAAACTTTTTGGGAGTTTTCTGGCTGATTATAGTTCGTTGGAAGACTTGTGAGGAGTAATTGGTGATAATGGGAGAGAAGTCTTGGCAACGAGATGTGGACTGGCTGTGTCCAAACTCAGGCTGCAGAAATGTGAACTTTGGATTTCGTAAATTCTGTAATTGGTGTGGAGTTGCACGTCCTGCCCGGACTGGTAGAACATTGACAGGTGCAAATGGTGGAGAATCGTCAACTATCACTGTTCAGATGACCGCTGATGAATTTAAGAAATGGTGTCAGTTCAAATGTATGAGAAAGGGTGATAAAGAATCTTGTGAGGCAACTAATGTTTCCGCTGGTTACTATGGTAACGTCTCAACTTTTGCTAAATCTAGTTGTAATGGTGCACCATGGCTGGTTGACTCTGGTGCTTCAAGACACATGGTGGGGTCTTACAAGGAATTCTCAAAGTATGCTTCTAATGTGAATGGACAGGGTGTACAATTGGCAGATGGCTCTACTCAAGCTATCATGGGGACAGGAACAGTTGTGTGTGGACATGATATGTCTTTATCCTCGGTTTTGCATGTTCCATCATTTCCAATAAATCTATTGTCCATCAGTTGTATCACAAAAGAACTCAATTGTGCTGCTATCTTTTACCCAACATGGTGTGTGTTTCTGGAACTTGGGACGTGGAAAGTTCTTGGGACAGGAATTATGCGAGATGGCTTGTACTACTTGGATGATAATACAGCACCTGTGGCTGCAAATGTTATTTCTCAGTCACCATTGCAAGAATTCCTTCTTCATCATCGCCGGCTGGGACACATGGCCTTTAACACCCTGGGTCAGTTGTATCCTCACCTCTATAATAAAATTTGCAAAGAAAGTCTAGTATGTGATGCGTGTCAGTATGGGAAGCTGACCCGTAGTATATATACTTCATCTGATCACAGAAGTACGGTGCCATTTCAAACTATCCACTCAGATGTGTGGGGTCCTAGTGGGGTGTGGTCACTTTATGGATACAAATCTTTTGTTACATTTATTGATTGTTGCACTAGGACTACTTGGGTGTATGTACTAAAAAATAAAAGTGACGTGTTTGAATGCTTTAAGGATTTCCACAACTTAATCAGAAATCAATATGATGCACGGGTGAAAATATTCCGAACTGACAATGGTACAGAATATGTAAATAACCAATTTGATGAGTACTTGTCAAGCTTTGGAATTATTCATCAAACTAGTTGCCCAGGTACTTCCCAGCAGAATGGGTTGGCTGAAAGGAAGAACAGACATCTCTTAGAAATCACCCGGTGTATCATGTTAGCTATGAATGTTCCTAAATATTTGTGGGCTGAAGCTGTGATGACAGCGGCTTATTTGATGAATAGAATGCCATCTCGGGTGCTCTATAACAAGACACCGATTGAGTGTCTAACTGGTGAAACTACATATGTGGTTCCTCCAAGAGTGTTTGGGTGTGTATGCTTTGTAAGAGATCATAGGCCATATGTTGGGAAATTAGATCCAAGAGCAGTGAAATGTGTGTTTGTTGGGTATTCTGGTAAGCAGAAGGGCTACAAATGCTGGTGTCCTTCGGAGAGGAGAATGTTTGTGAGTATGGATGTGACCTTTAGAGAAAATGTACCTTTTTATGGAGAACCTACTGACTTAACTGATTTGTTCAATGATGATAGCTCAGATGGAGTCTTGAGGACAGGGGGAGATGAGAGAAAAGAAGACAATGATGTAACTTCACAGAAGATGATTGTTGGAGTAATTCCAACTGGAGATGAGCCTGATAGTAGAGATGAAGATGAGCCTGATGGTAGAGATGAAGATACATCAAATGCTGAACAAGATCACACTCAGGGGGAGCAGCAAGAGTATCAAACTAAAAGATCAAGGTGGCCACAAAACCTTAAGGTGTACACACGGAGACAGAGAGCTGAGAATGATGAAGTGCAAAGGGAGGAAGAAATCACATTGAGCCAAAATCCTGAAGCCCAAGTACAGCCAGATTTGCATGACTCAAGTTCAAGTCCTTCTACAAGTGATGGTATAATCTCTCCTTCACATGATGATTTAGATCTCCCTATAGCTCTAAGAAAACAATCTCGCACTACTGCTGGTAAATTACCATCAAACCTGTCCCAATATGATGTCTCTAATTATGTTTCATATTCATCTATGGGCCCCCAATACAAAGCATTCATAGCTGCACTGGACTCTACTTTACCTATACCACGTAACTGGCAGGAAGCAAAACAATACCCGGAATGGAGGAAAGCTATGATGGAGGAGATGGAGGCGCTTGACAAAAACAATACTTGGGTACTTACTACTCTTCCTCCTAATAAAAGGATTGTTGGTTGTAAATGGGTATTTACCGTAAAACAAAATCCAGATGGTAAAGTGGAAAGATATAAAGCTAGATTGGTGGCAAAGGGATATAGTCAAACCTATGGTGTGGACTATGATGAGACATTTGCCCCAGTGGCAAAAATGAATACAATAAGAACTCTAATTTCGGTAGCTGCAAATAAAAGATGGAAACTCTTTCAGATGGATGTTAAAAATGCTTTCTTACATGGTGATTTACAGGAAGAAGTGTACATGGAGATTCCCCCTGGATTCGGTAGCCAACAAACTATTGGGAAGGTATGTAAGTTGAAAAAATCATTGTATGGATTGAAACAATCTCCTAGAGCATGGTTTGGGAGATTCAGAAATGAAGTATGCTCTATGGGTTACAAACAAAGTAATGCTGATCATACTTTGTTTTTTAAGCATAATCTAGGAAAGGTCACTATCCTTGCAGTGTATGTGGATGATATTGTGATTACAGGTGATGATGTGGTGGAAATAGCTTGGTTGAAGAAAGCATTAGCGAAAGCCTTTGAAGTGAAGGATCTGGGTCACCTCCACTACTTCCTTGGTATTGAGGTTGCCTATGCACCACAAGGTATATATCTTTCGCAACGGAAATATGTACTAGATTTACTTACTGAAGTGGGAATGTTGAACTGCAAACCAGCGCCCACACCAATTGAGCAAAACCACCGAGTAATGGCTGAAAGTGGTGAGCCTATAGACAAGCATCGATATCAAAGATTGGTTGGCCGCCTAATATATTTATCACACACTAGACCAGACATAGCCTATGCAGTCAGCATAGCTAGTCGGTACATGCATGATCCACGGTCAGGTCACATGGATGTGGTAAATAGGATCCTACGTTACTTAAAATGCTGTCCTGGGAAAGGTATCTTGTTCGCTTCTCATGGGCATTTGAGAGTCGAGGGGTACACAGATGCTGACTGGGCGGGATGCTTAGATGATAGAAAATCAACATCTGGATATTGTGCTTTTGTGGGTGGCAACCTTGTTAGCTGGAGAAGTAAAAAACAGAGTGTGGTTTCTAGATCCACCGCTGAAGCTGAATTTAGAGCTATGGCCTCAGGCTTATGTGAACTTATGTGGTTGAGGTTTTTATTAGCTGAACTTCGGTTATTTGCTGGTGGACCTCTGAAGCTCTATTGTGATAATCGGGCAGCCATTAATCTAGTGCATAACCCAGTCCAACATGATAGGACTAAGCACATCGAAATCGATAGACATTTTATAAGAGAAAAGCTGGATGAGGGAAGACTTCATGTGTCTTATGTAAAGTCTATAGATCAGTTAGCTGATATTTTTACTAAAGGTGTTAGTGTTGTATCTTTTGGTAATATTTGTGGCAAGATGGGGCTCATAGATATCTTCGCCCCATCTTGAGGGGGAGTGTTGGTGGTAGTCCTTAGTTGTAAAGATAGGAGCATAGAGGGTTAAAAATGTAAAACTGGACATTGTATATATTTACCTAGTCTGAATGGAAGAGGTGTAGTTCCAGAGAAATCCAATCCTCTCGAGTGTTCCAGTGAAGTCAACAGTTACGCCTCCAGCTTGAAGAACGCCAACGAGTACCCTCGTAGCCAGGAGCACGTACGAGCTAATCTGCATCTGACAATCGATTCGAGTAAACTTTTCAAGTTCATTTGTTCTTCTGTTTAGTTGAGATGTCCAGTTTAGCGCACATATGAACAAATGGGTAGAATAGATGATCTGTTGACTACATGATTAGTTTAGTGAATTAGCTTATATTTTGAACACACGAGTAATTTTAGATGATTAGTTTAGTTAAGTTAGGTTGTTCATAAAAAGCTTTACAGCTCAGTTTTCTGTTTGAGCCAAATATCACCAGAATAAAAACATTGCATGACACATTGAGAAGTTCTTCATTTCATTGAATGATTCTTTGTTTGCATGTTCTTTGCCCCTCGGATCTTGCATGCTTCAAACAAATGATCTTAGTACACTGAACTAGCCTATTTCTATGGCCATGTGTTATACCTGATGTTGCCCATTAAGGCTCTTTACTCGTATCTCTACTTCATTTATGATCCTTCTTATTATGTATTTGCTATGCCTTCTTTGTGTGTAAATGGTTGCTCCAAACATGCTGTTTGAAACTTTGAATTGGTGTCAGATGCATGTTCAGAAGTGCAGTCCGCTCATTAGGTCAGGTAACTTTGGACATGATTTTTGTGTCAATCACTGTCGTCACGAACCCCATGCAGCGCGCCATGGAAGCTGTTAGGACAGCCTATCTCTGAAAAGACTAGGATGTGCTCCTTGTGCTACTTGTATGTTTAATACCTGAGTTTTATCTTCATTTTCCCCTTTTTTCTAGATTACTATCAGTTGCTACATGTTTGAGTGGGTCGAAAACACTGAAACTTAGTCTCTGCATTTTGCTTCCTTCGTAAAATTTCCATGTATGTCTTGATTACTCAGTTCAGGTCATGTATACGTGTGTATTAAGATATGCAACACCTTCTTCTGATTCTAACAATGGTTGTCTATCTGTTGTTATCTTTGATTTTTTTCAAAATATTTGTAGCCTATCAGTGGATGGCTCCAGAACATCAACGGTGGAAATGAGATGTCTCTAAGATGCAGATCAGGTCGAGCATATCGGCGACGAAACTTCAGCTGGTTTAGTATTTGGAACCAGCTGACACCAGCTCCTAAGGACCTTTACTGCCTTTTAATGTTACTACTACCCACTTATGTAGTCGATGTCTGTTTTACCATCCAATGTAGATCAAATTATATGTATTAATTAGACTGTGAGTTCTGCTTAATTAGACCATGCCAACCCTTCTCTAAGTTCAGAATGTGAGTTCTGCTTATATTATCTGTGAAAATACATTAGAGAATTGTTCGTGGGAATTTACCATAGTTGCAGCAGTGCTCGTCACACACCCGTTTCGACCTTAGATGCCTATATCTAGTATGGTGCTGTAGCAGCGCCTCTGGCCTAGGGGCTCGGACGCCGGGGCCGCGGCCCTGGGAGGTGGAGGTGGCGTCGGCTCGATGGCGGGCGGCGCGAGTCATGGTGGTTATTCTCCTCGACCGCTTGGGCAGGTGGCGGCTAGGTCGGCCGGCCGCCAGATCTGGAGGCTGTGGAATTCCTCCCCTTTGCTCGCTCCCCACGTCGGATCTGGGAGGTTAGCCTCTTGATGCCTCTCCTTCGGCCGAAGGTGGCAGAATTCGGAGCGGCGGGTGCTGTAGGTCGAGCGAAAGCTTAGGATGGCGGTGCTATCCCCTACGACGGCGACGCCTACGGGCGCTGTTTGACCTCCTTGGAGGCGTCACAGGCTTCTTGGAGACACAGTCTTGGGACAAGGTGCGCCAAAGCAAGGTGAGGTGGTCTTCGGTCTCGTAGCGGCGCAAGACGAGCCTTTTGTCGTGTCCGGAAGAAGTTCTTCGGCTCGCGGTTTGCAGGTAGTTTCGGGTGGCGGCGGCGTTTCCTTGCCTCGCTATTTGCCGGCGGTTCGACGCCCTCGAACCTAGGCAAGGGATAGGGGTCCCTTCTGGAGGTAGCGTGTGCAAGGGTGGCACCATTGCCCGGATTTTCCCCGGCGGCGCTGGTTTGTTCCTTCATCTGTGTGCTTCGCAGATTGGTGAGCTTGTGCGACTTCAGTTCATCCTTGCAGATGCAGGCGGCTTTCATCGTTAGTCTGCTCCTAAGCGGCTCTTTCAAGAGCTTTGGGTGTCGATGCGCAACGCGCACAACGGAAGGCATTAGGGGTAGGGGCTTCTTCGTGATTCTCTTGGTGTTGGTCGTTGTGGCATGAGCCAAGTTGGTATACATATATGTATCTGAACTTTATGGGTGCAAAGGAAATTAGTTGTTTACGTCAATAGTTCTCATTCTATTTTCTAATCTCGTCGAGATCCTGCTTCACACTAAATTATTCGAAGGAAAATACATGGTGGTGTTGCCGAAAACGACTTATTTTCAGGTAGCAAAACACAAAGAGATACTATGACAACAATACAATATTGCTTCCGGTAGTTACACAATTGCGCAACGAGTCATCTGGTTGTATCAAAGGTATCTTGTCTATTCTTCCTCCGACCCAAACTCCACCAATGGTAGACTGCCCATATTCTGATTGTATATCACAAACGTTAAAATTTTGAAAATTGAGATTGGTTCTCTAAACAAGAAGTCCACAACTCCCGTGAACCTAAATGTACACATGAGATTAGGCACGTATAGCTTGTCCAGGTAAAACGGAAACAGAGTGCATTCAAATCGCTAGTTTTCTTTTCGACAACTTAGGTCATTTATTTTATTTTTCTCTTGGTGACTTTTTCAATTCTCACTTGACGACTGCTGACTCTTTCAACTGTGCGCACTTGTGCCGCCTTTGCAATACTGCAGCCAGTGGCGGACCTAGCGGGTGGGCCGGATGGGCCGTGGCCCACCCAGAATTGCCACTCGTTCGTCTCTGTTTCTTGAGAGAAAGAGAACTGGAAAAGGAGCACCGGCCATTGATGCCCAAATTCTTGTCGGCGCAGAGCAGTAGCAGACAAGCACATCTAGCTTGCTGCAGTAGGCCAGCCGTAGCTAGTACTCTTTTCTATTTTGGTTTGATACTTCCAACTTAGGCAGAACGGTAGAAAGTATTTTTTTGGTGTGTGTGTGTTTGTGCCCTGCCCCCATACCGAACAACAAAAGGATATTCAGTATTTTTTTGTTATTGTGATATTTTCAAGTATGTATTGGTCCTGCAAATTTTCTAGAATCGGTGATTTATGTTTACAAATGGAAAGCAATAGCTTATATATGTTGTTTACAAATGGAAATAATGTTTCACGGCGATGCGACAACGTAGAGTTACCAAATCTTAGTGATGCAATTTTCTGGTTATGTTACATTTCATCACGTAAGACTTTGTTTGTCTTTTTAACTATTTGTATTGTAACCAATTGCCTATTTATATTATTAGTTTTGCAAAACAAAACAAAAATTCGCGATGCGATTTTTTTATTGTAGTGTGCCCACCCTCCATTTTTTTCCTGGGTCCGCCACTGACTGCAGCCAGCCAACCACCTGAAACCCGCGTATTATTACAAGCTTTTTCGTTACCATTGGGCCATATCAGCCTTGACAAAACGTTTTAAAATACGAGTCTAGGAAAACGATCTAGGAGAAAGAAAGAAAAAACAGCCAATCTTAGCCATCTACCGCACCAAATTCGCCCGCGCAAATGCAATCCACATCGATTGGTCTTATCCCAGAACCACCAGCTCAATTAGCTTATTGCACATGTTGAGTGGTTAAAAATGGATAAGTATCTCACCAACTCTTGTAAAAATATAGAGGGCTGTCAAGTGTCAAGTATAACCGGACAATTCTGCGACATCAATGTTTGTTGATTTGCTGCTACTAGACAGGGAATTCATACTCGGTTTGGGTAAGATTTTGGTTCTTGGTGAGCTTCCTTCATGATAAGGTCAAGCTACTGCCCGAAGCAGCTCGCATGACGAACATCAGTGGAAAAGCACAGCCAAAAATTTCAGCTGTTTTATTCATTACAGCTGGCTATCCCGGTTTGTCTGTAACTTGTTTTTTAGGGTACTTTGTCTTTTGTAGGGGTTTTAGGGTATAGTTTGTCTATAACTTGTACACGGAAGCTGTGGATGTGGGCCAGATGTGTGGGCCGTGCATGTGGGTCCTCCGCTTTACTCTTTACCTGGGCCATGCAAGCAGATACTCTATGTGCGTTCCTGCTGCTGGGCTCTCGTTACATAAATAACCTCCTTTATTTGTTTTTATTTCTCCCAGATCATATCCGCAATCTCTGGATCAAGCTTTGTGCTAACTTGTACGACAGTACGAGCGTGCTTTGTGCACACTTTCTTATTGACATGTGCTTTGAGAACACTTTGTTGAAATGAATTCTTTCCATTGAGATGATAAATAAAGGAAAGAACAAGATAAAATGTGCAAAGATGCAAATCTGAACTTGGCTTCCAATATGGCCAAAATTCTGGCCTGCTAGCAGTTGGCATATTTTTGCAACTTATCTAAAAAACATCCACAAGTTCCATGTGAATTCACTAGATGAAACATACATAGAATTGTTGCAATAGCCATCTATTTTAAAAGTCTGAACTGATAGAAAGGGGCTAGACAATATATTTATGTGCAACGTTCCCCTCACTTCTAGGCAATTTTAGTACTTAGCTTGAGATCGGTTCAGGCCGCATGATCTTTTTACTATTTTTTAAATTCTGCATGGGCAGAGTCTCGAACTCGAGACCTCTTGGCTCTGATACATATATAATTGTTACACTAGTCATCTATCTCAAAAGTCCGAACGGATGGAAATGGGCTAGAAAATATATTTATATTCAACAACATAGACATAATAGATTGTGGGCTGAGTTTCTGTATAAAATTCCTTCTGCGAATATGACAAGAAGGGTCATACATGAAATATATAGGTGTTGGTGAGTGGTTGACTTTAAAAAGAATATATGGTTATTTTTGCAAAAATAAATAGTATGATGCGCCCATGTATCATCTCAACAATCGAGACTTTAGGAATAGATGTGACCTGGTTCGTAAATTTATCTCCCATTTTGAGACCAAGGCATGATCAGTCGGAGTGCGCTCATCGATCCCCTAGCCCCTAGTGTCACGTAACTGACAACAAGTATGTCTGCAAAGGAGATTGTCCCTTCATTCTCAAAGCAACCCCTCGTGTATCTTTTACATTTTTCGTAAAGACTTTTATCTGACCATGGATATGCATCATCATAGCTTTAGGTCAAGGCAAGCATTTTCTAGGAACATACGCATGGTACACAATACTTGATCGAGTTTCATATGCCATGGATTGTGGACCCTTGTTGTCAGCGAATGTTCGGAGGAACCCGCATAAGTTTTTCTCCCCAATGCATGTGTGCTCCATGCATATGCATGCTTCGTGCGCACGGCAGTAGCCCTGAATGGGAGAGCCCGGCCACGGGATCATGCATGTGCGGGACGAAGCAGGGGACCGATGTAATAGCGTCAAGCAACAAACTGCTAATCCCCGCCTAATTCCTCACTAATCCCCAGTAGAAACTGAGTATTCTAGTCCAGTTCGTGCGTGGATCGGCGCGGGGCAATTTGAGTAGAGAAGACACCAGATGACCAGAGGAATGAAGGGAATTTGCAGCCACCGAGGAGGCAGATGTGCACGTACGGTCATGTGCGGGTTGTAGTTAATTAGTTATAGGAATTTCTGTTAATTCCTTCCGTGGTTACCTATAGTAAAATGATCCCGAGCGAATTAGGGATTTGTCCCTTAGTTTAGTTGACAGACGGATGCCCGGCCCCGGCCTTAGATAACTTTCCTTCACTGGCACTCTTATTTCTTCCTTGCTTTCGAGAAGAAGGATTAGTTATTAGTGTCGACTGTGTACAGTTGTACACTGAATACCAAGGCTTGTACTCTTGCCCTTGAATTCATGGTCTGCTTCATGCATTTCCCACTTGCCAGTACGTACATCTGATGGTCAGAAAATTTGAATGGATCAAACCTCCAAAATGACAGATTTTACAAGCAAGCGTACCACAAGGACCAGTTGCTTTCTAATGGATTGTTCGCACGAGCTATACCTAGACCTATATATGTGTTTACACTTTACAAAGTCCTTTTCTGTGCAAATCAAATTTTAACTGAGATAGAAGATGATGAAATATGATTGATCGATGATGGCGACTGCTGCTTGGACAGCTGCAGAAACATATATATGCCAGCGTATTAGCAACTAGTCACAAAATGCAGAATTTGGCCGGCATGCTCGAGTTTGTGCATAAAACATATAACTACCATTTTACTAAATGACCATTTTGCTAACCTTCAGCTAACTGTGACTTAAAAAAAAAGTCATCATAGGTTTAGGCGTTCTGAAAATATCAAAAAACGTCATACACTAATGCGAGCCTGAGAAAGTGTGCACGTACCTACGGATGCAATTTACTCATGTTTCTGTAACAGCACTTAAGGGCAAAAGGCCCTTCAATAATGTGCAAACGGGAACATCTGTCAACACGTATACAATGTTGCTACCATTGTGTGTGCAATCATATTGTGTACTACTCTTAGTATTACGTACAGTCAAGCATGCTTCACGTACGTATGCGGGCAGGGGCAGGGTAGACGAGCAACGTACCTTGGAAAGCAGACCAAGTAGTTACCGAACGCAAAACGAGGTGTAAAATCACGAGGCCCAATCAACAATATAGTCTCTCTGCACGCGCATGGACTTTAACCATCTTGCACGCCTATACGCTCTCACGTTTCACCAGTACGGAAATCTGGTTTGTTTACCGGTCGAGAAATCCGATTACGGCCTGGTAACCGGATAAACATTGTACCTTGTCATATCGGGTAAGAAATTCCTATTTTTATTTTAAATTTTAAAAATATAAACGAAAATCGAAAATCCTCTTCAAATGGTCGAATCGAGAATCAGTTTTTTTATTAAATAAATTTTAATTCCAAATACGTCTAAAAACCGGTTAGATTTCTTCGGTAGCCGCGGTAACCAGTATGAATTGTTTTCTACCAAAAACCAAAAATGACCACCGGGAAACATCCGTGTGGTGTGGATGATGCGTGTATGCCAAGTTTACCGAACTAAGAGCATCTCCACCAGGGGCCTCCAAATGACCTCCCAAAGTCCGGACACTAAAAAAAACGCCACTAGCGGCACTCCCCAAAGGGTTGCCCGAGCGATTTTGTGTCCGGCACCCCTCTTCGGAGGCCCTCTCGGGGGCTGCCGAGGCCCTCTCGGGGGTGCCGGACATGGGGGCGGACATGCGCCTGACAGGGCTGGCCCGCCCGTCAGGCACACATCGTCGGCGCCCGTGTTAAATTGGTTGTGCAGTAGGTTGTTCCGCCACGTTTAATGTCGAGGCGACGAGATGGCTGCACGCCTGTCAGCACGCATCGCAATAACGCCGCGCCCGTTCCCTTGGCGGGCGCAGAGCGAAGGGACGCGTCAAAATAAGGCCGCGCCTCTTCCCATGGCGCAGACGGAAGCGACACGGGTTGAAGTCGCAGCGGCTGCCCGCGGCGGCACCCTGGACACGTGTCGTCGGCGTCAATGCGTGGCCAGGCAAAGCAGTGGCCGCGTTAATGCAGGTCACCTAACCACGCTCCTCTGACCGCCTTTAAAACCCAACGCAACTCAACCCTCCTCTCCCCACACCATCACTTCTCCCTCTCTCTCTCCCTCTCCCACAAGAAGATAGCCACCATGGAGGTCAGCCACGACGAGCGTCGCGGTGAGCAACGTCAGGAGCTGCTGGAGGAACTCCGCCGTCGCAACGAGGAGGCAGAGATGGCCAAGGTGTTCTAGCGGGACATGTGCCGCGAGGAGGCCGACAAATGCGCCTCCGTATGTGCTCTCGCTGGAGACCGCGCGACTGTGCAGCTGCCACGCGGTGCCAGTGGACGACGTCGCCACCCTTCCGGACGGGTGAGTTAGGAGCGCCGCCAACATTCCGGTGGCGCCGCGGGTCAGCGGGCAGGAGCGCATCGCCTTCCTCAAGCGCAAGTGGATGGAGATGTCATACGAGCAAAATCTCGACCCCAAGTACTCCATCTCGGCGCCCTACTAGTATGCCGTGGTGGACGCGGAGTACGAGGCGTGTCGTAGCGGTGTACGAGCGCCAATGCCGGACTTGTCCATTATGGACGACGACGAGCGTGACGGCGAGGACGACGACGACGACCCCGAGCTACCCGATCTGCCTCTGTCACAAGCTGCATCTTGGTCAGCAGCGTCGCCGTCACCGAAGAAGGTGTCACCGCAAGCCGAAGAGGCTTCCCATCAAATGCCCTGACGCATGTCACGGCGGTAGATCGAATGCCACGCGCCAGCGAAACCAGAAGGCTCAGCCGTCTCAGCCGAGGCTACGAGACGTTCCTTAAGGCTGGAGCCCACGCACTGGCCGCCGGGAACGTTTCTAAAGGCCGTAGCCAACGGCGATAGCAGGTGCAATTTTCCTGCGCCGGATCATTAAGGTTCTTGATGATTCCTGCGCTTGGTTCGCATCTTCTTCCCCGTCGGCAGGCCATGAAGCGGCATCTCTCTCCGCCGGCGCGTGTAGTGGTTGGCTAGACGCCGTAGTTTAGGTTTAGTTTGTTAAATTTTGTTTAAATTTGAAATCATAAGTTTGTTAAATCTCATTTAAATTCCACCAGAGTTTTAATAAATGAAAATTATAAAAAATGTTTAGGGTGCCTGCTTTGGACGGTGTCGCTGTGGGCGGCATCTAAATTTCGGACGGACACATGTCCGGCACCCCACTGTGGCCTTCATTGGGAGTGCCGGACACGAGTTTAGAGACCTCAGTGGAGATGCTCTAGGATTTGCTTATTTGTTCTTCACCACAGGCCGCCGATCGCTCTCACGGCGTCGGTCAATCGTGCGTGCCCAGCTACGCTAGCTACCTGTTTCCGGACCCGTGACAGGATCTAGGAACGCGAGATGCAACTTCGCCACGCCCTTGGAACAGGGGCGGAGGCGGGGGGGACCAGCAGGGGCCCTGGCCCCCCTAACACCATGGATTCCTTTGTATTAAGCACATGAACAGTGTAGTTTTAAATTTTTTTGCTTAGCCCGGCCCCCTCAACATGTAAATTAGGCTAATCCTGCCTCCGCCACTGCCTTGGACTTGACTAGTTTTAGCACAATCATGATTTTTCTTGCTTGCTTCAGCTAAACAATTACCTTGACGGTGACAACATCATTATCTTTAGCGAGATTCCTCTCACATGATATTCGTGGGTTTAGCGGAGTACTATTGTACAGTATATACCAACCCATACATATATGTAAGGTGTCGCTTCCCCGATCTTCTCCGTCGTCTCGATCATACCTGGAGAACTAATCCTTAAATGGTTAAGTAATGCTGGATTGCAGCTAATATATATATATATATATATAGCCTGGGTGTCCATTTCAATCGTATGAGTACTGTTCCATTTTTGTCATCTCGGTCGCGTCTGTTGCCATCGGCTGCGCTAATCAAGTTGCAATCTTTTTTGCGTTTAGTTTCCGACTAGAAACGAGATGATCTGCTTTGGGGGCCAATCTGACGGTCATTGTCGTTGAATTGAAATCCACGATCATTTTCGTTGAATGCATGTTAATTTGGCATTTTACAAAGACATTGAGTGTTTTGACTCGGCATACGCATACGTGTCCGCGTCTGCGTTTTTCTACGTCCGAGGAGCTGAGGATACTGAAGCGAAGTTCAACTAGGCGTTAAGTAATGTATTCAAGTCCGTGCAAACCAACCTGTGGTTGGATGGTTAGTAGGGTGGTTGTACCCTTAACCCACCAGAGTTCAAACCCCAGGTTTGACATCTGTGTGTTGTATTTAGGAGGAATATTCTTTCAGTGGGAGGCGACGTTCCCGTGACAGCGAGGCGTCCGTGGTGACTTCGTCAATCTCAAGACCCGATCCGCCGGCTCAGTATTTCGGAGATGCTCATAGGGGTAGGGTGTGCATGCGTGCGTTCATAGGGATGTTTGTATGCGCGTGTATGTGAGCGTCTGCGTTTGTACTGTGTTTCTCAAAAAAAAAAAGTCAGGGTGATAGCAGTCGCTTGGAACAAGCATCCTCGACCTTGTGGCTATTTGATACTCCGAAGCTTTGAATGCAAATAGTCTATGCACGGAAATTCACAACGATTTCCGTGTTCTTGTGCTTCTGCCAACAATAACATTTTAAAATGTCGGAAAAAGCAAAACAAAAATATGGCGTGTAGCAGGGTGCCTGGCGAGTCGAGGCGGCGTGCTTTTGGTAGACCTAGGGTTAGGGTAGGCGACTGCAGAGAGATAGATGGTCTGCGTTGTCTCGCATGTCGCGTGTGAAACCCGTGCGATGATCTGATGTGACTCCTCGGGAACTTTCATATCTCTTTCGGATCGGGATGGCGGTGCTTCCGCGTTGTATCACCTTTCCAGGGCATACCGGTCTAGCGGCGGCCTTTTGGCGGCAATGTGCTTGCTGCAGCGTCATCTGATGACACTTGAGGAATTAGCGATGGGGCGACGGGCCCGCTTTATCGACGGTTGCGACCTCCATGGTCAAGTTGATGACATTATGGTTGGATATTTTTCTTTGTGATGGTCTCATACTATGTGTGTCACGGTTGATGGGCGTATAGGACGCCCACTTCTGTGACGGCGGAGTTCCGAGGTCGGTGGCGATGGGACGCCCCCTCTATTTCGAGATCGGGTTCAGTTCGACGCAGCGTGTCCTACGCACAACGGCTTCCGAAGGAGCTGGCAAGTCATAAATGGCCGGCGATAGCGATGTGGTGTCTCATTTGGAGGCGTCATGCAACGTCTGATGTGGTATCTCAAGTCATACCTGTTATTGCTCGATCGAGGGTGGCGCTACATTAGCTTGAGACGTGGCGGTATGGGACGTCATTAGCTTCTTGTTTCTCCTCCAGCGGCATCCGATGTGTCATTGGCCAAACATGTGATGATGATACAAGTATCTACATCGAGTTTGGACTTCGGTGGAAAACATTATGCCAATGTTGATGCGCGCTTACGTCGTGCCCTTGCTGAAGGTGGTGGCTTGAAACTCGTCTTTGGGAATGAAAATCTCCAGCTTAGACCCTTTGTCGGACTCATTATTATCGCACATGTGTGGCTATTTTACTTCGTGAAGGATTTGTTTAAAACCCTTGTATTTTCTCTTTTTTGTGTGTTTACTCATTGTGATAATCTGGTGGAGATTCTGTCACAAGACATGTGGCCTCGGAATTATTTACTTTCCACCTTTCTGAACGTTACAATATCTTTCACACTGTACTTCGTGTTCAAATTCGATGCAGAGGCCTACAATCGTTCCTTTTCGATCAACAAATTCTACGAAATAACAACACAATTAAGTTCATGAAGGGAAACCAAGTCGTTACCTTTGTGCACAAGTTTGCAAACACGTGGGCCTTACATTGGTTTACATGTCAATGCACATACATAACACCAGCTAGGCATCGCGAAGCTAAGCCAAATATGATAGCTAGCGTACGTTGAGTGCGTCCCGGTACAACCCAATTTAGTTCATACCAAAAGCAAACTCTTCCAACACGCGCACACACTTCGTAGAACGACTCGGTGAATGAATCTACGTTCAGACCAGAGGGTAGTACTACTGATTTTTAAAGATAAAAGGTAGCACTATGAACTTTCATTAACTGCTACGGAGTAGTTTGTGTTACCTAGCAAGTACGGCAACAAAACCAAATTAAGCATGCACGCTCTCGAAAATGCGGAGGAGCACCCGGCGACGACGCCCCCTGATATCTCACCGTCCCCTTCGTTAAGAGCGCGCGGCTAGGATCTGCCTCCTTTCTTGTATCCGAGGCCGCTATTTTCGTATCTCCACGGTATCGTTTGTGTATTCCTCCGGTATCCTGTACCAGAGGCCCACGGAGTGACGTAAGCCGAAGTTAATGCGGAGAGACGTTGTGCCGTCTACCCGTCTTCTTCCCCACCGTCGCATGTTCTTAACCCCCGTATCCTCCAAGCTTTCTATCCTGCCCTTCCCTGTCACCTGCTGTTCTTCCCCACACAGATCCATCTGCCCACCAAAACATTGTTCGTTCCGATCTTCGCCATTGATCGGAATGTTAACGGAGAACTCGGCGTCATCAAGCGCCGCAACAAACCACGGTGCCCAGGAAGACATCGCTCCCCTTCCGCTCATCCGATGTCCCAGATGTCACCACGGAATCATTGAGTGGTACATTTCCAACACCGCGAAGAATCCTGGCAGGCATTTCTACAAGTGTCAGTTTCAAGGGGTATGCGATTCTCGCCTAGTACAGATCTGTTTTTTGTTGCGTCCTTTGTGTCAATTTTCTTTATTCATCTGTATCCAGCTTTCTGTTTGTTTTGTAGTAACTGATTTCGATCCCCTTTTCGGCATTTCTTTGTTTTCTTAGAATAGCGCTTGCAGTTTCTGGAAATGGGAGAGCGCGTACGTAGGCTACCTCCGTTCTCGTTGGGGGTATGTGTTTGGCGCCGCCCCTCAGCCCTCTCCTGTCCAGCCATCCGGAGAAATCCAAGTTCTCCTTCTGCAGCACCAAACTGAAATGAAGAACATGCTGTTTACCGGGTTAGCGATGATCGCGATGGCAATTGTTGTTGTTCTCATCAAGTTCTAGAAATCGTTGGATGAGCGGCTCCATGTATCCTGGCAGCTCCATGTAGTTTGAGTGCTCCTTTGTAATTTTTATTTTCACACTCGGTGTGAGTGTTAAGAGACATAATTAGTTTATTTCGTTAACCATCCAGCCGACATAATGTAACCATGATGCATGTAAAATGCATACATGAACTTTGCACTATATCACTCATATTACAATCATATTTGCATCATATAAGGGTTATATCACTGTTATATAATGATTTTTGGGAATAAAATATTTATTTCCTATTTTTATGGGATTAACCCTGCGCAGGCAGAAAAACCTATTTTTTCCTTTTAAGTTTCAGGGACCCAAACGACGTCCAAATAACTTGGAAAAATACAGACGTCAATATTTTGGAAGGAGGAAGACTTGGGAGCGAAGGAAGCAAGCAAACGGAGGCCGGAAGCCCAAAAGAGGGGGCCCACACGGCCTCTGTACCTGGCCGCGTGGGGCCCACCCTTTTGGCCCCTCGAAGCTCCGATGCCATCGATATTTTCTCCACCGACATACTCTTGACCTAAAAACGCCTATAAAAGAAGTCACACGACGTTCTCTGGAACAAGCGCCACCGTATCACAGAAACACGAAAACAGAGATCTGGAGCTGCAGATTGGAGGGGGGAAACTCCGGCGGGGCGCTGCCGGCGTGGTCTCCATCTTCTCCATCGACATCTCCACCGTCTCCATGATGAAGAGGGAGTAGTCCACCTCTGGACTATGGATTTGTGGAAGTAACTTATGTATCTCTCCTCTCTTTGAGCTTCACTAATTAGTACCGTATGAGTTGCTGAACATGATTACGGTCATCGTTGTAATTCCTATGTGGTGAATCTTTTTGTGAGTTAATATATGTTTGAGATTGCAATGTTTATTTCAGTTATGAACATAGATGCATATTATGTACCCCGTTCTTGTCTACTTGTTATGATCAAGAATGTTTATGCGAGCGTGTGTGGGGTGATGTGTGCATTAGTTGGAGTAACGGGGTGGTGAGTGCGGTAAGTTGACCACTGTAATATCGCGATCCACTTGGGTATTTTACCTTACTTTGTTACCTCACTAGGGATAAACAAAAATACCATGCTACAAGGGTAGTGGGTGACTTGCCACTTCTCCGTGACTAGATCTAGCATGTTCTTATTTTAACTTCATGTCATGATACTTAAGGCTATACTCTGAGTTATCTTAATTACTAAGGTGTATGATTTAGTTCGCATCTTGATGGAGTATAAGTGATATTAATAACCAAAAGATCTTTATGTTAGGATGTGATGCCCATATAATTAGTAACTTGATATCAAACCCTGTGTTGCAATCTCATATATCAACTCTATGTGTCCATTGTCTGCCACTTTATTAAAGAGAGAGTGCATTTGTGAAACCATGAACCCCGGTCCTTTTTTAATCATAAGAAACACCTTTCCAACAAATTTTACCACTTTTCCATTTTCTGTCATTATTAAATCCGAAAATACAAAAAAACTTTTACATCTTGCATTCATCATAAAAAACCCAAAAATATCATTCATCATTGTTATCATCATCCTTGCACATTTATTCACCACCATCGCATATTTATTTCTTGTTTGCATTGCATAATTATCTTGATATCATTCTTACACCTTGTGCTTGACAACCACAGGTGGGGTTGAGGACCAAAACATTTAACTCTGTTTTGTAGGTGACCAAAAAGAAGGATAAAGAGATAAACTTTTCACTACTGATTCACCGAGAGTTCGATATTAAACCCTCGAGTCACCCTCGTGGGGAAAACACGTCTTCCACTTACTACTGTCGGCCCAATGAAAACCAGGGTACCATGGGCCGGCCTTTCTAGTCCAAGACACTCAGACGCAAAATAAGACTAAGGACCAGGCAAAGCTGCCTGGTAAGCCTCATGAGGGATTCCGCCTCGCGAGGGCTTCAACACTGAAGAAATGGCTAAGTCCCTAAACACCAGGGAACAGCCTCAGGGGACTTTCCCTCTCGAGGCGCCGGAGCACTCAAAGTGCTTGACGAGGTTCTGCCACTCTGGCAGGACGCACATGGGCCCTGCGGCCGCTGCAGAGTGACGTGCGTGTCTGCATGCAGTGACGAGGATGCCGCAGTTGCCATTCCTATGCATAAAGGGGGCCAACAAAGCTGCTCCAAGGAAACCGGACTACCAAGCTTTCCATTCCGGTGATAAGGAGGCAGCTTGCCGCTCCGCTCCAATGGTGACGTCACGGGAGTGACACCATGAACCACTGAGCGCCGGCCACTACTCTGGCCGGACAGTGGCAGGGACTGACGAAGACCAGCAAGACCAGCACGGTGGACCGCGTCCACAACCTCCTGGACCAGGGGTGCGCTGCCCTCCTACACCGGCATGGCGGAGGAACCCTAGCTTCCGCCCCCGAGCCTATATAAGGAGGAGAGGCATCACAGGACAAGGGGATCGATCATTTACACACCTAAGTCTACTAGGCCACTCAGAGAGGAGAGCTTCCACAGAGAGGAAGCTCTGCCATCGTTGTAAGCTTTGCCCTCGGCAAGCACCCCTGTACTGTAACCTCGAGAAGCAGTGCAATATCACATAGCAGGAAGTAGGGTCTTTACTCCTCGCGGAGGGCCTGAACCTTGGTACGAGCTGGTGTCCATCTCTGTCGTGATGCGTGTCGTCGAGCTCGCCGTGCTTGGTCACCGAGGTTGACGAGAGAGTTGTTAAGTGTCATGTTCAGCCCCTTCGTTTCCTGGTTCACGGGGATCATTCTCCGACATTAGGCGCGCCAGGTAGGGGGCTGAAGCGCGCTTTCGACCCTTTTCTTCAACCTCTCTGGCACCATGGCTCAAACCCGAGCTCAGCGTCTTGCACGCCGCACGAACGCCAACGGCAGGGCCACCACCGAGCCCGCTCCATGACGCAGCCCGCTTTGCCGTCCACGCGCCAACCGAGCCCCGCGCAACGACGGCCCCGAGCCTCATGTCGAGGAGCCGGAAGACAAAGATGTTGACGAGGAGACTTCTTCTCTGCATCCCTCCAGAGACCAGGGGGCTTCCTCGCAGAGCCGGGCAGCGTCGAGCCCGAGCGCCGCGCTGCCCATGGCACAGGAGCTGCTACGCTACCGCCCCACCAAGGCGGGTCACGACAACTGGCTGTCGCGTATCACCGAGCTCGTTCAGGCCATTGGCGTTCCTCCAGCTCCGGCCGCTTCACGCCCGGTGGTACGCCACTCCAGACGCGGAGGGGAACCAGCGCACGGCGCTCCAAGCCCTACGACAAGCTCATGCCTTCCAAGCCCTTCTCAGGGCTGACTGACGGTGTCATCACCCCTCTGGGCCGAGTGAGGCTCGCCGTCACTTTCGGTACCCACGAGAACTACCGCACTGAGCTCGTCGACTTCGACGTCCCGTACATCGGGCTGCCATACAACGCCATCCTCGGCTATCCGGCCCTCGCGAATTTCATGGCCATCATGCACCATGCGTACATCCTCGTCAAGCTCCCAGGCTGCAGTGGCACCATTACTATCCAAGGCCAAGTCCAAGAATCTTTACGCGCCGTCGAGCTCGCCTACAAGGCCGCAGCAGCAGCCTCTACAGAGGATGGCGAGGAAGATACCCTCGAGAAGCCATCAAAGAAGAAGCAGCTGTTCGAGCAAGGAAAAACAGCCACGAAGAAGGTGTCGCTTGACGCTGGGGGCTCAGGGGACCAGCGTCAACATAGGCGTTGGCCTGCCTCCCAAATAGGCGTTGTCCTCAGAGGGATACTCTCCAGGGAAGGTCTCCGCAAGCTCTCACCCATGTGGGAAGAACCCTACAGGGTCACGCACATCGCCAGGCCTAGAGCAGCACGGCTGGAGACACAAGACGACATACTCGTCAAGAACCCATGGAACATAGAACTTCTCCGCAAGTTCTATCCGTGACCCAAGTCACGACAGACATTTTTGTCTCAAGAGGGACGCTCGAGGCGTCACCCTCCTCCCAAGCTTCACAAAAGCTTATCCCTCCTCGAGGGTCACTCCATCTGAGCTCCCTCTCCCACACGTCGCCACGGGCCACGAGGAGTCTCAGCCACATTCTATGGAACCACATGCCTTGACATGACTGGTTGTAACTTGGCTACTCCAAGTATAAAAAACCCTCTCCAACTGAGCTCCCTCTCCCACGCGTCGCCATGGGCCGCGGGGAGTCTCAGCCACATTCTGTGGAACCACATGCCTCGACATGACTGGTTGTAACTTGGCTAGTCCAAGTATAAAAACCCTCTCCAACTGAGCTCCCTCTCCCACGCGTCGCGACGGGCCGCGAGGAGTCTCAGCCACATTCTGTGGAACCACATGCCTCGACATGACTGGTTGTAACTTGGCTACTCCAAGTATAAAAAACCCTCTCCAACTGAGCTCCGGCCCTCTCCCACGCGTCGCCACGGGCCGCGAGGAGTCTCAGCCACATTCTGTGGAACCACATGCCTCGACATGACTGGTTGTAACTTGGCTACTCCAAGTATAAAAACCCTCCTCCAATTGAGCTCCCTCTCCCACGCGTCGCCATGGGCCGCGAGGAGTCTCAGCCACATTCTGTGGAACCACATGCCTCGACATGACTGGTTGTAACTTGGCTACTCCAAGTATAAAAAAACCCCACGCCTAGACTTGGCGGATGTAACTTGGCTGCTCCAAGTATAAAAAACACCATGCCCAGACATGGCAGATCGTAACTTGGCTACTCCAAGTGTAACAAACTTGCGCTCATATTTTTTCCCCTTGCGCACCTCGCGAGCGGGGGCTGGGCACGGTGCCTGTGTCTCGGGAGCATCCCAGCAGCACCAAAAAAATCCAAAGGATCCGAGCTCTGGCTTGTGGGCCTGCTCCCACGCACGTCACCTCACCAAGGACCTTGGTGCTTGTTCTCCTCGCGAGATACACATTAGGAAACCTATGAGCGCGCGCGAGTTATTCAACTATGCAATGCTTGTGGGCACCCGTCCGTGTCTAAACACAGGAAATGCGGCGTCGTCGACGAGGCCACAAAGCCATCCTCAAGGGAACACGATGCCCACGAAGGGACCAAATCCCACATAGCTAAGTCCAAAGCTTAAGCTTCTCGCTATTTTCCCTCTTGCTAGTTTTCTGCCTCTCGAGCCTCTTTTTCTCCCTTACGCCTCATGGGCTGCTTGTGCGTCAAAGGGGGGCTCCCAAGCATTGAGCCTCGAGGGCCCTTACCTCTCTAAGCCTTATGCACCCCCCGGCCGTGTCGAGCCCAGACTCTGACATACCGCAGCGGCGGTGCTAAAAGTGCGAAGGAAGGGCCCTAACGACATAGAGCGAAAAAGACATGAGCAAAGAGATAAAAAGCCCCACGAGAGGCACACACTGACATAGAATATAAGATGTCTCACAAAGTTATTACAACACAGAGCATTTTCAAAAGCTAAACGTTGTGTCCAGGCAGAGCTCGCTACAAGGGCAACTTAAGCATCAGCGTCGCTGCGTTCTTCGCCTTCGGGAGCCTCCTCAGAGCCTTCACCATCCTGCACTGACTTGAAGCGCTCGGCGTACGCCTCTGCATCCTTCCGTGTCTTGGCATGGAGGTCCGCGGCGTCTGGCCCCTTGACAGGCCGAAAGCAAAGAGGGGCTGGAGGCGACGAAGGTTGGCGAAGATGCGACCAACCGCGACGCTGGGGAGCTCGCGGCTCCCCTCCTTGACGAGGTCATCTATGCTCGTCGCGGCCTTCTCGAAGTTGCCCATGAGCTGCTCAAAGAAGCCCAAGTAGGCATGGACGTTGGCATCACCCTCAGTCGTGAAGCAAGGAACATCGGCGTCCAAGCACTCCGTGACGGCCCGCGCACGGGTCACCAGGGGGCGAAGCATAGAACGCTGCTCACTCTTCAAGACCTCAGCAGTTTGCGCGGAGGCTTGGGCCGCCTCAGCAAGTCCCACCGCAGGCGCGACCTGCTGCTGGATGCCCTTCATGTCCTTGTCCTTGACGCGCTACTCATCGACGAGATGGAGCTCCAGGCCGTCGAGCATCTCCCTCACCGAGGGGAAAATGGCCTCGCGGCGGATCTCGCACGGGCGCCGACTTCGCAGCGTCAGAGCCCAGCTTTCCTCGAGGGGCACAGAGCCAGAGGCCTCCTCAACTTCACGCCCGGGGCTTGGGCCAGCTCCAAGCCGCTTTTAGGGGCTCCGGTACAGAGCCTCCTCCTCATCGGTGGGCTTCTGGGGGCTCTGGTGGGAGCCTCCATCTTCAGCAGTGCCAGGAGCCTTTTGTGGGCTGGAAGCACCCTCGTCGCCGGCCTCGGCGCCTTCCTGGACAAGGGGATTTTCTCCCCCTCTAGGAGCAGTTTCCACCGGCCCTGTTGAGGCCATACCTGCAGCAGCCTCAGGGCCTGCCGAGGTCGCTTCAGCTTCAACCTCGACATCTCTCGCCGACAGCTCTGGATCTTCACTTGGTGGAGGTGGTGGAGCGGCGGCCTCGTCCATCGGCGCGGCCTTCGGCGCCTCTTCTTCTGCTGCCCTCTCCTGTCCCGCAGGAGAAACGTCAGGCCGGGCGGCCGGCGACCCCGTCGCCTCTGTCCCCTCCTCGCGGTACGGCTCTGCCTCAGGAGGTGGAGGTGAAGCCTAAGTGGTGCGCGCGGCCTTCGGAGAAGAAGTTGCGGCCTCGGGAGGTAGCTCACTGCCCGTGGGCGCTGCGGGCGCCACACCAACGCCCGCAATAAATGTCCTGGCAAAAGAGCTTTAGGAACTACCCAAGGAAACTATCGCCGCGTGTCTCGGCCCAGGACGGCGGTTTTGGGCCCACGATGCTTCGCCTACGCACTTGGGCTACAGCGTGCCCGTCGTGGGCCCGGGGGCTACTGTCGGCCCAATGGAAACCAGGGTACCATGGGCCAGCCTTTCTAGTCCAAGACACTCAGACGCAAAATAAGACTAAGGACCAGCCAAAGCTGCCTGGTAAGCCTCACGAGGGATTCCGCCTCGCGAGGACTTCAACACTGAAGAAATGGCTAAGTCCCTAAACACCAGGGAACAGCCTCAGGGGACTTTCCCTCTCGAGGCGCCGGAGCACTCGAAGTGCTTGACGAGGTTCTGCCACTCTGACAGGATGCACATGGGCCCTGCGGCCGCTGCAGAGTGACGCGCGTGTCTGCATGCAGTGACGAGGACGCCGCAGTTGCAATTCCTATGCATAAAGGGGGCCGACAAAGCTGCTCCAAGCAAAGCGGACTACCAAGCTTTCCATTCCGGTGATAAGGAGGCAGCCTGCCGCTCCGCTCCAATGGTGATGCCACGGGAGTGACACCATGAACCACTGAGCGCCGGCCACTACTCTGGCCAGACAGTGGCAGGGACTGACGAAGAACAGCAAGACCAGCACGGTGGACCACGTCCACAACCTCCTGGACCAGCGTTGCGTCGCCCTCCTACACCGGCATGGCGGAGGAACCCTAGCTTCCGCCCCCGAGCCTATATAAGGAGGAGAGGCATCACAGGACAAGGGGATCGATCATTTACACACCTAAGTCTACTAGGCCACTCAGAGAGGAGAGCTTCCACAGAGAGGAAGCTCTGCCATCGTTGTAAGCTTTGCCCTCGGCAAGCACCCTTGTACTGTAACCTCGAGAAGCAGTGCAATATCACATAGCAGGAAGTAGGGTCTTTACTCCTCGCAGAGGGTCTGAACCTAGGTATGAGCTGGTGTCCATCTCTGTCATGATGCGTGTCGTCGAGCTCGCCGTGCTTGGTCGCCGAGGTTGACGAGAGAGTTGTTAAGTGTCGTGTTCAGCCCCTTCGTTTCCTGGTTCACGGGGATCATTCTCCGACAACTACACACTCTGCACTTGGAGTCTCAACCTAACCCATTTACTTTTGACGCAGGTAACTACACACCGGAGATCAAACTGTTTTCTGGAGCTATAGATCAACCTCTTCAAGGGCCATCAAGACTGTTTTCTGGCGCCGTTGCCGGGGAGTCATAGTTGAAAAGATTTATCCAAGGGTGAATTAGCACTTGCTTCCCCTGTACCAGCACTGTTTTCTGGTGCCGTTGCCGGGGAATCATGGCTGCGAAGGTTTATCCAAGGAGATCACAACAAAGTCAACATCACCAACTTGTGCTAACACCAAAGCTTGGGGAGGTTGCACCTATGTGAGCATCATCTTATCTATCTTTACCTTCAAATCAAAATTATTTGTTTTGTCATTGTCTTGCATTGTCTTGCATTTGTAATTCGGTTTGCATTTGTGAGACTCATTTTATTTTCAGTTTTGCATAAAAAATCAAAAAAATACATAAAAACTTGCTAAAATGGGAGAAAGAAACTAAATTGTGTGACTACACAAACACTCCTAATGACCAATTCATCTCTAAAGCTATTGTCACGCTTGAGATTACAGCTGATAGCTATGAAGTAAGTCCTAGTTTGTTGAACTTGATAACTAGGGAACAATTTGGTGGTAGTGCTATGGAGGATGCCTCTATGCATCTTCATGATTTTGTTGAAATATGTGACATGCAAAAGTTTAAGAATGTTGAAAGTGATATCCTAAAATTGAAGCTATTTCCTTTTTCACTTAGAGGAAAAGCTAAAGAGTGGTTGCATTCATTGCCATCCGGTAGTATTAATTCATGGGGTGATCTTAAAGAAGCTTTTATTAAGAAATACTATCCTCCTGTTAAAATTTTGCAAAATAGAAACAACATCCTTTCTTTTAGGCAAAATGAAAATGAACATGTTGCTATGGCTTGGGATAGGATTAAACTCATGCTTCGAACTTGTCCATCACATGGGGTTAATGAATGGACCATATTACACTCTTTCTACAATGGTTTAAACTACATGTCTAGAAACGTACTTGATTCTGCTGCTGGAGGTACTTTTATGAGTAAGACTATAGTAGAAGTTAAAAATATATTGGAAAGCATTTTGCAAAACTATAGTCAATGGCATACTGATAGGGCACCCAATCCTTCTAAGAAAGTGAATTCTATTGAGTAAACTAATGATTTTTTATCTAAAATGGATACTATTCTTGCTTTGCTTAATAAACCTAATGTTGAAAATGTTCCTTTGCAAGAATTAGTTGGTAATAATTCTGAAAATGTTGATGTCAACTTCATTAGGAATTATGGTAATAATGGGTATGGGAACAATAATTATAACTCTTATAATAAACCCCCATATGTTCCCAATAATCGTCCTTTTGTTCCATATCCTAATGCTAATGATAATTGGAAGCCTATGTCATCACGCCATGATGATTCTGAGGCTAATAAAATCCTTATGGAACAGGTTGCTAGTCATAATACAATGATACAAGAGTTGAATAAATATGTTGCTTCTATTAGTTCTGATATTAAAGGTTTACAACTCCAAGCTGCAGGACTAGACAAAGCTTTGTCAAAACTAGCTGATAATCAAGCCACTTTATTGAGTATGTCTGCAGGGAAACCACAAGCATCTCCTGTGGTTAGAATGAATTCTATTGCTGTTGCTGATAATGTTCCTCTTACTTTGGAGGAAACTCTTAATGAATTATTGAACTATCCTGAATATTTGCTGCCATTCATGTCTCAACTTGGTAGTTTAAGAGAAGAAGTTAAAAAAACTGAATATGATGAATCTCTTATGTTGATTGAGTTAGAGAGAGTTGCTAAAGAATCTATTGGGGTAATGAAAGAGAGAGAAGTTGAGGAACTTAAAATGCTTAGTGAAGTCAAGGATCCTTTGCTTGACTTAGAAAATTGTAGCTTGCATGAATTAATCTCTATCTTACAAAAGTTTGCAAGTGATCCTTCCATCAACACTAATCAAGTTGGGTTTGGTTCCTATATTGCTAATCATGTCTTGAAAGAGAAAATTGCTAGGTACAACCAAGAAGTCATGATACCACCTAAGCTTGGGGATATATGGATTCCCAAGGTACTAGTAACTATTGGTAAAGAGACACATCATGCCATACTTGATCTAGGATCTAGTGTCTCTGTCATGTCTAAAGAACTATATGAAGTACTTGAATTGAAAAATCTTGAAAAATGCTCTATTGAACTTGCACTTGCTGATGATTCCATTAAACATGCTTTAGGGAAATTTAGTGCTGTTATGGTAGAGTTACATATGAATTTTGTGCCTGTGGATTTTCTAATCATGGACATGGGGAATAAAACCTCTAGTCCTATTATTCTTGGAAGACCTTTTCTTCGTACTACATGTGCCATCATTGATTCGAAAGAGGGGAACGTGAAGTTTCAGTTTCCACACAAGAAGTGCATGGAACACTTCCCAAGGAAGAAGGGTACACCAAAGTTCAAGCTCCCTCATGAGCTTCATCTTCAATAAACAACAAGTAAGAAGCCTAGCTATATGGCTATAAAGAAAGCGCTTTGCGGGAGGCAACCCGGTTATTTTTGTGTGTGATTTTCTTTGTGTCCTCTTGCTGTAACAAGAGAGTTTGTTTTTAGTTTAGTTTCTGGAATTATGAACAAACTGCCAAGTTTTACCCATATTGGTTTGAGAAAGTTGCTTATAGCGTTCGGAGATTTTATTCCTACGCGAATCTGTGCACGGTATGATTTTTAATTCTTATTCTGTCCCATTTTGTTTTATGCATGTTTTGAACTTTTATCTTGAATCTTTATGATTCAAATGAGTTTATGAGTAGGCATACAACATTATATACTTTCTGGACATTCATATGATGTTTTGTTTTGTAACATCCCAAGTTTTTCAAAAAGTTGAAAAATCAGAAAAATTTAAAACTTTTGAAAACTATTATGTATTTTGATTTGAAAAGAAAATCATACATTCATCATCATATAGCACTGGTCGCATTTGGATATTTCAAAAGTTGGAATAATAATTCCACTTGAAAACATATTTAAGAAAATATATTAGTAGAGCAAAGAATGCTCCAAGTTTTCTTCTGATTTTTATGAATGTTTTGTTCGGATAGAGTTGCTTGTGAAATTGTTGAATCTGTTGCAATATAAATAATTGTAAATGTTTATCTTGTGGTATTTAAGATCTACTTAAGCCACAATTGTTTGTTCTAAAACCTATTTCAAAATTTGACATCAAGTGTCATATTATTTGTTAAAAACCTAGTTTGGAAATCAAAATGATTTCTATTTGAAAAAGTGTGTTTGGTTGTAAATAGTTTATAGGTATTGAGAATTATTCTATTACTTACCTATTCTCTATTTTGAAGTTTTATAGTTTCACTTTTGAAAGAAGATAGTTATTTGGATTTTTAAAATGAGTTCTGAAATCATTTCGATTTATCAAACCCCTTTTAAACTATTGGAGTTTTTATAAGATTATTTTATTGAGGGATATAAATCATATTACTCATATTTTGCTTTGGTTTTAAAATTTAAGTTCACAAGGAATTTATAAAACCCTATAGATTTCAAATGACATTAAGTGTCCAATATTCATTTAAACACATTTCAGAAAATTTAGATAATAAAATGTTTTGGAAAATGATATTTAAAGGCTGCAAATCAAAGAGTTTGTTTTTACAAAATTATTGAAAGTGGTTTGAATTGTTTTGGATTTAAAATTCAAAAGTTATTTGATTTTGAATAAAACAAAAAAAGAAAACGTTTTCTGGAAAAAAATGCGAAGCCTAGCTACTGGGCCGAGCCCATCTCTCCTCCTCCCTCTATCTCTCGCGCGCGTAGCAGCCCAGCAAGCAGCCTACGGCCCAATCTCTCTCTTTCTGCCACTGACATGCGGGCCCCGGCCATGACGCCATTGCCGACGTCATCATCTGCTTCGTGAAGAACACGTTTCCTCTCCGAAACCCTAACAAACTCCGGATCCAAATTCGACGGTTTAAACGCGTTTTATCTCGTTCGCATCCACCTATATATACCCCAGGGCTCCGCCCCGTTTTCCCCTGATCAATTTCATCTAAGGGCCGCCAGGCCGCCCACACGTAAGCTCGTCGTCCGCCATTGCCGTCGGCGTGGTTCTTCGATTCCGGTGAATCTCGGAAACTCCGAGCTCTCTCTCATGTCCCATATCCTTCGTTAAGTCCGTGTCTTGTGATTTATTATGCACCAGATCGACGCATCCTTGATTGACCGAAGCTCGTCGGAGCCACGGCCACTCCGTCCGCGACACCACGCCGTTCCAGGACGCCCGAGCCAATGCCATCACCCCCATCGAGTCTGCCGAGACGCCGCACACCTCGTCGTCATCTTCTGGAGACCGGGGAACCACCGGAGCATCGCCGTCATCCACTTCCGAGCATCAGCGCCGCCGCCACGCCATTCTCCGGTGAAATCGCGCCACCAGGTAAAGGTCAACGCTTCCTAAGACGTCCGATCTACCACCTACGACCTAGATTAGATTTTGTAGATTGAAGCGGTACGGGAGGTTGTCAGCCCTCAGATCCAAATCCAACGGCCCTGATCAATTCACTTAAACACGTCGCGGTCCAGTCAGCAGCCAAGTCAGCGGCTCCGCACGAATCAGAAGACGCCACGTCGCCAGGGACTCCAGCGCGAAGATCTTTTTAGTTTTCTTTACGTTCTAGCCCCTGCGCATCATAGATTAGTCCCTGCGATTAAATCTATCATTAATTTTTATCCCTTTATCAGAAAATTATGAAATTTATATTTTTGGAAAGCTAATAATGTGTAGAAACTTTCTATATGCTTAATTTGAGGTTTGGACGAAATTAATTTAGATAAATTTTAAAAATGGTTTAATTGATATTTTGGCTATAATTTAATTATAAAAAATTGATAATTGAGCAAAATATTTTGCTATATTTTTGTTTGTATAAGTAATGGCCGTAGCATTGCTCTGTATTTTTGTAGAAGTGTTTTTCTATGTTTTTGATTGTATTTTGTTTTTATTGCTTTTAGGTGTTATTTTAATAAGTAAATTATATTAAAATTGCTCTCCACATTATTTTCGAATAGAAAATTTAGCTAAGTAATTATGAACATGTTAGATGCAGAATAACTTAGGAATATTTCACCTCACCCAACAAAGTATTTTTCTTCCTTAGAAAATATTTGATAATTATTTTGACAACACTATTTCCTTAGAAAATTTCAACATCTTAAAAGTGTTAAATCTTTTCCTTAGAAAAATTTAGCATCTTAAAAACTTAGTGGTTTTAGAATATTTTCCTAAGTGTTATTTTTGACAAGTGTTTGTCCTTAGAAATTTTATCAACTATGGTTTTAAAAGTATTTTTCCTTAGAAAAATACCAACACCTTATTTTATGAACTCTTACTTAGCAATTATTTTGACTTATTGTTTGACCTCTTTGGTCCTTAGTTATTTTTGGAACATCTTGTTTGCTCGCATTTCCTTAGAGCATTTTCATAGGCATGGCATGCATGTTAAGTCCTTAGTATTATGTTGAACTTTATACATGATATTCCTCCTTAGAAATTTTGAGGATGAATGTTAGCTCTTTTGACCCCTCTAGTTAAAACCACTAAGTTAGAAATTAGTGGAAATAATCAAGAACCAAAGGACTTAGCCAAGAAGACAAGACTCAGGAACATCTCCAAGAAGAAAAGTACTTAGAAGAAATCAAGAGAAAGTTCCTGAAGACCAACCAGCTACATTTTCTAAGTCTTTCTCCCCTTTCTCTCCTTCTTACTTCTTCTCCTAAACTTCATGGTGGACATAGACCAAGTTCTTTGTGTTATGATTAAGTCCCTAGAGTGCTAATTGAATATTATTGAAGATCAACGAAGCTACAAAGGAGTTGAAGGTTATTTGAAGACCAAAATTATGAAGACTTAGAGTAGCCTTACAACCTTTCAAGTTGATGTTTTAGCATTGTTATGTCTACCCAACCTTTACCTTGCCTTAGCCTTTTTGGAATAAGTGTTTTATGTCTTATCCTTATTGTGTTCTGTATCTCATGCATGTCATATTTTCTTAAGTGTTGTTTGGCTGCATATTTATTGTGAATTGTTTGACTTGTTAGAAATTTCGGAGAGAGGCAAAGATTGTTGCAACTGCTACTACTGCACTCCCTGTTGCCAAGGCAAGTGGCACACCCCCATAAATTTCCTAATTATTTTCACTATGCATGACTTAGAATATTTCTTTATATGCATGTGTTGGATAGTATTGCTATGCTAAACCTACTATCTCCTTTACACTAGTTGTGTCTAGAATCCTATTGATAACTTAGTAGAATTATTGATGCTATGCAAATTTGTTTTATTCAAAGCTTAAATTCTACTAAGTTAATTTATCACCTGGGTGGATTTGGGCTTGCAAGGATGACGAGAGTTGAGTGTTGTCCCGAAGGGGATATTCACTTGTGGTTTGCCACCCAGGATTAAAGGGACCAATGTTTCTCTAAGTGAAGTTGCTTACCGTGCAGCCATTAGTCATATGGGCTCTGGCTAGATGGATTAAGTTGCGTGGACTCCTCCGGCTTGACAAGCAGATGTAGAGGATGTAGGTGGAACGGGTCATGCCAGTATGGGATGGGAATATGCTTCTGAAAAGTCTCGTCTCAACTCTCTCCTTTTCCTTAGCACAAATTGAGTGCTTGAGGATAGTTTGGGTTTGTTGGGTCTAATGGTGAAAGTGCACAACCTCTGCAGAGTTAAAAACTAAGTACTTAGCCGTGTCCCCGGTTACGGACAATTTGAGCAGCTGATCAAGGATTCAACGGAGGCTTCATCTTATTTCTCTAAGTAAAACTTGATGGTGAACAAGGGTAGATGAGACTATGGTTTATACCATATTGTCTCAACTTTGAAGAAAATGTTTTACAAAGTGTTAGGCAAAATTGGCTTTTATGCAAAATAGCCTTGAACTCCACCAGCCAAATATGCATATAGGCTATAGAGTTATTCCATTAAGTGTCCACATAGTGTCACTTGCCAGATCCATTTTTAATGGTTCTGACCCACTCTGTTGCAAAATTTTATTTGTTGCAGATTGTTCTGACGACGAGTGAGTTTCGTTAAGGGTTTCGAGTCTGCAACCAACATGTTTTCGCCTGTGGCACATGCAAAGGATGAGGACTCCATGAAGATATTATTTCCGCTGCTTTACTCTTTCAAGCTAGCTATATGCTATGCAAGTTGTAATGAATATTTTACCAAGTCTGGATCATTCGATGTAATAATGATACTTTGTTGTGATACTACATCTTAAACTGTGTGTGCAAATGAAACGATCCAGGGGTTTGCACTATACACAGGTACCTTGCCATATTTTAAGTGCAGGTACGCTACAGATGGTATCAGAGCACTGTGTTGCCTGTAGGTTCGAAACCCTAAGTCTGGATAGAAATAGGCTGGCCATAGGAATTAAAAGCTAATTTACTCTACTATAAAAGTTTAATCTTGTTTCTTCCTTTTCTTTTGAACTTATTCTAGTAACACTTGATCTAATCTTGTTTCCTCAAATTCTGTTTAGATGGTCCCCTTCACCTTCACGGAGATTCCGAGAGACAGCGTGACTTGTCCTTTTGGAGTTCAACTGAATGGTATCTGCAAAGATCTTGATTTGGTTCCCCAACCTTCAAAATAAGGACGATACCCTCAGAGATAACCAATAAGCAACGCTGGGAGATTGAGACAGAGATCCTACCTGGTACTACCAGGATTCCCACCGAGGCAATTGTCTACAAGAGGGTGTACCCCACCTGGGAGACTGGCCTTCTGCTAGCAAAACATGAGGCACTATCACGTATCTGTGAGGAATTCTACGAGATGCTGCCCCAAAACTCTCCCTACCGTCGCTTCGGGAGGCGTAATGCTAATGGACTACCCCACTGGAGTGGAAAGGATCGCGAGAAGCTAAACCCTACAGAGCTACAAATGGAAGATCTGGAGTTAGCAACACATATAGCTGCCACTGCACTCCATGCTGAGATGAAGATGACGGACGAGGCCAAGGAGTTGATTGAGGAGCAGAGGAAGGAGATCGAGACCACTATAGAAATAATAGTCTCCGAAGAATTGCAGAAGCAGAAGCGTGAGACGACCAATCAAAGGCTTGAAGCTGAAAATTTGAAGCTGCTAAACAAGGTCGACAGACAGGAAGCAACGATAGCAGCCCTTCGGGAGCAATGTGCCCAACTCGCAAGGGAGTCATTCGAAGAGGAGAACTCAAGGATGAAGCGCCCTAAGACTAAGACCTCCACCGAGTGTTCCAGCAAGAACCAGAGAGAGTAGTCACCCACCAACCCTTGTCAGACGACGTTAGTTTTCATTATTGACCAACCAAAATTGTGGTATGGCAGTACTTAGGCTTGTATTTTCAGAATATCCGTTGTTACCTGGGTTTGAAGTCAAGAGAAAAGTTTGAAAGTTTAAAGTTTGTTTTGAGCTTGTTTGTGTTGTGTTATGTGAATGCTTGTATGGGTAGAAATATTTCCCTTAGAATCTGTCTATCTTATACTTATCTATTCCAAAACCCACAGATGTCTCCCCAGAGTGCACCTGAAGACAACAACAACACCAGCACCAACAACGTTGAAACAATGTTGCAGAAGATGATGGCAACACAAACCCAGCTGATGACCATGATGACCCAGATCAAAGCAAATCAAAGTGAAACCACCACCCCTAACCCATATGGATAGACTTGTCAAATTTTTAAGTCTTGAACCCAACACGTTCCACCCTACAAATGATCCAATTATGGCAACCGACTGGCTACGATCAATAGAGAAGGATCTGATACTTTGTGAGTGCACCGACACAGAGAAAGTGAGTTTTGCATCTTATTTCTTGGAAGGACTTGCGGCTAAATGGTGGAGAACTTATCATAGCACTCACACATGTGATACTTTAACCTGGAAAGAGTTCAAGGAAGGGTTTTGTAGTGTTTACAGTTCCCCTGACATGTGGAACATGAAGCAAGAAGAGTTCCTAAACCTGAGGCAAGGGGGACGCTCAAGGAGTATAGAGATGATTTCTATGCACTGTCTCGTTATGCCCCTGAAGGCATAATTATCGAGGAAGAGAGGGAGGAAAGTTTTCTCAAGAGACTATGTGATGAGATGAAAGTCCCTTTCACAGTCACACACGCTTGGGAGTATCAGGCCTTACTGGACCAAGCACTCATACTGGAGGATAATATCAGGAAGACTGGAAATATGAAGGGAAAGCTGAGTATCAACAAACATCATTCTGAGCCTTCATTCAAAAGACACCATACTCCTGAGGTGAACCATAGCCACAAACAGGGGAATCACCATAATAAAGGGAGTCACCTCAAACAACTGACCACAATGGTGGATCCAAAGGAAGCAATGGAGACCGGAAGGGAAATGGACATGAAGGCCATAACCATAACAATGGACAACGCCGCCCAAATCCAGAACTCAAGAAAGATATGAGCCAAGTGCTTGCTTTAAGTGCAATAATAAGGGCCATTATGCCAATAAGTGCCCGGAAAATAAACCCCAGAACAACCCCCACCAGAAAGACATCAGCAAGGTGATGTGCTTCAAATGCAAGAACATGGGTCATTACGCCAATAAATGCCCAGCTAAGAGAAGGCCGAAGAAACTACCAAGTCAAAGCCTTTTGGTAAAAGATATGAACCACAACAATGTGGTGATTGAGGAACCTAGCTTGGAGAATGGTACGTTATCAATCAAGTTTACAGTTTGAAGTTGACTGCCAACACATTTTCTTTTAAGGGTGGTAGCCCACCGAGTTATCCCAGTCACAACCTTTTGCTAGCCTTCCCGAATCTCGGGACGAGATTCCTTTTAAGGGTGGTAGTATGTAACATCCCAAGTTTTTCAAAAAGTTGAAAAATCAGAAAAATTTAAAACTTTTGAAAAATATTATGTATTTTGCTTTGAAAAGAAAATTCATGCACACATTCATCATCATATAGCATTGTTGCATTTGGATATTTCAAAAGTGGAATAATAATTCCACTTGAAAACATATTTAAGAAAATATATTAGTAGAGCAAAGAATGCTCCAAGTTTTCTTCTGATTTTTATGAATGTTTTGTTCTGATAGAGTTGCTTGTGAAATTGTTGAATCTGTTGCAATATAAATAATTGTAAATGTTTATCTTGTGGTATTTAAGATCTACTTAAGCCACAATTGTTTGTTCTAAAACCTATTTCAAATTTTGACATCAAGTGTCATATTATTTGTTAAAAACCTAGTTTGGAAATCAAAATTATTTCTATTTGAAAAAGTGTGTTTGGTTGTAAATAGTTTATAGGTATTGAGAATTATTCTATTACTTACCTATTCTCTATTTTCAAGTTTTATAGTTTTACTTTTGAAAGAAAATAGTTATTTGGATTTTTAAAATGAGTTCTGAAATCATTTCGATTTATCAAACCCCTTTTAAACTATTGGAGTTTTTATAAGATTATTTTATTGAGGGATATAAATCATATTACTCATATTTTGCTTTGGTTTTAAAATTTAAGTTCACAAGGAATTTATAAAACCCTATAGATTTCAAATGACATTAAGTGTCCAATATTCATTTAAACACATTTCAGAAAATTTAGATAATAAAATGTTTTGGAAAATGATATTTAAAGGATGCAAATCAAAGAGTTTGTTTTTACAAAATTATTGAAAGTGGTTTGAATTGTTTTGGATTTAAAATTCAAAAGTTATTTGATTTTGAATAAAACAGAAAAGAAAACGTTTTCTGGAAAAAAATGCGAAGCCTAGCTACTGGGCCGAGCCCATCTCTCCTCCTCCCTCTATCTCTCGCGCGCGCAGCAGCAGCCCAGCAAGCAGCCTACGGCCCAATCTCTCTCTTTCTGCCACTGACATGCGGGCCCCAGCCATGACGCCATTGCCGACGTCATCATCTGCTTCGTGAAGAACACGTTTCCTCTCCGAAACCCTAACAAACTCCGGATCCAAATTCAACGGTTTAAACGCGTTTTATCTCGTTCGCATCCACCTATATATACCCCAGGGCTCCGCCCCCGTTTTCCCCAATCAATTTCATCTAAGGGCCGCCAGGCCGCCCACACGCAAGCTCGTCGTCCGCCATTGCCGTCGGCGTGGTTCTTCGATTCCGGTGAATCTCGGAAACTCCGAGCTCTCTCTCTTGTCCCATATCCTTCGTTAAGTCCATGTCTTGTGATTTATTATGCACCAGATCGACGCATCCTTGATCGACCGAAGCTCGTCGGAGCCACGGCCACTCCGTCCGTGACACCACGCCGTTCCAGGACGCCCGAGCCAACGCCATCACCCCCATCGAGTCTGCCGAGACGCCGCGCACCTCGTCGTCATCTTCTGGAGACCGCGGAACCACCGGAGCGTCGCCGTCATCCACTTCCGAGCATCAGCGCCGCCGCCACGCCATTCTCCGGTGAAATCGCGCCACCAGGTAAAGGTCAACGCTTCCTAAGACGTCCGATCTACCACCTACGACCTAGATTAGATCTTGTAGATTGAAGCGGTACGGGAGGTTGTCAGCCCTCAGATCCAAATCCAACGGCCCTGATCAATTCACTTAAACACGTCGCGGTCCAGTCAGCAGCCGAGTCAGCGGCTCCGCACGAATCAGAAGACGCCACGTCACCAGGGACTCCAGCGCGAAGATCTTTTTAGTTTTCTTTACGTTCTAGCCCCTGCGCATCACAGATTAGTCCCTGCGATTAAATCTATCATTAATTTTTATCCCTTTATCAGAAAATTATGAAATTTATATTTTTGGAAAGCTAATAATGTGTAGAAACTTTCTATATGCTTAATTTGAGGTTTGGACGAAATTAATTTAGATAAATTTTAAAAATGGTTTAATTGATATTTTGGCTATAATTTAATTATAAAAAATTGATAATTGAGCAAAATATTTTGCTATATTTTTGTTTGTATAAGTAATGGCCGTAGCATTGCTCTGTATTTTTGTAGAAGTGTTTTTCTATGTTTTTGCTTGTATTTTGTTTTTATTGCTTTTAGGTGTTATTTTAATAAGTAAATTATATTAAAATTGCTCTCCACATTATTTTCGAATAGAAAATTTAGCTAAGTAATTATGAACATGTTAGATGCAGAATAACTTAGGAATATTTCACCTCACCCAACAAAGTATTTTTCTTCCTTAGAAAATATTTGATAATTATTTTGACAACACTATTTCCTTAGAAAATTTCAACATCTTAAAAGTGTTAAATCTTTTCCTTAGATCAATCTTCTGCCAACATCATCAAGTCTTCAGAATCAACAAGTCCACAAGAGCAATGAAGTAATCGCATCCAGTAAAACTACAAGGAAACAAGGAGAATAATTTTTGAAGACCAACTACTTCTTTTTATCTTCTTTCCTTCTATTATTGTCTCGCTTTGGACATAGACCAAGTTCTTTGTGTTATGATTAAGTCCCTAGAGTGCTAATTGAATATTATTGAAGATCAACGAAGCTATAAAGGAGTTGAAGGTTATTTGAAGACCAAAATTATGAAGACTTAGAGTAGCCTTACAACCTTTCAAGTTGATGTTTTAGCATTGTTATGTCTACCCAACCTTTACCTTGCCTTAGCCTTTTTGGAATAAGTGTTTTATGTCTTATCCTTATTGTGTTCTGTATGTCATTCACATCATAATTCCTTGTATCATTCTGCATCTCATGCATGTCATATTTTCTTCAGTGTTGTTTGGCTGCATATTTATTGTGAATTGTTTGACTTGTTAGAAATTTCGGAGAGAGGCAAAGATTGTTGCAACTGCTACTACTGCACTCCCTGTTGCCAAGGCAAGTGGCACACCCCCATAAATTTCCTAATTATTTTCACTATGCATGACTTAGAATATTTCTTTATATGCATGTGTTGGATAGTATTGCTATGCTAAACCTACTATCTCCTTTACACTAGTTGTGTCTAGAATCCTATTGATAACTTAGTAGAATTATTGATGCTATGCAAATTTGTTTTATTCAAAGCTTAAATTCTACTAAGTTAATTTATCACCTGGGTGGATTTGGGCTTGCAAGGATGACGAGAGTTGAGTGTTGTCCTGAAGGGGATATTCACTTGTGGTTTGCCACCCAGGATTAAAGGGACCAATGTTTCTCTAAGTGAAGTTGCTTACCGTGCAGCCATTAGTCATATGGGCTCTGGCTAGATGGATTAAGTTGCGTGGACTCCTCCCGGCTTGACAAGCAGATGTAGAGGATGTAGGTGGAACGGGTCATGCCAGTATGGGATGGGGAATATGCTTCTGAAAAGTCTCGTCTCAACTCTCTCCTTTTCCTTAGCACAAATTGAGTGCTTGAGGATAGTTTGGGTTTGTTGGGTCTAATGGTGAAAGTGCACAACCTCTACAGAGTTAAAAACTAAGTACTTAGCCGTGTCCCCGGTTACGGACAATTGAAGCAGCTGATCAAGGATGGCAACGGAGGCTCCCAACATCTTATTTCTCTAAGTAAAATTTTGATGGGTGAACAAGGGTAGACGAGACCATGGATTTTATGCCATGCTTGTCTCAACTTTGAAGAAAATGTTTTACCAAGTGTTAGGTAAAATTGGCTTTTATGCAAAACAGCCTTGAACTCCACCAGCCAAATATGCATATAGGCTATAGAGTTATTCCATTAAGTGTCCACATAGTGTCACTTGACAGATCCATTTTTAATGGTATCTGACCCACTCTGTTGCAAAATTTTATTTGTTGCAGATTGTTCTGACGACGAGTGAGTTTCGTTAAGGGTTTCGAGTCTGCAACCAACATGTTTTCGCCTGTGGCACATGCAAAGGATGAGGACTCCATGAAGATTATTATTTTCGCTGCTTTACTCTTTCAAGCTAGCTATATGCTATGCAAGTTGTAATGAATATTTTACCAAGTCTGGATCATTCGATGTAATAATGATACTTTGTTGTGATACTACATCTTAAACTGTGTGTGCAAATGAAACGATCCAGGGGTTTGCACTATACACAGGTACCTTGCCATATTTTAAGTGCAGGTACGCTACATGTTTAAGGATTATATGCAGCAAGAAACCTATTTGTTTATCACTACTAATGCACCCCACAGAAAAGAAAATGGGAGAAACGGTGTTTTGAAGTTTTTTCACAGGGGTTGGAGGAGATGCACCAAGAGCTATCCAAGAATGGTGAAGACCATAATCTTGGATGTGAAGACAACCCCACTGGACCTACACACTCTCGGTTTGCACACGTCTAACTTCTGTTTTTCGATCGAAACATTTTATCGCATAAACTTGGAGCGTCTTTTTGTTTGTTTTTGGTTTGATTGTTATTTTGTGAGACCACCACGCTATCACTTATATGAGAAAGAGCTACTGGAAATATGGGTTGAAATATGTTGGATGCTTTTATTGTATTGGGAAAAGGGATGTTTGAGTTGATTTTTAATGATACATATAGTTGCATGATTCATGATCTTATTTATGAGTAATAATTTGCAAATGCTTTATCAAGAGCTATCACTTATTCATGTTTTGATGCTGAAAGTTATTTTACTTTGTTTAACATGGATTAGTTAGTTCTATGGACACTCATGCATGCATCCAGATGGTCAACTTTCTCCCTCTTGCTAGCCCAAAAATCCAACAAGTAAAAACTTGTTTCCAACACCTTCAACCAAAGTTATTCCAGTGAGTCCACCATATCTACCTAATGGCTTTATGCTATTCCGAGTATGTTTATCATGATATTTGTGTTATCTATACCTATGAATGAAAATGTTTATGTTATTGATTGTTATGGGAAAAGTTGGTTATATAGCTCTCTCGAACTAGATGCACAACTTTATTTTTATTGCATAAATAAAACATGACCCATTGTGATTAAGATTATGATGTTAGTGGATTGATAAATGTCCGAGGTTGGGAGTTAGCCCATATGTGCTGTCACATGCAAAGCTTTCGACATGCTCCGTCATCTCATTTAGTTGATATCATGTACTTTTGTTTATGGATGCCTATCATGGTGAAATGAGGTGGAAATGAAGTAGTTTAAATGAGTTTGTATAAATGGTTAGAGAGACGCCTGGGCCGCTAATCTAAGCCATGCATCATTCATGGTGGAAATTTACTTACATGCTATGGTGAACCGTCTGCGATGCACCTTATAATAAAAATCTATTCCAATGGTAAATAAAAAGGGTGTTGAGGTTGTTCATCTTGTTTGTTTGTCTTGTCATTTTGATTTGGGCTTGTTCCATATCCTGGGACAAGAGGTACCCCAGTTGACGCTCTTGATGATATTATTATTACTTACAATGATATATAACTTGAACTTGCTTTGTTTTCTAAGTTGAGTAACTCATGGTGTAGGTACTTGTATTCAAGGGGCATGAGACACCTAACCTTTACTTTATCAAGCACACTACTCATATTTGCTTTCACATTAAACTTTAATCATTCAAGATGCTATGATAGGGGTAATGAGAGCTTGACACCAAGAATTCCACATTACAATCATTAACTTAAGTATAAGAGTTTGGAAGTTAGATGAAACTTATGCATGCTTTACCTCTACTCACATATACATCTTTCCAAAATGTCCACCTTTTATATTCAGATTTTCATCTACACTCTATGACCAATGTAGGATGTTCTTACTTATCATTATGCATACATGTGGTCCATATTACTATCTTCTATGTTACACTTTGTGAACTATCATTGAACATCCTAGCTTGAATACTTGATATCACTTCATAAACTATTTTGCATATTGCTACTCCTTTGAAGAATGAATCATTTGACTCTATGTAGCAGTAGCAATCATCTTTGATATCCATTGTTAGTGCTATATTGCAAAGCCCATGTTATCACCTTCATACTCGAGGACGAGTATTGGTTAAGCTTGGGGATGTTGATGCATGTAAAATGCATACATGAACTTTGCACTATATCACTCATATTCCAATCATATTTGCATCATATAAGGGTTATATCACTGTTATATATTTATTTCCTATTTTTTCCTTTTAAGTTTCAGGGACCCAAACGACGTCCAAATAACTTGAAAAAATACAGGCGTCAATATTTTGGAAGGAGGAAGACTTGGGAGCGAAGGAAGCAAGCAAACGGAGGCCGGAAGCCCAAAAGAGGGGGGCCCACGCGGCCTCTGTACCTGGCCGCGTGGGGCCCACCCTTTTGGCCCTCGAGGCTCCGCTGCCGTTGATCTTTTCTCCACCGAAATACTCTTGACCTAAAAACGCCTATAAAAGAAGTCCCACGGCGTTCTCTGAAACAAGCGCCGCCGTATCACAGAAACACAAAAACAGAGATCTGGAACTGCAGATTGGAGGGGAAAACTCCGGCGGGGCGCTGCCGGCGTGATCTCCATCTTCTCCATCGACATCTCCACCGTCTCCATGATGAAGAGGGAGTAGTCCACCTCTGGACTATGGGTTTATGGAAGTAACTTATGTATCTCTCCTCTCTTTGAGCTTCACTAATTAGTACCGTATGAGCTGCTGAACATGATTACGGTCATCGTTGTAATTTATATGTGTTGGATCTTTTTGTGAGTTAATATATGTTTGAGATTGCGATGTTTGTTTCAGTTATGAACATAGATGCATATTATGTACCCCGTTCTTGTCTACTTGTTATGATCAAGCATGTTTATGAGAGTGTGTGTGGGGTGATGTGTGCATTAGTTGGAGTAACGGGAGGTGGTGAGTGCGGTAAGTTGACCATTGTAATATTGCGATCCACTTGGGTGTTTTACCTTACTTTGTTACCTCACTAGGGATAAACAAAAATACCGTGCTACAAGGGTTGTGGTTGACTTGCCACTTCTTCATGACTAGATCTAGCATGTTCTTATTTTAACTTCATGTCATGATACTTAAGGCTATACTCTGAGTTATCTTAATTACTAAGTTGTATGATTTAGTTCACATCTTGGTGGAGTATAAGTGAGATTAATAACCAAAAGATCTCTATGTTAGGACGTGATGCCCATATAATTAGTAACTTGATATTAAACCTTGTGTTGCAATCTCATATGTCAACTCTATGTGTCCATTGTCTGCCACTTTATTAAATAGAGTGCATTGTGAAACCATGAACCCCGGTCCATTTTTAATCATAAAAAACATCTTTCCAACAACTTGTACCACTTTTCCATTTTCTGCCATTATTAAATCCGAAAATACAAAAACACTTTTACATCTTACATTCATCATAAAAAACCCAAAATATCATTCATCATTGTTATCATCATCCTTGCACATTTATTCACCACCATCGCATATTTATTTCTTGTTTGCATTGCATAATTATCTTGATATCATTCTTACACCTTGTGCTTGACAACCACAGGTGAGGTTGAGGACCAAAACATTTAACTCTGTTTTATAGGTAACCAAAAAGAAGGATAAGGAGATAAACTCTTCACTACTGATTCCCCGAGAGTTCGATATTAAACCCTCGAGTCACCCTCGTGGGGAAAACACGTCTTCCACTTACTACACACTCTGCACTTGGAGTCTTAACCTAACCCATTTACTTTTGACGCAGGTAACTACGTGCCGGAGATCAAACTGTTTTCTGGAGCTGTAGATCAACCTCTTCAAGGGCCATCAAACCACCTCGTGTAACAAAGTTGTATTTTTATGTACTAGTAAAGATCGTTGTACTACTATTTTTACCGCAACTTTACTTTGTGTCAACGAGTGGTTTATTGTCTCGTTTTAACTCCCTCATTTAATGCATGGTCATATTTAATACCCTCCTCATCAAAGGTAACAACATGCCTCACACGGACGCCGTTCAAACCGATCCTGTTCATCACTCGTGAATCGTCGGGGGTCCTCGCCGGTGAACAAGCAAGGTGATGTGCAAAGCTTTTCAGTTTTGATTCATCGCTTACTCATGCCTTCTGTTACTTTCTGTTTTTCTTCTATTCAGCGTCCACTGAGTACATTTTGTTCAACAGTTCATGGGTTCCTCATCGTGCCCAAGCTCCGGCCCTCACAAATCCGGCAGCGGGAGCCAAGACAGAGGTGGTTCGTCTATGCAAGACAATGCATTCAACAATATCACCCCTGGACCTTCAACAACGTCTCGAACATCTATTCAAAAGGTGGTTTCTGTAATTTTAGAGCTTTGTGATTACAAGAAATTCCTATTAAAAGAAATAGGCTTTTCCGGGTTGGTCAAGCTCCCCCACATTTCCAAGATGAACTTGAAGTTCAGCAAATGGATAATGTCTAGGATAGATGCTCCATCTAGATCCATTGTCATAGACCAAAATAGGAAGAATAGGTTTTGGGCCGCTGACGTACACAAAGTGTTCGGCATACCTTGTGGTTCCCGTGATATTCATGATCCACGATACGCGTGCACGGAACAATCTGTTCAGTTCATATGCTCTATGCTAGGAATGCCTGACAAAGGCTGTCACATTCTAAAGGCAGCTGAAGTTGTCATCACCAGGCCACTTAGCGAAAAATCGTCCACCAATGCTGAGAAAGACAGCTTTAAAATGGCTTTCGTGATATTCGTGATGGGACACTTGTTAGCTCCGTCCACAAAACATGATTATTCAAACATCGACTACTTGTCTGCAATCGTAAACATAGAATTCATTAGCGAATTCAACTGGTGTGAATACGTTATTCAAGACTTGCTAGCAGCTGCGCAGAAGCTTCAGTCAGAAACTCAGGCATCCAACTCAACCACGCACTTGCAAGGTTGCCACCTTTTTTGCCAGGTATTCTGAGAATTCATAATGGGTTATAGTGGACCGAGTTTTTTTACCAGAAATGCAGGGAATGTTACATGTGTTTTTCTGTTTTTTGATCAAACCTTTCTTGTTCTTAAGGTTTTTTTACCTGGACAATTTAAACTTGGGTATATTCAATCTGTGTCATAACGTGCTACCCCGCATATCATGTTTTGATGATGTCAAGTTTAGAAGGATGATCAATCAATGTGGAGCTATTACGAAGGGCCCAGAGGATTTTGGAGCAGCGCCAGTAAGTATAAACATCTAAGTGTTTGTTTTTTTGTTTGGCAATACATTTGTGCTAACAACTAGCCATCTTGTCATACACAGTTACGTCAGGCTGATCAGATATGTTACACTAGGAGTATGTGGGATACTCAGCCAGATAGGGTCACACCTTCTGCATCTCAGCTACGCCGCAGCAATTGCAATGCTACAAAACCAGACGGAAAGGGTTCCATGGTATCCACACCACAAATCTCAATTGTCCACAACAACGTCGTAGCCGGGTCTTCTCTGCTATCGCCCCCAACATGATGATGTCCAATGCATATGCAAGCGACTCACGGACCCTAGCAATTGGTTCCACATCTGCTGTCAGCGGTTCTGATTTCGGGAACTACATGAAGGATAGATATCCACAGCTGGCAAAGACCTTTTTTATATTTCAAATTCTTCGAAGCGATTTTACCCGTTGCAAAATCAGGTTCCAACATCCCGTATCATGTACATGCACCTAACCAGATGGGTATGATGCTGAAGCAACACAATGTTGTTGTATTCCAGCACTTTAACTCAATAAGGAACCAGATGCACCAGGAGAACATGAGGTTCCTTGACAAGATTGTATCTACACTATCTGAAACGTGCATGTGCTGCAGCATTCGCGGGTTGCCGTGCGTAGCCCAAAAAATGGCTCAAGGTGATTCCCCAGGAAAAGCGAATATGTATCGCCGCCGATTAGACCTAGATGAATCAGATGGTAATTGTTTTTCATTTCAGCTCGTAATACATGTTTTTCAATTTTGTTTGCTTCCATTGCTTACACTCGGACACGATACTCCAGAGAACTCATCATCAACCATGAACAAAAGAGCCAGGGCATCATCTGAGGGAACTCCCCGTGCACGTCCCCCGCCATCACCAGGTACATATTAAGTGTTATACAGCTGCACACAGCTGATCAACAAATAATACGCGTCTGCTTCATGTTTTTATACACAACCCGCTCTTCACCAATTATAAAGACGCCTGTCAAATTAAAGCCACTGGTTGCAACTTCCCCTGACCCATTCAATATGTTCGAGGCTACAGATGACATCACTGAAGCAAGAAGTTCAGGTACGCAGATAATCTTTGCAACAAAGTTAAACATCATCTATACTTACTGCCAGCAGAACAACTAACCATTATTGCTGATAGCACAACAACTAACCACAATTACATCGTTCACAGGATATGCGAAAGTTAAAACCCCACTACCACGTAAACCTAAACATTTCCCAGGCACTTCAGAGTCTGTCAAATCATGGTCTGACTCCATCATTTCCACCATGGTCATGCTGAACGATGTTTCAACCCCACCCCCTGAAGCTGTAATGATCGACCAAACATCGGAGGAATTTCACGTAATGAACCATGTGCATCACAGCAGGTTCGCGGATCCACACTGGACTGCATCAAGAGACATCAAATACCCATCGATCGCAACTCAAGACAAACTATTCAAGATCATGTCTTCCCTATCCGTTGCCCACATGAATAGGTACTGAATTTCATCACTTCCATCTTTAACAACCATGCAGCATGTTGATTTCATCAGTTAACTACTTTGTTACAATTGATCAGGTCATTTGTAACACATCTGAAACCACGGTTCATTTCCATGTCAACCATGACCGTAGTCACACAAATCGTTGGCAATGATATGCTAAACATGAACTATGCTCTCTCATATTCCGAAGGCTTCAGCAAATAGATTCGAGTATTCTATACAAGGGATTAGTGGATGCATGGCGATTGTTTCTCGAAGCAGATTTTGCGGTAATTCACTCGTTTATCCGTAGTCGTTTATGTTTTATGTATGCACAAAAAAGCATTGCACGCTGAACATATGTTGTTGCATACCACAGACTAGCATCTTATCCGGGGAGATTGCTTGGAAACTCAAATCAGTCCAGGCCCAGTTCACAGGCGAGCACATCAAATTCAATTTATGCAATTGCAGGATGGTAGGACCCATGTTTTTCTTTCAGAAGTATAATTTTGCATTTTTAATACACACTTTTTTATGTGCAGATACATGTACCTTTTATCCTTCAGACTGGATGGTGCCTATATTCTTGGGATATGTTGTCGAAAACTATAAACGTTTTTGACCCTGCAAGCAGCATTCCTAATTCTCCAGCAAGAAAGATGCTTCATGAGATTGTTTCTGGCAAAATCCACGTTGCATTATTCATGTGTACTCACAAGTTTTTCCCATTGTGGAAAGTGGAATGCTCTGACTGGACGAAGAAATACCATTCCTTTTTGTCATATCGTTTTACCCGGTTAGCATAGTCAACATTCGTTCTAGCTGAAACTTCCACTTTGACAATGTTGGAAAGTTTTTTTATTTTTTTGTTTCATATGTAGGGAGGAGTCAGGTATCTGCATAACACACATTGCTAGGCACTTCAATGGAACATCCCTAGAGGAACAATTATCATATGTAATTTAACGTTCTGTATAGATGCTGGTTATTACACTGCAAAAACACCACAAGACGGCAATGATCTTTACGTATTTTGCAATTTGTATTGCAGGAAGCTATTGCCAAGGAGAAAGGGTTTGTACTTGCACAACTTCGAAACACGGAAGGGAATTTGGCTCAAATCCCAGCAGAACTGGCTAGAGTCATGGAAGTCTAGTATCTTTTCCCGGTAAGTACCGCATCTGTGTATTTTGATGTTTTATCCGTGCATACCAACATAGTTTGGAACGTAACATCTGGATCGTGAACAATTATGAACCATACATAATCAGCAAGAGTGACATAAATCTTTTTTCTCAATCATAAATGTTTGTTTATTCACTCACGACCCAGACATAAATATACTTCCTCCAAGACAGGAGAAATTGCGAAACAAAGTGAATTTGTTATCCTCCACGATGTATCGGGGGAAAAGCTGAAGAGGACAGTACATGGCCAATTCACGGGACATCATCGGAGACATCCAATTTGTTGTCAGCACTTTTAGCATTGATGAAACTACCAAATTATCTATGTACTAAACTTAATGTTAGGATGTCCTCATTCACAATCGTCCAGACAATCCTATTAGGATACTCTGCATTTGTTCGTTTGGCCTTCAAACAGTTTCCCCACGGGTTTGTTGTGGGGTAATGTAAAAATACCGCGTTTGGTGAATTAGAAACGTGAGATGTCAGTTATAGTTTTTTTACGTCCTAGTTCAACTTTCACAATTTTATCCTGTCAAGGCTCCACTACGAATTAGACACCCAACTCCCTTCTCATCAGGAAAGAATTCACGTAGCTGTAACCAGCATTGTATCAAAACACTTAGCATGTAAAAGAAGTTGGCATATCAAAGTTCAGTAGTTTGACAAATCAAATTTCCGTTAATGTTATCGTTTTAGCATAGGACCATAGAACAACAAATCCAGCTAGTTATGTTCACGGAAAAAAGCATCAAAAGCACCAGTCGTTGCAAACCATAGTACCATATGAACACGAAATTTTTCGAAAAAATGCGAGCATAACCAAGTTCTTTCAAACACACCACGAGATAGCAAAGTGCAGCATCATATTACATTACATAATCATCTTAGCCAAATAACATAGTCTCACACAGGCCACACAGGCCCCTGGTCTCACATTAGTTTTCAGCATTGTTCAACGGTAAAACATGGTTGCACCACACACCATGTTTGTTGTCATCACTCCGAACCATAGGAGTCACTCCAGAAATCTAGGTTCGTCACATCCGCGGGAGGATGTCCCTTGTTCCCGGCATCGTAAGCACCATGTTCAGGAGTTCAGTCCTCAGCTGGACCAATTGTTTCTGTTTTCAAAAGGGATGATATGGTTGTTAGTGCTACTTCAGCCACAAAACATGTTTGCAATATCAAACATGAAGCCAACTAACCTCATCAGTTGTGTCCTCCAAATCCAAACCACTAAAGTTCATCATGTAGTACACAACGTACATCCTAGTGTCACGGCTGCAGCAGTTTCCACAACAATGTTAGATTTTTGTTATATCCCCCATATGGTTAATTAATATAAAGAAGACATACACAGACAGAATTTCCAGCTTTTCGAACTGCTGACTGAATAAGAGGACTCACCAAACCTTGTCCAACATCAAAACCAGTACTTTTGGATATCAGATGAGCCAAACCAACAGGGTTCCTAGACGACGATGTAGACACCATTCCAGTCCCATCAACTGGAACATACTCGACATTCCATGATCCAACCCAGGGCCTTCGATGAACACAGCAGGCAGATCTGAATAAATGAACGTAATGTAAGGTATCATCATTTTTGTTTCCACAGTTCCTTTTTCGATAAATTATGATTTCTCCAAATTTGCTAGATAGTAGAAATAGGACAATTACCGTGTGAGAGAGTTTGATGGATGAATCCGTCCAGTCCAACAACCTTACCGCTAGGTTGTGGTATACCAATTACCAATGGGACATACCATATTTTAGATAACAATCCAACTTCAACACATGTAATTGAATTTTCTGGATGAATTTATCACCTTGCAACGTCCTACTCATCTTATCCAGGTTTTCTTCAATGCTTGGTATTAATCTACCTATCCCCTTCTCCGAAAGATGGTTCAGTAAGTACCAGATACCCTGTGTGACACCCCTCCCTGGCACATATCACCAGAGAGGCAGTCGTCCCGTGCGCCAGCCCAGGATAACTGGCCGCACGTCACAACAGTGTGACATAATGAATATCATTACACAATCAGGCACAAAGAGCTACAAAAGGGTTTACAAGGCCATCGAGGCATTACAAAATATCTTGCCAAGCATGGCCCAGGACAGAGTTTAACTGGCAGCGGAAGACATAAACGAGGCAACGGCTTGGAGCGGCTCCACTCGACAGGTATCTGGCTGGGCTACTGATCCTAGCACGCTCTTGCTCCATGTCCTTGCTAAGGTAGAAGATGAATCCTTGCCAAAATCTGGCCACAATCACAAGGCCCGTGAGTACATTTATATGCATTCAGCAAGAATCGCCCCTCATTACAAACAATCCAACAATCATGCAACAAGATATACATTGGAAATGAAACACTACACATAGCAAGGTGTACTCTAGATACATGGCATAAAAGTAGCATGGCATTGACAAGCAAAACATGGCATAAGCAAACAATGGGGTATCACCAGTGCAGAGTCCAAGCCAGGTGGGGTTGGATCGTACACTGGCAATCAAACAAAGAGATTACCTATGACGAGTAAACGAGTGTACCAGTTGGTACCAGATAATATACAACAGTACCTGTGATCACTGCTAGGCCCACTGGCCTTATCTTTCCACTCTGGGCATGCACGGTTGATGTTGGCTCAGGCCTAACTCTAGGCTTCCAACGATCACACCGCCATCCCATATCTCGTGTTACCATCAACATCTCAAGGCAATATTCCCTGCATCATCTTATTTGTTCATTTAGTGAGATCAGGTCATTCATTAATTCTTTCAAACAGATCTTAAGTTTAACCTCCTGACACGACAAAGACACACAGTGTGACCGACACTGAACTGTTGTTCCATATCCCAGGAACGAGGCTAGACATCCAGATTTGACACTCTCGAGAGGTTGCAGATACCACCCATCTAAGTGCACCATGCCCAGCCGGTACTTTAGGATATCATCCTTAAGGCGAACTCAGCAAGATACAATCACCTGACCGTTCACGCTACCAAGACACTCCCTGTATAGCCACCGACATAACTCTATGCCTTATGCAGAAGTGAATCCGACACGTCCCCAACCCATGAGCGACGCCTAGCTCCGGAACCTTCGCAAGACTAGCCCCGACCAACTATGGTACCGACTAGACTTGCCAAAATGGTAGCATCAAAGGAGGCTCAATAGGTTACGTAGGTCAAGGCCTGCCCATATGAGCGACAGTGGCAGTGCTTTCGATGTTCAGATTAGTGGCACCCTGGACTGACCATATCGTTGTTTGGAGGGGTGTTTCATTTAATCAAGTTCCATCATTCACAAGTCCAAACAAAGAGGATTAGTCCAACACAACAATCACAATATCATAATAATATCATCAAACAATAAGACAATAGCAACATGATATTTCAAGCCATCGTTTGTTTGTATTGACCGGGTGACTACGACGGCGATACCACCGACCAGCACCATCACAGATCAATACAAAAGGTAGCACAAGTTGTTGGCGTCGATCGGGTGACTACGGCGGCGATACCACCGACCAGCGCCATCACAGATCAACTACCAATTTTAGTTGGCCATGTAGTCTCCAAAAAATGAACCGAAAAGCACTCATAAGAGAGAAAGCATCCATTCCACTCAAGGATTAACCCGACATGGTGTCAGCAATCTTGGCAAAAAAGAACCAAATGGAAAGCAAATGTCCCAAGCGTCGCAGTCCAGGTGGGCTTACGCCAACCACGTTTGACAGAGGGAGAAGAAGCAATTAACTCTTTTGGCAAATGCCCCCAACTCCGAGGATCATAAGATGACATTCGTCCACTCCTCACCTCGGCGAAGGAGAAGATGCAAACACTCATAGGAACGCAGGTTTTATAGTTGTTTTTTTAGAGGGTTCGACAAAGCCGCGAAGTGCGAGGCGCACAATTTAAATCACACGTCATTCTAATGCATACATGGATGATGAATAAAACCTGGCAGGAGCAATATTCGGAGTAATATATTGAACACAACAATAGCAGACCGACATAATATATACCGAACGCAGACAAATGTAAACACTCGGCATGGCAATGAGCAAATAACAAACAACATTGTGGGATGACTCATAGCAAGGGGTTAGCCTGCCTGAAGGCGGGGATCCATTGGGCTTGAAAAGGCCGGGGTGGTTCCGCGGCGTCGGGGTCGAACGCCGCTTCCCACGGACTCCGGAAATCATCCAGATAAGGGCACCCATAGAACTATGTTGGAACAGGGTGGAATCATTACGACTGGATCGGGCTCGTCGAAACAAGAATTTAGGAACTTGGTTCACCTGAATCGGAGTTGCGGTTTGAGAGAAACGAGCGAGCGAAGGATAGATATCCGCTGCTCACTGGGGGAAAAAACACAACGGGCCGCTTCTGAACTGGGCTGGGCTGGTTGCGTAGTTCTCTGGAAATACGTCTTCGCGCTGGGAAAGCGTAACCCGCCGGTTACGCGTCCACTTAAGTGACGTGGCGGCTGGGCCAGACAGAGCCCGCCTGTCGGCGTCACTGGCGAGCCACGCTGGCGCCACGCTGGCCTCCATCTTCTTCCCGCGTGAAGAGCTCGGGAGGGCCTGCGCAGCACGGCCGGCTCGGCCGTTGATCGTCGTCGTCGCTCCGGTGGGCGCCCATGGCCACCGAGGGGAAGGGGAGGAGCGCTGATGACCCACAAGTATAGGGGGTGTATCGTAGTACTTTCGATAAATAAGAGTGTCGAACCCAACGAGGAGCAGAAGGTGTTGACAAGTGGTTTTGATGAAGGATTCACTGTAAATGCTCACAGACAAGTTTTTAGGAGTTTTTGATATGACAGATAAATAAAATACAAGTAAATAAATTGCAGTAATAATAGTTGCAGCGAGTGGCCCAATCCTTTCTACAGCAAAGGACAAGCCGGTTGTTGTACTTATAATGACCAAACGTTCTTGAGGACACACGGGGATATTGTCAAGTGCTTTCGCTTCATATAATTGATTAATCTTCATTGTTTTGATAAGTGTTGTGTGGGTGAACCTATGCTAATGCACCGCCCTTCCTAGGACTAATACATACTTGTGATTATACCCCTTGCAAGCATCCGCAAATACAAGAAAGTAATTAAGATATACTAACCACAGCCTTAAACTCTGAGATCCTGCCATCCCTCATGCATCGATATACCAACGGGTGTTCAGGTTTCTGTCACTCCGGCAACCCCACAATTGGCTAACGAATACACAATGCATTCCCCTAGGCCCATAAAGGTGAAGTATCATGTAGTCGACGTTCACATGACACCACTAGAAGAATAACACCACAACTTAAGCATCAAACCATTAAATATTACTCAACATAATTCACTACTAACATCAAGACTTCTCCCATGTCCTCAAAAACTAAACGAACTACTCACAAGACATCATATGGAACATGATCAGAGGTGATATAATGATGGATAACAATCTGGTTATAAACCTTAATCCAATGGTTTCACCCAATAGCATCAATAACAAGAGTAATCAACACCGGGAGAGTTTCCCCTATGAAATAGACAAGATTCAGCCCTAGATGTTACATCGGAGACGGGGTGCAGCGGCGGTGATGATGGTGTTGGCGGTGGAGATGACGATGATGATCCCGATGAAGTCCAGCTCGATGACGGTGATCATGGCGACGATTTCCCCCTCCGGGAGGGAATTTCCCTGGCAGATTTCTTCCTGCAGGGGAGCTTTTCGCTCTCTGGTGTTTTCTGCCTCGTGGAGGTGGCGGAATATTTCGATGGCCGTCCTCTATGTGTTAGGGTTCCGAGGGGGTCAAGTACGCGAAGGGGGAACGGCTGAGGTGGGCCAGGGCCCCCAAACCACCTGGCGGCGCGGCTGGTGGGCCCGCCGCGCCAGCTGGTGAGGAGGGCCCACCTTGGCCCTTCTCAGCCTCCCCTTTTGGCCTCCTTCGTCATCTGGTAAAATAGGGACTTCCATATGTCTCCTTCGATTTATTGATCTTCAGAAATAGTGCATCTCGACGGCACATTTTCCAGCAGAATCCTGACTCCAGTGTCCAATTCTCCATTATTCACCAAACATGCAAAATAGGTAAAATAACATAAGTAACACTTCTAAATATGAAATATATCGATGAATAGCAGTAAATTATGATATAAAATAGTGATGCAAAATGGACGTATCAACCCCCCCAAGCTTAGACCTCGCTTGTCCCCAAGCGAAAACTGAGCTCAGTAAACATGACTACAAGTTTATGGAGCAAAGTGTCGATAAACAAAATACGGATAAGAAGCATCACATTCATTAATACATAAGTCATTCTAGACAGCAACTTCCCTTCATATAATCTAACTTGAAATAAGTAAAGGGAACCACAATGAAGTGCATAAAGAGAATCATGATTGGTGAAGGCAAACTTGAACTCTTGGTCAGAGAACAATTAATAGATCATACTTATCTTTCGAGTAAAGTCTTTATATCAGAGCTTATATAGCAGAACTTACATGCCTCAATCATAACAATCTCCTTACAGTCATTGATAACTTTCAAAGTTATATTCATTCGGATAAAAGCTATTGTGCGAAACAAGGAAATAAGAGATATGATTAGAAGTATCAACACATATAAATAATTGGATCACAACAACTCAAATGCTTGCTTGAGATAGAGAGGAATGGGTTTACTGACTCAACAATAATGTAAAAGATAGGCCCTTCGCAGAGGGAAGCAGGGATTAAATCATGTGCTAGAGCTTTTAAGTTTTGCAAAGCATATAGAGAGTATGAAAATAGTTGTTTGAGCTATGTATGTCGTTGTCAACGAATCGTAGTAAAGTGAACACTAACCCCTTGTCAACCGGACTTTCAAGAGCGGCTCCCATGAAGGACGTTATTTCTACCAGCAAGGCAGATCATCCCTCTTCTCTTTTGTTTACACATGTATTTTAGTTTCATTATGGATGACACTCCTACCAACCTTTTGCTTACACAAGCCATGGCTAACCGAATCTTCGGGTGCCTTCCAACATTCACATACCATGGAGGAGTGTCTATTTGCGAATTAAGTTGCTTACTGATAGATAAGGCAAAACATGTGGAGAGAATTATTAATGAAAGTTATAGTTAATTGGGACTGGGCACCCCATTTGCCAGCTCTTTTGCAAATTGTTGGATAAGCGGTGTATATGCCACTAGTCCATTGGTGAAAGTCTGTTTGACAAAATTGCTAGAGAAACTCTACAGAACCCTCATGAGCTAATAAACAGTGACACAAAACTAGGAGTAATAAGTTTTGAATAATTTAAAGGTAGCACATGAAGTATTTACTTGGAATGGCGCAAAATACCATATAGTAGGAAGTTATGGTGGACTCGAATGGCAATGGTTTGGCTCAAGGTTTGGATGTATGAGAAGCATTCCCTCTCGATACAGGTCTTTGGCTAGCAAGGTTATGTAGCAGGCATAAGAGTTGAGGGATACAAATAATTATACAAGTGATAAGAATAATCACGCAATCTTCTTTAGAAGCACAAATAGTTTAACTTAAGAATACTAAGCTTATGAGCTACAAAGAAGGAAAGATCATGGCATAATATATTTGCATGCACTCCCCTCTCTCTACTTAAGTCTCAAAGTATTGTCTACTACTGACTAATGCTAAGTTTGCCAAAACCAAAAATATTAACTTGGTGCTCTAAAAAGTGATCCCTATTCTAACAACAAGGTTATCAATATGAAAGAGAATTGCAAGCTAAAATAAGGTATGCAGAAGGTAAATGATAAAACTTCTCATTAATATTTCATAACGGCAACTCACACCAAGGGATACATAGATAACTAACTAAAAGAGAGATACTTCCACATTGCAAACCATCATATAAGATAACTTCCCTACTCACGATATGACTTTATGAAAAAGTAAAAGGTAAAGATAATGATGTGATACTGCGGCACTCCCCCAAGCTTGGAACAAACCAAGGGGATGCCAATACTCGTGATGAATTACTCCTTCGGCGGTGGTGGTGAATTGTCCTCATCATCAGACTTCCAGGGAAGGGGTTTCCCATCAACAAAGGACGACTTGGTTTCGATTATCCTGAAACTAGCAGCAGCGCTTATGTTTTTAAACCGAGTTTCATACTCACAGTTTTGATTCTGGACATCATAGAGTTGCACCTGCAGTTTGTTGGTGTTGTTGATGAGGTGAAATATGTCTTCCCAGAGTTTTGCAGTCTCCTTCTTATGTTCAGCGACCAGCGCGGACACCATTGAGTGGAAGACTCCTGTCGTGGGTTTGTCACGTCAGGTGTCATAGATGACTTCGTAGGTGTGGGATTATGCGAGTCAAGCATCTCCGAGCTTGGGATCGCAGGAACAAAGATCAACACAGATTTACCCAGGTTCGGCCCCCTCAATGTGAGGTAAAAGACCTACTTCCTGCCTACCCTAGATTGGTATTGATATGATAATCGAGGTGTTACAATGGAGGCGATCCGATCTGGTACTCGCCGTATAAGCTAGGGTTTGGGGCTTGATAGCTTAACCCGCTCTAAGTCCTGCGAGTCCTCTTTATATACACAGAGGCTCGCTAGGTTACAAAAGGAATCTTCCCCATAAGGAATACATCCACAGAGGCCTACTCGGAGACTACTTGGTCTTCACGTCCTGGGAGTTGTCTTCTAGATCTTTCTCCTTATGGCGGTTCAATATTGGGCTTGTTCCCAAGTGGGCCTTCATCCGTGCGAGTAAGTTAAGTCGCACTGGGCCGCGGGTTAATCCAGAAAGTATTCCCCCGACATTAGCCCCCAAGCATGGCCTGAACTTCATAGTACTTCTTGATCTTGAATGCTTAGGCCGTGCTTTTCCTTGCTTCCAATCTGCGGCTTATAACTTTCTTGGCGGCTCAAGAACGCGACTTATCCTTCTTGACGGTTGATTTTCAGATCTAAACGTCTTCTGCGTCTGGGTTATTTATCTTGACTCATCGTTTTCCCCAGCGTCTCTGCATCAAGTCCTGCATCGCTAATCCTTTCCGCCGCCTCCAATCTCGCTTCCGTACTCACAATCCTTCGGTGGATATCTCCATCGATCTGAGAAAAATGTCTCGCCGCAAATGCAACTGGGAAGGCTCGTGGGTCGACGAAGATTTCCTGGAATCCCTATCTGCACGGGGCCTTCTTCCGCCAAAAGATCAATGCGAATGGCGGCGGCCGGTGAGGAGGTAATCCCCAATCCTCAACCAGGAGAGATAGTGATTTTTGCGGAGCATGTTGAGCGCGGGTTCAAGCCCCGGGCTCTCTCTTCTTCCGTCCTTGATGCAGCAGTTAGGTCTCGCTTCCATGATATTGGCCCTAATTCGATGTTGCAAGTTAGCAACTTCCACGTCCTCTGCGAAGATTATCTGGGCGTCCCGCCTTCAATAGATTTCTGGCTTGCTCTTTTCAATTGCAATAGTCAAAGGGAAACCACAGATGGTCCTTTTCTCCAATGCGGCGCCATTTCCTTCCAACGCCGTAGGGGTAGTATCTTCCCAAAACTAACTCTCGCCAAGAAAATCAAGGAGTGGCAAAGGACATTCTTCTATTGTAAAAACACTTCTCCTGAGGGTGAAATTCCTTTTCCTCTTTGGTCTCCTCTTCCCTTCGAGGCTACCGATGCTCTGTCTTCTAAACCTGATCCTTCTTCGTTGCCCTTTATCGAATCCCTCTTGGATAAGGTGAGGGCTGACACTCCATGGTCTCACTGGATTGGACCTTATATCTTGTTGGACTAAGTGGCGATTCAACCTGTGAGTCGCCGCTTGCGACTTATGATGGATTTCACTTGTCATGCAAATGACGTCGATCGTACTTGCCCTGAAGATTGGGACAAAGGGGAGTGGATAAATTTCATTCGCCGAGTGACGGACGAGGATATTGACTCGTATGACAACGTCGGACTTGCTCCCTTCTGGGCTGAGCACAAGCCTTTTGTGGTAATGTTTACTTGTCACTTGTTTCCTCGAAAATTCCTTTCCCAAAAATTGATTATTTCTGACCTGAGCTCCTTTTCAGATCGATCCCTATTTCTGGGTTCTTCCTTCAGAGGACGTCGACTTGAACCAAGGAACCGTGGCTGAGTCGTCAAGGCAAGCCGCAGCCTTTGACGAAGATACAGTTATGCACGAGGGTAGTGCTTCTGAAGAGGAACAACAAATGGCCGACGCTCTTTTGTCTTCGACTCCAAATACTCCTTTCCTGGAACTTCCTGAGGTGCCTCGCAGGTCCTCGAAACGTATTTTATGCCAGAGCTCAGAAGACCCACGCAGCCCGAAAAACGCCGCAAAGCCTTGGCGCTACTGGTAGAAACAAAGCTGCCAAATCTTTAAAACTTTGATCCCAACAAGCTGCTTTCACTTCCGAAGCTGTAGCAAAGGATTGCTTTCAATAAGCTCGGGTAATTATTTGCGACTCTCTCCTTTTCCTTTCGTGATTGCATATTGCTGACAACCACTTCTTTTCATACTCTGTAGGTTCAGATTTGCAAGGTTTATCTTCTCCTTCCTCTGGTTGCCTGATGAAAGTATCCGTGCCGCCTCTGGGTATGGTTCACCTTCCTTTCAATGTTGCGACTCTGCTAGGTCAGCTTATTAACCCATCAATGTTTTGCAGCCATGTCTGAAGAGGGTACCAAGTCTAATTCTCACCCGCTTCTTCTCAGCAAGCTATGAGCGAGGATGATGCTGCTGATGAAACGTGGGAAACAGTAATGTGCGACTCATCCAAGGCCCTCCCTGGAGGAAGGTATTGCAGATGCGGCTCCTGCCGCGACTCCAGTCGGGCTCCATCCACAACTCCTGCTGCTGGTAGGATATTACTGAAAATAGAATTCCAGCTCCAGGAAATAGTTCTAAGTCAATCGCAGATGCCATAATTTCTGCTGGAGACAAGCATGCTGCTCTGCTGCGCGGCTTAGTTGAGCAATTTTCTTCAAGTCGCCAGGTACATATACCGTAGCCCCCAAGGATCAAAACCTTGTGTCATCGCACGGGGTGTTGATTCTTTTCCTGCTTCAAATCTCGAGCCCCCAAATTCCTGGATAATTTACCTATCGTTTTGCTCTGTTTGTTTTCAGCGTGAACTGTCCTTGCTTGATGCTTCTGGCTCAATAAAGGGTAAAGGCATTTCCATAGACCATCCTGAAATGATGCAGTCTCGCCTGGAGCAGCATAATGAGGTCATTAGGGACCAAGATCAGGAAATAAAATCTCTCAAAGGTCAACTCGACTCCTGCGAAGAGCAATTTAAAGAACTTGAAGCTGATATGCAGCAGCGACTCATGGAGAAAGACGAGGTCATTAGATCTTTGCGAGAAGGGCTGGCTCTTAAATCTGAATTGATTGATCGCCTGAAGGGAGACCACGCAAAGGAACTCGCCGCGCGAGATGAAAAATATAACTCGCTGCTCAAAGCCTTTGAGGGTTTTGGCTCCATGGTCAAATCAGCCGTCCTGCAGCTTGCTGGTTGGTCTTGTATTCCTTTAATCATACATATTTTGGGTAACCACTCGTTAGTCTCTGACTTGTTTCTTGCCTTTTCTTTCTTTGACATAGGACCTGAGGCCCCAGTGTCCCGCTCCAATTTGAAGGATCAACTGGTATATCTGTCTGACCTCAGCCAGCGCTTCTTAAAGGTTACCAAGGAAGTTATGACGGTAATCACTCCTGCGACTGATGGCCCAACATCTTGCGAGTATTGGATAATAAACTGCTCAAGGCTCCACATTATGTCTCTGATTGGAAACGATCCTCTGCTCGCGCCGGAGCCGCGCATGTCTTGACATTGCTTCGAGCATATTATCCAGAGATAGATGTTGGCAAGGTTGCTCGCCACGGCCTGGCGATGAGCGCAGATGATACTGAACTGCCAATAAGCGAGTACTTCGATATCTGGAAAGGGATGCGCGGGTATGCCACAAAATTTGTTGATAACTTAGACTTGGGCACTTATCTTGATAAATTCAATCTTGATGGGAGCAAGGTGTCCAAGGAAAAGTCCTCAGGAGCTGAGTCATCTCGGGCTGCCACTCCAGCAACAGTATCTGGTGGCCCTTCTGCTTCGTCTGGCGGCGCCCTGATTATTAGGACACCTGCGACTGCAACTGCGAGACAAGCCGCGCCAATTCCCACTCCTGTTGCTCGGAAGAGGAAAAATAAATAATGTGGGACATGCCCGTTAGTCTGTAAGATATTCATGTATCATAAACTGTATTTTTGTGACCTATAAGCAGGTTCTTTTCTTGATAATTCCATTAAGTAGACGCTCGCGCGGCTCAGTATTTCCTAGGAACATGTGTGTTCAGGGTCGAGAGCGGCCATGATAGGCAATCAAGCTCGATTGACGCCACACCCCAGTACTTTGGCCGCATAATGCAAGACGCTTCTAGCTTAAGGATTGCCACTAGTTTGGCAAAATTTGAGGTGCGATTGGTACTCGCGATGCTCGTAAGGAGCCCTCAAGGGTCAGTGATATATGAAATTCAAAAGACTCAGCGACTCAATGATAGTTGAGGCGAAACGACAAACCCTTGAATGTCAAGGGTGCCGGCTTTATTTCATAATCACTCGATGTTTTACAGGGTGTTACATGATGATGCAGGCCCTTTAATGCGGGTTTTCTATTCCCCGCAGGCCATGCATACTTGATACTCATCGCACTTAGTTGCGAATTAATACTCCTAACGGAGTGGGTTGAACACCTGATTGGTTCAATTTTGAGTCGCTAAAAGCGACTCGGGTCGAGCATGATAGCTCCGATGTATGTCTCATGTTGAAGTAGAAAGCATTGTGTTGGGCGATCAGCCGCACTGAGCTGCGACTTATGTTGAATTGAGTTTGCTTTGTAAGATCTCACGATAACTGAGCCCCTTTGGCTGGGTTGTTGATCGAGGCTGGGTCTATGCACATGCGCCATCTCTTGTCTTCTTTTTGTATCAAGGCGACCTCTGGGGCATTATCTTGCTGATGCGCGACTTCTCGGTGGGTATTTACCATCCGGTGGCTGCATCCTGTTGGCCGCTTCCGCGGTACCTCCAACGCGACTCGTTTTGAGCTGCGATCACCGATCTGCGACTGATACCCATGTGAAGAGTTGGCGATACAAGCTTCTTCTGCGAGTACTGAGCCTGCGTTCTCGCATTCTAATGCTCTCTGTCTGTCTCCATATATTGTAATAACACCGTTTGGTCCTGGTATCTTTAACTGTAGGTAGACGTAGCAGGGGCGAGCGGTAAATTTGACATAGGCTTCTCTTCCAAAGATTGCATGATATGAGCTTTTGACTGCTACAACCTCAAAGTCTAGGAGCTCTGAGCGGAAGTTCCGCTCTGTTCCAAAGCTAACTTCAAGTGTTATCTTTCCGATTGGTCGCGTAACAGCTCCTGGGATTATTCCTTGAATTTCTTTCCTGGATGGTCGCAGCCTTGTCTCGGGTATATTCATTCTTCGGAGCGTGTCTTGATATAGGATGTTTACTCTTCCTCCTCCGTCCATTAGGACCTTACTTAACTTGTATCCCGCGACTTCTGGCGTGACCACCAGAGCTGGCTGTCCTGGATCTCTTACTTCTGGGGGGTGATCGCCGCGACTCCAAATAACCGATTGCTCTGTCCAGCGACGATACCTTTCTGGCGTTGAAATCTGACTGTTCTTCCTTCCCATCCGTCGTTTGTACCTCCACTGTATGAAACTGTCCTATGTTTCTTCTAGGTAAAACGTCAGGCTCTTGATGAGAGCTAGATTTATTCTTGTGGTGCATCGATCTGCTGCGAGCTGTATCTGGCGTGTCGCTTCTTTCCACCTCCGGTAATAATGACATTGCGCCTTTGTGTGACCCGCTGGCCTGCCATCTCTCCTGCGATGTAAGTCGCAAGTGTGGCGCCCTGACCTGACTGCTATACAGTGATACTGTGTCCCCGGTTATCCGATACCACCGGACACATTATCAAAGCATAATAGAGAGATCAAGACTGTGGAACAACTGGCACATCACAGACTCTACGACACAAATCATATAGTTCAACTCTTATAATAGAGAAAGATAGCAAATGACAAACAGAGGTCACAGACCCAACATTACAACATGCGGAAGCGAAGTGTGTTGTTCTAAACAACAAGAACCAAACTATGGCCTAAGAGGCCTGCAAATAACCATCACAGCGCCAGCTGTTCCGGGATGTCCCAAGCTGCCACCTGGGAACCCCAGACTACTCGTCGACATCCACAAAGAACCCACCTTCGAGGTCGGTGAAGTCCTCCTCTGAAACAAAAGCAAAGACGTTGAGTTCGACGAACTCGCAAGATTAAGAGCTAATATATGCTCGATGATTAGCTTTCAAGGTTTTATGGCTCTTTTGCATAAAGCTGATTTTATTTAAGGAAAACATAACTCAAAGGCATCGACTAAACAGAATAGTTTTCAAAAGAGGTAAGAAGTAACTCTTTCTTTCATCACATTTCTCACCATTTACCACCATCAACCACTGTACCTGTTCATCAAAGGCACCTCCCCGAATCACCCTCGAGGAAGCTCACCTTACAATCGTGAAGTGGTACCTCTAGTACCCAAGTTTTAATCATTCCGTTAACATTATTCTATGATCAGCGTCCATTCCCAAGTTGTCCGTAACCGTGGACACGGATTTTCGAAAAGATTAACCCTGCAGGGGTGCACTGTGTTTACCTTCGGTACCGCCCGGCTCATTGCCTACACGTAGCTCTCTTCCGGGGAAAGCCGGCTGAGTGGGAACGGTTACAACCTTTACCTTGTTAAGGACTAACCCAGGATCATCAGTGGGGACAGGGCTGCCAGGATCACACACCCCGCCCTGTGGCCACTCATTTTCCTAAACACCACCATCCTCATCTCAGTCTTGGCCACCATCTCAACGCACACGCAAATGGAAAGCCAAACTAGAGGACCCTGGCTAGTCCCGCTCAAGTTAGTCGGTCGACGAGGGCTCCATATACCCCACCGAAAGGAAGTGCGCTCAGTCTTGGTTCAGGAGGTCCAGAACTCGCACCTAGGCGGTGAGAACGAGACAACCCACCACATCCCATGTGGCCTCTCATCCCCACCTTTAGCATTTTATTATCCATGTCTCCACAATTTCTCCATCATCACATTGCTGTCACAAGTCAACACCTGTTTCCAGCATGTACCACCATAGTACCACTAGGCAATTCACTAAGCATGGCTAAGCACTTGCATAGCATAATAATTATATCAGGCCAACAATGCAAACCTATGGTAATAGGAGGGGAAAACAGGCATTGGCATCGGAATCTTAATGCATTCTATAGGATACTCTAATCCAAGCAAAAAGACATTTAGAACCGCATGCAATATTATAGTGGAGAAAATATTTGCGGAAAATAGGATAAGACATGCTCAGAGGGGGGATTACGCTTGCCTTGTTGAGCGGAGTAGTCAAACTGTTCGTCGGAGTAATGTTGTTCAACTCCGAACTCGTGATCTACCGGAGAGCAAACAACACCGGAAAACAAGAACAACACTTCAACACATGGCAATTGTGCAATGCATACAAGAGAAAATGATGATATGACATTTTGATGCACCGAACTTATTATAAGCTATCTAGCAATTTAAATGGGGCGAGGGAAATAATTATTTCAACAGGAGAAGAGAAACCCCTTATTTAACTTAATGAATTTACTAGCTTCTTAGGATGCATTACTTTTATTGTGAGCAAAGATGCATGAGATGGGTGCATTTGGATAAGTCACATTTTTCCGAACATTTCGGTATATCGAACATATTTTTCTGATGTACCGAACAAAAGTTATCGCATCTCTAAACTCCCTCTTTTAATTAAGTCCCTTTTGCTAAGTTATTATAAACTACCACAATTTTAGTTAACCGGGATTTGAGAAAGGGTGAAACAAGAAATATTGTAGTACGGGACTGAACCGGAATTTCCGATTCCCCTTCTGGACTCGGAATATCCGATTAGAGAAGAATTGAGGTAACTGAGGTACTGGCATTTAACGGAAAATCCGATCCACTTTTTATTCGGATTATCCGATTCCTGGAAAAGAAAAAGGTGGTTCGAGTACTGGAACTAAACGGATTATCCGGTCGACGTAGACTCGGAATATCCGGGGTGCACGCAAACAGGCGACGCGACGGCGAGCTCCGGTGAACTGGAGCTACGGGTCACGAGGGAGCGAGAGGAGGGCACAGGGAGGGTCGCATGCTCACCCTGCGCATGTGGGTGTGCTTGGGAGGGCCGGAGAGGAGCGGGGACGGTCGGAATCGCCCGGCGACGCGGCGGTGACGCAGCGGCCGCGGTCAGGAAGTCGAGCATGGCGACGGTAGCTCCTCGCGCCGCGGCTCGATTCCTCTGGCCGGGAGGTAGAGGACGAAGAGGCAGACGTCGTGGTGTGCACGGGAGGACCTGAGATGGCTCGACGGTGACGGGATCGTCCGCGGCGGCGGCGATGGTCGGCGAAGAACGTGGCGGCACGGTTGATTCGCGGCGACCCGGCTCAATTCCGTTGGGGGAGAGGAAGAACACGGCGCGGGGAAGCGATTGGTGGTCTTCACGCTTCTTGGGGCTGCTTCAATCAGCTACACCGTGGCGGCGGAGCTCGGCGGACGGTGGAGATGAGGTCGAGGTCGTCCCGCGCGATTTACGGCTTCCCGGACCGATTCCTGCGGCGAGGACGTAGAGGCGGACGCGGCGAGGCTCCAGGCGGTCCTGGCTTGACTCGGGGAGCTCTCAGACGGCGGCGATGCGTGCGTCAACGGCGGCTCGAGTTCGTCGCCGTGGGGGGAGAAAAAGGAGAGAGGAACGGGAGAGAAACTATCGGTGGAGGGAGTGAGAGGAGCAGGTGAGCTCGACGTGCTCGTGCTCTCCTTGCAGGGGGAGCAGAGGAGGGGGCCCGGGAGTCGCGCGTCGCACGGGAGCGACAGCGCGGCATGGCGTGCGCGTGAGCAGCGGGAGGAGAGAGACGGTGACCGTTTTGCAGGGAACCCCCTGCCCATTTTATTTCCATCACCGATAGGTCCCTGTCTTCCCTTTTCTTTTAATTTGAAAATAGGGCAGTAGCAAAAAGGGATTTAATTGGGGCACTTGCACTGCTCCAAAAATATTGATACATATTTGGGTAGCCTCCTTATATTGATAGGAAGCTCCCCTAATTTTCCCAGAATATTTGAAATTCATTTGGTAGTAGAATAAAATAGGAATTGCCCACGGGCAAATTTGAGTTTGTCTCCATGTATTTTATTTTACAAATCAAAATAGTTTGTCGAAAATATCTTTGGAACTTTTGGAACTTCCTTGAAAAATATAACAGCTCCAACAATTTTTAGTTGTCACCAAACCCGTCAAACTCTTTCCGGTTAAGTTTCGGTATTTCTAGCCATGTGCTTTTTTTTAAAAAAATGGTGCCAAACCAAGTGTTTTATTTGTTTAGCAATTTAATATGGATGCCATGATGCAATGCAACACAAAAGCGAAAATTTTATCCGGGATTTTAGGTTTTCAAACTTCGGGCTGTTACAACTCTACCCTCCTTACAGGAATCTCGTCCCGAGATTCTTAGAGTAGGAAAGAGGGAAAAGGTTACGAGGTAATCCACGATTCTTCTCGCTTCAGGTGACTTCTTTCTTGGAGAGGTTGACCGAGGGCATCATGAAGATCTTCATTGGCTTCACTTCGTGGTCATCATCCGAGTACACCATAGCAAGGAAAGAAACCTCACCGGAAGGATGGATCTTGGTGAAGTTACAACGAAGGAGTACCTCCTAATAGAACTTAGGATGAGGCTTAGAGCATCCTTTGCATTGACAGCTAGGAGACACATGCGGGTGACGGGAGATTGATTAGGAGTTTCAAGTTGACAAACCATTGTTTCTCAAAGACTCAGAATATGACTTTGCACAAGGCCTTAAGTTTCTGAAAACGGATGTTGAGCAAGATTCCAACAGATGAAGAGGCAGTTTCTACCAAACAGCTTGAGTAGAACCTTCCTCACGGGGAGCATTTCAGATCACTGGAGAAGGATCGGAAAGCTAGATCGATAGAACTTCAGAAACTCCGCAAACGTTAGTATTGGGAACACTTCTTGATTTTCTCGACATCGGACAAACTTCTTGAGGATCACCAACTGTCGTTTCTGTTTGAGATTTAGATCTGGTCAGGTGTAGAGATACTCCAGATTCAACATGGATGGATAGGGAGCCTTTGTCACGGATACCACCGGATTACTTTTGCTAGAACCCCAGGAGCTGGACTAGAAGGTCTAGCTCCAAAGGAGGAACGAGATTGAGGAACTCAAGTATTAGCAACTTGTCAGGAGACAGCTGCCCTACTTGAATATCTTGTAGCGAGACACGATTGAGATCTTGATGGGAAACATCATAGGAGACAAAAGAAGTTCTCAGACTTCTCTTTCTGGAACAATTCCATTAGTGTCTTGGAGGCATAGATGAAATTCTCAAGGAATGGAGGTAACAACATATCATCCCGGGAATATTCTGTATATGCATAATCGAGTTGAGAGGATTTAGAGGAAACTAGACAATTCACCCAGATCCATGGCGACATCTTTCAGCAATTGCACGTGAACCAGAGAAAATCACTTCTAACTCCTAGAAATTTCCGGTATGGGTTCTGGGAGTTCACCCAACATTCAAAATAATTCTCCTTAGAAGAATGTAGTTGATGGGCTCAACCACCAACTTACCCAGATTCTCCACGACGGTAGACTCATATGTCACAGGAATGGGGCGTAAGTATTGTCAGACTAACATCTTTCTAATCTGAGTTTAACCTACTGACTGTGTTAGTCTGAGTTTGATTAGACGATAGCCCAAATCAAATCGAAAATTTGTAGGATAGCATATCCACAAAGGAGATACCACCGTGCTTCGACACAGGGAGCTAGACATCCATTGAGAAGTGAACTATATCAGATAGAGCTTTTGATCTTTTAACTTTCCAAGTGGTTTAAGCTCACCCGAATAATTCAGGACATCCAGCACGATTTTCTTGGAGAAGGAGTTGTTCAGAGAACCAGCTTACTCATAAGCTCAACATCACGGTCAGGTGACAACCTGGCGATACTTCTGGAAAAACCTCCAAAATATCACGATCCCCATATAGGATATCATGACGTAACGGTGGATCTTGAGTTCGAGAGAGGATCATGCCTTTCAAGGCACAACGAGGTGGTCTTGGGAGCTTCGGCACGAACCTAGCTCTTTGACCGAGGGAGGGCATCGAAGCCAACGGACTTGGTAGCACTGTCTAACTCAACTGATTGATCGGTCAACCAATCATGCTAAGGAGGACGAGGAATGTCCGTGGATTTCAGCGCAGTAAGAACTGCTGAGACTATCCGATAGCCACACCATTGCTCACATCTTATCATTCCGGAGTAACAAGTCACTCGGAGAACGAAGAGTAAGAAATTGTGAAAGCATCACTTCATCAAGAGGATCATGATACCTAGCACGATACTCTGATATAAAAGAGTGTGACACTCTAAGGTGGAGCAGAACAAAAACTAGACAAAGCCCTTACTCCGCAGATTTCATTACTTTGACTAGATCCGAGAAGTGGACAATATACGGGAGTTTGTTTCTCCTAACAAGATGAAGTGGAAAGTCTTGACGGATCAGGAGAGGGACTTGCATCGGAACATACCAACGCACGATACCACTTTACGGTCAACTGACAGACGAAAGGTTGGAAGCGGATCAGAGTGAGAAACTTACTCAGGAGGAATCCTAAGATGACGAAGATGCACCGGGTATTACTCAATTGTGATAACCATGCCCGAAAAGGAGAGATGCAGCGGAATCACGAACCTAGTTGGGAGAAGAGCTAAGAGAAACCTTGTCGTAACCCAGATGGTTCCAAGGCAGAACCTACAGAAAGGCTAAGGAAGAGCTGAAGCTACATAACCAGCTGAGGTGTGGTAGCTTAAAGTTCGACCATTTACCACACAGACCACGGAAAAGACTTGGGTTGAAGATCAGCATCATGCGCCGAGAATCCTAAATGGCATAAGGATCACATGGGTAACAACCCACACAATCCACATACCAGATTCACAGCACAATCCGGGACCTTCTGTTCAAGTCCTTGGGTTAAAACCCGAAGAAAGGAGCAAAGATTAGACTAGGTACGGATAACAGGGTTCAAACATCTGAGCTGACATCGGATTGTAGCGCGGCGGGAGCAACTGGGCACATAACACTCAAGTAACAGGTGAGAAGTCCAACCCCGAGATTCCTAATCATTTTGAAGTAACAGATGAGAAGGAAAAAACTTTTAAACTCAAATCGAGATAAGATTGCTCCGAGATTAGAGGGTAACCAGATAAGGAGTAAAAAGGAATCCTAAGATGGTTTTCCAACTCATTTTTATGTTACAAATATTTTCACAAACACTAGACTCAACATCGACCCGTAGAAGGGTTTCCTACAGGCAGTACTGCTCTGATACCAACTTGTGGCGCCCTGACCTGACTGCTATACAGTGATACTGTGTCCCCGGTTATCCGATACCACCGGACACATTATCAAAGCATAATAGAGAGATCAAGACTGTGGAACAACTGGCACATCACAGACTCTACGACACAAATCATATAGTTCAACTCTTATAATAGAGAAAGATAGCAAATGACAAACAGAGGTCACAGACCCAATATTACAACATGCGGAAGCGAAGTGTGTTGTTCTAAACAACAAGAACCAAACTATGGCCTAAGAGGCCTGCAAATAACCATCACAGCGCCAGCTGTTCCGGGATGTCCCAAGCTGCCACCTGGGAACCCCAGACTACTCGTCGATGTCCACAAAGAACCCACCTTCGAGGTCGGTGAAGTCCTCCTCTGAAACAAAAGCAAAGACGTTGAGTTCGACGAACTCGCAAGATTAAGAGCTAATATATGCTCGATGATTAGCTTTCAAGGTTTTATGGCTCTTTTGCATAAAGCTGATTTTATTTAAGGAAAACATAACTCAAAGGCATCGACTAAACAAAATAGTTTTCAAAAGAGGTAAGAAGTAACTCTTTCTTTCATCACCTTTCTCACCATTTACCACCATCAACCACTGTACCTGTTCATCAAAGGCACCTCCCCGAATCACCCTCGAGGAAGCTCACCTTACAATCATGAAGTGGTACCTCTAGTACCCAAGTTTTAATCATTCCGTTAACGTTATTCTATGATCAGCGTCCATTCCCAAGTCGTCCGTAACCGTGGACACGGCTTTTCGAAAAGATTAACCCTGCAGGGGTGCACTGTGTTTACCTTCGGTACCGCCCGGCTCATTGCCTACACGTAGCTCTCTTCCGGGGAAAGCCGGCTGAGTGGGAACGGTTACAACCTTTACCTTGTTAAGGACTAACCCAGGATCATCAGTGGGGACAGGGCTGCCAGGATCACACACCCCGCCCTGTGGCCACTCATTTTCCTAAACACCACCATCCTCGTCTCAGTCTTGGCCACCATCTCAACGCACACGCAAATGGAAAGCCAAACTAGAGGACCCTGGCTAGTCCCGCTCAAGTTAGTCGGTCGACGAGGGCTCCATATACCCCACCGAAAGGAAGCGCGCTCAGTCTTGGTTCAGGAGGTCCAGAACTCGCACCTAGGCGGTGGAACGAGACAACCCACCACATCCCATGTGGCCTCTCATCCCCACCTTTAGCATTTTATTATCCATGTCTCCACAATTTCTCCATCATCACATTGCTGTCACAAGTCAACACCTGTTTCCAGCATGTACCACCATAGTACCACTAGGCAATTCACTAAGCATGGCTAAGCACTTGCATAGCATAATAATTATATCAGGCCAACAATGCAAACCTATGGTAATAGGAGGGGAAAATAGGCATTGGCATCGGAATCTTAATGCATTCTATAGGATACTCTAATCCAAGCAAAAAGACATTTAGAACCGCATGCAATATTATAGTGGAGAAAATATTTGCGGAAAATAGGATAAGACATGCTCAGAGGGGGATTACGCTTGCCTTGTTGAGCGGAGTAGTCAAACTGTTCGTCGGAGTAATGTTGTTCAACTCCGAACTCGTGATCTACCGGAGAGCAAACAACACCGGAAAACAAGAACAACACTTCAACACATGGCAATTGTGCAATGCATACAAGAGAAAATGATGATATGACATTTTGATGCACCGAACTTATTATAAGCTATCTAGCAATTTAAATGGGGCGAGGGAAATAATTATTTCAACAGGAGAAGAGAAACCCCTTATTTAACTTAATGAATTTACTAGCTTCTTAGGATGCATTACTTTTATTGTGAGCAAAGATGCATGAGATGGGTGCATTTGGATAAGTCACATTTTTCCGGACATTTCGGTATATCGAACATATTTTTCTGATGTACCAAACAAAAGTTATCGCATCTCTAAACTCCCTCTTTTAATTAAGTCCCTTTTGCTAAGTTATTATAAACTACCACAATTTTAGTTAACCGGGATTTGAGAAAGGGTGAAACAAGAAATATTGTAGTACGGGACTGAACCGGAATTTCCGATTCCCCTTCTGGACTCGGAATATCCGATTAGAGAAGAATTGAGGTAACTGAGGTACTGGCATTTAACGGAAAATCCGATCCACTTTTTATTCAGATTATCCAATTCCTGGAAAAGAAAAAGGTGGTTCGAGTACTGGAACTAAACGGATTAACCGGTCGACGTAGACTCGGAATATCCGGGGTGCACGCAAACAGGCGACGCAACGGCGAGCTCCGGTGAACTGGAGCTACGGGTCACGAGGGAGCGAGAGGAGGGCACAGGGAGGGTCGCATGCTCACCCTGCGCGTGTGGTGTGCTTGGGAGGGCCGGAGAGGAGCGGGGACGGTCGGAATCGCCCGGCGACGCGGCGGTGACGCAGCGGCCGCGGTCGGGAAGTCGAGCATGGCGACGGCAGCTCCTCTCGCCGCGGCTCGATTCCTCTGGCCGGGAGGTAGAGGACGAAGAGGCAGACGTCGTGGTGTGCACGGGAGGACCTGAGATGGCTCGACGGTGACGGGATCGTCCGCGGCGGCGGCGATGGTCGGCGAAGAACGCGGCGGCACGGTTGATTCGCGGCGCCCCGGCTCAATTCCGTTGGGGGAGAGGAAGAACACGGCGCGGGGAAGCGATTGGTGGTCTTCACGCTTCTTGGGGCTGCTTCAATCAGCTACACCGTGGCGGCGGAGCTCGGCGGACGGTGGAGATGAGGTCGAGGTCGTCCCGCGCGATTTACGGCTTCCCGGACCGATTCCTGCGGCGAGGACGTAGAGGCGGACGCGGCGAGGCTCCCGGCGGTCCTGGCTTGACTCGGGGAGCTCTCAGACGGCGGCGATGCGTGCGTCAACGGCGGCTCGAGTTCGTCGCCATGGGGGGAGAAAAAGGAGAGAGGAACGGGAGAGAAACTATCGGTGGAGGGAGTGAGAGGACCAGGTGAGCTCGACGTGCTCGTGCTCTCCTTGCAGGGGGAGCAGAGGAGGGGGCCCGGGCGTCGCGCGTCGCACGGGAGCGACAGCGCGGCATGGCGTGCGCGTGAGCAGCGGGAGGAGAGAGACGGTGACCGTTTTGCAGGGAACCCCCTGCCCATTTTATTTCCATCACCGATAGGTCCCTGTCTTCCCTTTTCTTTTAATTTGAAAATAGGGCAGTAGCAAAAAGGGATTTAATTGGGGCACTTGCACTGCTCAAAAATATTGATACATATTTGGGTAGCCTCCTTATATTGATAGGAAGCTCCCCTAATTTTCCCAGAATATTTGAAATTCATTTGGTAGTAGAATAAAATAGGAATTGCCCACGGGCAAATTTGAGTTTGTCTCCATGTATTTTATTTTACAAATCAAAATAGTTTGTCGAAAATATCTTTGGAACTTTTGGAACTTCCTTGACAAATATAACAGCTCCAACAATTTTTAGTTGTCACCAAACCCGTCAAACTCTTTCCGGTTAAGTTTCGGTATTTCTAGCCATGTGCTTTTTTTTAAAAAAATGGTGCCAAACCAAGTGTTTTATTTGTTTATCAATTTAATATGGATGCCATGATGCAATGCAACACAAAAGCGAAAATTTTATCCGGGTTTTTAGGTTTTCAAACTTCGGGCTGTTACAACTCTACCCTCCTTACAGGAATCTCGTCTCGAGATTCTTAGAGTAGGAAAGAGGGAAAAGGTTACGAGGTAATCCATGATTCTTCTCGCTTCAGGTGACTTCTTTCTTGGAGAGGTTGACCGAGGGCATCATGAAGATCTTCATTGGCTTCACTTCGTGGTCATCATCCGAGTACACCATAGCAAGGAAAGAAACCTCACCGGAAGGATGGATCTTGGTGAAGTTACAACGAAGGAGTACCTCCTAGTAGAACTTAGGATGAGGCTTAGAGCATCCTTTGCATTGACAGCTAGGAGACACATGCGGGTGACGGAGATTGATTAGGAGTTTCAAGTTGACAAACCACTGTTTCTCAAAGACTCAGAATATGACTTTGCACAAGGCCTTAAGTTTCTGAAAACGGATGTTGAGCAAGATTCCAACAGATGAAGAGGCAGTTTCTACCAAACAGCTTGAGTAGAACCTTCCTCACGGGGAGCATTTCAGATCACTGGAGAAGGATCGGAAAGCTAGATCGATAGAACTTCAGAAACTCCGCAAACGTTAGTATTGGGAACACTTCTTGATTTTCTCGACATCGGACAAACTTCTTGAGGATCACCAACTGTCGTTTCTGTTTGAGATTTAGATCTGGTCAGGTGTAGAGATACTCCAGATTCAACATGGATGGATAGGGAGCCTTTGTCACGGATACCACCGGATTACTTTTGCTAGAACCCCAGGAGCTGGACTAGAAGGTCTAGCTCCAAAGGAGGAACGAGATTGAGGAACTCAAGTATTAGCAACTTGTCAGGAGACAGCTGCCCTACTTGAATATCTTGTAGCGAGACACGATTGAGATCTTGATGGGAAACATCATAGGAGACAAAAGAAGTTCTCAGACTTCTCTTTCTGGAACAATTCCATTAGTGTCTTGGAGGCATAGATGAAATTCTCAAGGAATGGAGGTAACAACATATCATCCCGGGAATATTCTGTATATGCATAATCGAGTTGAGAGGATTTAGAGGAAACTAGACAATTCACCCAGATCCATGGCGACATCTTTCAGCAATTGCACGTGAACCAGAGAAAATCACTTCTAACTCCTAGAAGTTTCCGGTATGGGTTCTGGGAGTTCACCCAACATTCAAAATAATTCTCCTTAGAAGAATGTAGTTGATGGGCTCAACCACCAACTTACCCAGATTCTCCACGACGGTAGACTCATATGTCACAGGAATGGGGCGTAAGTATTGTCAGACTAACATCTTTCTAATCTGAGTTTAACCTACTGACTGTGTTAGTCTGAGTTTGATTAGACGATAGCCCAAATCAAATCGAAAATTTGTAGGATAGCATATCCACAAAGGAGATACCACCTTGCTTCGACACAGGGAGCTAGACATCCATTGAGAAGTGAACTATATCAGATAGAGCTTTTGATCTTTTAACTTTCCAAGTGGTTTAAGCTCACCCGAATAATTCAGGACATCCAGCACGATTTTCTTGGAGAAGGAGTTGTTCAGAGAACCAGCTTACTCATAAGCTCAACATCACGGTCAGGTGACAACCTGGCGATACTTCTGGAAAAACCTCCAAAATATCACGATCCCCATATAGGATATCATGACGTAACGGTGGATCTTGAGTTCGAGAGAGGATCATGCCTTTCAAGGCACAACGAGGTGGTCTTGGGAGCTTCGGCACGAACCTAGCTCTTTGACCGAGGGAGGGCATCGAAGCCAACGGACTTGGTAGCACTGTCTAACTCAACTGATTGATCGGTCAACCAATCATGCTAAGGAGGACGAGGTATGTTCGTGGATTTCAGCGCAGTAAGAACTGCTGAGACTATCCGATAGCCACACCATTGCTCACATCTTATCATTCCGGAGTAACAAGTCACTCGGAGAACGAAGAGTAAGAAATTGTGAAAGCATCACTTCATCAAGAGGATCATGATACCTAGCACGATACTCTGATATAAAAGAGTGTGACACTCTAAGGTGGAGCAGAACAAAAACTAGACAAAGCCCTTACTCCGCAGATTTCATTACTTTGACTAGATCCGAGAAGTGGACAATATACGGGAGTTTGTTTCTCCTAACAAGATGAAGTGGAAAGTCTTGACGGATCAGGAGAGGGACTTGCATCGGAACATACCAACGCACGATACCACTTTACGGTCAACTGACAGACGAAAGGTTGGAAGCGGATCAGAGTGAGAAACTTACTCAGGAGAAATCCTAAGATGACGAAGATGCACCGGGTATTACTCAATTGTGATAACCATGCCTGAAAAGGAGAGATGCAGCGGAATCACGAACCTAGTTGGGAGAAGAGCTAAGAGAAACCTTGTCGTAACCCTGATGGTTCCAAGGCAGAACCTACAGAAAGGCTAAGGAAGAGCTGAAGCTACATAACCAGCTGAGGTGTGGTAGCTTAAAGTTCGACCATTTACCACACAGACCACGGAAAAGACTTGGGTTGAAGATCAGCATCATGCGCCGAGAATCCTAAATGGCATAAGGATCACATGGGTAACAACCCAGACAATCCACATACCAGATTCACAGCACAATCCGGGACCTTCTGTTCAAGTCCTTGGGTTAAAACCCGAAGAAAGGAGCAAAGATTAGACTAGGTACGGATAACAGGGTTCAAACATCTGAGCTGACATCGGACTGTAGCGCGGCGGGAGCAACTGGGCACATAACACTCAAGTAACAGGTGAGAAGTCCAACCCCGAGATTCCTAATCATTTTGAAGTAACAGATGAGAAGGAAAAAACTTTTAAAGTCAAATCGAGATAAGATTGCTCCGAGATTAGAGGGTAACCAGATAAGGAGTAAAAAGGAATCCTAAGATGGTTTTCACAACTCATTTTTATGTTAAAAATATTTTCACAAACACTAGACTCAACATCGACCAGTAGAAGGGTTTCCTACAGGCAGTACTGCTCTAATACCAACTTGTGGCGCCCTGACCTGACTGCTATACAGTGATACTGTGTCCCCGGTTATCCGATACCACCGGACACATTATCAAAGCATAATAGAGAGATCAAGACTGTGGAACAACTGGCACATCACAGACTCTACGACACAAATCATATAGTTCAACTCTTATAATAGAGAAAGATAGCAAATGACAAACAGAGGTCACAGACCCAACATTACAACATGCGGAAGCGAAGTGTGTTGTTCTAAACAACAAGAACCAAACTATGGCCTAAGAGGCCTGCAAATAACCATCACAGCGCCAGCTGTTCCGGGATGTCCCAAGCTGCCACCTGGGAACCCCAGACTACTCGTCGACGTCCACAAAGAACCCACCTTCGAGGTCGGTGAAGTCCTCCTCTGAAACAAAAGAAAAGACGTTGAGTTCGACGAACTCGCAAGATTAAGAGCTAATATATGCTCGATGATTAGCTTTCAAGGTTTTATGGCTCTTTTGCATAAAGCTGATTTTATTTAAGGAAAACATAACTCAAAGGCATCGACTAAACAGAATAGTTTTCAAAAGAGGTAAGAAGTAACTCTTTCTTTCATCACCTTTCTCACCATTTACCACCATCAACCACTGTACCTGTTCATCAAAGGCACCTCCCCGAATCACCCTCGAGGAAGCTCACCTTACAATCGTGAAGTGGTACCTCTAGTACCCAAGTTTTAATCATTCCGTTAACGTTATTCTATGATCAGCGTCCATTCCCAAGTCGTCCGTAACCGTGGACACGGCTTTTCGAAAAGATTAACCCTGCAGGGGTGCACTGTGTTTACCTTCGGTACCGCCCGGCTCATTGCCTACACGTAGCTCTCTTCCGGGGAAAGCCGGCTGAGTGGGAACGGTTACAACCTTTACCTTGTTAAGGACTAACCCAGGATCATCAGTGGGGACAGGGCTGCCAGGATCACACACCCCGCCCTGTGGCCACTCATTTTCCTAAACACCACCATCCTCGTCTCAGTCTTGGCCACCATCTCAACGCACACGCAAATGGAAAGCCAAACTAGAGGACCCTGGCTAGTCCCGCTCAAGTTAGTCGGTCGACGAGGGCTCCATATACCCCACCGAAAGGAAGCGCGCTCAGTCTTGGTTCAGGAGGTCCAGAACTCGCACCTAGGTGGTGAGAATGAGACAACCCACCACATCCCATGTGGCCTCTCATCCCCACCTTTAGCATTTTATTATCCATGTCTCCACAATTTCTCCATCATCACATTGCTGTCACAAGTCAACACCTGTTTCCAGCATGTACCACCATAGTACCACTAGGCAATTCACTAAGCATGGCTAAGCACTTGCATAGCATAATAATTATATCAGGCCAACAATGCAAACCTATGGTAATAGGAGGGGAAAACAGGCATTGGCATCGGAATCTTAATGCATTCTATAGGATACTCTAATCCAAGCAAAAAGACATTTAGAACCGCATGCAATATTATAGTGGAGAAAATATTTGCGGAAAATAGGATAAGACATGCTCAGAGAGGGGATTACGCTTGCCTTGTTGAGCGGAGTAGTCAAACTGTTCATCGGAGTAATGTTGTTCAACTCCGAACTCGTGATCTACCGGAGAGCAAACAACACCGGAAAACAAGAACAACACTTCAACACATGGCAATTGTGCAATGCATACAAGAGAAAATGATGATATGACATTTTGATGCACCGAACTTATTATAAGCTATCTAGCAATTTAAATGGGGCGAGGGAAATAATTATTTCAACAGGAGAAGAGAAACCCCTTATTTAACTTAATGAATTTACTAGCTTCTTAGGATGCATTACTTTTATTGTGAGCAAAGATGCATGAGATGGGTGCAATTGGATAAGTCACATTTTTCCGGACATTTCGGTATATCGAACATATTTTTCTGATGTACCGAACAAAAGTTATCGCATCTCTAAACTCCCTCTTTTAATTAAGTCCCTTTTGCTAAGTTATTATAAACTACCACAATTTTAGTTAACCGGGATTTGAGAAAGGGTGAAACAAGAAATATTGTAGTACGGGACTGAACCGGAATTTCCGATTCCCCTTCTGGACTCGGAATATCCGATTAGAGAAGAATTGAGGTAACTGAGGTACTGGCATTTAACGGAAAATCCGATCCACTTTTTATTCGGATTATCCGATTCCTGGAAAAGAAAAAGGTGGTTCGAGTACTGGAACTAAACGGATTATCCGGTCGACGTAGACTCGGAATATCCGGGGTGCACGCAAACAGGCGACGCGACGGCGAGCTCCGGTGAACTGGAGCTACGGGTCACGAGGGAGCGAGAGGAGGGCACAGGGAGGGTCGCATGCTCACCCTGCGCGTGTGGTGTGCTTGGGAGGGCCGGAGAGGAGCGGGGACGGTCGGAATCGCCCGGCGACGCGGCGGTGACGCAGCGGCCGCGGTCGGGAAGTCGAGCATGGCGACGGCAGCTCCTCGCGCCGCGGCTCGATTCCTCTGGCCGGGAGGTAGAGGACGAAGAGGCAGACGTCGTGGTGTGCACGGGAGGACCTGAGATGGCTCGACGGTGACGGGATCGTCCGCGGCGGCGGTGATGGTCGGCGAAGAACGCGGCGGCACGGTTGATTCGCGGCGCCCCGGCTCAATTCCGTTGGGGGGAGAGGAAGAACACGGCGCGGGGAAGCGATTGGTGGTCTTCACGCTTCTTGGGGCTGCTTCAATCAGCTACACCGTGGCGGTGGAGCTCGGCGGACGGTGGAGATGAGGTCGAGGTCGTCCCGCGCGATTTACGGCTTCCCGGACCGATTCCTGCGCCGAGGACGTAGAGGCGGACGCGGCGAGGCTCCCGGCGGTCCTGGCTTGACTCGGGGAGCTCTCAGACGGCGGCGATGCGTGCGTCAACGGCGGCTCGAGTTCGTCACCGTGGGGGGAGAAAAAGGAGAGAGGAACGGGAGAGAAACTATCGGTGGAGGGAGTGAGAGGAGCAGGTGAGCTCGACGTGCTCGTGCTCTCCTTGCAGGGGGAGCAGAGGAGGGGGCCCGGGCGTCGCGCGTCGCACGGGAGCGACAGCGCGGCATGGCGTGCGCGTGAGCAGCGGGAGGAGAGAGACGGTGACCGTTTTGCAGGGAACCCCCTGCCCATTTTATTTCCATCACCGATAGGTCCCTGTCTTCCCTTTTCTTTTAATTTGAAAATAGGGCAGTAGCAAAAAGGGATTTAATTGGGGCACTTGCACTGCTCCAAAAATATTGATACATATTTGGGTAGCCTCCTTATATTGATAGGAAGCTCCCCTAATTTTCCCAGAATATTTGAAATTCATTTGGTAGTAGAATAAAATAGGAATTGCCCACGGGCAAATTTGAGTTTGTCTCCATGTATTTTATTTTACAAATCAAAATAGTTTGTCGAAAATATCTTTGGAACTTTTGGAACTTCCTTGACAAATATAACAGCTCCAACAATTTTTAGTTGTCACCAAACCCGTCAAACTCTTTCCGGTTAAGTTTCGGTATTTCTAGCCATGTGCTTTTTTTTTTAAATGGTGCCAAACCAAGTGTTTTATTTGTTTAGCAATTTAATATGGATGCCATGATGCAATGCAACACAAAAGCGAAAATTTTATCTGGGTTTTTAGGTTTTCAAACTTCGGGCTGTTACAGCAAGGCACATCGAAGATCCCCTTGCAGTTATTAGGGGTAAGGCCTCATCACTCCCTTGCTCTTGCATCTGATGTGCGCGATGTTCTGTCTTCGCGACTGGCAGTTTCCCCGTTGGGTTCTGTGATAAGCCGCCTGTCCCTCTATCTGTCTTTGCATACTTGTCAGCCGTTGCCAAAAGCTGGTCGAAACTATCAATCTTGTGCTCAGCGCGACTTAATTTGTGCACCAGCGGCTCGAATTTACAGTTCTTCCTCATAGCTTGTATTACAGCTTGTACTGTTAAGTTTTTGGCGGAGCCAAGGATCTCCGCGACTCTCCTGATCCAGTCGCCGCTTGATTCGTCCTTTTTTCTGAATGCATTGTCTAAGATTTTTCATATCTTCTGTTTGGAATCTGCGAATGAACTTGTCCTTCAAGTCTTCCCATGTGTTTATTGATTTTGATGGCAGCCTTAATAGCCAATCCCTAGCTTCTCCCTGTATCACTAAGTGGAAGTATTTTGCACGTATTTCTTGAGTCACATCAGCTCCTGTCATGCTTGCCTCATAGTCTTCTATCCATAAGACAGGGTCCTGGTCGCCGCGATAGGTGGTGACTCGCTGCGACTCACCGAAGTTCAGGGGGAAGCGAGCGAGCCATATTTCCTCTCCCAAACATGCTGGTCCTCTCAATAATGAATAGGAGCTCACTGGCACTGAATCTTCATCTGAATCAGCTTCAATCTGGGATGGCTGAGTAGCTCCGGTCATCCGCGACTCGCCTTCTATCTTCTTTTCTTTTTCCAATGATACCTGCAAACCTGCTAACTGGTTGACCACTTCTTCAACGCTGTACTTTTCTCCTCCCCATGACACCTCGTTTTGCGGCTCATTGGGCGTGACTCCATACATATTTGCTTGTTGTAAAGCAGCAGTTTGTAGTAGGTCGATCGCATGGCGAGCTTCCTTATCAGCTCGCGTGTCTCCAACCGGTGCTATCTTTGATAATATCCCTATTGCGGCGTGCACGTTGCTCTCTGGGTCGCCGCAGAGCTGTGATTTCCTCTCTTCTCTGCCTATCTTGATCTGATGTTTTTGCTGCCAACGACTGAGTCGCCGCTCTTCTTCTTGGAGTTTCTTGCGCACATACGTCATCTTGGTTCGCACTGCCTAGTGCTTTGGCTGGCAGTGGCGGAGTCGTCGGCCTTCTTCTTGGAGTTTCTCGCGCTCAGCCGCGAGTCTTTGTGCCTCTTCACAGAGTTCCGTCCTAATAGCTTCAATCTCTTCAATCTTGAGATCTCCTTCCTGATTTGGCAGGGATCCCCAAACAGGTCTTGATGGGAAGGGGATGGGCAATCTCGCCGTAACTTGTTGTAGCTCCTCCAACACGCGGACCCTAACCGGCCGCAGCTCCTGCACCGATTCGCTTCCTTGAGTCGCGTCCATAGATCTGCGACTGACGGATCCGACGAAAACTTTTACTGATCCGATGGGAACGATGTATCCGAACTCGATGCGATCTGCCTCGGGTCCCCACTCTGAGTCGTCGATGAAGGGGACCCCATTGATGTCTTCAACTTGGCCAATGGCGATGTCCTTGAAGCCTGATTTCGATCCTGCGCGGAACGTGACGCTTTTGACCGCAGGCCCCACGGTGGGCGCCAACTGTCGTGGGTTTGTCACGTCAGGTGTCATAGATGACTTCGTAGGTGTGGGATTACGCGAGTCAAGCATCTCCGAGCTTGGGATCGCAGGAACAAAGATAAACACAGATTTACCCAGGTTCGGCCCCCTCAATGTGAGGTAAAAGACCTACTTCCTGCCTACCCTAGATTGGTATTGATATGATAATCGAGGTGTTACAATGGAGGCGGTCCGATCTGGTACTCACCGTATAAGCTAGGGTTTGGGGCTTGATAGTTTAACCCGCTCTAAGTCCTGCGAGTCCTCTTTATATACACAGAGGCTCGCTAGGTTACAAAAGGAATCTTCCCCATAAGGAATACATCCACAGAGGCCTACTCGGAGACTACTTGGTCTTCACGTCCTCCGGGAGTTGTCTTCTAGATCTTTCTCCTTATGGCGGTTCAATATTGGGCTTGTTCCCAAGTGGGCCTTCATCCGTGCGAGTAAGTTAAGTCGCACTGGGCCACGGGTTAATCCAGAAAGTATTCCCCCGACAACTCCCACTTCACGTTCCGCCAGCTTTTTGTATGTGAAGACCTCTTGCTCCAGCTTCTCCATCCTGGCTTCCAGGCTCCCTTCTCCTTTGGGTCCTCGCACGTCTTCCGTCCGCAGCTTTCCATCAACCATCTGCGACTCCTTGGGATGCATCTTCAGCTCATCCATGTATGGGGTGACGACGTTCACAAAGAAACTGTCCTTTGGAGGCTTCGATGAAGACATGGCAGCTCTAGATCTGAAAACAATATCTGGACAGAAACAGCTCGAAACGAAACACGATGAAAAGGCGAGATACGAACCTCGGGGGTTCGGGTGAGTATATAGCAAAAAGTTTTACAACATAAGGAAGGTACAGGAGGAAACCTGATCGGAGACGAGCTCCGGGGTGCTCAAACCACCAGGCGGCGCGGCTGGGGGGCCCACCGCGCCGACCTATGGTTTGGGCACCACGGGTGCCGTCTCCCATCCGGTTCGGTCTCTTATTTTTCCATATTTAATAAAAACGACGAAAATATCTTCTAGAAAGTTATTCGCGAAACTTTTCTTACCGAAACTGTTACCTATTCGAATCGAATTCTGCAGTCCCAGAAAAATGTTCTTCAATGAAAGTTTCCGGAGTCACCACTTTAATTGTATCAACCTCTTCATTAATAGAATCTCCAGAAATATAATGCTTGAGTCTTTGACCATTTACCACTTGTGTAGAGTTATCTTTCAATGAAGCAATTTTTATTGCACCTGAACGATACACCTCCACAATAACAAATGGTCCTTCCCATTTTGAGAGTAACTTTCCTGCAAAAAATCTGAGACGAGACCTATACAATAGAACTTTCTCACCAACATTAAATTCTCTTTTAAGAATTCTCCTATCATGCCATCTCTTAACTTTTTCTTTAAAGAGTCTAGCATTTTCATAAGCCTCACTTCTCCATTCATCTAAAGAACTTAAATGCAACAACCTTTTCTCACCGGCAAGTTTAAAATCTCTATTAAGTTCTCTCACTGCCCAATAAGCTTTGTGTTCTAATTCTAAAGGCAAGTGACAAGCTTTACCATAAACCATTTTATAAGGAGACATGCCCATGGGGTTCTTATAAGCAGTTCTATAAGCCCATAAAGCATCATTTAACTTACTAGCCCAATTTTTTCTAGATTTATTAACAGTCTTTTGCAAGATAGATTTAATCTCCCTATTTGACAATTCTACTTGTCCACTAGTTTGAGGATGATAGGCTGAAGCAATTCTATGATTAACACCATATTTAGCAAGAGTCTTTCTAAAACCACCATGGATAAAATGAGAACCTCCATCAGTCATAAGATATCTAGGTACACCAAACCTAGGAAAAATGACATCTTGAAGCATTTTTAAAGAGGTCTCACCATCAGCACTTTTAGTAGGTATAGCTTCTACCCATTTAGTGACATAATCAACAGCAACAAGTATATGAGTATTACCTTGTGAAGAAGGAAAAGGACCCATGAAGTCGAATCCCCAACAATCAAATGGTTCAATAACAAGAGAATAACTCATAGGCATTTCATTGCGTCTAGAGATATTACCAACCCTTTGACATTCATCACAAGATAAAATAAACTTTCTTGCATCCTTAAAGAGGGTAGGCCAATAAAAACCTGATTGTAGAACTTTCTGCGCAGTTCTATCTCCAGCGTGATGCCCTCCATAAGCACTTCCATGGCATTTCCTCAGTATTTCCTGTTGTTCATATTCAGGAACACATCTTCGCATAATACCATCGACTCCTTCTTTATATAAGTGTGGGTCATCCCAAAAGTAATGCCGCAAGTCATAAAAGAATTTCCTTCTTTGCTGAGCTGAAAAGGTTGGAGGCAAGTACTTGGAAACAATAAAGTTAGCATAATCAGCATACCAAGGACTATCTCGCGAACTTACACTTATTGCAGCCAATTGTTCATTTGGAAAGCTATCATTAACAGGAATAGGATCATAAGGAATGCTTTCCAATCTAGACAAATTATCAGCAACAGGATTTTCAGCACCTTTTCTATCTATGATATGCAAATCAAATTCTTGCAAAAGAAGTACCCATCTAATAAGCCTTGGCTTAGCATCTTTCTTTTCCATAAGGTATCTAATTGCAGCATGATCAGTATGAATAGTGACTTTCGAATCAACTATGTAGGGTCGAAATTTGTCACAAGCAAAAACTACAGCTAGAAATTCTTTTTCAGTAGTGGCATAATGAATAACATTTAACTTTTTATCTACTCGCTGCCCAAGAACAGCGCCTACAGCATAATCACTAGCATCACACATAATTTCAAAAGGTAAATTCCAATCAGGTGGTTCAACTACAGGAGCGGTGATTAAAGCCTTTTTCAAAGTTTCAAAAGCTTCCTTACAATCATCATCAAAAACAAATGGTACATCTTTTTGAAGAAGATTAGTAAGAGGCTTGGAAATTTTAGAGAAATCTTTAATAAACCTCCTATAAAAACCAGCATGACCAAGAATACTACGAATACCTTTAACATCTTTGGGACAAGGCATCTTTTCAATTGCCTCCACTTTAGCTCGATCAACTTCAATACCTCTTTCAGAAATTTTATGTCCAAGAACAATTCCTTCATTAACCATAAAGTGGCATTTCTCCCAATTAAGAACAAGGCTAGTTTCTTCACATCTCTGCAAAACTTTGTCAAGGTTGTGCAAACAATTATCAAAGGAAGTTCCATAGACGGAGAAATCGTCCATGAAGACTTCCACAATTTCCTCACAAAAGCCATGAAAAATAGCAGACATGCATCTTTGAAAAGTAGCAGGAGCATTACATAAACCAAAAGGCATACGTCTATAAGCATAAGTTCCATAAGGACAAGTAAAAGTAGTTTTCTCTTGATCTTGCGCTCTCACAGCAATTTGAGAAAACCCAGAATACCCATCAAGGAAACAAAAGTGAGTTTTCTTGGACAACCTCTCAAGCATTTGATCAATAAAAGGCAAAGGATAATGATCTTTCTTAGTTACTTTGTTAACCTTTCTAAAATCAATGCACATCTATAACCAACTACTACTCTTTGAGGAATTAGTTCATCATTTTCATTAGGAACAACGGTAATTCCTCCTTTCTTAGGAACACAATGCACAGGACTTACCCATCTACTATCAGCAATAGGATAAATAATACCAGCTTCAAGAAGTTTTAATACCTCATTTCTTACCACTTCTTTCATCTTGGGTATTAAACGACGCTGATGCTCAACAACAGGCTTTGCATCAGGTTCCATGTTGATGGCGTGCTGACATATAGTAGGAGAAATTCCCTTCAGGTCATCAAGAGTATATCCCATAGCTCCGCGGTGTTTCTCAACACTCCCAATAACCTTTCCTCCTCTGTACCTGAAAGTTTAGAGCTGATAATAACAGGATATATTTTCTTATCATCAATATAAGCATATTTAAGATTATCAGGCAGAGGTTTCAAATCAAAAACAGGATCCTCCTTGGGTGGCATTGTGGTACCCAAATCTTCCACAGGTAAATTGTGTTTGAGCATAGGTTGACGAAGGAATACTTCATCAAGCTCATTCCTTTCTTCCCTGAAGTTCTCACTTTCATGATTCTCCATATGTTGCTGCAAAGCATTGTTAGGAGCAAGAACAATAGATGCAAGTTGAGCAATTTCAAAATCCTCACTAGGCAATTCAGTTTCATAAGGTGCTTTAGCAAATTTAGAGAAATTGAATTCATAAGATTCACCAGCAAATTTAGTAAAGATTTTCTCTTTCTTACAATCTATAACAGCACCACAAGTATTCAGAAAAGGTCTACCAAAAATAATAGGACAACTATCATTGGCAGCCGACCCAAGTACAAGAAAATCAGCAGGGTATTTAGTCTTACCACAAAGGACTTCGACATCTCTAATGATACCAATTGGAGAGATAGTTTCCCTATTAGCAAGCTGAATAACCACATCAATCTCTTCAAGTTTACAAGGAGCAATTTCGTGCATAATTTCCCTGTAAAGCTCATAAGGAATAGCACTAGAACTTGCACCAATATCACATAAACCATAATAGCAATGATCACCTATCCTAACAGAAAGCACAGGAACACTAGACTTCCTAGAACTTTTAGGATGTGAGACAATATTAGAAGCATCCTCACAAAAGATAATGTGTCTATCTTCTAAATTTTCAGTGACAAGATCTTTAACCAATGCTACAACAGGTTCAACAGTTATTTGCTCATCAGGTTTGGTAGTTTTCTTATTACTTTTACTAACAACACCAGTTATGATAGTATGTTCCTTAATCTTATTAGGAAAAGGAACTTTTTCAATATAAGGTTCTGGAATAATGCGATCACAACATTAACCTCAACACCTTTAGATATATGAGAAACAGATTCATCTTTATATGGTTCATGATAATTTTTAAAACCCTCCTTCGGCAAACCGAAATAGGAAGCAAAGGCTTTATAAAAGTTTGCAACAATTTGAGAGTCAAGACCATAAGTAGTGCTAATTTTGCGATAATCATCAGTATCCATAAAATTTTTAACACACTCAAAGTCATAGTTTATACCTGACTCCCTACCTTTGTCATTCTCCCATCCTTCAGTGTTCTCCTGAATCCGATCAAGAAGGTCCCACTTAAACTCTTCTTTATTACGAGTGAACGATCCAGCACAAGTGGTATCCAATAGAGTTTTATCTTGAAAGGAGAGTCTTGCATAAAAGTTATCAATAACAAATTACCAGGAAGCTCATGAATGGGACATTTGAGCATTAATGCCTTCAATCTCCCCCACGCTTGAGCGATACTCTCTCCATCATAGGGCCAGAAGTTATATATGAGGTTCCGATCCTTATGAATCTCACTTGGAGGATAGAATTTGGAGTAAAAGAGAGGTACAATTTCCTCCCATCCAAGAGAATACCCATTCTTCAGCAGTTTATACCAATGTGCAGCTTTACCAGACAGTGATAGAGAGAATAATTTCTTCTTAACTTCTCCCATCGAGATACCTGCACACTTAAATAACTCGCACAATTCATGCAGAAATAACAAATGATCTCCAGGATGGACAGTTCCATCTCCTGCATAGCGGTTATTTGTGACACGTTCAACAATTTTCATAGGAATTTTGAACGGTATTACCTGCTCATCTGGCGCCTCCTCTACTACCTTAGCAGTGGTAGTTGTTTTCCCAAATAGGAATTCAAGAGAAGACCCCTCCATAATGAGATATAGCAGCAGGCAAAAATAAAAACAGCACGTACAATAAATGTTTCCCTTACCAATTCCACTTACCAATAGCGCTACACTCCCCGGCAACGGCGCCAGAAAATAGTCTTGATGACCCACAAGTATAGGGGGTGTATCGTAGTACTTTCGATAAATAAGAGTGTCGAACCCAACGAGGAGCAGAAGGTGTTGACAAGCGGTTTTGATGAAGGATTCACTGTAAATGCTCACAGACAAGTTTTTAGGAGTTTTTGATATGACAGATAAATAAAGTACAAGTAAATAAAATGCAGTAATAATAGTTGCAGCGAGTGGCCCAATCCTTTCTACAGCAAAGGACAAGCCGGTTGTTGTACTTATAATGACCAAACGTTCTTGAGGACACACGGGATATTGTCAAGTGCTTTCGCTTCATATAGTTGATTAATCTTCATTGTTTTGATAAGTGTTGTGTGGGTGAACCTATGCTAATGCACCGCCCTTCCTAGGACTAATACATACTTGTGATTATACCCCTTGCAAGCATCCGCAAATACAAGAAAGTAATTAAGATAAACTAACCACAGCCTTAAACTTTGAGATCCTGCTATCCCTCATGCATCGATATACCAACGGGTGTTCAGGTTTCTGTCACTCCGGCAACCCCACAATTGGCAAACGAATACACAATGCATTCCCCTAGGCCCATAAAGGTGAAGTATCATGTAGTCGACGTTCACATGACACCACTAGAAGAATAACACCACAACTTAAGCATCAAACCATTAAATATTACTCAACATAGTTCACTACTAACATCAAGACTTCTCCCATGTCCTCAAGAACTAAACGAACTACTCACAAGACATCATACGGAACATGATCAGAGGTGATGATGATGAATAACAATCTGAACATAAACCTTAGTCCAATGGTTTCACCCAATAGCATCAATAACAAGAGTAATCAACACCGGGAGAGTTTCCCCTATGAAATAGACAAGATTCAGCCCTAGATGTTACAGCGGAGACGGGGTGCAGCGGCGGTGATGATGGTGTTGGCGGTGGATGATGATGATGATCCCGATGAAGTCCAGCTCGATGACGGTGATGATGGCGACGATTTCCCCCTCCGGGAGGGAATTTCCCCCGGCAGATTTCTTCCTGCAGGGGAGCTTTTCGCTCTCTGGTGTTTTCCGCCTCGTGGAGGCGGCGGAATATTTCGATGGCCGTCTCTTGTGTTAGGGTTCGAGGGGGTCAAGTACGCGAAGGGGGAACGGCTGAGGTGGGCCAGGGCCCCCAAACCACCTGGCGGCGCGGCTGGTGGGCCCACCGCGCCAGCTGGTGAGGAGGGCCCACCTTGGCCCTTCTCAGCCTCCCCTTTTGGCCTCCTCCTCATCTGGTAAAATAGGACTTCCATATGTCTCCTTCGATTTATTGATCTTCAGAAATAGTGCATCTCGACGGTGCTTTTTCCAGCAGAATCCTGACTCCGGTGTCCAATTCTCCATTATTCATCAAACATGCAAAATAGGTAAAATAACATAAGTAACACTTCTAAATATGAAATATATCGATGAATAGCAGTAAATTATGATATAAAATAGTGATGCAAAATGGACGTATCAAGCGCCCCGCCGCGCCGTGTCCGAGGACGGAGACCACGACCACGGGGAGGGAAGGCGACGCCCCGGTGCTCGTCCAGCGAGCTCGCCGCCGGCGGACGAAAATGGTGCCGTGGCTACGGGCCACCAAACGCCGAACTTCTTTGACTGGGAGGGAGAGGAGATCGAGGGGAACCTCGGTGCAGGTTTAATCGAAGAACAGCTTGGCCTAGAGCTCGCCACGCTCGACGAATCGTCGGCGGCGACCACGGCCGAATCGGAGCAGGGCTCCGCCGTTCCTTGATTAAAAGAGCAACCGGGTTCCAGGGGGGAGAGGGATGTGTGGGTGTGCCTGGAGGCTGCCAGGGAGCTTCTTTTATAGGGTCTTGAGGGGGAGGCCGCAATGGCGGGCACGGTGAGGCGACCGGGGAGGTATCTGGCGCTGCAGCGGGTTAAAGAGCGTCGCGGTCACCGCGTGCGGCTACTGTGGAGCGAGATGGACGTGCTGGGACGGCTCTGCGGCTGACGAGAGGGTCCCGTGGCGGCGGTGTAGCGTCGGCGCGTCATCTTGCGCTTGACGGCGCTGTGTCGTCGGTGCGTCGTCTAGCTCGGCGGCGCTATAGAGAGGGGTGAGCTGGCGAGGAGGGGCGGCTGGGGAAGGTCGAGGGAGAGGGGGGGGCTCGGCCGCGGCGTTGCTCCACGGGACAGCGAGGCAGGAGGACAGAAGTTAGGGGACATGGGGAACGCCGGTGTGCGTGTCTGGGCGACCAGAGTGCGCCACGGGTGGCATCACCACGTTCCCGACGACTGGATGCTCCAAACGGAAGATGGTTTTCACCTCTGTGCTCACAAGGACCCGACAAACAGACCACAACAAAAATCAATCAAGGAGGAGAGACTTTGCAGAACAAAATTCTTAGAAAAGTAAAAACACCAAAGGTGTTCGATGAAATGATTTTGGTCTTACACAACTCAAATAAATTCCCAAAAATTAGGCATGGGTTATTTTGGTCAGGGAAGAGTGCCTATGGAGTTTGAGATCATTTGGGTGATGGGAAATTGGGTTTCAAGAAGATGGCCAAAAATGACCATAATGGCATGATCAAGGGAAAGTTTGGTTCCATGCTTATCCTTGGGGTGGTCTCCTGGTTTGGTGTGTCTAAGGACCATGTTGTCAAGATCACCAAGTATCAAGGTCATTGGAGTTTTCTTGGTGTAGGTTTGCTTGAAGAACTCAAAATGGTATCCTTTTGGGCTTACAAAGGAAGTGGTCTAAAGGTTTCTCAAATGGGTTTGCCTCCAAAAGGTGAAGGGTTGGAAATGCCAAAATATGCATTCCCTGAATTTATCAGAATTATTGGAGGTGCCTGGCTTGACTGAAACATTTAAGGACTAGAAATGGCAGTTTTGAAATTATTGGCTAACTTGGAAATATTGCATTGGAGTATGCAATATTTTTGCATGGGTTGTCTTTATATGGACATGGGGTCCTTTGGTATTTTTGGTGGAACTTTTTAGGGCTATGGAAATGGGCTTTCCTTTTATAGGTGGAGAAATTTGTTTAAGTTGTCCGATAATTAGGGCTAGGATTTCCGAGAGAAAACCTAAGCACCAAAAATTATCAGGGGTGATGGAATGGTTCATGGATTTCTGGGAAATTCTTGAGAAAGCAAATTTCCATGTCAAATCATCCTCAAAATATTTGGGGTAAGAGGAAAAGTTTTTCGGGTGTCGGAAAACACCACTAAAATTAGGTACGGATTTTCGGGGTGTTACACCCCGCATCTTTGTCAACCGCTCGTTCTGCTCAAATACGTCGCGGAAGCTCAGCTGTACGACAGCAGCAGACAGTTGCATGTTGTTTGCCACCTATCTATCGAACTTGGCTTCACGGTAAGTCGCTCCATTTGCTATCGCGTCAAACCCCTTCACCAGCCACGCTCTAGCCTGTATCACAGCAACACTTCATTGTAAACAGAACAATTTGCATGAAAAAGGCATGAGGGCCAACATATCACAATGGTCTCACCCTTGCGCCAAAATATTTATTTTTTTTGGCATTTGTTTTCCACACATAATTATAAATGCTTGTTGACCTTAGAATTGGAGAGTAGTGTCTTCTCATGAAGAGAGAGTGGAAATCATAATACTAAATTAAGACTGAGAGTCTTGGGGCAAGTGTTAGAATGAGAGGGAAAACATGCAAATGTTTCCATATCATTACTTTGTCCATGAATACATGTAAGTTATACATGGTTCGAATTAAGTATTAAAGAAAACTCATGTGAGGATTTCGACGATTAAAATAATGTAAATGTACATGAACAGGAACATGATATATGCAAAACAATTGCAAACAGAATAATGAACATCCATAAGTTAATGCATTTGTCATTGAGGGAGTTCATGAAAATTCTTGAAACTCGAAATATCCAATCTTCAGTGTAGTTTGGACGTGATGTGAGATCATTTGCATGAATATTTCATAAAGAAAGGACATATATGAATATCTAATATTCGTAGAGCTAGTGTTGATTCAAATTGTTTTATAAAGGACGAATAACTGATAGTGAGAAGTTGCAATACTTTTCATGTCAATTGCTTGATGCTGTTTATTAAACAAAAGAAGCAAGATTATTGCTTCATATAATTGATTTGGATTATGGATATAATCTAGATAATTTTATTATGAAGGTTTGAAGTCAATCAATCTAGATTATTGCTAAACAGTACAACTTGCATGGAAAAGACATCAGGGCCAACATATCAAAATGGTCTCACCCTTGCGCAAATGTTGTCATAGTTCACTTGAGGGAGGGCAGGAACATGTCGTTCCTCGGGCAAATTGGAAACTTCCACCACTGGCTCGGGAATCGGCAAATTCACATGGTGAATTATCTTCCGCACCTGAGCGCAACCCCCTATATGCAGTGCTCCGCTTGGAGTGAGGCCCTGCGAACAATATACCTACATGTAATTCTACAAGGCTGTTGGATGTTAACAGTCTAAACTACAACCACAGACTAGATGAAACAGAACAGATGCAACATAAATAACAAGCAGTGCAACATTTTCTGATGTTTGGTATTTCACAAACATCCATTGTTAAGTAACATCAACAATTTTACTCACCCTGAACATCCCAAATATCTTCTCGAACGACGTCACAAGCGTGTCCCGCGCGATCAATGTCTTCAACGCAGGCACGTTGTAGAACTGGATGCGTGGCTCGAGCAGGGTTAATACCATACATCCCAGTGTTTACATTGTCAAAGTACATGCACTGCACAACAAAGCACAATTCATTTTTTCAGGCGCTACAATATATGAAGCAAATCAATGCAGCACAATCTTTGAGAATTGTAACTTTTGTTTATGAGACATCATCAGATTCTATACATACCTGCATGTACATGTGGCACCCGTAGATGGTAAACCCGCGGACGCTACCACGCATCGCCTCCTGCACTCTATATGCAGCGTCCAATGTCTCCTCCACCCCATATTTCCCCCAGTTCACTTCTCCCAAGTTATCAGCATACTGAGCAAGGAGGTAGGCATCTCGTGGAACACAACCCCTCTTTTCCCTTGGACTGAAGTACATAGACACGACGAGCATCGCGTAGGCAAGCTTCAGCTCCCTCGCTTGTATGCCTGTAACTATTTGGTTATGTGCTCTCTTCAGCAGATCAAGCAGTATGTAAGTGGTGAGCTCTGCACACCCCGGCAAACCTACTGCAGCTCTAGCATCCATGATCTCATGAGGTGTGGGTGCTCCACGCAACCTATACAGTGTGATAGATCCCCCCAGCCTACATCCTACCACCCTGCAGAACGATGCTTCATTTAGCATTGCGAATCGGTTGTTCCCTAACACTAGCCTTCTTTTTCTAGTATCTACACACTCGTATAGAAACTGCGTGAAATCATGGCTAAAGTGGGAGAAACGGTCGATCGTGAGCAGACCAGAGAGGCCTATACTCCTAACCAAGTTCAGTGCGTGATCTGACCACTTATCTATTGCGTCACAGAGATCTTTTGGAGCAAAAGAACTATTGACATTGCTTCTCCCACTCCTAAGGATTCTACCCGCAGACAGAGGGACAACAAACTCCTCTTCGACCACGAGGTCATCCTCATCATCGCCAACTCTGCCTCCCCCCACACCAAGAAAGTCCCTCGTTCGTTTCTGAATAAGAAGAACAGAGGAAGAAATCAGCAACAGATCCAAAAAAACAGCGAAGATGGAAACCACATTCAAGTATCAAACAAATCGAGCGGCGGAAGTTCTTCACTCACCATTGGATCTTCCTCGATGAACCAGGCTTCCTTCCCAGCTACGGAACCTGATGGAGTTATCCGTTTTGTGGCTTCTGCTATGTGTTTATTGTTCGCAACCCACCCGGAGCTCTCTTCTACTACTCTCACTCTCTCCTTCTCTCTACAGCTAGCAGCCCTCTTAACTATGTCATCACACCCTGCTCTGCCGGAACGTCAAATCAGAGCTCCTCTTTCAAGCAAGCAAAGAAAAACAATGAGCTAGCTACGCGCGCTCCAGAGATAGCTACGAACTGCAGGGAGCAACAAATGGCCATAAGTACGCTTTGCCGCAGACGCGTGGTAGTAGGCACGTACGTTTTAATAGTTTTATTCACATTTTTTGAACTCAGCGGTGTTGAAAAAATCCTACCCAGGACTCCTATTCAATGCGTTGATGCCTTGACAAGCGTTGACGATGTCAAAAGGCAAGGGGTCCACTTGCTCTCGGAGGCCCAAGCACACCCATATCCAGGGCAAACAACCACGGGACGGACGGCTCCTTTCCCTTTGGTCATACGGGCTTACTGTACATCATGGGCCATGAGGGTCCCACGATGTACTACAGTGTACGGGAAGAATTTTCTCCGCATACAACACGATGAAATATCAGATCAGAACAAAACACAACAAAACAAAACGGCAATTCCACTAATCGCAAATTATTATAAATATATGTTACGATGACAGTCTGATATCTCGAATTCCCCGTTACATCAAACTGACATGCCTAACAGTTATACAAGTTTGTTAAGCTCTCAAATTATTATAGCCACTAAGGAAACTAAAACCTAGGATAGCTTTGCCCTCTTCGCACCACACTTGACGCTATCAGCTTCATCGTTTGAATCGCGGAACAATTTCACGGGAACAAGGATTGAATCGTCTGAATCACCACTTGATTCTTCATCGTGTGCCACATCTAGGCACGATCGGATCAAAAGCGCAATTTGCCTAGACGCATCAAGTTTCTTACCGTTGCACCTTGCAAGAACCTAAGAAAGAGATTTTAGCTGGAGAGTTACATTCTACCATTGCCGAGTTTGCATATCAGAAGCAAAAAGAACAAAACGCACACAATGAAAAAAAACACTCCCCACCTTCTTCGTGGCTTTCATTCCGCCCTCCTTCTGTTGCTTGTTGTCCTGAGAGTCAGCAGAGTCCTTCAGGTTTGTAAAACAGTTCATTAAGATACAAACAAGCATCACAACAAGCTTGCGGTTGGTTTTGTGTAGCTTACCGTCAGCTCTTCTAGATCACCATCATCCTCCGAGCTCACAATCATACCAAGCATTGTGAAACACTCGTCCACCTTCAGGAAGCAGCAAGAATTAGAAAACGAAAATTGGTAACACCGTTTCCAGATCTAGATGAACGTTTACACGAGCCTCACTAACCTTTTTGCTCTCGTCGTTGATGCGTGTAAACCACATGTCGTTGGGAGACCCCAAGAGTAAGGTTTGATGAGTGTAGCGGCAAGTCTTCCCTCAGTAAGAAACCAAGGTTATCGAACCAGTAGGAGATGAAGACACTTCTGAAGGTGTCAACGGCGCTAGAAAACTTGCTGCGTCGATGGGGTGGTTCCGGCGGTTGACTTGGAACCTGCACACAAGACAATCAAACTACTTTGCCCCAACGAAACGGTGAGGGTGTCAATCCCACCGGCTTGCTGAAAACAAAGGATTAGACGTATAGTGTGGAAAATGATGTTTAATTGCAGAGAATGAAAGAGAACAATGATTGCAGTAGATTGTATTTCAGATGTAAAAGAATGGACCAGGGTCCACAGTTCACTAGTGGTGTCTCTGCATAATAAATAACTAACATGCTGGGTAAACAAATTACAGCTGGGCAATTGACAATATTGATAAGTGCATAACATGCATGTGCAAGTTGTGGTGTCTACTATGAGATTCATTTGGGCATTACGACAAAGTACACAGACCGCTATCCAGCATGCATCTGTGCCTGAATAGTCCACCTTCAGGTTAACATCCGTACCCCTTCCGGTATTAAGTTGCAAGCAACAGACAATTGCATTAAGTAAAGTGCATAATGTAAACAACACATTCATCCTTAGACAAAGCATCATTAGGTTACCCCTAGTAGCAATAGCACATCCACAACCTTAGGGGTTGCTGTCACTCCCCCAGATTAAATGGAGACTGAACCCACTACCTAGCATAAATACTCCCTCTTGGAGTCACAAGTATCTACTTGGCCAGAGTATCAACAAGTAACGGAGAGCATGCAAGATCATAAAAGACATAGACATAATAATTCAGTATTCAACTTGACATAGTATCAATATTCATCGGATCCCAGCAAACACAACATGTAGCAGTATAATAAGATGATCTTGATCATGATAGGCAGCTCACAAAAGATCTAAACATGATGGCACAAGAGGAGAAGACAACCATCTAGCTACTGCTCTGGACCCATAGTCCAAAGATGAACTACTCACACATCACTCCGGAGGCAGGCATGGCGATGTAGAGCCCTCCGGTGATGATTCCCCTCTCCGGCAGGGTGCCGGGAAGAGCTTCAGAACCCTACCGAGTTAGGGTTGACGGCGGCTGCGGCTCTGGAACTTTTCGTGGAATATGACTCAGTTATTTAGGGTTTTCCCGAATAGATGAATATATAGGCGAAGGGGCAACGTCGGTGGAGGCCCGTGGCGTCCTCACCACGTGGCGGCGCGGCAGGAGGTGGGACAGCGCCACCACCTGGTGAGGGCGGCCCACGGCCCCCCTTCGTCTCTCCTTTGGACTTCGTGTACATGACAGAAAAATAGGGACTTTGGCTTTTGTTTCGTCCAATTCCGAGAATATTTCCAGAACAACTTTTCTGAAACCAAAAACAGCAGAAAACAGGAACTGGCACTGTGGCATATTGTTAATAGGTTTGTCCCAGAAAATGCATAAAAATGATATAAAGTGTATGTAAAACATGTAGCAATTGGCATAATATAAGCATGGAACATAAGAAATTATAGATACGTTGGAGACGTATCAGTCGTCGGTATGCTCAAAGATCTTCTTCGGCGTTTCAAGCATGTCTGCATCAGGTAAAACATTGAGGTTCTCCATTTCTCCTATATTGGCTTGGTTGTATCCTGAGCTTTGTACACTAACACCACAACAACCTCTGCTTTATACACACCTCCCTCAGCCAGGGGAAGCCTTCATTTATTGCCAACTATAATTCAAATTTGAAATTTGAAAACGAACATTAAACGTGACAGTACAGGGTTCAAGCTTTACAACCATGCTCTACGAATATAACAGTTACAACAGATATAAGCTACAATAGTACACGACACGAGACCTTTGAGCAATCAAATCAAAAAAATGTATGAACTACAAGGAATGAGCAATGTTAACCCCTGGCGTCAAACTGAACATTTGTTTTGTATAGCTGGGCTTCCTGTGGCCAGTCAAACCGCAATTGCTTCATTGGGGATCTTTTCTTGGTTTCACAGGACGGTCTCCACGGTGTGGACAAGTACTGCTCTTGTGTCCCTCACATCGGCAAATACTGCAAAACCTCGTTCTTTTCCCTATCTGTTCGTAAGGCGGTTTGTCTCTCACTGTCGTTGGAAGTCCACGCTTAAGCCTACGCTCAGGCGCAATAATCCTGGAAGTTGATGTCACTACCAAAAATTCGGCCATCCGGGACGATTGCATAACGTGGTGATTGTGGTCCAAAACGTCGTGATGTGAGATCCTTGACATTTCCCACGACATTTCAAAAAAGGCAGGGACCACGTGTCATAAACAATTCTACGACGGTTGCGTGAAACGCGAAACGTCGAGAGCCATCCACGACGTTTGTTAATTCGTCCGCGTGTAGTTGGACTTGTCGGCCCAGGCCTAACAAGCGACGACGTTTAATCTTTTCGTCGTACTGATTTTCCACGTGGCAGACCGGGTTCACACAGTCTCTGCTGATGTCACTCTTATTACCGCGTAAGTCATCGTAAGCCTCGACGTGTTTTTTACGTCGTGTACATGTACTGTTACTTTTCACTGTTATGACATCACTATCCGTTTTTGACGTCAGCATTTTTATTTTCGACGTATTTTTTTCGCCGTAAGACCGCGCAATCGTACGCTAACATGTGGACCAATTAGAAGACCACACGTGGGTTTCTATCCGCGACGGTTTTGTTTTTTGCATTGCGACGTTTTTTTTCGTCGTAAGGCTGAGCAATCACACTTTAACACATGGACTAACCATAAGCCTCCACGTGGGGCTAGTTACGACGGTTCAAAATCGTCGCAGCATAATGACATCATCTGTACCACGACGATTGTTTTTCCGTCGTCGATGAATACAACGAGATAGCGACACGTGCACTCGTTGAGTAGTGCCACGTCGCGTTTATCCGTGACGAATTGAGTTCGTCGATGTCAAGGTGGTGACGTCATGTATACACCCGGATTCGACGTTGATACGTGGACCATCCAAATTGCGACACGTGGCATTGTCCTGGGACGTTATAATTCATCGCGAAAATTGGTTATGGCGCCGCAAGACCGCTACGTTTATTTTTCGTGGCTATATTTCCCATACATATAGCGACACGTGGTCCAGTTAAATTGGTTTTGCCACACTATATCTGTGACGTAATTAGCATGTCAACGTTATGCTGCTACTTAATTAGTGCCAATACGTTTTCACAGCAGCGGCACCTTATAACAGGCCCTTTGATACAACACCAAATCAAATTGTCTAGAAAATATGCATAAATTAAGTATTCAGCAACACCACCACAGGACACAGCCTTACAGTTTCATTTATCACAATATTGTGCAACCAACTGCTCAAGTAGGGCAGCTCCCTATTCTTGGGACTCCTTTAGCTGTAGTTGTTGCTGACGCATTTCTTGCATATCAACTAAAAACTTGAGTCTCACTTGCTCAGATTCTGCTTTGGCCAACTTCAGTTCAGCAATTGTGTTGCGCAGGTTGTCATTCCCTTGTTTCTGAGAATCAAGTTCTGCTTCAAGTTGATACTTTGAAAGACTTGGTTCCACACAGGTTTTCTTCAGCATGACACCTCCAGTATCAGTTGAAGGGCATAGAGACATCCTTTTCTTGCTTGCCTGTCAACAATGCCAAGAACATAGATGAAAAATAGCAGATGACAAGCATGTACAGAAAATAGATGAAACATAGCAGATGACAATTTATTAAGCATGAGTGTAATGAATAGCAGATGACAAGCATATACGAAATAGCAGATGCGAAGCGTGTGTAATTGATATACTCCTTTTGTCTTTGAATACAAGGCAACTATCGAGGCAACCGTATGTTCACGTTCCATGTGTATGTTCACTCGTTTGATTCTATATATTGCGACAAACAATAATCAAGGTAAAACATAATGATGTTCTCCCTGTTCTATGCTTGATCAGTATTACTCCAGCCCAACTAACAATGAATATTAATTATTCCAGCCAAACTAAAAGCACGAACTGATAGAAAGGGCTAGTACAATTCACATATATAGGTGGTACCAATTTAGGATAAATTGCGCAAGCCAGGACTTGAACTCAAGACCCTGGGCACTGATACCACATGTCATGTGTCATGCACTAGCCAACTATCCTAATAGTTCGAACCGATAGGAAGGGCTAGTACAATTCACATATACACTTCAACAACTTGATGATGTGGCATGCAATAAGTAAGGAGAGAGCAAAGTTATACTACCTCAATCTTGGTTTATAGATGCAATACCAGTATCAGATTTTTCCAAGAATAAGCAACAATTGGCATTAACTAAAGAGTAGTTAATGTTGGGTTTTGGCCTTTCCCAAGAGTTCCCAAGAGCAATACGAAAAGCGATTGGGTATAAGGTGTAATGGTATTTATTTCTTCAGATTTTTTTGCACTGTAGATATAAAAACATTGGCGTAGCTGTCTGACACAGCGTTGGTTTATGACATGGGAATCTTTTTCCAAAATAAACTAACTACAAATTTTGGAGAGATACCCTAAGAGGTTTTGACAGTCATAATTTACTTGCTAAAATGTATAATAGTATAGAACAGAGAGTAGCACAAAATATATGGCAAAACAGTACTCAAGCAGTTCAACACAAAGATAAGTAAGCTGCAAACTCCAGCATGAAAGGATGTTCAACTACCAGATAAGGGAATAACCTGCAGCACATTGTCCTCACTGGCTAGTGATTGGTCTGACATGTCTTCTTCACTGCCATCTGATTCCCCCTCAGGATCATACTCAGATGCAGATCTTCCTTCTTGGTCTTTTCGGGGGTGAATACAGTCGGAGACGCAGCAATAGTCGCTAAAGACTTAAAACCCAGTTCTTGCATCCGTTCATTGTTTCTCATGATAGTTTTGAGCCGCTCTTCTTCAATGGGTACCAGTGGTGGTCCTAACATGAATAAAGAACTCAAAGTAAGCTACAAATAAAACACATACGAAGAAGAGAATACAAACATAAAAAAGTATGCTGCTCATCATGTAACAACAGTCCACTATGAGTTATGTAAATTAAGATCTAAAACTGATAGGATCACAAGCAAAGTGATCTTACACCTAATAGTATACAAAATGGAAATGAGACAAGTTTGAGATGTGAACACAAAGCACGATAATAAGCAAACATCACACAAACAATATGGACGGACTGATTGCATGAAACAATAGCAGGATAATTAGGAACCGTCAATAAAACGATTAAGAAGGCAAACAATAAAGACTAATTAATCGCATCAAACATGATCAGAATAATAAGTAAGCATCTATCAAACGATTTAACAGATCTAAGACTGATAGGATCACAAGTAAAGTGATCTTAAAACTAGCACGGAGTAGTATACAATATGGAAATGAGCAAAGTTTGACCATATGAACACAAAAGCTCGAAAATTTAACAAGTTAGACAGTTTAATTGCATCGAACATAAGCAGGATAATAAAGAAGCATCAAGCATACAATTAAACAGGAAATTAAATAGAGAGAAATTGCTTGCGGATTTAGACCGTCCTGTCATACCGCGTTTCTCCTCTCCTTCAACCTTAACTCTCAGCATCGGCGAGGTTGGTGACGAGGTGGCAGACCGGCGGGCTGGACGGCGAGGTGGCAGGCCTTGACGGCGAACTGGGCAACGATGTAACAGATCTTGACGGCATAGTTGCGGCGAGGCTGGAGATGATGTGGCAGATCTAGACCTATGGCGAGGTTGGTGAGGATGTGGCAGACCGGCGAGCTGGACGGCGAGCAAGCACGAGATGTGGCAGATTTGGACGGCGAAGTTGCGGCGAGGTTGGAGATGAGGTGGCAGATCTGGGCGTCGATGTTGTGGCGAGGTTGGAGACGAGGTGGCAGGCTGGAGAGGTTGTAGATGGGGTGACAGGCCGGCGAGGTGGCAGACCTGAGCGGCGAGCACGGCGTCGAGGTGGCAGATCCGGACGATGGCGAGCTGGACGGCGAGGTGGCTGTCCTAGATGGCGATCCTCGAACGGTGACGTGGGAGATCTGGAAGGCGAGCTATACGGCGAGGCGTAAGACCGGGTGGGCGAGCTGGACGGTGAGGTGGAATGGTGGATGGGCTAGGGTTTGGGAGGATGGAGAGGAGGAGGGGAAAGGGGTATTTCGGAAATGAAGCTTATTTCCGTGAGGTCCGAGAGGGGCGAGGGGATAAGGGAGGGTTTTTGAAATGTTTGGGTGGGAAGTCTAGGCGCAAAATTTTCAACGCCGGCGAAATTTCGCCATGTGCGAGAGTGGGGCGAGGGGATAAGAAGGGTTTTGAAATTTTGGGTGGGCAGTCCAGGCGCGAAATTTTCATAATTTTGGTCGGTGGCCGGGAAACGTTGGTGGCCGTCGGATGCATGTGATGGGTGGCTTCAACAATTTGATCATTTAAAACAAAGGGACCTTGTGAAGAAATATGTCTATAAAATATTTATGTACAAAATTCGGGTGAACTTCCAATTCGGATGCATCGGATGGAATCCTATGACAACATGAGCCAAAACCCTAACGAGTTGACCTTTCATAGTCGTCGAACGGTTTTGAACTTAATGAACTTTTCTCCTTGTTTGTTTTAATTATCTCATATGAACATTCAAAACAAAGTTTGGGCTCATGTTGTCACATGAATTCCATCTGATGGATCCGAAGTGGGAGTTTAGCTCTAGAAGACCGCATAACCTTTCATGCGAGATAAGGGGGTAGCTCAATGGACTTCTCTGCTTGGTTGTGTTAGGATAGCTCATATGAATAGTTAGAACCAACCCTCGGCCCATGTTATCACAAGATCCCATATGGAGCACCCGAAGTGGGATTCATTCTTATAGCCTTCGTGTGTGGGATAAGTGTGGTATATCAAGCGGGTCACACCTAGAAGTTTGACGTCTGCTCTTGCAATGTACCACCATTCACACTCTTGTACAGATGTAAAGACATGTATTACCCAGGCTTTGGTGCGATTCCAACACTCCGGAGCCTGCACTTTAGTCGAAACCCTAGACTGTTGGACAAAAGTCATTTGTCGCTTCCACGGGACATCGAAAGGCCTGTAGATTAGTTGGATTTTCTCATTGGTTAAGTTAGGTTGCTCATATGAATATTTAAAAACCAACTCCAGGCCCATGTTATCACATGATTCCATCCGGTCCACCCGAAGTGTGAGAGTTCACCCTTATAGAAGATCACAAAAACTTTGTGCTCGATAAGTGTGTGGTGTATGAAGCGGCGCGCACTAATTAGGAGTTTTATGTTGGCTCTTCCAATGAACCAACATTCACACTCATACATATGTGTCCCATACCCATGTTTTGGTGTGATTCCGACGCTAGATCCCCGCTATTGTCGAAACCCTAAGTAGTACTTGACCAAAAGTCTGCCCTCTCATCTACCGATTATATGAGCGTCGATAGCTAGGCGCTATGGCTCAGTGGACTTTTTTCCTTGGGTGTGTTAGCTTAGCGATACTTCAGCCCTATAAGACCGCAAATCATTTCATGCAGTATATAAATGTGCGGGTCACACCAGGAGTTTGATGTTGTCTCTTCTAATGTATACCAATATATTGGAAGAGACAACATGCCGTGTACCGCTTCCTCGATCGAGCGTCGAAAGGGGGTAGCTCAATAGACTTCTCTGCTTGGTTGTGTTAGGGTAGCTCATATGAATACTTAGAACAAATCCTAGCAAGGACCACTAGTACAGAACGACACATCGGATACCCCTCTATGGAAACGGCAAGTGTTAGGCGATGGAGTGTGGGGACCCCAGACTAGCTGTCCGAAATACCCGATTATGCTTAACACAACGATCCCGTGATCAGTCTGTCGTTGCACATAATCCAAATTGGATACCAAGTTTACATCCATTACAGTACCGGAATAACAAGTCTTACATAAATGGTCATTTAGACCAAGTTCTTACATAGGTGCCTTCATGGGCCAAACCAAAATATCAGCGGAAGCTACGGAGTAGTAGACATCATTCTAACACGACCCGACAGGCAGCTGACTTGTGGAGATCCTTAGTTCGCATAGAAGTCACCATACTCCTGCTCGGCGTAGTGCTCCTCCTCGTAGTCTGGCTAGGACAATAGCCAGGGACGAAACCAATATGAGTACATTTGAATGTACTCGCAAACTACCCCAACATGAGTATGCACTAGTTTTTTTTAACTTTTCAAACTTTTATTTTCTTATAACATCTCTATATCCTTGTTAAAAGAGGTAAGAAGAGTTTTTATAACCATTTTGAATAAAGACCATCATTTTATCGGTTTCTCCAAAACTCCACCTTTTTCCGACCATAGTCTGTCATGGTCCACTTTTACCAACACCTCATACCGATCTATTGGTATAGGTACAACCACATTCTCCACTTCACTTTCCTTTTTAAAACTCAAATATTTTCAAAAACTTGCACATGATCTTAGGACAGCTTCCCAATTGTCCATATCCGAGGACTCGGCTATTCGAATAGTTTTGACCCTCTGCAGAGGTAGCACGCTTTTAACCCACATCCATCCGGTAACTCATCGTGTCAGCCACGTCCCGCCATACAAGGTGTATGCGAAGTTGAGCCACCGACCCTAGCCTCTCCTTTGCTCATGCTAGTATAGGATCCTACCCATATGATAATTCCCACCAACACTCAGTCCGGTCCCCGTCGGCAACCCTAAGTGTGAGGACTCATATGTTTTTCCCGGCGACCACATTTATGAAGTCTTCAATCCTCCTCCTTATCTTTCCATAGAGTTTGAGCGAGGACCCAGGTCAGGGGAGTTCACAAACCATCCCCTCATGCATAACGGAGTCATCTCCGTTGATGAGGTATCCCATACTAATAAGAGCAAATTATATGACTAAGCCCCGTTCCCATATGGGGGTAAATGTGGTCGCACAGATTAAGATTGGTTGTCATAGTACTAGGACACTGTGCATTTTTCATAAACATCAACATCCTTCATTTCTCCACTTCAATACCGACATCCGGCATTCCATAGCCACACAAGTATTTCCAAAGGAGTTTTGAATAAACAACATTGTTTCCATCCTAAAGTTTCATATAACTACTACATAGGGTGGCAAAATAATTTCCATACACTTTTGGAAAAGGTTTTGTAAACCAATGGTTTTAAGAGTAATTCATTTGATCAAAGTAGATGCATATATGTTTAGGTGCAAGCTCAGAGAGTAGCTTGCCTTGCTCGGCAAAGTGGCCTTGATCTTGATCTTCAGGTTCAACAAATTCCCCTTCCTCGATAAATCCAGCAACGTTCTCGTCTAATCGATAAACAAACAAATACAAGCAATCACTAAACTATTCAAACAACATCACAGTATCACAATCCTAAATGCTCTAAATAGCCACTGGATACATCAAACAATATAAATTGATTTCAAAACATTTGAAATAAACATTATTTGTTTAAGTCCAAATTATGGCAGAAACTTGTTAAACAAGTTTAATTCCACAACTTGAGTTCTGTTGGTCACAAAAATACAAACTAAATTTATATAGAAAGCTACTGATGTGTAGAAGACAACCCAATTTGAATTGGATCATTTGGAGTTACCAAACTCCCTACACATTGGTTTGAATCCAGTAGCTTAATAATCAAGTTTTGGCTACCAAATAAGTTCTGTTGTTCCAAAAATTAAATCCTTTTAGGGGTAAGTAAACATGGCTATATGAGCTAACAAAATTGGTCCTAACCCATTTGGGTCAACCAATAAACATATTTGTTTGTTTTAGTCTAGAAGGGTTTATCTTAAAGTCAACAATTAATATTGCTTAATTAATTCTACCAAAATTAGGGGAGCTAACACAAGGCAGTACTAAGCTAGAAAAATTGGTTTGGAATTAATTGGACTAACAGAGTATCAGAAACAAACAAGTTTAGATTTTAAACCTTCTGTGGCATTTTCAATAATAGTTTTTAATTATTTAATTAAATGACATGAGACCAATTGGGTTGGTTCAACAATTTCATAAGCTTTCCAGAACAATTGAGTTTGATTTATTTGGATTCTTAAATCTCAAGATATTGATTTTTAAAGTTGATACCAGTACTGAAATTCTTCTGAAAACTAATAGAAAATCTAACTGTTCTGGATAATGTTTAATTGCTGACATGGGGGACCCACTGGTCAGCGGCACAGCGCACGCAGGGAAATTAATAAAACCCTGACGAGCGGGGCCCGCTCGTCAGTCTCTCTCTCTCTTTCTTTTCTATTCGAAACGGTAAGCTACCGTTGGATGGAGATCCAACGGTCCGCGACGAATCCATCGGCGACGACCATATCTGGGCGGCGCCGTGGCTCCGGCGACGGCGAGCAACACGAATCGCTCACCTGAGAGGGCTAGGGACGGCGGAGAGGGTGCAGATCGACGGCGGGGACTTGGGCGAACGTCCTGGCGGAGTGGTACTTGCTGGGGAGGGCTGGTTCGTCGACGGCGAGGTGCTCTGCTCCACGGCAACTTCCCGAACTCCGGCGAGCGTCTGTTCGGCGATTCTGGGCACGATCCAGAGGGAAAAAGAGGTGGGTGAGCGCGGTGTCCAAAGGGGAAGAGGGTACGGGCCAGAGAAGGGAGAGGGAAGCAGCAGCACGGCACAGCCGTGTCGTCGCCTACCTCGGGTTGTCGAGCACGGGCACGAGCAGCAGCGAGCTCGCAGCAGCGGCTCCGCCCTCGTGGTGGTGCACGGGCGAGTGGAGGTGAGTGTGGTGCAGCAAGGGAGAGGCAGTGGGGCGTGGGGAAATGCGAGGTGCGGCTCGAGTTTAAATAGGCGCGACGGCGGCGCACGGTGGTCGCGGTCCAGCGGCGTCCAGAGGGCGGGAGAGGCCGGCGCGCGGTGTCTGGGGGGTCCGGGCGTGGGCTAGGGTTCGCGACGTAGCGGATCGCGTGTCGAGGCCCGGGCTGGGCCAATTTGGCCGGTCGCCGTCCAACTCCTCCGCGGCGAGCATCGGGGGACAACGGCGTTAAGGCGAGGGGAGAGGGTCTCCTCTGCCCGCAGAGGGTGCAGAGGCACGGGGGCGAGGGTGAACGCGAGCAGGGGGCCCTGGGGGGCCTGGGAGCGGCGACGACGGCCATGGCGACGGCGACACGCACGCACACAGTGAGCTAGGGGAGGTAGACGATGACGGTTTTGCAAAAACCCCCTGGCTCCTGTGCACTGCTTCTTTTCCTTCTTCTTTCTCTTATTTACGGTTTAGTCCTTCTGTTTAAAACCAGAAGCACTTCTTGATTTAATTTGAGGCACTAAATCAATTTAGAAAAATTTGGCAAAATTTGTGGGGCCTTCCCATAATGTACAGAAGCTCCACAAAAATTGGCATAAAATAATAAAATGTTTTGAAACATTTTCTTTTATAGTGTTTTAATTAAGGCATTTTAATTTATTTTTACTTTGTTTACTTTTGAATTTTTAAAACTAGTTTGAAAATAATATTTGAGAGAGACAAGTAGTAAGGATGAAATGGGAGGGTTTGCAATACCACTCCACTAAATTTTGTTGGAAACAAAATGAGATCCTCACTTGGAGAATTTTATGTGACACTTGTCACTTTATTTTCTTGCTTTTCTTTTCTTTTTATTTCTCTTCTTTTCTTCTTGTTTTTAAATAGAGCAAACCACACACAAACAAGAAGACTTAGCAACACAAGCAAGAATATGAGATCAACACACATAATTTAACAAAAGTTTTTGTTGGCTCCCATTTTTGGAATTGATAATACTTGTTAATAATTTTGGGATGTTACATGGAGAATCGTGCTTTCCGTGCGGCCGGTGCGTACAAACCTGACCAGGCCCGCCGACATTGGCAACGGACCCTTTCCAATCTCCGTCACCTATTATATTGGCAACGGTTAATAAAATTGTCCGTTTCCAATATTTGCCTCTATGGTAACGGATAGAATTTTCCAACCGTTGAAAATGTTGATACGTGGAGGCTAGCGAATGGGCAGATGGGGAGGTGGGCGGAGCAGACCCGCGAGTATAAATGGCGAGAGGTACCAGCAGCAGTCTCTTTGAAGCCCCAGTCCATCACCTACAGTATTCAAACTTCGCCAGATCCCCTCCGTCCAAATCCATGGCGAGAGGTACCAGCAGCGGTCGCGGCCGTGGACGAGGGCGAGGCCGTGGTAGGGGGCGCAGTGGCAATGCCATGCCGTCGGTGTCGCCCTCACCATCCTCTGAAGACATGTCCCCGGCGAGAGGTACCATCAGCGGTCGCGGCCGTGGACGAGGGCGCGGCCGTGGTAGGGGGCGAGGCCGTGGTAGGGGGCACAGCGGCAATGCCATGCCGTCGGTGTCGCCCTCACCATCCTCTGAAGACATGTCCCCGGCGAGAGGTACCATCAGCGGTCGCGGCCGTGGACTGCCACGCCGTCGGTGTCGCCCTCACCGTCCTCTGAAGACATGTCCCCGGAGCTGCGCGGCTTCGAGTTCTTGGTTATCCTGTACAAGGGCATCGAGAGATGCCTCAGGCTCCCGAGGGCGTTCGCAGAGAAGCTCCAAGGCATAGTGGCAGCTACCATGGATCTGAAGATGGAGGACTGCGAGAACGACAGCTGGGTGGTGAAGACGGCCATGAGTGCCGGGGGGAATTTGTACCTCGGCCAGGGGTGGAAGTCATTCGCCCAAGCGTACAAGCTTGAGAAGGGGCACTTTTTGTGCTTCGAGTTCGACGGCGACAACGGGTTCTTCATCAAGATCTTCGACGGTACCTTATGCCAGAGGGACGCACTCGTGTACAGCGACGACGAGTCCGAGTCTTCATCAGCAGCTGCTAGTAGTAGCATTAGCTAGTAGTAGCATATATGTAATCGTTTACTTCATTAGCAAGTCCGTATGTAGTAGCATTAGCTGCTAAGTGGTCTCTGCGTTCATATGTAATTTAGAGTACCTGTTAGTAAGTTGGGTAGTAAGTTTACTCTCTCGCTGGTGTAAAATCAATGGAAACGGTTATATAAAATGTCCGTTGCCAATGTGGTGCTTATATATACTGTCGGCTCGTTCTCATTATCACTCTCTCACTGTCTCTTTTCCAACCCTAGCCGCCGCACACTGTGGCTTTCAACTCTCCTCACTCTCTCTAATGGCTTCCTCTGTCAGCGCTTCTAGATCCGGCCATCGCGGCCGCAGCTCTAGCCACCGCGGCAGCACCGTTCTAGCGGCAGCCCTTCGTGAGGGGAAGGTCGATCTGGAGGCGGCCATGCGTCCGCTAATGATGCGGCAGTGCCACCATCTGACGCCCTCCTCCTCCGGTGATGCCCGGCTTCTTCTGAGCCAGGCCGATGTGAAGGAGGTCATTCATGAGGTGGTGGTGCAGCACCTCCGGCGTATCTACCAGCAGAAACCCATCTGGAGGAAGTGGCCGATCTGGAGGAGGAAGTGGCCGATCTAGAGGTGGTGGAGGATCTGTAGGTGGTGTCTGATCTGGAGAAGGAGGAGGAGGTGATTGCGTCGCAGTGCGCTGGTAGCATCTCAGCGCATCTGGCAGAGGCCTGCACCTCCTTGATCTCCCACCGGGTGAAAGGTATAAATCTTTTTGTGACCGGCTGTGATGCCGATGAACTAGGTTCTACGTATGAGCATTTCATCACATAAACAAATTCCTCGTACTTGTTGAGGATCCGCTCCACGGTATGCTCCTCGTTCGTGTACACCACCTCCAGAACGGTGTCGTGGGTATGGACGGTAGTTGTCTATGTTATTCTGTTGCGGTCGTCCATGGCGGGTGGGGGATTGGGGTGGAACGAGGAAGAAGAGAAGGAAGGAATGCGAACTGTCAGCCACCAAACAGAGCAGTTCCTGGATATTTGCCGTTGATCTTAGCAGTTTCTCGAAAATGGCAACCGAACAAAGCAGTTGCTGGAAAATAGCCACCGATTTTTTTAATATCCAAATGTATTTTGTACATTTCGCTAATAGTTTTTTTTCACGCAGGAGTTTATTTCGGCAACAATGCATAAAAGTACCAATCTATCATTCCGAGAACCAGAAAACTTAAGGCAAGGAAATTTCGTGGATACTGGTCTTGGAGTGGGTACTGCGACGACCGAGAGCTCATAGAAGGTGAGCTCCAAGTCAAAGATGGAAGGCTGGCTTAATTAAGCCAGCCTTCCATCTTGTTAGGTTAGTTGCTTATAGGTTTAGAGTTCATGATCGTAGTCAAAGTGTAATAGGTGATATTACATTATGCCAATGTGTGATGGATATGATTGTAGTCAAATTGTAAAAAACAGTGATATTATTGTATACCAATGTAATGATGGCATTTGTTCTATGTTATGAATTGAATAACGTTTTATTGCATTGTGCAATCAGCCTTTCATGTATTATGGCATATAACCGAAATATGAGAAAAGCTCAGTGCAAACGGGTAGATGGAAAACTCCGTATCTGATGTAGGAAAACTAAAGCAACGGAGGTCTGCGCCAACCGTTGCCAAATGGAGACCTCATCGGAAACGGTTTTCTGCCTCCGTTACCGATCAAGGCCTTCACATCAGTGACAGGGTCGGGGACACGGACCCTTTCTCCGTTGCCGAAGGGGTTTTTGGCCCGTTTCCGATGTGTCGTTCTGTACTATTGGACCATGTTATCACAAGATATGGTGCACCCGAAGTGGGAGTTCATTCTTATAGCCTTTGTGTGGGATAAGTGTGGTATGTCAAGCGGGTCACACCTAGAAGTTTAACGTCTGCTCTTGCAATGTACCACCATTCACACTCTTGTACATATGTAAATACTTGTATTACCCAGGCTTTGGTGTGATTCCAACGCTCCGGAGCCCGCACTTTAGTCGAAACCCTAAACAGTTGGACAAAAGTCAACCCTCTCGTCTATCGCTTCCACAGGGCATCGAAAGGGTTGTAGATTAGTTGGATTTTCTCATTGGTTAAGTTAGGTTGCTCATATGAACATTTAAATACCAACTCCAGGCCCATGTTATCACATGATTCCGTCCGGTCCACCCGAAGTGTGAGAGTTCACCCTTATAGAAGATCACAAAAACTTGGTGCTCGATAAGTGTGTGGTGTATGAAGCGGCGCACACTAATTAAGAGTTTGATGTGGGCTCTTCCAATGAACCAACATTCACACTCATACATATGTCACATACCCATGTTTTGGTGTGATTCCGACGCTAGAGCCCCGCTATTGTCGAAACCCTAAGTAGTACTTGACCAAAAGTCCGCCCTCTCATCTACCGCTTCTATGAGCGTCGATAGCTAGGGGCTAGTTCAGTGGACTTTTTTCCTTGACCAAAAGATTAGCAGCATGGATCGAATGCACCACAATGATTAACAAGTTTCATGGCCAAAAGGCCCTTACAATAATTTGAACATAAATGAACCCTTGATCTAAAACACTAGATAGATGGCTACATGGCCGACCGCATGCTGGACGAAGCCCTACTTTTTTTATAGATATAAAAGGCTAAAAGCCCTGCTTTAAATTAATAAAGCAAGCGAGGTTCCTACACGGTATTACACAAGCTGAGGCATACAGCTTAGCCGAAATGAAAGTAGTTTAGATACCGGGGTTGGCCAGCTCCCCAACATGCCGAAGCGGGAACATCATTAACTAAATAACTAGCTAGCTAGCTCCACGGCCGACAACGTGTTGTACGAAGCCCTACTATTCATCGCCGGTGAGGTCGATGTACAGATGGGTCGGTGGTGGTGTTGACGGTGGCTCTGGCTTCACTTCCACTGAATCACAACGGTGGCACGCCGGTGGTGCACCACTGGGAGAGCGAAGGCACAATGCGCCTGGGAGAGCGGCGGGCTTGGTTGATGCAGACGAGGATGCCGGCAAGCCTCGTACTCGGCGAGGACTGACTTGATTGTGTGCCCTTCCCAGAAACGCCACCTTCTTGCAATGTTCTTCACGCCGCGAGGGACAAACGGGCCCTCGTAGCTATTGATCTACTCTTGGCTCTCCGCCTCGAGGATGCACGGCCACGCATCACAGTGAGGCGCGTAATCTAGATCGAACTTGAGCTTCTCAGGTAGACGATTCCACTTGTCGAGGATGAGATCGTCCATCTCGTCGGTGCCGACATCGGGGAGTGGCGGCACTGGCAACCCGCCCTCGTTCAGACCCCAGCTGCTGTTTGGCAACAGACAGCCAGGAGGGACCATGATCCGGTACTTTATGAGCTCATCGGCGATCTCCTTTCGGATCCTGTGCGGCCACAACCAGTGCTCCGGCGACCCACTACCGTCGTTCTCGCCGTTGTGGGCCATTGATGGGAGGAGAGAGGCTGAAGAGTGAGTGGAGATGATCTTATCTCTCTCGGGTGCAATTGATCTATCACCTAGCTAGCGTGTGAGGGAGAAGGAGTGCTATGATCTGACTTGGCAGGAAGGCGCCACGCCTTAAAGGCTTGCCACTTGACCGGCGCTGCGAGAGGCTGAAGGGTTGGATATTAAACTACGACCAAGATAGCTCTCTACGACGCCGTAAGAAAGACACGACGTTGCCGCAGTTCTGAAATCTTGCATGAGAGAGCCAGCTTGGTGGCTGGCCAGCTGTTGCACGCCATGCATCCGACGGCCTGAACGCCTCGCGCTAGACGTACGAAGCCCACCCCTTTAGTTATGCGTGTCTGCACGCGTTGCGTGATCCGTCGCGTCGTTTTAATGCGTGCACTGCGTGCCTGCCCGGCCAGCCACGCATCCATGCCCATGCCTCACTCCTGGTTAGGTATTAACATGTCCTGGTTAGGGATACTAATTTATTTTAATTTTCTGTTTTTGTGAATTATGAGATCAGATGTATAGATTTATTGTTTGTGCTTTGTTTAGATTTATTGTTTGTCCTTCGGAAGTATTATGTTCTTCTGTTTTTGCTGACTAGAGTGTGGTGCTAACTTTTGTTGTATTGCTAATAATTTGCAGGAGCCGGATAGTGATGTCGATTATGAAAAGGACTCTAGGGATGCGAAGAGCAGATATGTCCTGAAAGAGCTGGAGAGGGGGCAGCATCGATACCGTCGTGGCGACAAATGGATTTTCCCTTTCCGCATTAGAGGTATAGACGACAGTCGGAACAGCATGATCCAGCATGCTGTCGGCATTGGACAATCTGGCTCACAGAACAAAAGATCGGCCCTTCTTATGGCTCAGTACGCTGCCTATGGCATGTTTCTGAAGAAGCTGCTCGCCCCCACTCGGCTCCTCCTCCACTGAAAGCGACCACTCTGCCCAGCGCCTCCACTTCGCCCACTCAGTTAGCTACTCCCCACCCCCACCCCCACCCCCACCCCCCCCCCCACCCCCCACGGCGACGCCCTCCCTTCCCCGTTCTCGGCGAAGTCCTCAACCAACGACTGGTAAGTGATGATCCCCTCCGTTCCCCATCCTCAACCCCACGATGCAATCTAGACTAGATTCTGGCTGATCTAGGCTAGATTCCGGTGGATGTAGGTTAGATTCCGGCGGATGTAGGTCACCGTTGATGTTTTTAGTTCACCACAGGCCATGGATTTTGCTCACGCTACCGTCACAGGTCCCTCGGAGATCGCTTCCCCCACCCAGATGGACAACCACGTAGACAATTTGAGGAAGATCGCACTGTGCATTCTTCAGACAGTCGAGGTAAATCTTATAGAAATTATTATCTCCTTTGGCCTCGTAGCTAGTACCTCTTAGGTTTGGCCATAGGACTTCAGTCGAGGCTGCAACTTCTGTAGCATGTGGCCTGATGAAATTCATAACTGGATGAAGGCTGATGAAGTTGAAAAACTCACGAAGCCTAACTGGGACCGTTTGTACGTTCAAACCGCAACTCGGGAGGATCTCATGAGTGAGTGCTTCATCCTCCAATCGCGACAGGCGGCAGAGAGGGAAGCCCTGAGGCTTGTCGAGGAAAAGGCGGTGATGTTTATGAAAGAGAGGGATACAGCCTTGGCCGAGCTGGAGAGGGTGCAGAAAGCTAAGTCAGCACTCGAGTTGGAACGTGAGGAAAGCTGTAGGAACATCCGCACCTTGACAAACACGCTTAATTATGAGCTGCTTAATTGTAAGGCAGTTCTGGGAGAAGCCAAAGTGGGGTGCGACAGTATATTCACTCTGTTGGAGAAGAAAGCTACAGAAGCCATGGTATCTGATATCCCATCTGATGATATTGTGCACCCTCCTAGAGTCAAGAGATCTAAGAAAAAAAGAACACTCGTAGAGGTCACAAGTCAAACTGAGGTAAAACTGTTGTTTGCCTTAACTGTGGTAAAACTACCTTGCTCTTTAATTAGATTGTGTCAACCTGCTATGCAAAGATTACTCTCCAGTTCATATTATGCGCCGATGATTAAACTCTACACTTTATGTTGATGAGATCGTCAGCATTTTACCTAGTGTTGTGTACAACCACATTTGTTCTGCATTTTCCAAGGAAAATGCTCGATAATCTCATCAATTTGTGTGATTCTTTACTATGAGGCCCCAATTATGATTTTCCCAGTAATGCACAGTCCAATGATTACTGTCTTTGCAATATGAGGATTATTTTATGTTCATTCTCTATTCTGTGCTGATGATTAAGCTCTATACTTTATCTTGATGGATGATCAGTATTTACCTAGTGTTGTGTACAACCACATTTGTTTTGCATCTTCCTTGGTAAGTGCTCGATGATCTCATCCATTTGTGTGCGCTTCTTTCGTATGAGGCCCCAAATATGATTTCCCCTTTACTGTGCATTGTACAAGCACATTGCATTGTACCTATGAGGCCCCCAATATGATTTTCCCTTTGCTTGGGCAGATTTGTCTGTACCGTGGAATCATTTCTTTGCATTCTGTGTGTGCTTGTAATTATGAGGCTATTTTTCTTGATGTTCATTGCTAAACATTTATGCTTGACCCTTTAGTTCCAACACTTGGAAGTTCATGGTGTGCTCTGTTCATTTGAGGCATGTATTTGATTGTGTGTCGTGTTGTGTGTCATTTGTACATGATTAAAATGCCGATGATTAAAATGTTATGGCACTATGTGATTCGGGGGTGGCGCTCGTGAGCCTTGTATATGCATGAATACATATTTTGTGCATTCTACTTGGCTCCCAACTCCATCCCTGAAATGTGTCCAATCAAACTATATATGAGGCATGCTTTTGAATTGGCCCTTCTTGATTTGTGTGTCATTATATGAGACTTAACATCTTTCTGCACCCATTTAACGGACATGTGTGACACTTTTTTGTAGGGTTTGCCAAACCGTGGACGTGGCTTTGGAAGGTTGCGAAACACACAAAAACCCTATCGATGATGTGAACCTCTGGAGGCGGTTTCGGTGTCCTGTGTAGCTAAGTAGAATAGTTTAGTTAACCTGGTATTCGGTTGATCCTGATGTGAGCCTGTTGTGCCGCTGCTTTGAACCTGTTGTGAGGATCGTGTTGAACCTTTTGTGATGGTGATTTGAAATGAAGCTTTGGCCGCTAAAAAAGAGCACCTCGACTAGCAGATATCAAGATGGCTATGCGAGAGAGCGCTTAGATAATTGTAATATCTTCTAGTTCTTACATGTTTTCAAACTGGAAATGGGGATAGCCCGATTTACAAGTTGCAGACGGAGCTTCTGCACTTCTCTCTCCAGGTTATGGATTACAATTTTTGATGATGCTATGTCATCTTGCAACTTCTTCACTTCTCCCTGAGCCGTCAGTTTAGCCTCTTGGGTGGCGATGGCCGATTTGATGCCAAGGAGTGTTCCTTTACCATCTCGATACTCTCAAGATGAAGGTTTTCACACTGCATCTGGAGGTTCTTCTTATCTTCCAGAAGCTCCTTGATCAGGCCTTTCGCCTTGTCATTTGTTTCATTACTCTTATTGTATAGCCTCTTCCAGCCGGCTACCTCATTCTGTAGTTTGGTGCGGTCCGCACGAAGGTTTGCTGCTTCATTCGCAATGTTTTGGGACGCCCTCCTCTTTACATCCAAATCAACACGGAGGCGTTCAACTCTTTTTTCAGGACCTTGTTATTCTTCAGAAGCGTGGCGCACCACTCATTTGTGATGGCCTCCTTGGCTTCAATCCTAGCCCTGGCTTCCTGCAGGCAGTTCATAATTAGTAGTGAGATTAGTCCGAATATGAGGGATAGAACAAAAGATTGGATAGTTCAGACCTCGCTGTGCTGGAGAGCGAGGACGACCTTCTCGAATGATTGTTTGTCTCCCGCTAGGCCATTCGTGCTTTGTTCTTGGTCTGGATTGCCGATGTCCGAGCGGCTGGCTCTGAGATATGTACAAGTGACTTCAGTTTGATGGATATTGGGACATGTTTGTACCAAAGAAATTATACTTCATAGATATTTAAACGTACCGGCCATCTTCTTGGACGTGCTGATTTGGGATCAAACTCGAGGTGGAGTTATCGCCCGTCTTCATGTTCTTGCTCAGAGATAGCGGGGTTTTGGCCTCCGTCAGAGGACAATCTTTGTCGCCGCCATCTTCTTGATCCATTTGATGCATCTTCTTTCGGCGTTTTGCCTCCTCAGCCTTCGTCGCAGCTGTCTGTTGCTTCCGGCTTGAAGCTTGACGACGCGAGGACATGGCTGGTGGTATGTAGAAATGGGTTGTTCTCCGCTGAGTGGTGGCGAGTGGGGAAGATGGTGAATAGTGGAATGACGTAGACGTGCTCTGGCAGTGCTAGTTTAATAGGTGGCAACCGTCTCCTGCCATTCACCGCGCAATCTGGTCCGTCCATTTAGAATCAACGGGCTAAGGCAGATGTCTTACCATCGAAGACTTGCACGGAAGCCGATTGATAAAGTTATTTACTGCGGGCTGTTGATTGGACGGAGTAGAATTTTTTCCTTTCAGAGACGGGGTTGTTGAGCAGTTACTCACCAAGTTCTCTCCACCTTGTTTTTCAGTCATACGGTCAAAGCGGTTGTGAGCCTCAACCCTCGATGACAGGTGGGGCCCAGCCATCCGCGAGAGGCCTGATACATGATTGTATTCAAGTTGCAATGTGAAATGGCAAACGATACACACGCGCATACAAGTTGCTGATACATGATTGTTGAAACAAATAAATAGAAAAGGTAGATCACATGTGCATACAAAATCTGTGCACCCAATTTTCAAGCAAGAACACCCTACTAGCCTCGCTTGGCCATCTCCGCCTCCAGCGCTCCCTCTCTAGGAGCTGGGCTTTCTTGGCCTTCTCGACCTTCTTGTCGAGGCGCTTCTTCTCCAGCACCATAGCTTCGTTGCGGAGGAGATAAGCTTCCTTCCAGCTCGAGGGCTATGACCTTCTGATGAAGGTCGAGGTTGTTGTTCACCTGCTCCTTCAGATGGTCGGACATCTTCGTCACGATGTCCGTGGCCTTCTCGACCTGCGCTGCAGCTTCCATCGCCTTGTCCATGTACTCACAAGCTTTCTTCAAGGCAGCAACTAACTGCTCACGTAGTTCATCAACAGTAGTCGTCAGGTCGGCGATCACCGACCGCTCCGCCGGCGTCAGCTCCTCGGAGGCAGAACTGTCCCTGCACATAGATGCAGTCAATATCCGGAAGATGATGTCAGTGTACCACTTTGAACAGATCTAAATAAAGATGCAACAAGGAGGTAAACAACCGGATCAATACAAAACTTAACCCACATCTACCTCATGGAAGCAGATCGCTTGCGCGGTGAAGCCATGAATGGAGAAACGCGCCGAGCATATATTTTTCGAAGAGTGTGGGCACTGAGATGTATCGACGATGAAGTACGAAGGGGAGGCGGTCAGCACCTCTATTTATGGAGCCCAGGATCTGAGGAGGCGGTTTCGGAAGTCATGGCGACGCCACGTTCCCACGTATTCGTTTCCCCACGCCCCCTCAACTACACGTTTCCCCACGCCTTATTTATCTAAGCGTGAGTTCAACTAGGTAAGTGTACTGACGCAGGATAACTACATGAACATTTAAAACACACTTTGAGTTCTCCCCACCTTGTTTTTCAGTTGATTCAATTTTGTCATAAACGGCCAAAGCGGCTGTGAGCCTCAACCCTCGATGACAGGTGGGGCCCAGCCAACAAACACTCGGTCGTTGCTAAAAAATTGGTCAAAACTATCTGACAGATGGGCCTGGAGCCAACATGTAGGAACAGCCCTCTTACGCAAACAAGGTCGTAAATTACAATGGTGTATGACAGGTAGGGTCCAGGATCTAACCGTCGTGCTCGTTGCCAGTCAACGAGTCATACAAGGACACCACCTGGCGAGCGACGAAAAATTCGCGACGTTCTACGTGAGTAAGACCTGTTTCGTCGTAGGAAACTGGGCTCAAGTTTGCATAATGGGCCGGGGACGAAAATCCACGATGTAAAGTAAGTGGAACGTCGTGAACCAAAGGCCCATGAATGAAAGAACCAAAACGTCGTGAGCAAAATCAGCTTTTCGACCCACCACGACGAACACACGACGTTATCGGAACGTCGCCGAAAAAACCTCGAGGATGGGCGAATTTTTGGTAGTGTGTGGGGTTAGTTGACGTCACATCAGCTGTATCATCTAGCGCGTTACCACCTGCAACAGAAGTGTTGGAGCAAGTATCATCGAGCTGAACAGTGGCAGAAGCACTATGCGTTTTCTTGCTTCCGCCAGTTTTCCTGGACCCAACCGAGTTTGACAATGAAGATGCTCTCAACTTCTCCAGCATGCTCAGTCCATCCTTGTGACCAGACAGTCCAATTGCCTTTGCTTTGAGATCACACAACCCTGTCATAACACATTCAAAAGCATCAGGGTTGCTATCTCCCAAATGAACAACCTCCAGCACGGTTATATACATTGCAAAATGTTTGAATGTCATTGCTTCTGGAGGTCCCATATCCTTTTGGTAGTGTTTTATATGGTCAGGGAGTATGCCTCTTGCATCAACTGTCCATCTTTTCATAATGTGCCGAGTTGGAAGCCTTTGCACATCAAGAGTGATCATCACCTATATCAAAACATATTTTGTTAGTTTCTTCCTCGCACATATCCCCTATATCACTTTAATGTTCCGCACATCATTGCTTACCTTAATTATGTGACAGCACACCTTACCCATATGCTCATAGCTTCCACACTCACAGGTATAGGTTGAACCATCGTCTGCAATGTTCACCTCGTAACGGCTCTTGAACCAGTCTGGCCTAGATGCAGGATTGACATGTATTGCCACATATTTCCTCATTGGTTCAACCGTCTGTGGTTCAACCGTCTGGACAACAAATGACCCAGCAACATATAAAGCTCTTCCAAACATTTCAAACATTGTTCTGGTGTACACCTTGCTCGCATGTCTTTCGAGTGGGATATTAACTTTCAGCACAGCACCCGCCTGCGTTAATGTCAACTTTAGTGCATAAAACAGAATGTACACTCCTACGAAAACGTTAGGCAATATGTATATATCCAATACAAATCATCCACTTACCAGCCTGGTCCTTTTTTCTTGGAACACCTCCTCCTGCTCTCTATCATACTGCAGTTTTGGATATTGCTTAACAAAAATATTCATTGGACAAGCAGGCGGCACGTAGTTCTTCAACATATGGTTTGCACTCTCACTTCCTTGCGTGCTTGTTTGTTTTGCGCAAAACTTCCCACTGAAATACGGCTTGGCCCACTTCTTACGCACTTCGTAAGCCTGGATAAGAAAAGTATTTCCAGATAGTCCATACTTTTCCATCAAACTCTTCCACCCATCTTCAAACTCTCCAACTGTCAGCATCTCATCGACGAGGTTGTGGAATTCTGTCCGGAACCCACTCTTCTTGCTGTAGTGAGTACCAAGGGACTCTTTGGCTTTGCGCAAAACATGCCACTTGTACCATCTATGTGTTGCTTCGGGCCAAACGTTTTCAATAGCAACCTCCATCGCCCTCGCCTGATCTGTTTAACACTACGATTCACCAGTCAGTAAAATGTCAAGAATGTCATACATGTTCCTAAAAAAACATAAAATTAATGACATGTTCATACCAGTCAGTATTGTAATTGGTCTCTTTCCACCCATCATTTTCACGAATTCTGTGAACACCCACTCAAAACTTTCTATCTTCTCGTCGCGCATCAACACACCGGCAAACAGTACACTCTGGAAATGGTTGTTCACTCCGAGAAATATACCGAATGGCATGTCATACATATTAGTCTTGTGTGTAGTGTTGAATGTAACAACGTCACCAAAATGATGATACTGGAGCTTGCTCCTACCATTTGTCCTTTTCACCAAAAGACTGAATTCTGCTTTCGGAGTCAACCTGCACGGTGTAGGTAAACTCGTTGTCCTTTTCTTTCATCTCAGAGAAAATCTGCATTGTTTTCTTAACATCATCATCGCCTTGTTCTCTACTGATTTTCCCACACAATGTTCTCAGAGCCCTTGTCGGGGATGTGACCCCGGGTACCCAAAGGTTGATGATCTTGTTGAGTTACTAGAGGAAACAGCAAAGAGAAAAACTGGGATAACAGAAAGAGGCAAAAAGCGTAGCCTGGACCGACATTGAGCCGACATATAAATATGTCGGGTATTTCTATCTCGGATAGGCCGAGATGTGGCTTAACTCGCTGGGCCGAGCTACCCCTCCAGCAATCTCGGGCGGGCCGGAATATCTAGACCTCACAGCAGGCCGAAATACCAGCCTCAGGCTGGTCCGAGACTCCAGCAGCCTCGGAGCAGGCCGGCACTGCCTCCCTCGGCTGGGCCTCCTGCCTCGGTTGGGCTGCCGGCACTGCCTGCCTCGGCTAGGCCTCCTGCCTCGGCTGGGCCTCTTCCGCCACCTCGGCTGGGCCAAGGCGCAACCAGCCTCGGCTAGGCCTTTTCCGCCACCTCGGCTGGGCCGTCGTCTCTACCCCGGCTGGGCCAACACCACTGCCTCAGGCAGGCTGGCATCGCTGCACTCGGATCGGGCCGACGGTTGTCTTACCTCGGTTGGGCCAGCGTCGATCTTACTTCGGCAGGATTGCAACGTCGGGGCAGGCCACCGTCCAGCTTCGCCTGTGCCGAGACATCCCAGCCTCGGCAACGTCCTCTGATGATCACTGCATCGACCGGTGCCAGGTGCTACTCCAACCGACATGCACATGGCCGGATCTTCCCAGCTATGTAACTCGGTGGCATCCGAGCCACGTCCCCGGCGCTCGAGTCAACCTCTACCTCAACCGCCTATCCCAAGACCAAGAGCTACAGGACAAGACAAAGGACAGGAAGGACGTGACAAGCCCATCCCCATGATGACACACAGGCATGGCTACAGTGTCCATGATGTGACAAGAGTACAACATTATGACGTGTGTACAGTGTGACAAGACCCTAGTAGTCACATCAGCTACAGTGTACAGTGCATAGTGTTCTTTGTCTCCTTGTCCCTCACTTGTCCCCTGGGCACCTATATAAAAGGCACCAGGGGGAAGAGGCAGAAAAGACACACGCGCGGGCGCGCACAGACGGCCCCATGGGCTCTTTCCTCCCCGTAGCCTTCTTCTTCTACCTTGAGAATTTCGCCATGGTTGGATCATACAGCTCGAGGAGCACTTGTACACTGCATATACAGAGGGGAGAATACACCAAAGTAGGATAGATGCTGCAGTAGGGGTTTTACCTCCTCACGAGGGCCCCAAAGCAGGGTAAATCTTGTGTTCATGTGTTCTTCTTTGTGTGCTTCTTAGCGCGTTATCCCTCCCCGAATCCTCTAGCGTCCATCGACCCCCAAACTCAAGCCTACCCCTAGGCATCTATTGTTCACCACGACGACAACCCTCTTAGTGAATGGTACGTTTTCTATCTTGCCAAAAAAGCTTCCAATAATGCTATAAACCTTGCTTAAGTTAATGTTATTTTCACAGAGTTGTGAAACCAACTCCCTTGTGTATTTATCAATGTGTCTATGAGAAGGGAAATGCAGCTTCTCTGCACATGTCAATAGCAGCGCGCGGTTGTGCACAAGCCTTGACTCACTTATAAACCAGCCTTGATCGTTTGTCTGCAGCAACCTAATCATGGCAGGACACAGGCAACGGCTAGATGTCGTGTTTGACGCTTTATGATTGCCCTGAAGTACAAGAAACATTCACTGTCAGCGCATAATACATGATACTAATATGGATATGTACAGTCTTAGAGTATGTTTTTTTGTACCGCGCAAACACACAACAACTCCTGCATACACTTTGTCCCTTTCACATTCTGCCTGCTCTTCCCATAGCGGATGCCAAATCCACATTCCCAAGAATAAAGGTTGTAGTAATCATAAGCCTCTCCAATCGAATCAAAAGTTACTCCCACCGCAGGGCTAACAATCTCTGTGGTTGTCCGCTGTGCAAACTCTCTGAAAGATGTCTCAAGTGCTGACACCCTTTCAGCTTGTTTCTCCCTCTCGTCGGCCATTGTGCCAAGCCTTGGTCTGAAAGTTGCAAAACATTTTTTTCATGTATTCATTCGGCTTTTCGCTAAGTCATCTCATAAGATATACGTCACTAGCAGTTTTTTTACTTATCATTCGACCACACCAATATTTATTTCTACAATTGCCAACCTTAGAACTAACAACATAGTTTCCTTTAAGCTAAAAGTTATACAAAATGAACTCGTTTTATACCTTCGCAACCAGTTGTCATTTGAGCAAGAAGCCCCCACGCCATTGTTGACGCTATCGACATCTTGACAACCATCTTGGCCATTGCACACTCCCTTGCCCCTTAGATCGCTCTGAGAGTCGGCCACTGTTTCGCTATCGGTTTCTTCCGGAACAGTCTCCAGAATCATGTCCACAATTCATTCGAGTCTCAATACTGCTTGACAAAACAAGAAACGAAGATAGATCTGAAAAGTACAAATTGGAAATACCTGCTCCAGCTTGCACCATTTTGCATGCTAGCCTTGTCCTAGCCGTGTAATCTCGCCTGCCCACCCGATTTAGCGACCATGGGGAAAAAATGTGGAGATCCCGACGAGGAGCCCGCTCCCCGCTCCTCGCATAGCCGAGAGATGGAAGAATGATAAACAGTAACACCATCTGGGGGGTTCATAATTAATTAATGTTTGTCTAAGGGGGGACATTTATTGCGTGATTAATGCATCATGCTCGTACTCTAACCATCACCTCTCTTCACGGAGCTTAACTAGACGATGGGTACTGTCGTAAACCCTTATCAGCCATATCATCGTGCACTAACTAACAACACATCATTTGTTTTTTACCGTACAAACTACATGACCAAAATGTCGTCACCATTCCAGGCAAGTAAAATATATTCATGTTGATATCATGTCCCAGAACCGCCAACACATCCTAGTATTTTTCTTTTTGTTATACAAAGGACCAAATTTCAAAATTTATCATCTTCTTTAAACACATCTGAACTGATATTTTACACCATGTTTTTTTATTCACCAGAACCATAAGTAAAAAACAAATTGTTGTCTTCTGATTTTTCCGTGTGGTGAACCTCGTCTGACCCTCTTGACCTAACCTGTGGGGTCGGCCTTCCCTTGACCTGTGGGGTCGGCCTGGCGCTGCTCGTGGGACCAGGGAAGCGGGGACAGGGTGCGTGTTATTTGGGGACAGGAAGCGAGTAAGGTGGGGGAAATTTTCAGTTTAAACAGGATATCGGCCCCCACGGTTAACAAGTCGTCAACTTAATTAACTGATTAGGGAGCGTGTGTTGTTTAGTACATCGTTAACAATGAAATTAAACAGAAATTATTATTCTCATTTACGTGAAACAGAAACTGAAAGAGGGACTACATCGTAAACACCGACACTGAACTGATGAACTTATGATTCAGGTTTACAAAACAGAACTGACATCACGATTAGCAGGGAATAATATTGTAATATACACCGATAACAAAAGATGACGGCGGCTTATACAGGAGATCATCAGTGCTTTATGCACTGTTGCTACGCCGGCGGCGGCCTAAAACTACTAGTACTAATCAGTTGCAGTGCAACTAAAGCACTGGAACTGCTACTACGCTGGCCTCGGGCTCGGCTCCTACATGCGCCGCCTCTGGGCTGGCGGTTCATCGTCGTCGTCGTCGTCGTCATCGCCGTCCTCCTCGTCCTCCTCCTCCTCCTCCTCCTCCTCCTCCTCATCCTCCTCCTTCTCCTCGTCGTCGTCGTCGTCCGAGTCGGAGTCGGAGCCGTCGCCGTCGCCGTCATGTAGCTCCAACTCCGGGTCCGAGTCCTCCTCCTCGGACCCGGCGTTGTCGCCGGAGTCGGGGTCGGAGTCGGCGCCATCGCCGTCCTCCACCTGGTCGTCGTCGTCGCCCTCGCCGTCGTCGTCGGAGCCGGCGTGCTCCTGCCAACGCATGTGGCCCTCTTCCCACCACGGGATCAGGTTTCCCTCTCCGTCAGACTCGCTCGGGATGTCTGGGTTCGCCCACCATGGATCCATTGCAGAGAAGGGTGGTTGTGGTTTTCGGGTCCGGAGAGAAGAGAGCAAATGAGGAACCGCAATGCAACGCGATTGGGGTTTTTATGCTTGAAAGGATAGTGATGGAATCACTGCCGCCAACGCGTAGATCGACAACCGCCTATAGCACCGAACAGGCGGTTCGCTTCGTTTTCTCCCCATTTGCAGTTGCAAATGACAACACAACCTACGAATCTATATTCGCAATGCTGACACTCTATGACCGCGCTTCACGTCTCGTCGAAACGACACGTCTGTAAGTGTTCATCACGTCATTTGCTGCATATTTGACGTGTGTAGTACAAGCGTCGAACAGTTCATGTGCGTCGTGGTTCTGGTCAAAGTTACTACAGTTGGAGACGATGCGAGACATCTAGACGTATCGGAATATTTGTCTTGTGAGAACTGAAGCCATAATTTTTTTCTTGCGTGCATATCTGTGTCGGTGAACCCGTGTCAACAAACCTAGCGTGATCTGGACACGAACCATACGTGAACTCCCACCCACAATGCGCGCTCTGTGTATGTGCGCGATCCGAACGTGTGTACATCTTGTATATCATCTTGAATCGATACTATACGACACAAGACGACTATTTCAGCACGATTTCCTTTTCGTTTACTTTTTTTGATTATTTTAAGTTCATTTCAAGCACCGGTCAAAATAGATTTGACCAACATTAAACAAGTTTGAAACATCCAAATGGAAAATTAAGTCTGCATCCTTCTTAGTCATTCTAAACTGAAACTTTCGTGAAGTGTTTGAACATTTCATGTTGCAAACCCAGAACCCATTACCATCAACCATGAGTTCATACGGGATAGTTCGAGTATATCACCTTAAGCACACGAACTTTTCGCCTGAATGTGTATAGACCTGGTTTATGAACTTGAATTGCTAGTATATGACACAAGACGTCTATGCACGCAGGATTTTCCTCTTTTTGAATTTTCTGAATATTTGAAGCTCATTTCAAATTACGGCAAACTAACTATTAACAACATCTAATCCAGTTTTGAAACATGAAATTTGAAAAGGAGGAACACATGAATGCTACGGATTGTAGACCGGAACGTAGAACATATAACGGACTCGGCACATTGTGGTATATATGTAATATTTCCTGACAACACAATTTGAAGTACAAAACACACCGGTAAAAGTTGTCACCACCCCTAAGAAATGTCGTTTTTTGACGATTCACAATACGTAGTGCATGTTTTAAACCACACCTCGCTTGTTTTGTGAGGTAGTATCCATGTTCAGTAAAATTCAATGCAGCGACGCTTCGCGGTCCTTCTCCTTCGCTGGTTAATGCTGGTAGGTGCAACTGCTCCGGCTTCTTCACGATGCTTCTTTATTTACCGCAGACGGCGAAGCTTGCCTGTTCATCGTCCATTCACTCTTCTCTACCTCCCACCATTTACTTTTCTCTCATCAACCGTCTGCATCCTCACGCAGTACTTCCCATGGATCGCGAACAGTTCGAGTTGCTAGGACTAGCCCAGCGAAGTATCGCTGAAGGTGTTGTCAGGTTCCTTGGTCCAAGGCCATGGAACATGGGCAACACCGTGCAGTTCTTCCCATGGGGAGGCACCCTATCCACCTGGCGCGCTGCTCAGATCTATCTGAGCCATGTCTCCGGTGGGGCCATGGCAAAGCAGAAGCTCCATTCCGGCGCGGACGGCACTGGAGTGTATGCCTTGCTGGAGGAAGAAGGAGCCGTAGGACGGCTCCACGGCAAAGTCTACTGGGTTGGCGACACCCTCCTGTGCTGCGTCAAGGTCAACCCCAGCCTGATGTACGAATGTGGTCGCCCGCTCGTCCAGCCCGTCGTGCGCGTCCTCCACGTTGCTCGCTAGAGTGACCCTGCAATGGGACACTAGTTCCCTCTATCTAGATCGTCTTTTTTTTTTGTCAAGGACATGTAATCGCCTCAGTCTGTTTTTACCTGTTTCAACTATGTATTAAGATCTAATGTGTTCATCGAGTACTAATCTCTATGTCACTGTTTATATTTTGTAAGCCCCAATTTCAGCGAACGATCACACCAATTTGAATCGAAGCGACGTCTCTAAGATTATTTCTTGTGCTCGTGTGGAATAATTTTGTGTTATACCAGCAAACGGTATGCACGTTCACACTAGTTTGTGTTATTTACCAGAAATAATATTACGACAAGTAATGAATTTTTTTCCTTCCTTTTGCGGAAGAAATAATTTTCCTCCTTTCGAATGACTAAAACGCTGTCATCATCGTTGATAGCAATTTGTGATGCTGAAAGCCCTTTTGCACTATCGTACTAAACAGGAAGCCCATAAACAGCCATCACGAACATAGCAGCCTTGCGCCAGGTTCAAAAACAAATCCAGCTATGCGCCAGCCAACGAACATGTCCAGAGATGTCCCAGTGACGCACATCGTCCAGCATTCAATGCGTATTCGCTCCTGTATTCAACCATTTGTCCATTTCTCTCACATTTTAGAAATAAAAAACACTACTTTATCCACGGATCGCGAAGCCGCCCTAGCTGTCCAGATTCGCTCATCGCGTGTCTCCGTGAGCCAAAAGTCCGCGTCCTGCACGCTCTCTCCTTTTTTTATTTTTTGCAATACGCATAATGCATGCACTAGTGGAAACAGGGCCTTTGGTCGAGAGCGGTATTTGGCTCTAGTCCCGGGTGTGGTTTGAACCCGGACTAGAGGAGGGAACAAGTCCTGGTCCAACGGCTATGACGCCGCGCAGCTCCGGTCCCGAGTCGTGGACCTTTCGTCCCGGGCCGTGATACAACCCGGAACTAGAGGTCCTGCTATATCATCTTCCACCCCGGGAGCAGCCTCCATTTTTTGAACTCAAGTTCATCTCCATTGTTTCCTCTCTCAAGGTCAAGTTTATCCCCATTTTTTTCCACGATTTGTCAAGATAGGTGGCACCCATCTCTTCAAAGGTTAGCAACTTGATCCTTTCATCCGGCGTTGCTCATTTTAGCTCATTTTCATACTAGTTTAGCTCATTTCATTTTTGTAGTGCTACCTAGGTGTTTGATGAAATGCCTAAGTTAGGTAGTTCATATTTTTATATGCATTTTGAGCTCAAATTAATTTATGATTTTTGGATTTTAGTTTCGCCCCGGTCCTCACCGCCGTCGATAGCCCCCGCCGTCCCGTGACCGGCACCACCTCGTGAGCCTCTTTTTTATCTTTTATTTTAAAAAAATTTACTTGTATGATTCAAATGCATAATTATTTATTGTATAATTTTCTTTTGTTTTTTATATGTATAGTGTCATGGTTTTGATATCCGTCCCCGTCGGCCCTCGTCTGGTCTATGATTCAGATGTGGTATATTTTTATAACTATTTATTTCGTTTCGTGTTTATAACAATCATGCCGACCAACTTGACATAGATATATTTTTATTTAGGAGGTAGTTGAACCGGAAATTCCAACCGACGTTATTGTCGAGCTTTTTAAAAATGAAAACAATGATTTGAAAGCAAAATTGAAGAGAAGTGAAGATCTTCGTCTCCAATGCCTTGAAGAGAAGATGATATTGGACTTCAAGCTTGCCGACATCGTCGATGAACACGAGTTCAACCTTGCCGACGTCGCCGATGCTCACGAGATCAAGATAGATGCAATGCGCTTGAAGATTAAAAAGATTAGAAAATATGCCATTAGTCAAGAGGCTTGGTATCATTATGCCGTTGGTTCAATAATTACCTTACTTGGGATTTTGATCGCATTTGTTGTTGGATTTAAATTCTTTAGATAGTTGCATTCTAGTTTCAATTAATTTATGTTTAATGAGAACTATGTATTACATTTGGTCACTACTTTACTTTGGTTTTAATGTGCTGAACTTGTATTAATGAATATGGTCAGTTCCCTATTATGTTCGTTTACCGTAATGGGTTTCAGCGGTGATTGCAGATGAGTCATCCATGGATGTACGCTGACCGACACTCTAATGAGTACATGCAAGGCGTGGAATCTTTTCTCAATGTGTCTAACGCTCTCACCTCGGTCATTGCCTTCGCTAACTATGCTCACTACGGTATTATGCAGAATAAAGAGTGACGAATGTGGCAGAAAGGACATCTATGGCTTTTATAACAACCCAAAGCTAAGAACCTAAAAACCGGTGTAACTTTTTCACTTTTGTGTTAATTGCATCATGGCATCCATGCATAAACATGGCTCTTCTGAGTTAATACAACCTTGATATCGAAATGATATGAAGTTGCTAAAACCAAATGCCAAAGTGCTTCAACAAAGTCCCCAAACAAAGAAGACACTCAAAGCTGCAAAACAAAAATACTTGGACATCCATATTGGTCAAGGGAGTTCTAAGAGTTCAAAATGTTATTTTGGACTTGCTCTAAATTTTTGCTAAAGATTATAATTTGGGGAATTAGAAAATTGCCCGAATTGAAACCTATGAACAAAGTGGTACCAAACTATTTTATGTTGGAGCCCTAATTTTTGTGTAGCTTCTACTCAATATGGGGAGGCTCCCCAAATTTTCCCAAAATTTTATAAAATGTTTTGGTGCCCTAATAAAATTCAGGAACTGAAAGAGAGGAAAAAACCCAGGCGGCGGTACCACCGCTGGGTTAAGCGGTACTACCGCCCGGGAGCTGCCGCCACCGCTACCGCAGCCGCTACCGCCAGAATCGGCGTCCGACGCGCTTGACCGGTACCAACAAGTACCGCTGCCGGTACCGCCCCGGTACCGCCGAAGTGGGAAGAGCGAAACCAGACCGCACCAGCGGTACCACCGCTGGGTTAAGCGGTAGTACCGCCGCTGCGGGATTTTTCAGCACGGCTTCGGGGCCGCCCCCCTCTCCCCATGCCCCATCCCTTCACTTGCTCCTCTTCCTCTCTCTCTCCTTTTTCCCCACGAGCTCCAAACCGAGCCCGCCATGGCCGAGCTCGCCGCCGGAGATTGAGCTAGGCCCGAGCAAATCGAAGACCATAGGAAGTTGCACCTCGACGTCCTCTACCATCTCACCGAAGGAATCAAGCCAAGGCGTTGTACATTGCCCGGATTCGCGTTCTTCGTCCGGGACGTGCGCCGCACTCCAAGCAAGTCGACGACGACTCCGACCTTCCCTTCCTTCGGCAAGCCTACCCACGAGTTCAGGGTGAGCATGCGAACCTTTCCATGTTTTTCCCTCGCTCCCTCTTGCTCTCTAGCTCAAATCCATCGAGGCTCGCCGTTGCACGGCTTCGGCGTGTGCATCGGGTAATCCGAGTCCAACTCTATCGGATAATCCGACACACCGGATATTCCGGTTACTGTTTCCACCGGATAATCCGGCTGACCTGTTCTGACTTTAATACAAACCTGTTCTCCTCAATCTTTGTAATCCGGTTACAAGTATGTTTAATCCCCCCCCCCAAACCATGCATCTTCACATGTTCATGTCATTAATATGCAAAGTTAACCATAGGGTTCATCTATTGTGATCAACAAGTAAAGTTGAAGCATTACTTAATTCCCCGGTATATTCGAGATGTGCCCCTTTTCGCATCCGAACTCCGTTTAAGTTGACTAGCTTGATTCATCCTTTTCTGGAGGATTTAAAATGTCATGCCATCATGTGTTTGCGCATTGCATTTGTTAATAAATGTGAGGTGTTTGATTGTTGTCTCCCGTGCGTTATGTTTCGATAGGTCAAGCAGACGGGGTTACCCACAATACCCCGAGACCCTACTACCAGCACGTTGAGCAAGGCAAGCGTAATCCCCCTCTGAGCATATCTTATCCTATGTTTCCGCAAATATTTTCTCCACTATAATATTGCATGCGGTTCTAAATGTCAATTTTTTGGATTAGAGTATCCTATAGTTGCATTAAGTTTCCGATGCCAATACCTGTTTCCCTCCTAATATCCATAGGATTGTATTGTTGGCCTGAGATACTAAACTATGCTATGTTGATGCTTAGCCATGCTTAGGAAATGTTATCGTCCGATGGATATTTTGTTGGAAACAGGTGTGATATGTTGATGATGTGGAGAATTGTGGTAACAGGTGATAAGATGCTAAAAGGTGGGGATGAGAGGCCACTGTGGTTGTGGTGCTTTGTCTCGTTCTCGCCGCCTAGGTGCGAGTTCTTTACCTCCCGAACCAAGACTGAGCGTGCAACCATGCGTGAGGCCTATGCATTGCAGGAACCCTCATAGACTAAATAACTCGAGCGGGGCTAGCCAGGGTCCTCTAGTTCGGGCTTCCATTTGCGCGTGCGTGATGATGGTGGTATGAACTGGGATGAGGATGGTGGTGTTAGGAAAATGAGTGGCCGTGGGGCGGGGTGTTGTGATCCTGGCAGTCCTACCGCCACTGATGATCCTGGAAAGTCCTTAACGAGGGAGAAGTCGACACCGTCCCACCCAGCCGGCTTTCCAAGGAAGAGAGCTAATGCGCAGGTAATGGGCCGGACGGTACGTGTGGCAAACATTTGTACACCCCTGCAGGGTTAAATCTTTTCGAAAAGCCGTGTCCACGGTTAAGGACAACTTGGGAAAGGACGATAAGACCATAGAATAACTTTAACGGAATGATTAAAAACTGGGTACTAAGGTACCACTCAAGATTGTAAGGTGAGCTTCCTCGAGGGTGATTCGGGGAGGTGCCTTTGATGAACAGGTACAGGTTGATGATGGTTGGTGATGTAAGGTGATGAAAGAAAGAGTACTTCTTACCTCTTTTGAAAATACTCTGAATAGTCGATGCCTTGAGTTATGTTTTCATAAATAAAATCAGCTTTATGCAAAACAGCCATATAACTTTGAAAGCCTCATCGAGCTAAAGCTCTATATATAATCTTGCGAGTTCGTCGAACTCAACGTCGTTTGTTTTGTTTCAGAGGAGGACTTCACCGATCTCGAAGGTGGGTTCTTTGTGGACGTCGACGAGTAGTCTGGGGTTCCCAGGTGGCAGCTTGGGACATCCCGGAGCAGCTGGCGCTGTGATGTTTATTTGTAGGCCTCTTAGGCCATAATTTGGATCTTGTTGTTTAGAACAACCTAATTTGCTTCTGCTTGATGTAATGTTGGGTCTGTGACCTCTGGTTGTCATTTGCTATCTTTCTCTATTATAAGAGTTGAACTATAATGATTTGTGTCGTAGAGTCTGTGATGTGCCAGTTGTTCCACAAGTCTTGATCTCTCGATTATACATTGAGGGTTGTGCCTGTGTTAAGGCATCAATCGGGGAGTTGCGTTGCCGATGATCCATTCCGAGCAACGCCTGCCAAAGGTTTTGGCCGGGGATTGGTAAACCCGTAACCTCCGGTTGTATCGCTTAACCGATGACACACAGCATCACTGTATAACAGTCGGGTCGGGCGCCACAGCTTTGGGTTCGTTAACCCAGTACGAGTTAATGCAGTCACACTACGGGACCACAAAAAGGACACGGAGAGGAACTTGCTAAGGGCCCTAAAGAAGCAACATTTCAAGGCGAAGATAATGTTTCCTTACTTCTTCAGGTAAGAGAGTGTTAGTCGCTTGTAAAAATTAAGTGTAACTGATGAGTAACTGACGTGTATATAATCCTGCGCAGCGACCATTACATTCTGCTAATCATTGAAATTGACTCTGCAAAACTTCTAGTCTACGACTCATTGGACTGGCCCGAGGAGAGGTACAAAGACATTCTAGATGCGCTCCAAAAGTAATTTCAATCATTGTCGCACTATATCAGTCTCTCTTGTTCATTTCAGAGATATCAAGTAACTAATAACTCATTTATTCATATTTTTTGGCCGGGCAGGGTTTGGATACTATTCAAAGAGAAGACAACCGGTGATTTTGCAGATGAGCTTACTATTATTCACCCAAGGTAAGTAGTACGAGCTTGCTAGGTTCGCGCATCTCTTTATTTGTAATTTTCAATACCACTATATCTTGACTATTATTTGATTGAATTATATTCTCGTAAAGTACATCGAGAGGCAACCACAGGGAACCAATTTGTGTGGATATTTCGTTTGTGAGTGGATTCGTCGGTCGGTCACTGAGCGGGATGCAAAGAAATTTATAGACGTAGTGAACAAATATATTCACAATTTTATTTTATTACCATCAATTGTTTTCAGTGTCATTCATATTTTTTGTTACTCATGATTGATATTCATAATGATCTCCCTTTTATAGGCGGATGAAATGTGGAGGAAACTGCCACTAAATCAGCGCTGTCAAGCACTAACAGAGGAACTTGCGGGGTTTCTGATCAGCGATATCATACATCCAAAGGGAACATGCAATGGAGAAGGGTGGTGAAGTCTCCATGTAATCGAACAGATCCCGGTTATGATCTCCGTACGTGTAACCGAATAGACGGGCTCTAGTCCCGGTTATGATCTCAATGTACCCGGATAGACGTAAACATACTTTTATTTATGAACATTTTGATATGTTATATGTAGTTTTCTATTTTTCTAATTAATTAACCGCATATTTTTTGAACCATTTAAATATTAAATTAGGAGGGAAAACAAAAAAACACAGGCTGCCACGTGGGAGATCCTTCGTCCCGGGTCGTATGACGAATTGGGACTAGAGGTCCTCCACCACGCCTGCGCCTCCGCGGCCACGTGGGAGCCTGTTGTTCCGGGTCGTAACTGACCCGAGACTAGAGGGGAGCTCTAGTTGCGCCTTGGTAGTACCGGGTGGACACCCGGTACTAGAGGCTCTTACGACCCGGAACTAGTGGCCCTGTTTCCACTAGTGACGCTCTTGTGCTGTCTCTTTGTGTGTGCACCCCTAACCATTTTGATTGAATAAGTATAAAAATGTTAACTAGTAATTTTTAATTTATAAAAACCATAGGCATACAACATAGTTGCATACAACATACAGTGTATATGCCTACGGCCAACCATATGCAGTTGGTTTTAGAAAAGTTGTAGGTATACCACCATGGATAAAATGCCGTTGGCCACTAGCCTTTTTCCTGCAGTGATTTGAGCCTTTTTTTTCTTAACTCTGTCTCAGCAGGCTCCGCACTTTCTGATTAGCACTTAATTAGTTGGTAGATTTTAATAACATGACCGGTTAGTAATATTCACGTGTTGGCGAGATTTTTTTTGGCAAGGAGCACAAGCTGATTGTTTTTCCTTTCCTTGCCTTGCTGGTTTATTTTGGCTTTGGGACATGGAGCCCTCCTGAAAGCGCCAATGTACGGCGCCGGCAGGTACGTTTGCTTTCACAATTAGCGTATACTATACATGTGGTCCGGGATGATAAATTAGAAGCAAGATTCAAAGTAGCCAACAAGATAATAATTAGTTAGTTTTCTGAAATTTCTATTTCTTTTCGTGTGCTATAAATCCTCTACACTCTCTCTTAGTTATCATCAGTGGTAAACAGCTGTTTGCACAAATTTGTAACAAGTAGGCTAACCCATATCTCCCACAATATTCCTAGCTACTCCCTCCGTTTTTTAATATAATATGTTTTAGGTGGTACACATGTTGTCTATATACACACTAGAATGAGTGAACATGCACACAAAAATGTGTCTACATACATTTGTGTACATATGTATGTGGACAAAAGATAAAACATCTTATATTAAAAAACGGAGGGAGTAGTTACGAGCTCCTCAACCCTAGCTGGGGCCAATTGGGCGGCTCACAGATAGAATATCACTGTTAGAATGTTCTCAGATGGAATGATAATATACAATGCTGGCTTGCAATTGTGGATGTCAGCTGCCATTACAAGTGTTGTGCAAGTGAGATCTTTCAGGTATGGACTACCTGATCCGCATGTTACTATTCAAGAGGAGGCCGGCCGGACGGGTCTCTACACCTAAAGCTAAGCAAAGTTGGGGGTATATATGTGGGGAAGGAACATGATCTTGGCAAGATCATTATTCTAATGGAGAACATAATAATATATGGCCATTTGGCACAAGATGCATGCACGCTTGCTCTTTGACTCGGATAGTTACTGATGAAGCCATCCCTGGACGGCTAACTAAGCTGCCAACGATGTACTCCACTGGGAGAACTTTATAAAAAGAAGATAAGTGCATGTGTTAGCTTGATAGCTAGGGGATGGATGAGATAGATATGTATATACAGTATGTACACGGACTGCTGGTTGTCCCCTGTTGAAGCAAAGAAGCCTACTAATCTTCAACAGTAGGATTGGATATGCATGGATTTTGGTCTCCCTCGTGCTTCAGTTTGATGACCCAAGTTGAAACAATTTGTTCTCTATCTAGGCGAAGTATCCTGTGAAAATCTCCGCCTGGTGAAAACGTGAAAACTTCTGTTCCCTGCCATCCGATCAACTTCAGACGGACTAGATTAAAAGTGCGGAGCGTCCTAGCAACTTAAACGTACTTTTGCTGACAACACCATGGCATTAACACCTTTTTCTTGACCCGATTCAGCTACAAACTACAGGTGAATACGTGATCCATCCCACGAGACCACGATCTGTGCCGCCATGGAGGCTCGCCCGGAACTAGTCCTGGCCATGGGAAGCCCGGCCCGAGGCCCGGCCCAAAAAACACGGGCTTGGGCCATAAATTTAGACCCGACGGCCGGGCCGGCCAGGCCTGGGCTTTGATTTTCGCGCATTTCAGGAAGAAGCCAGGCCCGCGGCCCAAGGCCCGTCGGGCTTTTTGACAGGGCCGGGCCTGGGTTTTCTGTGCCGGGCTTTTCTAGGCCCGGCCCGAGACATGGCCAGGTATACCCGGAACCGATCGTCGTGGGTGCTAACGCTCTGTCGTCTGTGTGCCCTAGCACTGCCCATGCCCCTACCATGAGACCTCTCCCTTCCCCTACTCCTACCCCCGTCCAAAATTGCTATCCGTAAAGTATGCGCAAAATAAGTAATGCAACACTATGTTTATCTTTCTCGGCAACATTATGAATATTTTAATATGACAAAGAACCACTATGCTTTCGTGATCCTGACAAAATTTATCCGTTTAAATGTTTAACTTTTTTTAGTTATGGCACAAATCTGTGTTTGACGCAAAGTAGGAGTAGTACGAGACACCCGCGGTTGTTGATGGCCCTTTCGCAAACACTATTAATTGTTGCGATCGCCAGAAACGTCCCTGTTGCAATTAACACCATGCTTATCTTCTCAAACTCACTAGTAGTTCGGCTGGTTTCTTGTTTGCCTAAAACTCTTGCACTTCTACGTTTTATCAAGGCTATACTAAATGTGTGGAGCTTGTACACGATAACTAGAGCTTGCTTCCGTAAGTAGGGTTACTAGGGTATATATACATAAATGACCATATATTTTTTAATGGCTAAAAGAGATTATCTCCTCTTATCTACAACCAAAGAATTCCAAAGCCAATTGTTGACTTCGCTTTCTGACATATAAATTTAAAAGTACCAATTACACTTGGACTCTGCAACAACACTATATTGAGAGGTAAGTCGATACACTAAGAATGCACACAACCAAATTATTTAAAAGCGGAGCATAAATGATCCACGCCGAGCAGCGCAACAATTGGTCATATCTTAAAAATAATGTCTTTAGGTAGGAAACACCGTGCAAGCACCGCCATTGCCGAATCAACACACTTAAGTCTCAATTGTGGGTTTCACCCTGAAGTTCAATCCTGAGCTATCAAAACAATGTCGTCTCTAGGGAACTGTCAGAAACCAATGTCGTTGTTAGGTGCTACCAATTCAAGACGGGATACTCGTAAAAAACACCAAGCCACGACTCTATTTTTATTTGCACATAGCACACTTAGAAAAGAAAATGTTGATTAAATTTGCAGGTGCATACTACACATAATTATGTATAATTGTAAAAAAAATTGTTTCCAAATACTATTTTCATTTCTCAACTCCATGTAGCTCGGGACCTATTTTGACTTTTTGGTCATGTTTGACCTATCTTCTCGTAAAAGAACTACTCTCATTTTTGTTATAAATGTGGTGATATGCCTCAACAAGTAATGAACGTGAGATAGAATTCAACAATGTTACATGAATATTTAAAATATAAGATTAGCCATCTTATAAAATTGGACTCCAACGAAGGACCCGTGAAATAATTTCATAAGGCAATGTGCTGCAACATCTACCAGATTTTAACATGAACAAAGTAAAGCGGAAACTAATTGTTTCCTGACTTAATGCACGATAAAATATATTTAGCGGTGGGTTTATTAATATTCTTTTTTTATATTGTAGAGTTTACATTATTTTTGCCAAAAAAAGAAAATTTAGAAAACATTGATTTTTGAATAAAAAAGTACATCTTTTTAAAACCGGAGAGGCCCCAAAGGGACAGGATGCTCCAAATTATGTGTGCGTAGGAACATTTTACAGAAGAAACAATTATAACAAAATCCCAACTTCTTACTAAAAAGACCGAAACTAAGTACTGCAGAAAAAAAAGGCGGTCCTCTCCTATAGCAGAGATTTTCGAGCCCGAGCCACGACTATCTTCACCGAAGCTAGGGACTTGGAGCTGAGAGGAAGAAGAGCGTTGTGACGATCTCTGAACCAGGCTACAAAGACCCCGCGAGGGTCGTCATAATTGGTCGCCAAATTGAAAGCACCGGGAGTGTTATCCATTAATCTCCTATTATAGGTTGACGCTCAAAGAATATCCAACTAGCTAACCTTGGTTATAAGAGCTCCTCTCAAAGAGTAATGTCCATACACATTGTGGCCCTTTGCCAACTACTCCCTCCGTTCCAAATTAATTGACTTGGATATGTCCAAATATGGATGTATATAGACACTAAATAAGTATAGATACATCCATATTTGGACAACCCCAAATCAATTAATTTGGAACGGAGGGAGTATAAAACATCCCTAAGTCCGACCCACAACCTTTTTATAAATGTTTGATGAAATTTGCCTCCTCCGTTGTCCTTTGTGCCCATCACGCTGAATCCCGACTAGCCACTAGAAAGATGTGTTGTCTTCTCCAGTACCACGGTGTTAATTTCCACTAATTTACATATTCTAATTTGCCATGATTTTTTTTTTTTAGCAAAAACCGGCATGAGCTCTGCCTATTCATTATAGAAGAAGAGAAACGTAGGATATTACAAACCCACGCAGAGGAGATAAAACCCACATGCGGATTACTCCCGACGGATTAGAACACTCGACGACCCCGAAGGGTGCAACGCACACGAAACCTGGCGGAACTCCTCGAGAGCCAGAAAGGCCACTTCAAGGTAAGTCTGGCGCGTCGCAGAGAAGATGCGCCGGTTTCTCTCCTTCCAGACGTTCCACATAACGTAGATGATTCTCCCGCTTCTTTCCCGAGCCCGGACGGAGGTGGTACTCGAGGTGATCTTACTCCACGCCTTGTCGATGGATTCGTGAGGCCCGGAGAGCGTTCCAAGCTTGTCCACGGACCAAGCATCAATGGTGTTCCACACCGCCACCGTGAAAGGGCACTCCATGCAGTGATGGGATGCCGTTTTGGGATGAGAAAGACAAAGCTGGCACAAGGGATCATGAGGCCAACCCTTGGTTGCAAGGAGATCCGCAGTGAGGATGCGATTGTGCATGACCAACCAGGCAAAGAACTTGGCCTTGGGCTCCACAAAAGCCCTCCAAACCTTAGAGGACTCGAACTTAGGGAAGGAGCCTTCGAACTGAGCAGCGTAGGCCGAGGAGGCAGAGTAGCACCCATCTGCCGTCCAGCGCCATCTGATGGTGTCAGCCTGATCCGTCAAGAGGTTGGTTTCTTGAATAATGGTGGCCAAGTCCAGGAACTCGGCAAACTGAGTAGGGGCATGATTTGCCATTTATTTTCGAGGGGCAAAAAATAATAATTTAACAAGTTTTCGCTGTATTATTTGAGGTGCATATATGGGATCAGATTGCTATCCTGTGAAGCAAACAGGAGTCGGCGCAGTAAAGGTTAGAACAAGGAACAGGAGATGCGCCCATTCCCATCCACCGGAATTAAGTGTAAAACTGTAGATACATGATTTCTACACTTTCGTTATCACGCAAACATATGGTATGTCGGCCCGGCCCTGTAGGTCAGTCAATTCGTTTATTTTATTCTGTTAAAGAAAATCTAAAAAATCTAAAATGATGCCTAGAGACATTCAAGAAAAAGGGAGAATGATGGCACTAATACATTCTTGCAAGTATACGGATCAAGCAGCCCAATTTTAAAATTTCTTTGGCTAATTTAGTTGCCCATAAACTCGGGAATGGAGAATCATTCGTCCGTACTTAGCATGTCAACTGACCAATCGAGCGTGTAGTAGTGCGAAGAGAATGATGATGAGAAGTTGCCGTGATAATGTGGCAGGAAGCATACTAGCTAGAACCCTAAAAGCACGCTGATCTACTCGTCCAGATCCATTTCGGCACAAGGAGAGTAAAAATGGGAGGCGTAAAACCGGACGACGCAACGAAAATATCACGGGAGATCGATCAGCTATAGAGCTAGCCAAGAGATAATAGACCGATCGAGCGGCAAGCAAGGCGAGGCCGGTAGAAATTAAGGAAGCTTCCCCTTGGCATTATCACCAGCTAGCAAGAACGATTACGGCCATTAATCTCTGGTCCAAGACGGTTAATTATTAGTTAGTGCCGTTTTTTACCGATCCAGTTAATTAGCCGTGTGTCAACATGCGACGCGAGAGGCCATTAATCTCCTCCATCCTATGAACCTTGCAAACGTAACCGCCAACTCCTCACTTGGCCGCTAGTTTTTCCAGTGCCATCTTCCAATCCACGAATTTACCTTCTTCCTAGCTATTTCTTTCCTTTGCTTTTCTTGCAAGGTTAGCCAGATGGATGTAAAAAAGGCAGTGGACAGAACAAATATCTGGTGGTGGTGGTGGTGAATTAGTCTTAGTTTATCCATGACCACGTTTTATCACCTTGATTGATTGATACCCCGCACTTCTCTTGCCCATAAGAAAGCAAGTTCCTCCTAGTATGTCGCATAGATCTAGTGCAAGCACATGGAAAAGTTGTTGCTTAAACACAATATATAATTGATCCACTTTTGCGCAAGCAACATTGCTTTCCAAATATTTGCAAGAGATATCACGTGACATGTTTGTTTTAATTGATTCATGCGTGCGCAAGTTAATTACTAGGATTTTGTGAACAGAAGGTCGATCAATATGGATATTTTTTAGCTTATTACTATATGTGCAATCCTAAATAAGGTATACTTTATGCTAAATAAGGTAGAGTAGTAATGAAACGTAGGCCCAGCGCATATTCCTTCCAACATTGAATTATTTGGGATCTCACAATGAATGGCTTACACCTTTTAGTAAGTTGGCCAAAATCACAGAACGCAGGCATTTAAGTTGCACACCAGGCGACAGTGCATTTTCATGAAACCATAATTATATGCTTGCGAACATGTGAATATCTCCAACAAAAAAAGGTCCCCTGAAAGCAATGTGCCCCTAGAGTAAGCAAGCACGGTGGTTAAATCCGTCCACCATTTTCAATGCAAGGAAGCAACCCCCATTCCCTTGATTTGGTAGCAAAACCATCGCTGGTAGGCTTTACAGAGACAAGATCGAATCAGCTAGGTAGGCAAAACTTTGGTAGCAAGATTGATACATGAAGCAAAAAAAAAACTTGTTGTGCCAATCCAAATTCACAAAATATCACACACATTGCCGTTTAAGACGCCAAAACTCTCTAGAATCCAGTAAGATATATCCATCCATGTCACCAAACCCTATAGAGTACATGTTACCAAACCATGAGAAGAGAGGAGAAAATAAAGATGATCCCTGGCCCCTCCTCCTCCCTAGTGAGTAGTGAGTGAGGACCAAAACCAGCAACAAATGAAGCAAACAGCCCAAGCCAAGCCAAGCCAAGCCAAGCAAAGCAAATCAAATGCAATGCAAAGCAAAGGCTGCTGCCAAAGAAAAGATACACAACACTAACTACAATCATGAATATTTGGTCCCACCACCACCCATATTATTAGTACTAACACAAAACACCCAAAAACCATTATTTGGAAGGAAGAGAAATCATCAAGGAAAAGCTGCTGAGAGGGAGAGGGAAAAGCTGCCGAGGGAGAAGAGAACAAAGGACGGGGAGAGGGTGGGAGGATCAAGGGAGAAGAGGCTTTGCATCCAAGCGTGCTCCCCCTCAAGCAACCTTTTGTTTCCTCCGGTCAGCGTCCCTGTTGACCGTCGCAACGGAACGGAACGGGAGAGGCCACGCCCTAGTACTATATATAACTCCCAACCTCTCCCATTCTCGCCATTACGGACACACCACAACACATCCCTCTCCGCATCCGTCCAAGACTTGTAACAGCCCCGCCACACCAAGAACGCAACACGGACACCGCGTCCATCTTCTTGCCCAGGAGAGGTGGTGTGCGGCGGCGGCATGAGGACCAGGCGTGGCGCGTGCTACTCCTCCTGCCATGAGGCGGCGCCCGAGACGATGCAGCTTTCCAAGAGGCGGAGGACCGAGGGATCGCCGTCGGCGGTGAGCGGTCCGGCGGGGTGCGCTGCAGACATGTTCGAGGAGCTGCCTGATGATCTGGTCGTGTCTATCCTGGCTGACGTGGCCGCCTCCGCCGGGTCGCCGGCCGACCTCGCCGGCGCCATCATGACGTACGTCTCCCTTTACTTACTCTGGTCGTTTCTTGTATATATGATGATCGCAAGAAACCGTCGCCGGCCTGGATGGATGGAGTTCTTATTCGGACAAGGGATGTGCGTTCTGCAGGTGCAAGAGATTCATGGAGTTGGGGCAGAGCAGGGTCATTCTCGCCAAGGTGTCGCCGCGGTGCCTAGCCGTCCGCGCCAAGAGCTGGTCGGGCTCCGCGCACCGGTTCCTGCAGCGCTGCGCGGACGCCGGCAACCTCGACGCATCCTACCTTCTTGGCATGGTAAGAACGATCGCCAGACCGCAACCGCAAGAACCAATCAATCGTGTTTCGTCGTTTCCTTCCTTTTTTGCCTGTCAATCGGGGGCTGATCGATCGTTTTTTGGTTTGCCGCAGATCCGGTTCTACTGCCTTGGAAGCCGCGGGTCTGGCGCGTCGCTGATGGCGGCGGCGGCGGTCGGTGGCCACCGGGACGCGCTCTACTCTCTGGCCGTCATCCAGTTCAACGGCAGCGGCGGCAGCAAGGACGACCGTGACCTCCGCGCGGGCGCAGCGCTGTGCGCACGCGCGGCGTCGCTGGGCCACGTCGACGCGCTACGCGAGCTCGGGCACTGCCTGCAGGACGGCTACGGCGTGCGCCGCTCGCTGCTGGACGGGCGCCGCCTCCTCATCCAGGCCAACGCCCGGGAGCTCGCGGCCTCGCTGCTCCGCGGCGCCGGCGCTGCCACTGGCACAGGAAGCAAGGTCTCCAGGCGGCACTCGTGCCTGCTGAGCGACTTCGGGTGCCGCGCTGCCGCCGCCGCCAACCGGTTCCTGGCCGAGTGGTTCGCGTCCCGGCCTCTCGGCGGCGCGGACAGCTGTCCTGCGCCAGCGCCAGCGCCAGCGCCAGCAGAGGAGGACGGCGGCGGCCTGCGGCTGTGCTCGCACGCGGTGTGTGGGCGTCCTGAGACGCGGCGGCACGAGTTCCGTCGGTGCTCCGTGTGCGGCGTGGTGAACTACTGCTCGCGGGCTTGCCAGGCGCTGCACTGGAAGATGGCGCACAAGGCGGAGTGCATGCCCATGGACCGGTGGCTCGACGGCGGCAACGCCAACCCCGACCCCAATGCCGATGCCGCCGTGGCCGCGCCGGCGCTCTGATCGTCGTCGTGTCTTTTCCGTAACTTGGTTTTTCTTCGCCCACCTGCTTCTCTGTACATGGTAGAGCCAGTCAGGTTACCTGCGGTACTTTGGTTTCAATTAATTCAAAAAAGTCCAAGGTTCTATTCAGAACAGGATTTAATGGTTAGAGTACAAACGACATATATTTTGATTCCGGGGTTCGATCCACCTGACTTCTACAAGTTCGAGGTTTAAAATGTTTTTTTTTCCGAAAAGTAAACAAATGATATTAACATCGTAAAATGGAGCTTGAAAGCAAGGAAAGAGCAACTGCTGGGTGAGCACTTAAGATTCCCGTGCCCCGGACGTGGATATGGAGGATCGCATCTTAGCAACCAGATATGGAACGTGTGGAAGGTAGTGCGCCTGACGGGATCGTGCACCGCCCGAGCCGGCGACTCATCACTCATGGATGGATGCCTTGTCAAAAACAAATATCTGTGGATGCAATCGCGATAGATTCGGCGATGGTGGACCGTACGTGATGAGGCGGAAGGAACCTTAGGCAGGTGCACATATGTCAACGCGTGCGCCAGAAACAAATCGAGCCGTCGGGTACTAGCAGTGACTTACATATATTCATGGCTACGGTAAAGTTAGGCGTGTAATGTCTATACTTGCTCACTGCAAGTCGACAGTTAGCTCGAGCGTGTATTTGGTGCTGGAAAATAAAAACACATCATCGATGTATTGATTCTAATTGAAGTGAAGACCTCCTACACAAAGAAAAAATCTTGTTTAAAATATGATAATAATTTCCAGATAAACATAATAGTAAGTATTTATCATAAATACACATTTTCTGATCGTGTCACGTATATCCTTGCCTTGCTATATTTTGCTGTTAGAAGAACAAATATGTATTAGCTCGTAGTATCATTGATCTTGCCCTGGCACGGCACCTCTCGGCATAAATGTTGGATGCTATTTTAGATATCGATATTTTGTTTCTATTTTTTAAAACTATTTACATATAAATATATTAATAAGTATTTATGGAATAAAAACATTACTAAGTTTATTTATGGAATTGTGAAATAAGTTTTCTGGCCAGATGTGGCTCCTACATCACACTCCCTGCTCCTCAGTCATTGTCCAGGGCTTCTAACTAGTTCTTCTCCTACGGATATGGTCGGCGGTCGCCCATGTGTTTGAACCTAATTTCCCCTTAATCTCATCATTCTCTTTTACACGAATTTCCCCTTTTCGAAGTGGTGTTTCGACTCGCATCCTTTATTCTTAATACATTTTGGACATATTTTTAAATGTCAACAAAATGGAATAAACATGTTCGCACATAGATCTTAACATGCTATGTGTTCACAAAGTCGTTTCATGAAAAACCGACATTATTTGTAGCTTGTGTAAGAAAGATAAATTTTGTGCTAAAATACGGCTTTTCATGCGAGATTTTTTTGTCTTTTTCGCACAAGGCACAAAAAATATGGGTTTTCGGTGAAACGACTCTGTGAAGATATATTCGTGAAATTTTAATTCAGATTTTTTTAACATTTTGGAATATATTTTTCACATACGAGGTGCATATGCACTCGGGTGACAAAGTGAATTTCCCCTTTTACACTGTTTTTGTACTTCCTTCCATTATTGATCTTGTTTCTTCTTTAGCAACTCGACTCATGGTAGAAAGCTCATTTATTTAATTGCAGATATAAATTCTTCATACTTATTATTTCAGCCGTCAGTGATTATTTTTGGCGTCTTTGGTTGAAAAAGGTTTCATTTTTTGGAGGATTTAATCCTTGGAGAAACACCGTGCTGGTTCTTGGAGTAGTATTTTTTTTTCCCTGCAGAATCATTGAAACAACACTTTATGTCCACTCTAACCGCTTGGTGAGAATGTTTATTTTCTATGATGGTGGAATATGTTGTATGACTGTTTTGGCAATTGTAATCAATAGAGTTTGCTGAAGAGCAGGCTTTACGATGCTGCCAACAGTTGTTACGCCTACCACTACACAGCACATCGATATGTACAACAGTGCGGTAGCTAGGCGAGGTCCACACTGCGTCTCAGCCCATGCTTCCCAATGAACCGCTGCCCCGGCTGGCCGGTACGACGGATCCCCGAATTCGCTGTTGGCAACAGCCTGCTCCCCTCGCCAACGCCCTGACGTGATTCCATGGTGTATTGATATATACTACAGTTGTACACTGCAAGATGATCTTGCCAAGATCGACGACTAGACGAGGGGAGATGGGACTAACTAAACAATATTTTTGTACGATCATATACGAAACCGAGACAAATTAAGCGGCTCCTAATTAGAGGAAACGTGATCCCGTCGATATCTCACAAGCAGTGACCGGCACATGGATCTTTCTGTTGAGTTGGATCGATGATCACCTGCCTCTGCCTTTTCATGCTCCTCAAGCAATGCACCCATGATCCATCGAGGTCCAGAGCAGTCCAGTCGATCGAGCCGCTTTCTTTGCCTTTCAGTTTTATTTTGATCGGGTCTTCGGTGCGGGTTGATCGATCCTGGCTTTGATGATTTCGTTCGAGCTTCTCCTGTTTTTGTTTTAGATCGGCAGAAATGGGTCTTGCATGTGACGTCCTTGTAACTCGCCGTACGTCTAAAGCGTGCGCACGTACGTATCTCTCTCTTGATGTCAGCATAATCAGAAGCATGGTCGCGCATGATATACGTATATCCACGCACGACAGATCATACTTTGATTTTCTAGAGAATGGCTGACCAAGATGTCACTCGTACAGTTCAGAAATTGGCTAATTTAAGAATAAGAGGGTAAAAAATGTTGCCCAAGTAGCCAATACAAATTGATTTCGTTTTAAACTAGCTTCACTGACTTGTAGTGCACAAGTCACCGATAAACTTGGGTGAATCTTGTCCATCCGTTTTAGATCCGACAGACAAGATTCGCTCAAATCTAAATCTCAAAAATAAAAAAGTTAGAAAAAATTGAAAAAAAATCCAGTAAAACAAAAATGCTTCGTTAATTATTCTGTGAAATTATTGTCTGATTTTTTTCCGACTTAAAATTATTGTCTGATTTGGAGCAATGATTTGTGAATACATAGCTTTTTGAGATTAAAATATAAAAAACATTATTTATACGCAAAACCATCAATCGAAACAGGGTGAAACATTTAGAGAATACAAAACGAACCATTAATCATTTATTATTTTTTTAATTTTTTTGTGAGAAGTTTTATTTTTAAGTTACAGATCTGAATGAATCTTATACGGCGGATCCAAAATGAAGGGATAAGATTGAGCCAAGTCGCTCGGTGACTTTTAATGGTAGGGGTAACTGTTCTTCAAAATGATTGGGCATAAAGGGCGCATATCGTAGGCGACGAATCTGGTTGAAAGTGAAAGTTGATGTACTGATTTACCGCTAATCTGTAATGTATTGATTTACCCCCTAATATTGCAACAAAATTCGATTATTGAACGAAATTCCTCACCCTGTGTATAAAAAGAATATAATATTGCAATAAATAAGTGCAACGTTCATTAAAAGCAATTAATGTCAGTAAAAAATGGTCAAGTAAACAAATTTATTTTCGTAGATTGCTTTGCAACAAAAACACAGCAACAAATTAAACGAAAATCAGAACCGATTACAGTATAATCTATGCTTTCAAGACTATTTAAAAGTGCTTGAACAACAATTGCAGATTCATTTACAATAGTAATCACGACCTATTTGAACATTAATCACAAGTGATTGCAACAATTTTATAAAGCGCGTAAAATATCATCGAAAAGACAAGGGTAACACACAAACTTGGAAAACACTCAAATAGCTACTTAAACTAGGATGTTGGCCTTTTTATGCACACCCAAATAAAATAGGCGACATTTACAATTAGGCCGCCAAAGGGCAAGGTAGCCATGGAATTGCTATCGCGTGGAGATCAAGTGTTTTCGTTTTAATAAAAAGAGTATATATCTATTATATACTAAAAGCAAAATGAGTTAGGTTTTAGAGCCACCACGTTAAGCCACATCATTCCAATTAATTATGATAGTTAGATTTAAAATCAATGATTAGGATTTAATGAAGATAACTATTTGCATAACTGTGGCAGCTTCGCTTGACACGTTTAATCTATTCACGGTTGAGATTCCAATGGGACACGTTTAATATGTTCTCCGTTTACCTTTTAAATGTGGGCCCTCTAACATTTTTTTTTGCGTGGTGCCCTCAAGCTAGCAGCTGGACCCATAAATTGCCACATGAATGCGATGCTATCCGTGCATTGAAATACTCCGTGTACATTTTCTTACAACGTGGAAAACATTTGGCTTGGCGCCCTAGAATGTTTATTCTTCCATACGTGTTACACCCAAAGACCATGCATGTCAGCATGTGCACGTAAGAACATGCAAACCACTGCATGTAAAGTATTGCACAATTTAGTTCATCCGTTCGGTTGTACAATGAAACTGCATGGAAGAAAATTTAAGCTATAGACAACTAATTTACATCATAAATATTTGCGTGCTACTCAGGTGCAGATTTGTTTGGTTAATTAGGTCGTCCCTCCGGCTCAATATACATGAATGTGTAGGCCCAGACAACCGTGCTATTACTTATTACTTTTTGCCTTCAAGTCTATATGTGCTAATTTTCCGAAAGAAAACGTTGAAATTTTTATACAAATATTTGTCTCATATAAAATTATGAAATGGCCAATAGACATCATTTTTTTTAACATAATGGCACATCAATTATTCGAACCATTTAAATAATGTTAGTATGGAGTGTGTATATTAAAATGTATGGGATAAATGGTAGGAAAAATATTTGTAACAGATAACAAATAGTTATTTTTTTACATATAGAAGATGATGCCCTCACATTTCCGATAGTGAGCAATCGACTGAGAATTTACAAATTCTTAGTCAATTAATAGTATAGTCGTTTCCAATAATGAAGCATCAACGAGTGTCATGTGATTACAATAAAAACTAGCAATGTGGCCATCCTAAATGCGAGGGCATCATCTTTCGCGTATTAAATAGGTCTTTGAATTTATTTAAATTTTCAGAGATGCTAAAAGTATGGAATTCATAATTACATGGTTATATGGACACCAAAATGTAATGGTAAGTAAAATAATATATGTGAAAAATAGTTTGAATCAATTTAATTTGTGGTCAATAATTAGTGCGATGTTTTCAAATATACTTTTGGGATTGACTCTCTCACCTCACGGAGACTTTATCATCTGTTTAGGGTGAATGGAGCTTTTCATCCATTAAATTATTTCTTAGTGAAATGGGGTTCTAGGCAAAGGAAATTATGAAGTTAAAGATGCAACAACTTTATAATGCATCATCAAAATTTAACTATGTATGTCACAAAAGTGATCCTACTTTGAAGTCAATATGGTAGATGCTCACAATATGATAGAGACAGATAGACGTGCGAGAAGTTCTCAGAAAATCAAAACATATGACCATCAATATGAGAGATCCTTCTTTTGTTAGTAGATCATAAAAAACCAATGCCCGTAACTATTTATATAATATCATATAGATCTAGGATATTACAAATTAATCATAATATGTTATTTATTAGAAATTTCCTATAGATCTAGGAGTTTTACTTTTGAGAATTATAAATCTAAGAAATATATCTATCAATCACACTCAAGTGGAAATAAATATTGCTTCGAGTATAACCATTTGGAAATAACTATGTATAATGTGTTCCTATGATTTCCTTGTATTGTGATTAAGTACACCTTTTGTCAACTCCTTTGGGTTCTTTCTGTTTTGCGTTGAACTTTATTTGGTTTCTATAATTTAATGGACACATCATTTGAATATGTAAATACGTATACAATATCATAACCAATGAAGATGCCAAAAAAGATCCCCCTGGCCGCAGATTTGACGGGGAAGCGGCGGAACGGCGGGATGGCGCGCCGGCGTCCGCGGCGAGTCGCGGTGGCGCGCGGGCGAGAGGAGAGTCTGCTGAAGCTTTTGCATAAAAGTCCTCGCGTTTCACGGAAATTGCATGTAGGTCCTCCCGAAGGGCTTTCTTGCAAGTTTGGTGTGCCAAAAAGCGTGCAGGCGGGTCACCGGCTGGAACCGGGGTGACCGGCCAGTGTCCGGGTACGCGTGGCAGCCGGTGATTGGCAGAAAACCGCCTTGCTACAGTGACGCGCGGGAGCGGACGGCGTGGCCGGATCCCGGCCGTCCGCCCCGTAGATCCGACGGCCAGCGGACCAACAGCGACGTGGACGAACAACGAAGCTGGGATCCTTCGGCCCTTTATATATAGTGTAATATACAATAGTGGTAGAAAACTAAAAGATCTGACAACTCATTGCCTCATTCGGAACTAAGATTGTCTTCCTCATGTGATCCGTCCAAGTGGGTCGAGCTGATAGGAACGTTGAATCATGCATGGGTACCATATCAACTAGATTCCCTGGCGCGGCTTGCCGCGCGCCACCCGCCGTTGACACTGGTTTTCAGTTTGCAAAGCGCTATACCAAACATTCATAATATGACACGGTAGACAAAATGCTATGTGTAGGCATCATTAATATGCCATATTAGTATGACATGTCAGTCCACGATTACTATACATAGTGGAACTATGTGTTAGAATGCATGAGTGAAGAACAAATAAATATAATGGTTGAGTACTAAGCAACCATGTAATGAAACAACCCTAATACATTGACTTTCGACAATCAGAGGTACCACAGCAAACTTGACATCCAGCAAAAATCTGAATTAATTACAGTTCAAAATTCAAAGATAATCTGCATGCGTTCCTGTTGTTTTCAAAAGATCCCATGCAGAAGAGAAAATCCGTCCAAGTTGCTGCCTCTGCAATGCAAAGTTCCAAACTTTTAATGTAATAAACAAACCTACATAGTAGAAAGATAAATATCATTGCAAATGTTGCAATTCACAGACAATTTGCAAAAACTGGTCGATTACTATTTTGAGGGTTGAACAAACAAAAAGGTTGAGATAAAATGATGTACACGCAATTGAGCATTATTAGATTACCAATTCAAAGTAATTACACCGATATAATTCGAGGCAGACGAAACAACAATTAAATCTATGATGAGAGGGCAACATATAGGCCAATCATTAAACATAAAGCATTAAATGTACACATCCTGGCAAATTATTTATGCAAGGGAATTTGCATTCAAAGGAGTATCTTTATTTTATTTTATTCAAAGGAGAAACATATTCTGAAGTCATGAGTCTGGCTCACTCATGTTCTCCCCTACCACCGGATTTCAGAGTCTTTATTCCATAATGGTAAATGGCAAGGTAACGACGCTATATACAATACAACTCAAACATCCATATAGTATGCTCACCTCAAGACCCATGGCAGCACATTAGAAGAATTCGGGCGCATGCTCTCCCTCATCACTGGAAAACTGGAAAGTGATCTATGTGTAAAATAGAACGATCAGGAACCAGATTTAACATGCATACAGAAACAATATTCTAATTTAGACCGTACCATAAAATGTATACTTGGATGAGGAACTTTATGAGTGAAGTAACATGTAAGTATATCATATTGTGACAACAGTGTTGGGCACATCTCCCTGATGCCAACACGACAAAGAAAATTCCTTGCCTTGTGCAAGGGCAAAATATAGTTAATTCTGAATGAAGCCTGCTAACAGCGAGAAATCAACTAAGAAATCATGACCCAATTGTAGATCGGTCTGGAACTATGCTAAACCTGAAGTTTAATGGAATATAGAACCTATACAAATGTGCCGGAAAAGGTACAAAGTTCAGTTAACATTAGCCAAATAACTGACTATTTACAAAATTGCCAATAAACAGCTAATCCATGCCCCTAAAAGCAACAAATACCGTTACTCAGTTATCTAAACCATCTTATCCAGTAAAAGATGACCTCGCCTAATTTAGTGTATATATATGGACATTTCCCAATATTTTTCCATGTCTATACCATCAAATTTTGGAACAGAACACTGACTGAATGCAAACAGAAAAATCAAGTTTCTGATCAAACCCAAACATCAAGCGTCCATCATTATAATAATTATTCTTCAAGAATCTTGTAGCAGCCCCAAGAACATAGATACATCTAAACAAACAACATATATATATGTAAACAAACGTATACCATGGTTATTGCAGTTAATAAGAAAAATGTGAAGACTGGACATTGGATATTCTTCAACTATGACTCATAAAACATAAGCAATACTATAGATCATTGGTACCTCTCACAGCGTCACCAGGTTGCAGTTTTAAAGGACAAAACTAAGCTAAATCACATGGAGTGGCTCAATACCTAGAAATGTCAATTTTTCATCATTATCCCTGAGCCAAAATACAATTAAATAAAAATAGAGGCGATGAGCACATGGATAGGACTTGGAAAAGCAAGACAAAAAGAATAACTACAAATATAAGAAATAGCTCAAAACAGTATAATCGAAGAACGCTAAAAAACTATTAACTTTTAACTATCTTGCCATCATAAGAAAAATACAATTTCTTTTCATAGCATATTCTGATATGAGAAAAAGAGCACACAAAGATCATTCAATTTTCAACTTAGATGCAAATTGAAACAAAAAACTCTCTGGCCATACACCAGACAGCAGAAATCATCCTCAATATAACCTGAAGTTCCTTTAAACTATCCTTCTGCTTATTCGTTGCAAAAGATGTAAAATAATAATAAGCATATGAGAACTGAAATACTATATGGTGCATCATGAATCATCACAAAATCAGTAATCATGTAAGCATACAAAAAAGTAACGTTCAGCAAGCGAAAAATATTTCTCCTTTTTCAGATCATAACCATTTTACTACTTTGATAAATAAGAAGAATACATGTTCACATAAAAGGCGAGTAGATCTTTCCTGGAACATATCACTCCAATGATGGAACTATGGACTCATTGGGAAAACAATAATTAATGGTAATAAATTCACCCTCAAGCAGGAGAAAGAACAGATCATGAATTAAAAGTCTAAGATGGCATCACGACTTTATTTATGATTATTAGTAAGGCCATAGAAATACATCAAGCAAAAAAATCTTGCTTGCCCGATTTTAATCCAACGATCACCAAAGATTTTGGCACCTCGAAGAAACAAAGACAATGGAAACAAAGCGGTTTACCTAGATGTAAAAAGTGACCTGATCTGAATCCATTTTCCGATATGAAACACCAAACAATGGAAAGAAAATCCTTGTGAAATAACACCAAGAAAATGGTGCTAATAAGTGATAGGATCATAGGAACAACATACACCCTTTTCTTCTGAAGTTTTGGCTCGTGTCTCTACCCACCTGAATAAAGAAGCAAAGATTTTCAACATCAGAAAATAGTAGGAAGAAAAAAATTCAGTAATATGATAAGTTGACATGTTCGGTAGTATGATAAACGAAATTTCATTAGTAGAGAGATAGACTGGGAAAACCTGGGACTCACTGGAACACAACAATTTTATCATTGTATCTTCACCACAAATAGAAAAAATGATTATGTTTTATGTTGATTCAACATCTCCAACTCTTTATAGTGTGATTATCACATTCAGTAAGCACAAACCAAATAGCAGTGTCTTATGTATGCAAAACAAAAACTATAGTTATTCACAAAATGGGAAATGATCCGGATCAAACATTTAGCGACTTTGCGGATGGAGCTATCAGCAGGCACCACTAATAGTTAAATAAGAAGTCTTTGATTCATGACATGTAAGAAAGAAGGGAGGCAAAAGAAACCTAATCTTCACTGACCTGGAGACTAATAAATCAAGTGAAGACGATATTCAGCTGGGATTGGTAATTTCTGTACATTGGCAACCACCAGTGGCCTCATGGCACCCTTTGCACAATATTAACATTTATATGAAACCACAAGTGCATATTTCAAAGTAGAATATAATACTATGTACTACTTTCATCTAATATCTTCATTATTCATTGTGTGGAATATCACATCTAGTAAGCCCAGCGAAATAACAATGTCTTATGTATGTAATAAATAGCAGATAAACTACATTTTTCACAAAAAGGGAAATGATCTGGATCCAACAATTAGCGGGCACCATAAACAGTCACCTTATCCAACAATCAGCTCACTGTTGACTCATCTCAGGTGTCCTGTACATCTCCCGTATTTCCCTGGTTGTTACGCGGTGCGCCGCCGGAGATCTCCTCTTCTTCCGCCCTCAATCTCTTATCCCCCACCAATCTGGTGCCATTTCTTCCCCCAGTTTGAGAACTGCACCACGATTGGCCTGCCGCTGAGCACTACAGAGGGGTTAGAGCCCCATGGAAAGGCACAAGTGGAGGATGCAGGAAAAGAGGCTTACCTCAGGTCCTAGGCGTCACCCTCTCGTACCGGCGGCTTGTGCTAGTCAAGGTTGAGGACGGCCGCGTCGTGAACAGATCGGGGGCCCACATCTGCGCCTTCTTCCCGCGAAGACGCCAGTTAGGCGGAGCGCTGCGCCGGCAGCCGGCACAGCTAAGGATGACGACGGCTGCGTCGGGAAAGAGTGGGCTTCCCCGTTCATCTCTATAGCCCAGGCGACGACGGGCTAGGACAATGGCCTCCTCCTCCGTCTCGGTACGACGACGGAGAAGAGCACCGGAGGAGGGAGGTGGAGAAATTATGAGGCACTCCTCTGTGTTGAGGACGACGGCGCCGCTCCCGCACCATTTCTTGCTGTCTTCTTCTGCTCCCGTGTCAGGCGGAGAAGGGTGGGGTGGAGGAGGCGGAGTCTGGCCGCCTGCCGCGCCCGGAATGGAGAGGGACAGGGGAGGGTGGGGGTGGAGGAGGTGGAGCACATCGGCGGCTCGAGCTCCTCCATCTCTCTTCATCCTCGTTGGTCTTTACAGCCCTGCGCCGCCGAGGGGCGAGGACGACGATGACGGTGCCATGGTGGGGGAGGAGAAGACGTGGGGAGTGGCGGCGTGAAGGGAGGAGGGAGGAGAAGACGCGGGGAGTGGCGGCGCCATGGGCGGCTGGTTGGGAAGAGGGGAAGAGGTCGAGGCGAGAGGCCGGAGGCGCGGCGGCAGCGGCTCGTGGGAGGCAGAAGGGAGAGCGAAATGTCGATACTACCCCTCAATCACACACCACGACGACGCATCAGAAGGTGAAATTCTACCGCAAACGGACGGCCCAGATCGCGCGGCAGCTGCTCGATCCGACGGCCGGCGTGCCCTGAGCTCTGAGGAGCGCCCGTGAGGTCTCGAGGTTTACCTCTGTGGATCCCCCGGAAGCAAAGAGCTGAGAAAGAGAAATGAAGTCACACGAGGCTAGCTATCCAGCTGACGAACAGGCTCTACGATGCTGCCAACAGTTGTTAGCGCTTACCACTGCACATCACATCGATGTGTACAACAGTGCAAGGTAGCTAGGCGAGGTCCACGGCGTCTTGGGGCGTGTATACAAATAGTTGAATATTGTTTGCTATCAGGTATTAGGAGGTAATCCTAAGCTAACACATTTGGTCAGGGAATAAAGAAGTGCTTATTGCATACTGATTTCTGGATAGTTTGCAATGCTTGAGCCAATAGTATTAATGTTACGTAGATATTATTCTTCCCTGGGATTTAACTCGGTTTATCCCTTTTATCTGCTTTAAAAAACTTGTGTGCCGAGTTGAGCTGCTGTTGATTCTCTCTACTATTACCACATTACACTTCATGTTCTCGACCTTATAGTTCTGCTCTTCTCCTCCTTGGAATGTACTTATTTCTATGCTAACCAGACTGCATTGGCCTATGTACGGTGACTGTAGTAGGTGTAGTATGCCAAATTTGTATAGGATGAAATAGTTGATTCAGAACCAGGTTACCTACCAATATGTCTCCAGGTCTGCCAACTAACTAGGTATATAGCACCTAATAATGTAGGCACTCTTATGTAGCCTCAAATTTCATGACACATTCTAAAGCATATGTGATGTTTTCTTAGGCATAAAGTTGTCCACATTGTGATTTTTAATGTGTAGGTTGTCAAAACAACAACATTGGTATCGTGTTTCGCTGCATTCTAATCATACTTTAATTTCTCTATCTGGATAGTTGATTGTTGTACATGCTTGCTCATATAAATTAGATGTATATGAAAACAGAGGAAATAGCATGGCCCTTATTTTTTTTGTGTCGGCATTGTTAGTCATTAGTATAAATTCAGAATCAAGCTGGGTTTACAAATGAGATGACTGTTTGTATTATATGCTAGGTTTACAAATGAGATGACTGTTTGTATGTGATATTTGCAAAAAAAAAAAAAGATGATTAGGTATGTGAAATATGCAAATTAGATGTGAGATATGCAAATTTTTCAGATTCTATGTATATTAGATTTGCAGATTAGATGATACTATGGCAGAATTATAAAATTTCTAATTTTTCCTTGCAAATGGGAGGATTTCGTGTATGTTACACACATTATTTCGTATGGCAACACCATATGCATTGTCGAATGTGCTTATATGTAAGTTATTTTATTGTGAAAATAGATGGAAAGGCAATTTGGGATGACCATTACACCATTGGAAACTCCAATCAAATAGTTAAGAAAATAATGTGATAGTTAGTAAATTTGTTATGTTTTAGTGTCACTTCTTTTGCATTTGAATTGTGACATCCTTTATGGTTAAATGTTCAGCTAAGAGAGTAGATGAAAGATGAATAAGTGGATCCTGGCGCCCACACGTATTCTTGCTGCCAACGGTGGACACGGAGTTGCAACCTCGCCTCGCTTTAGCCTCTTGACTCTTATATCTCTTACTGTTTCATTTCTCCAATATATTTGTTATTCCTGTGAGATGTTAGCTATTTGCTTCTAAAAGACCAATGTTTCAATACACATGTATATGGGCCAGTTCTAATAGTAAAAAAAGTTGTTGTGCATAGGAGGCCATGGCAGAAAAACAAGAGCGTCGCAATGGCATAGCAAGAAGCAGGGAAGTAGAAAAGGTTGTGACAATCATGGCAGTGAAGTCCACGTATTCAAGCTCTATAGCTGAAATCTAAAAGACATTTTGCAGTACTAAATAATGTATTATTTATCCAACTCCTCACTTCTGAAGCTTTTGTTGCAAAAACAGGAAAAGCAAGGTTCTGAATCTGAAGATTTGCATATTGTAAGCAAGGTACTCGATCTGAAGATTTGCATATTCTTTCATAAATACATTTCGTGCTTTGAATCCTGGATAGGGAAATTCTTTACGCTATCTTGCTAAATTGTACAGTGGGCACTTTGTCATCCAATTTTTTAGTTATATGATACGATTATTTGCCTTTTTTGTGTGAATTGGATATTGTATGTGGTTCAAATACAGTTGTTAACTGCTTTAAGATAAGTCATTAATCTATTAATGTGCTGTTATGTTATCATGATGGTGGTTACATTATTATCCTCCGGTCTCCTTTCAATTTTTTTAATTGGACCATTTGCTAAATAATTATGAAGTAACTATAAGCGATTATGATATTCAGGATACACAGTGTGATGTCAAACTTTGCTTTAATTCATACGGTTGAATAAAGAAGGTCTTTTCGATCTTCTCGACAGCTATTATTTCTTACCTACTCGACATCTGCACAATATTTATCCTAATGGTCAAATCAGTTGTTAGTAGCTTGCTTGCTAATCATTCATTGTATTGATTCGACATTGACTGCATGCACCTACATATATAACTTATTATAATTGTTACACATGTATTAGCTTTGAAACGAATCATGGCACTGCTGATTCACCGCAAGGAGCGTGGCTGTGATGACATGGCGATGACGCCAACAAGGATGGCGCCACAGTTAATGTTGTGAATTTGTACATATTACCAAAGAGAAAACATTTTCTAGGATGCATTACCATAACAATCAACTTTGTATTTAGTCAGTACACACATTTGTTTCCGTCTGCTGCCAACGACAATCCTTTGTTTACCAAATAACAACCGCAATGATTAAAAAAGATATGTAGCTTCAAAGTAAAGAATGGAAGTTATGTGATAGTTGACTACACATATTAGCATTTAGCGAGGACAAGAAGTCTGTTCAGAAACTTTGAGCGTGCATGTCCAAATATAAAGCAATCTCGGTCGGAACGGAAATCCCCATCTGCACTCCTCATCTCGGTCGGCAGGTCCTATCCGTACGACGGCTCGGCTCTATCGATCCCCGTCTCCAGCCGCCTCGATCGTGTGCTGATGCGCAAGCAGCGAGCCACAGTGGCGCGCATGCAAGCAAAAGCGAGGTGTGTCCATGGTGTTGTCGTTCGTAGTGGCCGGGACGTGCGAGTAGTCTAGTCTAGAGGAAGACGAAGTGGAACCCTTGCTGCAAGTGATGGCGTATATACGTGCGTACTGCGTAGCGTACGGGCCGGTACGCCGGGTGGGGTGGTGGTGGTGCCCTGCACGCAGACGTAGGCCCCAAAACTGCTCTGACCCGTCGTTGCTTGCACCGTCTCCTAGCCCCGACTCCCTCCCTTCTAATTTTTTTTTAAATAATACACGGAAATTATTTAATTCTGGAAATATTACGCAAAATTTATTTTTTTTCAAAAATATTCTCCAATCGGTTTTGCTAAAGCCGACAGATGCCTGTCGTTGTTGGCGAAGACGAGTAGGTGCCTGTAGGCCTTGGTGGCGTACCAGTGGCGTGTATATGTTCGTGCATGCCACTAGTAAATATTACCAGTGGCGTGTTTTTGTCACTGTGCGCCACTAGTCGTCTTCCCCAAAGACGACAAGGCACTAGTCGGCTTCGCCAAGGACGACAAGGAACCTGTCGGTTTCGCCAACGATGACAGGAACCTGTCGGCTTCGCCAAGACCGACTGGATAATATTTTTGTAATTTTTTTTTTGCGTATTATTTCCAGAATTAAATAATTTTCGTGTATTATTTAAAAAAAATTAGCCTCCCTCCCTCGTGCTGCACCTTAATTTGCTTGCTTTCACAAGACTTTCCATGTTTTCTGCAGACTCCACCGCCACCCGGCGACCCGCCGCTGCATTCTTCTGCGCCCGGCCGCAGCAACGGGCTTTCCTTCTCGCTCTCTCTATCTCAGCATCTGGACGTTGGTTGATCGATCGAGCACTCCCATGAGCTGACGCACGCACACGTATGCTTGGCCGATATATAGTCTGACCACAGATGGCGTAACCACTGCGTACCTGTAATTTTTCTGCGCGCTGCCAGTTTATGGACTTGCTTCATCCACCCACATCCACGGTACTTCCTGTTCGAACTTGCACAGAATCTACATATCCTTTCCCAAAGAAGAATACTGCTCTCCGTTTGTTTTTAAATGTAACGTGTTTTAGATGTTTCACATGTTATACAGATACATACTAAATGAGTTAACATATACATTAAATCATGTTTATAATACATGTGAATCTATCTATATATAAAAGCTCACCTGGTTTGCCCTCCCGTCGCTGCTCCACGTCACTCCAGCGTCGATGAACAGTAAAAAATCGCACTTCTACGGTGCACGAACCTCTCCGCGCCGTCCATCTTCGATCGGATGGTCCTCGCGGCGTTCTTACGAAAAGGATCCTCTGCTCACAGGAAATTGCGGAGCAGTCCCAACCTTTGCACGCATAAGGACTAATTTGCAAATCTCGAAAAGTGCAGGAAATTCCCTGCAACACGTCGCCACATCCCCCCTTCTCCTTCCTCTCTCCCGCGCGCCGCCGAACTCGCCGCGGTCGCCGGCGCGAGATGCCGCCGCTGCAGGCCTCCCCAGACGAATCCAACGACGCCACGAGCTCCGCCGTCCTCCCCTGCATATCCCTGCCAACGGACGCAAGCAAGGAGGCTCCGAATCGACCGGATCGAGCGCGTCTTCTCCGTCTTCGGCCGCCGCGCGTGCTCGCCGCCGGAGCTCCTCCGGCGACCCAAGAGGAGCAGCGCCGCCACTTTATGGTCGCCGGCGTCCTCCCGCGTCGACCGCGCCCTCGCGCGCTGCCCCGCCCGCTCTCCTGCGACGAGGCCGTGGTCAACACGGCCTCTGCCGCCATTGATGACGTCAGCGGATTACGCCATCACAGACCCCACCTGTCAGCCTTTTAATATTTTACGAAAGTGGTTTCAGTAATTAATAAATCCCTGACAGTGGGCCCGTTTGACAGTGGTTTAATATTTTCCAGAATTCCAGTTTTTGATTTAAACTTACGAAATTCATAACTAATTCATTTTGGTTCAAAAATAATAATTCAAATACCAAAAATGTACAGAAAAATGTAATATGTCTAATTATATCAATTTCATGCATGTTTGGCGCAAAATTTTGCCACGTTTATTTAAACTTCCATATAATAAAAAGTGTCCACAAATCACAAAATACAGATAATGTAGAAAAATTGTAAAATTCATATTTTCTGCTCCATAAATCAGAAAAATACAAACGATATACCAAAATTTGCAGAGAAATGAGATATTCACAACTAAAGCACTTCCATGCATTATTAAACAACTTTAAATAATTTTATGTACAGAGCCTAATACAATCTTCTTACACTAATTATAGAACTTATGAAAATGTCGTCCGCTGGAAATGTCGTCCGCTAGCCAATTTGCTTTCCGTATTTTCCAACCGTACACACAAAAAACAAAATAATTTCTTCTAACTATTGACTGAATTTAATAAATGCTCACATAATATATTCCATCTGATAATAAAGTTAAATTAAATTTCACGAGCAAAATGCAAGCTTATTATACCGTTTCAAACAAATTAATACTTAGAGATAATTTAATTGAGCTACCTCCAATTATACAGATATATTTACTGAATTCTCAAAATGGTTAACATTTCAAAATATAACCATAGTATATTTCCTCTGCTTACGATGCTAAATAAGAATACTACGGCAAAAAGGAACCATTTTTTATCAGCTAAAATAAGCTAACATATTTCGAGGTAACATAACTTAAATCTCTCTAACTACACAGTTAAATTTTAAAAATGCTTGAATAGATAAATAATTGCAGAGAATACAAATTCATATCCTCTAATTATGGATTGAATTTAAACTACACTTACTAAACTCTCATACAATATACCCCCTCTAATTATTGATCTAAATTAAATATGTAATAAAAATACAAAACATATTATAGCAACTCGAATAGGTTAATATTTAGAGACAATATAACTTCATACGATGCATTTTCCTCTAATTTTTGAGTTAAATTAAACATCTAATAAAAATACAAAAATATTATATCGATTCAAATAAGTTAATATTTAGGGACAATATAGCTGAACCCCCTCCAATTATGCAACACAATTTAATAAACGCTTACATTGAACTTAACTCTCTCCAACTACGTAGTTAAATTTAAATAATGGTTAACTAGATGCATATTGGAGAAAACACAAATTCATTCCCTCTAAAAATGGATTGAATTTAATAGATGCTAATACAACATATTCACCATTTCTATTCACAAAATATATTGACTTCAATTCAACGAATACTCAAATTGAACTTAACTCTCTCTAATGTCACCATCCTATTCACAAAATATATTATGTAATTAAAAACAAAAGAAACAAATTATATTCACAAAAATATCCACCAAGGGCAATCTGAAAAACTACCAATTTTGAACATTTTACGTAATCTGAATAAAATTTAACCGTAAGCTCTCTTTGCATTTCAATAATTTCCAAATTTGTACACTTTTTAAATAAGGACATTTCCAAATTTAAATTTTACCACACGGGCGCGGCGTGTCGCCGCGCATTTTTTCCTAGTGTAGACAAGGCGTAAAACACTTACATGTAACGGAGGGAGTAGTTAGGTACCATTGTGAGCCGACCCATTGCAAGCTCACTTGTTGCTTCCACCGCGAGCTGATAAGACTGGAATAGGAATCCATTGATGCATGTTGTTTGGAGATAACTAGCGTGGGAACACAAAACAAAACAAATCAGGCTAAAAAAGGGATCTCATGCAAAATTTCAAAGAGATCGAAAACCTATTATGCAAACATGGTTGATTATTCACAATTTTCAGATTTATATAATTATTTTTTGGATTCATGTGCTAATAAGAAATTAATTTGCGTACATGTATTAAAAAAAACACGTCAACATGTTTTTTTATCGGTCATATTCTTCGTTGGATGCAAAAGTCGATGGTCATGATAGTTAACTAGATGTGGTATCGATGTGTTGGGCGGCCGGCAGTGCTACTCGAGCCACGTTAATCTGCATATAGAAAAATATTAAATTTTCACAAAACATGGTTGGACGCAAGAAAGGAGCCAAAGCCCAACCCTGCAACCCAGGTATTTGCTACACTGCTCCGTTAACAGCCATACATACTAAAAACCAAAGGGTGTTTCGCGTCATCCACCCATTTTCACGTCTTTGGCCAGAGCTCGACAGGTCTCTCTCGTCTCCTCTATTTCCTGCTGGGGTTGTCGGGTTTGCGCATGCCGTAGTTAGGTCTCTTCACTCTTTGGAGTGGTGGATATCATTTGGTCTACGCACGGTAAACGTTTGGATTTGGAAGATCGGTTCAATTTAAAAGTTCAATGGCGAGACTTCGGAAGATGAACTTTAGGATGCGTGCATAAAAACTTTCCGGATGTCGTTAACAAAGTATGAGTGGCGCCTCTAGTAATGGGGCGGCAATAGCGGTACGTCGGGGGCTCGCTCCGGCGGTGATAGTGGCTGCTAGGTGGTCTAATGATTTCTACGTAGTTTCTATTATATGTGTGACATCCCTTATACTTGTTGTGAACTTCTGTAATGGATATGGTTTTTTTTCTCGCAAAAAATATGTAACTCTGAAACCCTTTAGGCGATGACAAGTAGTACATGAATGTCAAGGGCAAGAAAGAGAACACTGAACACCCTTGGCATTCAGTGCACAAGCATATGTGTATTCTTTTTTGCGAGGAAGGGAACAGTACGTCAACCAAGGAACTTACAGAAAAGCCCAGAAACTAAAAAAATACAAAGAGGTCCCTCTGGACTCTGGCTTCGTCTTCACCGAGCAGAACGCCGCGCCGGCGAAACCCGCCGCTGCATCTCCATAGCCTTGGTCTGGGAGACTCCCATCGCGAACAGGAAGTCGAACGCTCCTCGGAGCCGAAGCTCCTCCACCCTGCACGATAGTCGACGTCGCCACCTTGGTCTTCAGCACCGCAACCTTCATGTCGTCAGACGCCAGCTCCGCCAGCTCACGGACTCCGGCGAAGGGGATGGCCTCTCGCGCGCTCCGACGAGCCACGAACAAGGCCAGGGCAGCAGATCCACAGCGAGGCTCCACCGGAACCGCACCTGCAGAGGGGAAGACCGCCGCCACCAAAAGCCGCTCCGACGCCACCGCTTCCACCACAGCGCCGCCGGCCAGCACCCTCTCACACACACCTAATCTACATATGCGCCGGGATCCGTGGATTCCCCGTCCTCCGCCGCCGAGGCGGCCGCCGGAGGGCGAGGGATCCGGCGAATCGCCGGCGCGGAGCTGGTGCGCGCAAGATCGCCCAAGAATTCGCCTTTTCACTGTAGCTGGGGAAAAGGTGAGAGGACCGAGCTCTCTCATAGATAGCAATCACTACTTAATTACTAATCCTCCTCGAAAGGAAGAAAAATGAGTGCCAGTGAAGGAAAGCTATCTACCGGACGGGTGACATGGTTCAGTTATAATAGGGGACAAATCCCTAATTCCCTCGGGATCAATTTACTAGAGGTAACCACGTAAGTAGCCAGCAGAAATTCGTTCAGCTAATTTAGTACTCCCGGGCTCCCGGCACATGCGCGTAAGCATATCTGCTCCTCGGTGCCCCCCACATTCCTTATTCCTCTGGTGTCTTCCCTACTCAAATTGGTCGAGTCCATCCCGATCGACGTATGAACTGGAGTACAAACTTACTATACTAAAGTATTTACCGGGGATTAGCGTGGACCAAACGGATTTGAGGAAAGAGAGGCAGGGGATTAGCAGTTTGTTGCTTGACGCTTTAACCGCTGTCTCCTAAACCCTCCCGCACCCGCACATGATCTCGCGGGCTCCCAAGCTGGTGTCGTGCGCGCGAAGCATGCATGGCGCGCCGCCGCATCCTCAAGTACTCCTACACACATGCATGGGCGAAAAAACAAAGCGGGTTCGTCGGAACATTCGCCGACAAGGCTCATGAAAAAAGTTAATACTCACACCGTTCCAAATTACTCGATACACATTTGTTCAGAAACGAATGCATCTATACTTATTTAGTGTCTAGATACATGCATTTGTAAAAAAGAAGTTTGTCAAGTAATTTGAAACGGAGAGAGTAGAAAGTGTCGATTCCATATATTGTAGTATTGCCCACTTTGGCCATTCGAAAAATGCCACTACATCTATCATTGCAGATAGTTTCATACATAACACTACAACCCGCTAGAGCCGAAGCCCACCTCCCCTCCGACGCCGCAACCACACAACGGGCTTGTATGGCTAGCAATGGCTTCTTGGTACGACGGCTCAATCAATGTCGTCGCCCGCAAGTTGACGACATGAGGTAGCTGTAGCTCCATGTTTTTAGTCATGGTTCACTCCAAGCTCGGTGGCAGAGGTTGGATCCACGACGTGAGTGAACGGCGTTCTTCCTGTTGTTGCCTTGTTGAAGGCATTGTCGGACATTCCAGTCTTGATGGTTGGATCAAAAATTCAAGATAAAAATCATAGTTTAAGTGTCTGACTATGTACATGGGGATTTGTGCATGTGCATTTTCCTTCTTGAAAATCTTGTTGCTAAAAAGAGGTGAGATTGCTCTTCAATTGTTGTATGTTCCATGTATACTTCTTGTGGATGCTTTAGCCACATTGCTTTTCCATGAACTTTCATAAGTACCATGGTCGTGTGCATTAGAGGATTTCGAGGCATGGAGGTATAGCCTTCATTTTGCGGAGAAGAAAAAGGACCTTGCCGTGGTATATTTAAATTAACACTTTTAAGTGGATTTTTTCAAAAAAAATCTATGGCGTGGTAGTTTTCAAATATACCAAGTTTGATGATGACATATATCGAGTAAACCATCAAATAGATTGGAAACCCAATCAAGTATATAGTACCGTACGTGGGCAACAATGGCTCTTTAGTGTGGCCCAACAAACGGTAACCTTGGTCTAAGTACTTGAGGATTTTCAGTCGTAAGTCCGAGCTCTAAAAAATCTCTCTCCTTTTCCACTCGGCTTCTCATAGACCAGTGCTCCCTCATCTCACAAATAAATGATGCTTTGGATGATATCTAGTTCCTTAGTGGTATATTACTCCCTCCGTTCCTTGAAGTAAGGTGTATAGATTTCTGAGGAAAAATCCAAAATGTAAGGTGTATTCCATTTGTTGTCAATTATACCCCTCCACCCATCTGATCCCACGTTTGAAGTATGGACTAAATCCCTACAAAAAAGGAGGCAATTAATTGGAAACATCCCCGATGGCATCCTCATCGACCTCGTCCCCGATGGCATCCCAGTTAATCCACCCACCTAGACCAGCCATTGGAGATGGCGACCAGGAGAGAGATGGGCGAACGGGAGAGAGAGACGCCAAGACGAGACACACAGAGAGATGACGAGCGAGGGAATGGTGAGATGGCGATGGGGAGGGGAGTATTTATAGCTCCATCCCTGCAAATTCGAAAACGAAAATTTTCGGCTTTTGCCGCCATTGTTTTTCCGCCGTGAGCTGCAAATTTGCGAAAAGCACGAATTTTTGGCGTTGGCTTTTGCCTCTAGTTGCGCGGGAGAGAGGAAAGGAAGGAGCGACATTGCGCTAGAGGGAAACATCAGCGGTTGATCGGGCCAGGATAGCGATCGGTGAGAGTTAATGAGAGAGAAGATCAAGGGATTGTGTACGAGCTGTTTAGGAAGGAGTATGACCAGGGAGAGAGGATCCCAGGTTTCCATATTTCCACCAAGCCGCACGTCGTTCTGCTAGGGGTATCAACGTCCAAAACTAAATAAATTTGCCCTCCAGCCCCTGCGTTAATATTCGTGCTAAAAACTATACACCTTACTTCAAGGAACGGAGGGAGTATGATATTTAACAAAATTATGTTCCAAAAAATAAGTTTCAAGACAGATCTATCCAAGCCCGTCAACAATACACCATATTAGAATATTAAAGTTTAACGAGACAAATGACTTAATATTCTGAAAGATAGTACTATCATTGGATGTCTAAATTTTGATAGTTAATCTCAAGCATTTCAGTTGCATTAAATGGAAACAAAGCACATACACAACTTTAAGGGCCTCTTTGGTTCGCATGATAAAAAAAAAGCTAGCATAGGAGAATCTTTTGATTATGTCATCACATACCGTAGAAGATTAAATTGATAAGTTGCGCGATAAAAAGTGTGCACTGTAGAAAATGATTATAACTAATAGCACAAACGAGCCAAAACTAAAATACTCCTTGAGTAAAACACAACTACTGCTGCCGCTGCAAAGAGCACTGGCCCAATATACATTTGGCCTATCTTCATCTAAAAATATCGACTACCTGTAAAAGACCAAATGTATAGTGGCAATCCAAAGGATCTTCCAACTCTATTTTTTTCTTCCAAAGGACACTAATATACATTCGGCCGAATAGTGAGCCCAACCCGTTTGGACAGTTTAGGCCCAGAATGTAGTCGAGGCTCGATCCATAACCGCCTTTCCCGAAGCGTGTCTACACATATAAAGAGCCCAAACCCCTTTGACAGTTTAGGCCCAGCACGTAGTGAAGGCTCGATCCGATCCGAAGACAACCGCCTGTCCTTCCCCGAAATCACATCTCCACAGATAAACTTCCCACGAGTCCTAAAACCTAGATCGCGAGAAGCGAATTCCCCAGAGCCTCCCTCCCTGACCAGACGCCGCAGCCATGGATTCCGCCGAAACCCTAGCCCGCTCCCCATCTCGGGAGCCCACCTCCGACCAGCCCCCCGACGCCGCGCGCGACGCCTCCTCTGAGCCCCACCACAACGGCTCTGCCAGCGGCGCCCCCGAGGGCGACTCGTCCTCGCGCCGCCGCCGGCGCAGCCGATGGGAGCAGTCCAACGACGATTCCGGCGCCAACTCTGGCGGCGAGGGCGGGGGTCGGAAGCGCAAGTCGCGGTGGGCCGAGGAGGAGCCCCGTCCGACCATAGCCCTCCCGGATTTCATGAAGGACTTCGCCGCCGAGATGGATCCCGAGGTGCACAATCTCAATTCCCGCCTCCTGGAGATCTCGCGCCTGCTGCAGTCGGGCCTGCCCCTCGACGACCGCCCCGAGGGCGCCCGCTCGCCGTCCCCTGAGCCCATATACGACAACCTCGGCATCCGCATCAACACCCGCGAGTACCGGGCTAGGGAGCGCCTCAACCGAGAGCGTCAGGAGATCATCTCGCAGCTCATCCGCCGCAACCCCGCCTTCAAGCCCCCGGCGGATTACCGCCCACCCAAGCTCCATAAGAAGCTCTACATCCCCATGAAGGAGTACCCTGGGTACAACTTTATTGGGCTCATCATCGGTCCCCGTGGTAACACACAGAAGCGGATGGAGAAAGAGACGGGGGCCAAGATTGTAATCCGAGGGAAGGGCAGCGTCAAGGAAGGTAAACTGTTGCAGAAGAGGGACCTGAAGCCAGATCCCAGTGAGAATGAGGACCTTCATGTGCTTGTTGAGGCTGATACTGCGGAGGCGTTGGAGGCAGCTGCAGGCATGGTGGAGAAGCTGCTTACCCCCGTGGATGAAGTGCTGAATGAGCACAAGCGGCAGCAGCTGCGGGAGCTTGCGGCGCTGAATGGGACAATTAGGGATGATGAGTTTTGCAGAACTTGCGGGGAGCCGGGTCACCGACAGTATGCCTGCCCTAATAGGACATCAACGTTTAAGAGCGAGGTGCAGTGTAAGATCTGTGGTGATGGTGGACACCCAACTATTGATTGTCCAGTCAAGGGCACATCTGGGAAGAAGATGGATGACGAGTACCAGAACTTCCTTGCTGAGCTTGGTGGGAGCGCACCTGAGTCGATGAACAAGTCTGGTGGTCCGATGCTGGCTCTAACAGGGGGTGGTGGTGGTAGTAGTGGTAGCGGAAGTAACTCGCCGTGGTCTGCAGGTGGCGGTGGTGCAGCAGCAACCGGAGCAAATGGGATCAAGGAGTATGACGAGACCAATCTTTATATTGGATACTTGCCACCTATGTTTGATGATTCAGGGCTGATTAGTCTATTTTCTCAATTTGGGGAGATTGTCATGGCAAAGGTTATCAAGGATCGCAACAGTGGACAGAGCAAAGGATATGGATTTGTGAAATATGCAGATGTCTCACAGGCTAATGCGGCAATTGCTGCTATGAGTGGTTACCATCTTGAGGGTAGAACTATCGCAGTTAGAGTAGCAGGCAAGCCACCACAGCAGGCTCCTCCTCCTGGCCCGCCAGGGCCACCGATGTATCACTCTGCAGATCCTTCTGGTGGCTACAACTCGCGGCCCTACATGGGAGGACCGCCACCACCACCTCCTCAAGGTGGCTATGCTCCAGTACCTTGGGCGCAGCCACCACCTTATGCTTCATACCCTCCGCCACCACCACCAGGCATGTACAACCCTGCACCAGGCCAAACTGCTCCACCTCCATACGGTATGCAGTACCCACCACCACCTGCTCCCGTACCTCCACCAGGGACTACTACATCAACTGATGTAGCGCAGAACTACCCTCCGGGTGTAACACCGCCGAGTTCTGGTGCACCTACTCAGCCTGTCCCAGCTCCAGTATATGGAACCTCTGGTGCACAAAACATGACTCATATGTACCCTCCTCCACCCTATAATTATGCCCCATACTATCCTCCAGTTCAGCCCCCGCCTCCTCCACCACCAGCTAGTGTTGATCCGTCACAAAGCATTGCGACAGCACCTTGGGCCACCCACAATGCACCACCTCCACCACCGCCACTGGGTAATGTTGATTCCTCACAGAGTAATTCAGGTGCGCCTTGGGCCAATCACAATGTACCACCGCCACCACCACCCCTGTCTTCCAACGACCAGCCCGCTCCTCCCTATGGTGCTGATGCTGAGTATGATAAGTTTATGTCAGAGATGAAGTGATATGGGTGAAGCTGATGCAATTCTTTCAACACTGAAAGGTAACTTTGCATTTTTCTTTTTGTTGTTGTCCTCATTAATCACTAATGGTCTAGGAAGATAATATCGTGGAATAAATCAAATATATATATAACTATGGAGCTCATGTTTTGGTCACTTCACCTCATATTACCCTACTATTCTGTAAACTTGACCGCAGATGGTTGCAAGCAGTGTGCTTGCTCATGCCTTTGGGAAGCACTCACTGCTTGTATGTCTTTTGTTTAATGTCTGTGCTACAGCTCTGGTTAGCCGTTTCTTCAGAAACCTGTTCAACTTTAAGCCCACTCAATTCGTTTGCTAATTTAGAACATTGAGCCATTTTTTAATCCAATTCCAATGTGATTTGACATAGATAAGATTTACATCGACAATTTTTTTTAGTCTATGCATGATACTAACCAGTTTCATGCAGTTTTGCAGTCAAGTTCTAGCGAAGTTCCATCCTTTTTTTTAATTTTTTGTAGGGTATTAATGATGATTCATGGTTTGGTTTAAGATGTTTTCATATACGAAAATATTTAATACCCAGTGCCAGATTTTAATTGTCATTTCATTAGTTAAATTTATTTCCCAGTTAGCTGAACACTTTTAGCTTTACTTGCTATTCACCTAGTATAGGAAATTATGTTTTCATGTCTGTTAGATCTTCATGGGAAAAAGGCGCATCTTAGATAAATTTTTCCTCTGATATACACTTATGACTCATCTCATCCAGTAGTTAACTTGACTGTATATTTGTATGCAGAACTTGTTTCAAGATATCATTTTTGCATTTCCTTGTCATAATGTGGAAATGGATGAATTGACTAACATGTTTGATTTGTTTCAACTCTTTTGGCAGGCTTAAGGTTTCTTGGAGCTAATGCGAACCTGATTTATTTGTTGTTGGAAGTTTGGGACTCATATCTTTAACCTTGCTGTGCTGTTATGACCATTGCAGAGGTTGGATGATGAGGACGTTAAGCATTATCGGCTTGTCGGGCTACATAATATCTGCTTTATCTCCATTTCTCAGAACTATTTCAAGGAACCCTTTACTAATACTCTTGTTTCGTTGTTATTGTCATTGTCATTGATATTTGCTATTTGATGTCACTTTAATGCTCTGTTGGCTGTGATATTAATTTTATTGTTCTCACCTCTATTATTGATGTTTTCGTCTTCCCTCAATTTGGTAAGCGCTGGTGGTCCTCTGCATTTGGATACTGGCTCCCTCTTTCCCTGCCCCCACTTGTGGTTGGTATAATAACGATGTATGTTTAGCTTCTGATGATTCTGCCAAGTTCAACTTACGCCTTTGTCCAAGTTGTTTGGCAGAGCTCGTGACAGCTTGGCACAGGCAAGTTAGCACTTGATTAACAGGTATCGTTGGGCTGGTGTGAATTGGTCCACTGTGTGATGTACTAATTTTCGATATGTTTTGCTCTTTGATTTTCTTCTAACAAATAGTGACATGCTCTTTGATTTGCTTCTAACAAATAGTGACAACTTTCTACCTTTTGGTAGTCATCTATAGCTTAATGTATTGCCATGCTGGAAAATCAAGATGTGGAACTAACAATTTTTTATTTTGCTAATGTTCATCCTAACTAACATTAATGAATATTTCTTTGCCACTTAAGTAGGACATGCTGGCTGCAGATGAAGTCCCTAATGGAGGTTATGCCCAAGATGCATAGTTGCACGATTTTATGTTTTTGAGCGTGTTTGGATGTTTGGAAACCAATTAGCTGAGCTCGGTAGTAGGTTTTAGGTGCACTGTCAGGGAGGTATCGGAGATAGGAGATAAATTAGCTAGGGGAAGAACTTCGTAGTCAAGCATGCTAGCTCTAATTAGTTACCATCATTATATTTTGGCAGCTATAGAACTGTCTTGCTTTGCAACCATAGATTTGTAGGTTCCGTCTCCTATTTCTTTACTTTCCTTTCCTAAAAATGTTTTGTTTTGATTAAACTGTAGAGGCAGACAACATATATATGCTAGAAGAATCCATATTCTTCTTCTAGTTTGTTACCTTCCCTATCTTTTTATTATTGTACGTGCTATTTCCATTGTCATTAAACTAATGTTATGATGGTTTACTACTGAATTTACTTCCACACGTTAAATTGCAAAAGCAGACACAACTTAATTTTATTGGCATGAGCAATATATTTTACAATTTGACAATGATGTCTGAACTAGCGATACTTGCTTTGTCATTTCTTTTTGTAACCAAGTTTGGTTTAGTTGATATTGATGAAGTAGTTTTATTAAAACAAAACGTAATAATGCTGGTTCGTAGGTATGTATTGGTTTGTTGCGGTCTAGTTTTAGGAAAGTTCCAGATTAATTGGCCATAACCACCATCTCGTAGCTTCATTTAGATGTTCATTATTCAGTTCTTCTAAGTACATGCTTGATCTCTTATATTGGACAAGCACTACAAGTGGAAAGTGCATACATGAGCTTTCGACTGTTGTAGTGCACTTAAGAACCCGTTGCACATCATTCTGAGGCATGGAAAAGTACGATGCTCCCAATCTTTTACTGCTGCATGGGAATGCTTCCCCTGTGGTCAGTATGGAACGATATGAGGACTCAGACCCAACTCAGTAGCATCGGGAGAGTCAATGTTGCGCAAGAAATAATTACTTCTACATTATGCCAGAACAGTAAAATCTATATTAGGGAAGAGTAAAGTCAGGAGTACTCTGCTTCGTGAAAAAAAAAACAGGAGTCCTCTAAGTGCATCTTTACTCTACTTTGAGTAGACTAGTTGACATGTACGTGCGTTCACGTCTCAAATCAAATTTATGCGACATTTTTGAAAATGCATGTGAGTGCAAAGTAGAGTATATATTGTTGCAAACATATTACAATTCAAGCAAAACTGAACATGAGCCAAAAACGATAGTCACATTCAAATTCTGAAGACATCCCAATTTTGAAAATAACATGGCTCCCTTCCAACATAGATAAACATAGGAAGACCCTTCAACCTTCTGTGTTTCATTCAAATTCTCCAATAAACTAAACTCTATTCAAATATTTTTGGCTTGGGAAATATGAAAAAAATGATTCTTACATCAAAAATATTTATTTGCTCATTGGTACGCTGAAATGATACTGCACTTTTAAGGTCCAAAATCAAAAATTAAGTTACTGTGAATTTTTAATTTTCAGATTTCATTGAAAACCATAGATATGGATGTAGGACAAAAGTGATACATGCTATATACGTAAGGCCAACTACGGCTGAAGTAATATCCATGTGCTGCCTCTTCGCAGTGTTCATCTAACTACACTCGGAGATTATCTATGGGTATCTTAATCTGACCAACTTGCGAAAAGGATGAGGAGCAGCAGCCAGATGTGAATCTATGGGGATCGAAGAACCCATCGATTCACCAGCTCGAGAGCACAAGCACAAGGACCGCACCACGCATGATTTTTCATCTTCCTGTCTTAGGCATCGAACATCTCAGTGTGCTCCACTGGGTACTGCACCGTCCCTTGGAGCTCCCGCTTGACGTCCTGGAGACCGCCCACGTCCTCCCACGACACCTTGGGGATCTCCACCATACCGTTCTGGCGTAGCGCCGAGGGCTTGGTCACGTCCATAGCGTGTGTTGAGAGAGATTGAGAGAGAATCGATCGAGAGACAGAATGAATCGAAAGGTGGTCTTTATTGATTGATGATCGGCTTATATACAAGGTGAATCGTCGCCTCTACAAACTGACATAGTCGAGGCGTCGTTTCGGGAGCAACCGTCGGAGACGGTTTGTACAATCGTGGGAGCGGGGATTATCCCTTAATAACCGTAAGGGTTATTATTTCTAACACTCCCCCTAATCACCGCTTGACTTCATAAGCGTCCATCATCTTTGATTAAAATCTCCTCCAAAAATCCTGTGGGAAAAATGTGAGGAGTAGTGTAGGATATGTTGGTAAAACTCCTTCAAACCCTGTGGGAAAATAAGGAGAAAATGATCCAACATATAATGATTATTGCCTCCGTTAACTCAATATGAAGTATATCCATAGAATTTAGATGGCAATAAATATGTCGTGTATACTTTCCTAAAAACCCCGTGGGGAAAACAGAAAGTATGACATATGATCTCATGTTGATATTACCTCATTAAAAACCTTAATGAGAACCTGAAAAGTAAACTCATAAAGGGAAAAAGAGTGTAATATGATGCTTTGAACAGGAATAGTTCAGGAAGATACTCCCCCTGACTCTTGCAAATCCGAAGCGTCGCATACCAATCCCATGAATGTATTTCTGGAATGTTGAAGTTGGTAGAGACTTCGTGAAAAGATCAGCGAGATTATCACATGATTTAACTTGCAAGATGTTTATTTCCCCACTCTTTTGGAGTTCATGAGGATAAAACAATTTTGGGGCAATATGCTTAGTGATATTGCTCTTGATGTATCCTGTTTGCATCTGTGCAACACAAGCCGCATTATCTTCGTAGATAATGGTAGGTGATTCGATAGAACCAACACCACATGACTAATGTATGTGGTTTGTCATTCCGTGAAGCCACACGTGTTAACATGAAGCATTGCATCTTAGAATGATCGTGGTAGTATAGTCACCAGAGTCTATTTGAAGACATCAATGGAGTGACATCTACCATGTATGTACACATTGTAGGATCATGTAAGTAGCCAATACAGTGTCTAAATTGGAGTTCAGATTTCTCCGAAATTGATACAATATGTCAAGATATTTGGTGCCTTGGAGATATCGAAAGATATTCTTGATCCCCTAACCAATTATGTTGGTAGGTCCAATGGCATTGAGATATGGAACATTATGTGCCAACATCTCTTCTCCATCTTCCCATGGATCTTTCTCTACGTCTAGAGATCGAACAATCCCTAGGAGATGGACATGACTTGTCTATATCAAGTTTCTCCAATTTTCTGGATATAGGCATCTTAGTGTACCATAATACTTGAGTGAAGGTGCTCGAGTTGTAGTCCCAAGCAACATTTGGGTTTATCCAAATTCTTCATCTCAAATCCGTCTTTTAGATGATCACGTGGTTCGTCATTTAGGAGTTATCCTTATGTATGACAAACACACATGGGTGATCATCATAGTAGGAGTAATCCTTGTGTATAAGGAACTCACTACGTCGGTTGTACCAAATATACCGACAACAATAAGCCATGTGGCGACTTATTGATTATTACACAATACATGTTGCATTTGCGTTTCGATTCGGACAGAGATTCCATCGGGAACCATACATGTCGGAATCTAGTGATCCACATGGATATGTTGTCACTACACCTATCAACTGCACAGATAGATGATTTTGTACTGCCAATGATATATGTATCGGAACGAGATTTCACTCATGTCTGGAGAGTAGGTCTCGGATCTCTGCGGAAACCCGACCTTATGCTACAAGCCTTGCTTTCTCACCACCTGTATTTCTCATTCCGTTTCCGGAAGAAAACACATTGAATAATCCCATAGGGAATTCATTTGGAAGAGCGAGGCTATATCTGCTTGGATTGCATCCTTTGATGAGTTCAGTCCTAGCAAGTGTGTTCACACTCTGCCATGGCCATGGTCTTTGGATCTGAATCATTTGAAGGTTGTTTGCAATCATACAAGAGATGTTTGTCGACAGTTGTAGGCTTTGGTTATATGATTCTCCAGAATCGATATAGTTGGAGCAAATATCATGCACCCATGATGACTCTTCGTGATTTCCCAATACGCGTGAGTCTGGGTGTTCCGATGTCCCAGCCAGTGTGTGCAAGCTGGAGCTGGGGTTGTGGAGGTTTCCCTTCCACTGGGTGTATACTACCCATTAGGTGTTCATCAACGCAAGGTTGACTTGCATTTACTGATTTAGAGGATTATCCTCGATTTCCTTTGTTGCTTTGCGAAAAGCTGGATCCTGGTTAGAGGCCGTACTACTCCCCCTCTTTTTATGAAACAGGGAGTTGAGTGGTTTTTATTGGTACCTCCACTCTTTCGGGCGCATTTCTAACCGGATTGAAGGATTTTGTAACACCTTTGAGATCAGTAAATGAATCTGGCAGGTTATTTGCATGTGTTGCAAATTTGTGAATCGAACGTAGAGTCCCGATTCTTGAGTACGTGGGTATGAGGAGGAACGTGAAGTCCCAATTGATTTCCTGGCATTCGATGTGGTACTTGAAATCTCCCCCTAATGCCTGGAAATAATCCTCCTTAAATATAAGCAATCAGCGTACTAGGCTATGAATACATCCCTTATGAGGGGTTTCAAGGTACTGGTTATCGACGGATATCTGTACCCCACATAGATCCCTCATATGTGGGCCCATGATGTACGCTGCGGTGGTGAGATCGGTACGCGTGAAGCGCTTCCGAACTTACGCAGATGGGAAATGCTCGGAGGATTTCCACGTATCAATTGCAGAGGGGAAGTACTGCTATATGCAGTTAGTCAGTAGCAGCGTGTAAAACTGCATGACTCCAATGTAAAGTTGGTAAATTGCAATTCATTAACATGGGTCGTGCAATGAGAAAATCCTTTTGATCAGAGACGAAACCAAAAACAATTGTGTATGGACACATAGGACATTGTGCTGAACTTCGATCCTCGGAGCCATGCACAAATAGTGGAGGCATGTGAAGAGAATTCTGCAACAATATTTGTCCATTCGAATTGCTTTAATTCGATCTTTAGTCCAAACAATGGTTGGTTGGGACCACAAATATCACCTTGAATGTGTTCAAGGGACTGAAGTGATCCACTGGCACAATAGTGCAACTAAATCTCATGACTAGGAAAGTTTAGCTCATGCAAAACATGACCGATGGAATTGCATTATATGCAACATATGCTACGAGTTGGATGTACGTGTAGTACAATCCAGACAACAGAGGGGTACATTTTCATATACTTGTTCCACATCCATCGGATTGGTACTCGTAGAAATCTATATATAGAATTGAAGAAGTTCCAATATGGAAATCTTTATCAGATATATAGAATGTATGCAATCTTATTTATATCAGAGTGCTGATACAATATATACGTTCTATTACGAGAACACAAATGGACATTAATAAAACGACCACTAAGGAGATAGTGGGACTAGTTTAAGTCTCCAAACACTTTGGTTGAGGCGTGCTCAACCATCATGTTCTCCGTGCCTGTAGGGTCCTGTGACTTATGGAGAGTTATGGCGTTGCAAGGTCCAGTAGGAACATCTCGCGAACAAGCAGCTCCATTGGTGTCATCTGGAGGAAGGTTGAAGTTGGCTTCAAACCTTTTCCCTTGAGGTGCTTTGCATCCCTGGGATTGCTGATACAGAATAGCCAGATGCTTTGGGGTCTTGCACTTGTTAGTGAGATGCGTGTAGCAGCCGCACTTGTAGCAAAGCTTAGTTTTTTTTTCAAACTCATGCTTTGCGGTGCCTTTCCCACGGTCTGAGTTTCTAGGCTTCATGTTCCGGTTGCGCTTTCGCTTACCATTGAAGTTCGAAGGCTTGCCGTTGAAGGCAGCATCAAACTTTTGCCCGTTCGCGACATTCATATGAACTTCAGGTAAAGGTTGAGAACCAACCGGGCGTTGAGAGCCATTCTTAGCGAGCAGCTCATCATGCTTTTCAGCCTGAAGTAATATATGAATAAGGTCGGAATAGACTTGGTAGTCGCGTGCACGGTACTGGTGCTGGAGGATCCTGTCAGATGGAAGTATAATAGACAAAGTTTTTTTTCTATCTTCTCCGCATCAGTAGGTTCCTTCCCGCAAAAGCGTAGTTTGGAACTGATTTTATGAACCTCATGATTGTACTCCCCGACAGACTTGAAGTCCTGGAGTCGGAGATGTGTCCAATCATGGAGTGCTTCAGGCATGACAACTGCCTTCTGCTGTTCATACCTCGTTTTGAGGGCCTGAAACAAGGTACTGGGGAATTCTTCCTCCAAGTAATCAGACTTGAGATCTGGATGAGCATGGTGCCTTATGATGTACAAAGCATCATATTTTTGCTCATCTGTCATCGGCGTGACTCCAGCCGGGAGTGAAACATCCGGAGCTTGGATTGCACGCACTAAACGGGACGCAAGGGCGATCTTTATGTCCATGACCCATTTAGGATAGTTGTGGCTGTTGAGAGCAAGTGCATAAAACTCTCGAGCCATCGTTTATCTATATGGGTAAACCAGAGAATATTAATTTCATTTGGTAAATTAAAATCCATCATGGTTATGTCGTAATGAACTTGCAAAATATAGAAGTTTCAAGAAGTGGACTTGAACTCATTAGTGTGAACCTCAAATTGTTAAGTATGACACGTTGTAGATAATCTTCAAAAGAAATTTTGAGTAGATCTAGCAGCATTAGCGGAGTATAAGATACTCACACTTCGAATGCCTTATGTCATAACTTAATTAAAATGTATGGGAGAGCACATTGGCAATCATAATGTCAAAAATGACAAAATGTAGGCTTAAACAGTAGCGGTAGATAAATCTACATACTACCTCATGATCCCAAAACATCAATTCGAAGAAATCACTTTAAATTTTGCATCTATATTTGCAAGAAATTGAAAATCTCAATTGCAAATAGACATGTTAATCTCAACATGTGTCAAACATGGAAATATATACATATCTTTAAATGATTCCGGAATACATCGTACTCGACAGAGAAAAAGTACTATAGAGGTACTAAATTTATATTTGCAAGAAATTAAAAATCTCAATTGCAAATAGACGTAATTAATCTCGACACGTGAAAAAAGAACGTGGAAATAAATTACATCAATTTAGGATCTGGAATACATTGGTACTCAACAGAAAACAGTACTGGATACATGTACTGATTAAACAGAGTCTAAACAGGAATAAATTACTGCTAGAACTACTGTTAACAGACTAATTTGCTAATAAGCTGAATTAGTACTAACTAAGCAACACAGTAAGTTGCTAGTTAAATAGACAGAAAAGTCTGCTGGTGTGCCGCATGCACAAGGCCACATGTGCAGTCCGCCGGTCAGTCAAAGAGATAAGGAGAGATAAGGAGAGAGAGGAAAACAATTCCAAGCTCTCGATCCCCAATTCTCCAGACTGAACCACGCAGAGAGCACAAGGTCGGCCGGCCGCATATGCAATCACCGGCGACGGGCAGAGGGACCAGGCGCTCCGCCGTCTTCCTCGGAGGAGGAGCCACCAAGGAGGCCGTGGCTAGAAGCCACGCCGTTGGAGACTCCATTTGCGACGCCGTTCGTGAGCCCGAGCGCTGCAGGGCTCCATGTGCCAGAGCGGCGGCTCGACGGCGAGCTCACCAGCGGGACGCCGAGGGCCATGAGACGGCGGCGAGCCCCAGTTCGCGGTGAAGGCGGAGGGGTGGCCGGTGTCGGGGACGGCAGGCGCGGCGCGACGGCGTCGACATCGACAACCGCGTGGTTGGAGGAGCCGTTCACGCCGGAGCCGAAGGCGAAGACGGAGGCCCCGGTTGGTGCGGACACGAAGGCGAGCGCGTCGCCATCGCGAACCCGCACGAGGGGCGCGTCCGGTGCGCGTGCCACCGTCGGCGACCTCGGGAGCGGCGCGCCGCCTTCTGCTTCAACAACCGCTCGGGTCGGAGGCTGCGGCGGTGCGTCGTGGACGGCGAAGTCGTACTGGTGCATGGGGCAAACCACCCAGCCGTGCACCGGGCACCAGAACGGCGGCGGCGGAGCGGCCAGCGCCGGGTCGATGTTCTCGTCGGCGTCAAGCCTTGGCGTGGCCGGACCGGCGAGAAGCCAGTCGGGCACGACGGGCTGGAGGGGCGCCGGCAGCTGCACGGGCTGGAGAGGCGCCCGCGGTTGTACAGTCTGGTTTGAGGGCCCGCGCCGTTCCGGTGGTGGCGACGGAGGTCCTGGCGATTCCAACCTCCACGCCGGAAGCGGCGGAGGTCGCGCACATGGCGCTGGAAGCGCCGGAGTCCGCCCACACCATGGCGGCGGTGGCGAGCGACCAAGCGATGACCACGGCCGTCGGCGCGAAGGAGGCGAAGAAGCAGGTACATCGGAATTCGAGGCATGGTTCCGATTCTTACCTTTTCCCCTGTTCTTCTTGTCTTCTCGTCGAAATCGCTCTGGCGAGCAGTGCTGATAACGTGTTGAGAGAGATTGAGAGAGAATCGATCGAGAGACAGAATGAATCGAAAGGTGTAGTCTTTATTGATTGATGATCGGCTTATATACAAGGTGAATCGTCGCCTCTACAAACCGACATAGTCGAGGCGTCGTTTCGGGAGCAACCGTCGGAGACGGTTTGTACAATCGTGGGAGCGGGGATTATCCCTTAATAACCGTAAGGGTTATTATTTCTAACAGCGTGCTTTAGGTCGTCCATAGTGACCGACATGGAGTTGAGCACGTCCACGTCGATGATGTCCGACGCGAGGTCGATCACGTCCATTTTCTGGCGGATGCACTCGAAGGCGGCCTCGGAGCAGAGTGACGCAAGGTCAGCGCAGACGAAGCCGTGTGTGCCCTTGCCGACGCGCTCGAGGTCGACGTCATCGGAGAGGGGCATCTTCTTGGCGTGGTTGCGGAGGATCTCGAGGCGGCCGAACTTGTCTGGCACGCCGATGACGATCTCCTTGCCAAAGCGGTGGAGCGCTCGGTCGAGGTGTTGGGGCGGTTGGTGGCGCCGATGACATATGACCTGCACGCGCTGCCGGAGGCTGTCCACGATCGTAAGCAGCTGCAAGATCCGCATCGCCGTGCGTCTTCTCGCGGTTGGGCATGATGGTGTCGCGTCCATGAAGATGATGGATGGCGATTCGGCCTCGGCCTTCTCGAATATCTTTGACAGGTTCTCCTCGCTCTGACCGACCATGCCGGACGGTGACTCAGGACGTGATCAATGACGTGGTGGTGGCCACAGGCCACTACTCGTAGCCGAGGCTGCCGAGCATCAGAGGCATGAGGGAGTGTACATGGTGGCAGCTGCACAGCCACTCGTACAGGGTGCGGAGTCGTTCCGCGGCGAGGCGGTGGTGATGGTCAGCTGCGGTGACAACGGCTAGGACATCGCAGTCGACCACTGCCCCGTCGTCAGGGAGGTGCGTATCTCCGCCAACTCAGCCACCACGTGCGCGGACCATGTCTAGGATACTGGCCAATCACACCAATTTGCACCTCCACCCGCAGATTGAACTCTTCGGTTAACCCTTTCTTTTTAGCGGTGGCAAATCCCATAATTATCACGAAACGAAGAGATGTTTTGTGGAAAGAAACTAAACGGTGGCAATTTAGTTGTATTATGTGATTTGGTGGGAGGGCAAAACGGTCCAAACTAGACATTGTTGAGTTGTCAAACATTGAGACGATCTGAGCTGTTTGATCGGATACTGAACGGTCCAGATTTAAAGTATCCCAACATGTTTGCTCTTTTAATAGTAGTATAGATATGTGGCAATGGTATCGGAGGGGCGCTCTTGGGAGTGTTCCAAGACCACCCCTACCCCAACATTGCCCTCATTATAGAAAAAAATGAGAATTACATTTAACTTAGATTTAACAAATTTGAATGAATATATGGACTAAACCCTAGATCTAGCAGAGTTAGTAGGATTTGAAAACTCAGTAGCCGAGCTTGTTCATATCGCAACCTGTGCCGTCATTGTTGTCTTCATGGCCGTTGCCATGGTCGTTGACCGTCATAATGCCTACTCTGGTGACGACCTTCGGCACGTGATCTGAGATCGGTCGGCAGCACCATCTTCATCCACTCCTCGAGGTCTTGTTTAAGCTCATATCATCGTCGTCGTTTGGCACCTCCAACTTCGGCATATTTATAGATGGCGTGACCGGTCGACGCCACCATCTTCACCCACTCTTTTAGCTCCCAATTATTGTCGTTTGGCACCTCCAGCTTCGACAGATTCAGAGATGGCATGACATTCGGCTTTGTGGCGGCGTGGGTTGCTCTGACGATGTTAACTTGTGGTTGAGCCATCCACGACTCCCACATGGGGACCAGGGGTGCCACGTGAGGACGAAGCAGTTGCTCAAGCATGGGGGATAGGTCGCCAAAGTAGCTTGGGTGATTGTCGAGGTGTGCCCTCGGCAAGTCCCATGGTTGCTATACCTAGGGTTGATTGTGTGGTAGTGAACGCGTAGTGTTAGTGGAATCGACGGCTGACAAGCGGGATTTACCCAGGTTCAGGGCCCTCGAGTGAGGTAAAACCCCTACTTCCTGCCTGTCTGTATTTGATGTTGTGAATATGAGGGTTACAAGGATCCGGCGAGTTGCTGATCTCGTCGGGGTTTTGGTGGCTATGGATTGCTTGTCCTTGATCGATCGCCCTCCCAGCCTTTATATAGGAGGCTGGGCCTCGGGAAACATAACCGACCAAGGTTACATGTATGGAAAGTCTTAACCGACTATAACTTGATCTAACTTGGAAAGCACTCTTCGTTTTGGGCCTTCCTTCTTGGGCTTCGATTAATCTTGGGCTTCTTTGATCATCACGTGCACCTGGTACCCTTACGCTGGGGTACCCGCAGAGTATAACCTTCTCATTAGCCCCCGAGTATTTGCTTGACTCGAAGAATCAAGCATGTGCTCACTTCATCGTGCACGTCATAGTCTTTGCTTTTGTACTCCTGATCCGATGTAGTTCTTCTAGTCTTAATTTGTTTCGATTGTATGTGTATGTAAACCAAGAGATATTGACATAGTAGGCCTGATTCACTCGAAAATCGAGCTCAGTTAACTGCTCATTTGGGCAAAACCTTACTGGTCTTCAGTCAGACTCGGGCCCCCGGGCTCGAGCCTGGAACGCAGTCGAAAGCTTTTGCCTTGGGATTATGACTTAGTAGGCATGATTCACTCGAAAATCGAGCTCAGTTAACCGCACATTCGGGCGAAACCATACTAGCCTTCAATCAGATTCGAGTCCCCGGACTCGAACCTGGAACACCTTTGAATATTTTACCTAGCGATTTTGACATAGTAGGCCTGATTCACTCGAAAATCGAGCTCAGTTAACCGCACATTCGGGCGAAACCATACTAGCCTTCAATCAGATTCGAGTCCCCGGACTCGAACCTGGAACGTACTGGACAGACTCGACTCAGGCCGTTGTAGGTCTTACTGACTCGTTCTGCAGTTTAACTTTTGATACCTAACGCGTCCGTCAGGATTTTCATCATGTCTGTTGACACGGGAAAACTCAAGGAAAACACTGTTGGAGCGTCCCTCGGCCCAGCTCGATTGATCGGCGGGTCTTACCTTTGCATTTGCGTATGCAGCACCCGAAACATCTGCGATTGGCATAGTCCGGGAATTTATGAAGTATGATTCTTTGATTTGTGAAGTATTTAATGCATTTAGTCGAGTCTGTAGTCGAGTGAGTTTCTTACCTTTTTTGGAAATCTATGGGAGCGCGACAGCGCTCCCATGGGAGTAGCCCCCGAGATTGTGGTTTATTGTCTTGCAATAGAGGACAATCTCAAATCATTCTCCTATGCTGCCTTTATCACTCGAAATATTTTGCTTTTGAAATCTATGGGAGCGCGACAGCACTCCCATGGGAGTAGCCCCCGAGATTATGCTTTATTTTGTTTAAAGTAGAGGATAATCTCAATAACTTTGTTTCTTTTCGATTAATTACGAGAAATTTTTGATATGCTCCCATGGGAGTACCTTTGACAGTCGAATATTTTGTCGATTGTAATTTTGCATCCTTTAATCGAAAGTGTATGCTATCTTCACACCTGTCGTCATTCGTGACATCTTAGGCGTGCGCTCGCTGTTTTGACAAGACATGTCTGTGTGGGCCCATTGTTTAGAGTTTTGACCGCAGAAGGCGCCGTTTCAGCTTTGATTTGACCGGATGTGGTGTAATCGGGGCAGCCCCCGAGTGTAAATAGTCTTTTCTACATATGCTGTTAAATGCTTTTGTGTTTTATGCCAGCCTCCAAGTCTATCGAGTAAGTTTGTGCTTGCTGTTTGCCCCAGCCCCCGAGCATATCTAGTGGGTTTGAGTTGTCTGTTTGACCCAGCCCCCGAGTCTGTCGAGAGGGGTTGTTTTGTCTGTTTGACGCAGCCCCCGAGTCTGTCGAGAGGAGTTGTTTTGCCTTTAGTGCTTGTGGTATTCAGCCCCCGAGTCTATCGAGTGGGCTGCGAATCTTGTGCTTGCGAGTACTTGAATTAAAGTTTTGATGCCTATGTTTTTATGCTCCAGCCCCCGAGTTTGAGTGGGGTAAATAATAAAAGACATGTATGAGAAATATGGAGGAACATATATCTTTATTCCAAAATGTGTGTTCGACCAGCCAGCCGCCTCATTAAAACCTTCCAGTCCCCTTAGGTACCCTGGTAAGGAAAAATAGTGCGTCTGAAACCTGCTGGTTCTTCCGACATTATGCGCTATTACATATGAGACTAGGGGATCTATGCATAGAACCGACGCAGGTGCGCCACGTTCCATGGGTTTGATGCTACTTCCCCCGTCTTAGCGTTCTTCAGTCGATAGGCTCCACCTTCGATGACTTCTGTGATGATGTAAGGTCCTTCCCATGGTGATGCGAGTTTGTGGACTTTCTTCTGCTTCTCCCGCAGCACCAAGTCTTCCACCATGAAGGATCGTGTGCGCAATCGACGACTATGGTAGTTGCGGAGGTCTTGTTGATAAACGGCCGTTCGCACCAAGGCCGTATTGCGTGCTTCTTCCAGCAAATCGGTTGCGTCTTCGAGTGCCTTGTTTGCGTCACTTTCTTCATACGCTTCCACCCGTGGTGCGTTAAACTTGACATCGGAAGGTAACACTGCTTCCACACCATAGACCATGAAGAACGGTGTGTACTGCGTAGAGGCGTTTGGGGTGGTCCTTAGGCTCCATAGTACTGATGGGAGTTCATCAACCCATGCACCCGCGGCCCTTTTGAGTGGCACTAAGAGTCTCTTTTTTATGCCGCTACATACGAGTCCATTGACTTTTTCGACTTGTCCATTGGATTGTGGATGCGCCACAGAGGCGTAGTTTAGTTTGATGTTTTGCTCCTTGCAAAAGGATTTGAACTCTTCCGCCGTGAAGTTGGTGCCGTTATCAGTTATGATGCTGTCTATTACTCCAAATCGATACATGATCGATTGTATGAAACGAACCGCCGTAGAAGCTGTCGAGCTTGTGATGGGGATAGCTTCGATCCATTTTGTGAACTTATCGACTGCCACTAGTAAGTGAGTATGACCGCCTTTCGATGATTTTTTCAGTGGTCCCACCATGTCAAGTCCCCATTGGTTAAAAGGCCATGCCAATGGTATGGTTTTTAGCGCGGATGCGGGTGCATGTGGCTTGGAAGCGAACTTCTGGCAACCGATGCACCTTTTGACTATGTCCTCTGCGTCCCTTAACGCTGTAGGTCAGTAAAACCCTGCTCGGAAAGCTTTGGCTACGAGTGATCGACTGCCGGCGTGGTGCCCGCAGGTACCTGCATGAATATCCCGAAGGAGGTCTTTGCCATCTTCGAGTGCAATGCATCTTTGGAACATACCTGAAGTGCTGCGTTTGTACAACTCACCGTTTATGATGGTGTATGCTTTTGCGCGTCGAGTGACGCGTCTGGCCTCATTTGTATCTTCTGGTAGTTCATTGCAAAGTATGTATGCGAGGAAAGGTTGAGTCCATATTGGCTCAATGAGAAGTACTTCAATCGGAGGATCCTCTGTGCTTGGCGCTTTGTTCTTGTCTGTAGCTGCTGTTGTGCTCGATGGTCGTTTGTCGATTGACCTATGCTCTATTCGTTCCAGGAAGGCACCTTGTGGTACTGGTGCCTTTGTGGAAGCAATGTTGGCTAGTTTGTCAGCCTCTTCGTTGCTTTCTCTCCCTATGTGCCGTAGTTCGCAGCCATCGAAGCTGCCCTCCATTATATTGTACAAATCCCGGTAGGCGATCATGTTGTCTGCGATTGCGTCACATACCTTCATTGTTTGCTGCACAACTAAGTTAGAGTCGCCATAAATCATTAGTCGAGTGCATCCCATGGCTTTTGCCATGCGCATGCCATGGATTAGACCTTCGTACTCGGCCTCATTGTTGGATGGGAACTCGAAACCCATTTGCAAGACATAGCGCAGTTTGTCGCCTTTTGGTGATATGAGTATGACGCCTGCTCCCGCTCCTTCATTCTTTTTGGACCCATCGAAGTACATGGTCCAGGAATTTGACACATCAGGTACCCCTGGTAATTGAGCTTCTATCCACTCGGTGTGGAAGTCGGGTAGGACTTGTGCTTTGATGGCCTTCGGGTGCTCATACTTGATTCCAAGTGGTCCCAACTCGATAAGCCATTTTGCTACTCGCCCTGTTGCGTTGGGGTTTGTGAGGACGTCTCCAATCGTTGATTTATTGACCATGGTTATCGGGTGTTCTATGAAGTAGTGCGCGACCTTCCTGGATGTCATGAACACGGCGTATGCCAATTTCTGATATTGCGGGTACCGCTGTTTGGACGGGGAGAGAACTTCACTTACGTAATATACTGGTCTCTGTATGCTTTGATTGTGTCCTTCTTCCATGCGGTCGACTACCAGCACGGTGCTGACCACTCGATTGGTGGCTGAGATGTATAGGTAGGTGATGCATGTAAATGCATACATGAACTTTGCACTTTAATTTCTTATATTCCAATCATATTTGCACCATATAAGAGTTATATCAATGTTTTATAATGATTTTTGGGAATATTCATTTATTCCTATTTTTATGGAATTAACCCTGCACAGGCAGAAAACCCCGTTTTCTTATTTTAATGTTTCAGGGACCCAAATATCAACGAAATCACCTGGAAATTTACGGGCGTCAATATTTGGAAGGAAGAAGACCTGTGGGCGAAGGAAGCTAGCAAACGGAGGCTCGAGGGCCAAACGAGGGGGGCCCACGCGGCCTGGTACTGTAGCCGCGTGGGACCCACCCATTTGGGCCTCGTGGCTCCGTTGCCTTCGATCTTTTCTCCACCGACATCGTCTTGACCTAAAAACACCTATAAAAATTGTCCCCCGAGGGTTTTCGAAAGGAGGCGGCGGAGAAACACAGAACCACGAAACAGAGAGTCAGAAGGCTGCCGCCGGAGAAGATCGGAGGGGGGAAACGCCGCCGGAGTCACTTCCGGAGGGCTCCACCCCCCTCCGGCGTGTTCATCATCAACATCTACAGCAAGATCATCTCCATCTCCCCACTGTAAACTCTTGGCAAACATGATGTATGATGCAATATACTTTTCCTTTGATCTATTGTGTCTCTCCATCTATGTTTGAGAAGTGATTTGTTCATGGCAATAGTGAAATAGTTCGTTGTTTGGTTGCATACAAGTTTTGTTATCTTTTATGATTGTCTTGATGTACAATATATGAGTGCACGCATATGTTGGGGAATGCATGTAAGGTGATCACCGGTAAGGTAATGGAGTGAGGGTGACTTGGGAGGACATGTAAACCCGAGACCGAATCATGAAGTTACTTTATTGGGGTATATATATATGGGACCTTAGAACTTAAGGCTATGGTGAGACTTCTATGTCTTAATAACTCTTGTGCAGTCATTTACTTGGCCATAAGAACCATCATAAGGGGTTTAGTTCTTTTACTTGGCTACACCTATTTATGGCTCCTTCCTAGAAGAAACAATTAAGACTGAAACATGTGCTTCACTAATTGTGACAACCACACGAATGAAATAACAATTGCTAGACCATTTGCTCCCTTGAGATATTTGCTACTTGAGATCTTTGCTACTTGCTACTTTGAGAAACTTGCTTGAGAAAACTGCTGAGAGAAACTTGCTCTAAGAAACTTGCTACTAGATAAACCCATTCCACGTCACTTGCTTCCATTAGTTAGATCCTTTCATATTTATTGCTTTGCATAAAAGGCCATATAAGAGGGTTATAGGGCTTTATAGAATAGATTGTTTACCTTCAGCTCCTCGTGGGTTCGACACTCAAATACTTATCGAATAGTGCTACAGTGATTCCTTGCTCTTGGGGATTATCAAGTACTTTTCTGGCGCCGTTGCCGGGGAGCGTTGTGCTAAACTTTTATTCTTGTTTGCATTGCATACTAACATATAAATCTAAAACACAAAAAAAAATTTATAAAATGGAAAACAACAAAACAATCCTGGAGTTGTATAATATCTATCTCGAGTTAGGACATGAAGTGTTTGAGGAGAAAATTAAAATTTATTTGCATAACAATCATGTCTGTGGTAGTACTAATTCTTTTAAGAACTTTATTGCTAATACTGAGGAAAACCTTAAGCTTGGGGAGGTTTGTTTTGATGAATATGACATTTTTAGTCCCCCTACTATTGAGGATGAAATTGATTGTGAGTTTGATGATCCAATATGCTCATTAGATGATAAGTCTTTATGTGGTGATTCTATTCAAAATCATGTGGGAATGTTTAACTTCAATGCTTGCAACTATTATGAGAGAGGAAGAGATAAGAATCCTCTTTATGTTTCTATGTTATTTAAAATGCAAGCTATTGATCATTATATTTATTGGTTACCTCAAATGGGTTGTTATTTATTCATATATAAAATGCCAATGCATAGGAAAAGAGTTAGACTTAAAAGTTAATGGTTTAATGTTTTGAGGTGTGCTCTCTATGCTTTTATCTCCTATTCAGTTTGGGCACACCTTTATATCTTGAGAACCTGCAAAATAACTTTACCTACTAATTTCTAACAATTGGTTTAAGATTTTCACTCTATATGAAATTTGGGAAAGTAAATGAGAAGGATGAGTAATGGAGAAGTTGGGGTCGACCTTGAACATGTGTTGTTCATGCCAATGGAACCATTGCAAAATCTCTATCATTTAAACTTTTCCCAAAGCTAAAACCAAATAAAAAGAGTGATAATAGTAATTCGCTGTCCAGTTTTTGACATATCCTGTCTTTATTCTGCATTACTCTCATTACTTGTGTTTTGTGCGGTTCTTTTGATCAAGGAGCATTACATAACCATAGTAACAGTAGCTAATGTTTAAAATCAATTCATGATATGTCTTTGCTGTGCCTATGTGGATTTAATTTATGAAGGCACTAACCCCTCTAATCAAGTTTGTGACGAGTGTTGTGTAAAGAGAATTTTAAGGTGGAAGAATTGAGGGTGATGAACAAGATCAAGAGGGACAAAAATTCAAGCTTGGGGATGTACCCCTAGGCTCACCCTACATATATCAAATAAGTACAAGAATTTAAGCTTGGGGATGCCAAGCCACCTCACTTCAACCATCTTGCGGGAAAACCTGATGGCATTAGATCAGAACAATTACAGAAAGGACCTCCACGAAAATAAAAATACACCCAAGTCCTACTGTAACCCTAGGTCGTCGCCGGCGATGAGGACGTGCCGATGGCGTGGCCGCCGCCGCTTCTCCACAGACGCTTGGATAGGAAGAAGACCCCTGGCGCGCGGGTTATCGTCGAACCTCGAAATCCGAAGATCCTCCATCCGCCGTCGCCAGCCACCACCCGGCCCTGATCTGCCGCCAGATCTTCAAGGAAACTGAACCGGATCCACCGCACCGGACTCCGGGAGGGGTAGCTCGCACAAGAGAGCCCCGAGGGCTTCGAGCGCGAGAGAGGAGACGCTCCACCGTGGACCTCCAACGAGCCCCACCGCCGACGAAGACGAGCGTCACCTGCAAAACCAACTCTGGCCGCGCCTCCATCGCCAAAGCGCCACCGTCTTGGACCCTGCAAACGCCTACACTATATACACACTGGGAATCGGGGTTCTCCCCACCTCCCGCCGCCGGAGCGACCGGCGGAGGGGAGGGGAACCAGCGAGACACCGGTGGTGAGGTGGAGTCGCGGGGGAGCTCCAGAAAATCGCCTCTGTCGCGGGAGAGGAGACGTGTCCAAGCTCACCTAATCTTGTGTGCCTCACTTCAACCATCTTGATACCAAGTAAGTAAGCCTATCTATATGGTTATAAAGAAAGCGCTTTGCGGGAGGCAACCCGGTTATTTTTGTGTGTAATTTTTCTTTGTGTCCTCTTGCTGTAACAAGAGATCTTGTGTCTAGTTTAGTTCAGGAGTTTTTAATAAAGTGCCAAGTTTTACCCATGTTGGTCTTGAAAAGTTGCTATTTGAGTTCGGAGATTTTATTCCTGCACGAGTCAGTGCACGGTATGATTTTTAATTCTTATTCTGTAACTCCGAATGAGCTCATATTTGAACTGTAGTTGAATCTTTTCATCCTCTGTGTGCATGAATTTTTTGGAATTTTTCGAGAAAGTTTGGTAGGGTAGAAAAATACGTTTTGTTGCTGCTGTTTTTCTGGACAGATTCTGTCCCATTTTGTTTGATGCATGCTTTGAGCTTTTAAGTTGAATCTTTTTGATCCAATTGAGTTTATGAGTAGGCATACAAATTATATACTTTCTGGACATGTCATATGAATTTTTGTTCAAGGATTATATGCAGCAAGGAACCTATTTGTTTATCACTATTAATGCACCCCACAGAAAAGAGATGGGAGAAACGGTGTTTTGAAGTTTTTTCACAGGGATTGGAGGAGATGCACCAAGAGCTATCCAAGGATGGTGAAGACCATAAGCTTGGGGATGTGAAGACAACCCCGCTGGACCTACACACTCTCGGTTTGCACACGTCCAACTTCTGTTTTTCGATCGAAACACTTTATCGCATAAACTTGGAGCGTCGTTTTTTTTTTTGTTTGAGTCTTGAGAGACCACCACACTATCATTTATATATGAGAGAGCTACTGGAAATATGGGTTGAAATATGGATGCTTTTATAAGATTGGGAAAAGGGATGTTTGACTTGATTTTTAATGATACATATAGTTGCATGATTCATGAGCTTGTTTATGAGTAATAGTTTGCAAATTCTTTTTGTAGAGCTATCACTTATTCATGTTTTGGTGCTGATTGTTATTTCACTTGGTTTAACATGGATTAGTTAGTTCTATGGACACTCATGCATGCATCTAGATGGTCAACTTTCTCCCTTTTGCTAGCCCAAAAACTCCAACAAGCAAAAACTTGTTTCCAACACCTTCAACCAAAGTTATTCCAGTGAGTCCACCATATCTACCTATTGGCTTTATGCTATTCCGAGTATGTTTAACATGTTGTTTGTGTTATCTTACCTCTGAATGAAAATGTTTATGTTATTGATTGCAATGGAAAAAATTGGTTATATAGCTCTCACGAACTTGATGCACAATGTTCTTTTATTTGCATAATAAAACTTGACCCATTGTGATTAAGATTATGATGTTTGTGGCTTGATGAATGTTTTGGGTTGGAAGTTAGCCCATATGTGCTGTCACATGGCAAGCTTTCAACATGCTCTTCATCTCATTTAGTTGATATCATGTGCTTTTGTCTATGGATGCTTATCATGTTGAAATAAATGTGGAAATAGAGTGAGTTTAAATGAGTTTGTGTAAATGGTTAGAGAGACGCCTGGGCCGCTAATCTAAGCCATGCATCATTCATGGTGGAAATTTACTTACATACTATGGTGAACCTTCTGTGATACACCTTGCAATAAAAAACTATTCCAAATGGTAAATAAAAAGGGTGTTGAGATTGTTCATTTTGTTTGTTTGTCTTGTCATTTTGATATGGGCTTGTTCCATATCTTGGGACAAGAGGTACCCCAGTTGACGCTCTTGATGATACTATTATGCTTACAATGATATTTAATTGAACTTGCTTTGTTTCCCAAGTTGAGTAACACATGGTGTAAGTACTTGTATTCAAGGGGCATGAGACATTCAACCCATTCTTTATCAAGCACACTACTCATATTTGCTTTCACTTTAACCTTAATCATTCAAGATGCTATGATAGGGGCAATGAGAGCTTGACACCAATGAATACCTTATTGCAATCATTAACTTAAGTAGAAGAGTTTGGAAGTTGGATGAAACTTATGCATGCTTTACCTCTACTCACATATACATCTTTCCAAAGTGTACACCTATTATATTCAGATTTCATCTACACTCTATGACCATTGTAGGATGTTCTACTTATCATTATGCATACATGTGTTCCATATTACTTGCTACCATGTTACACTTTGTGAACTATCAATGAACATCCTTGTCTTGAATACTTGATATCACTTCATAAACTATTTGCATATTGCTACTCCTTTGAAGAATGAATCATTTGACTATATAGCAATAGTAATCATCTTTGATATTCATTGTTAAGTATTAAATTGCAAAGTCCATGTTAGTTTTATCATCTTCATACTCGAGGACGAGCATGGATTAAGCTTGGGGATGTTGATGCATGTAAAATGCATACATGAACTTTGCACTTTAATTGCTTATATTCCAATCATATTTGCATCATATAAGGGTTATATCAATGTTTTATAATGATTTTTGGGAATATTCATTTATTTCCTATTTTTATGGAATTAACCCTGCACAGGCAGAAAACCCCGTTTTCTTATTTTAATGTTTCAGGGACCCAAACGTCAACGAAATCACCTGGAAATTTACGGGCGTCAATATTTGGAAGGAAGAAGACCTGTGGGCGAAGGAAGCGAGCAAACGGAGGCCGAGGCCAAACGAGGGGGGCCCACGGCCTGGTACTGTAGCCGCGTGGGACCCACCCATTTGGCCTCGTGGCTCCGTTGCCTTCGATCTTTCTCCACCGACATCGTCTTGACCTAAAAACGCCTATAAAAATTGTCCCCCGAGGGTTTTGAAGGAGGCGGCGGAGAAACACAGAACCACGAAACAGAGAGTCAGAAGGCTGCCGCCGGAGAAGATCGGAGGGGGGAAACGCCGCCGGAATCACCTCCGGAGGGCTCCACCCCCCTCCGGCGTGTTCATCATCAACATCTACAGCAAGATCATCTCCATCTCCCCACTGTAAACTCTTGGCAAACATGATGTATGATGCAATATACTTTTCCCTTGATCTATTGTGTCTCTCCATCTATGTTTGAGAAGTGATTTGTTCATGGCAATAGTGAAATAGTTCGTTGTTTGGTTGCATACAAGTTTTGTTATCTTTTATGATTGTCTTGATGTACAATATATGAGTGCACGCATATGTTGGGGAATGCATGTAAGGTGATCACCGGTAAGGTAATGGAGTGAGGGTGACTTGGGAGGACATGTAAACCGAGACCGAATCATGAAGTTACTTTATTGGGGATATATATAGGGGACCTTAGAACTTAAGGCTATGGTGGGACTTCTATGTCTTAATAACTCTTGTGCAGTCATTTACTTGGCCATAAGAACCATCATAAGGGGTTTAGTTCTTTTACTTGGCTACACCTATTTATGGCTCCTTCCTAGAAGAAACAATTAAGACTGAAACATGTGCTTCACTAATTGTGACAACCACACGAATGAAATAACAATTGCTAGAACATTTGCTCCCTTGAGATATTTGCTACTTGAGATCTTTGCTACTTGCTACTTTGAGAAACTTGCTTGAGAAAACTGCTGAGAGAAACTTGCTCTAAGAAACTTGCTACTAGATAAACCCATTCCACGTCACTTGCTTCCATTAGTTAGATCCTTTCATATTTATTGCTTTGCATAAAAGGCCATATAAGAGGGTTATAGGGCTTTAGAGAATAGATAGTTTACCTTCAGCTCCTCGTGGGTTCGACACTCAAATACTTATCGAATAGTGCTACAGTGATTCCTTGCTCTTGGGGATTATCAGTAGGTGGCTCATTTTCCTTGGGTGCTACGAGGATTGGAGGACTTGTGAGCATCTTTTTGAGTTCGAGGAAAGCTGCTTCGGCTTCGTCCGTCCACTCGAACTTGTCTGCTTTCTTCATCAATTTGTAAAACAGAAGTGTTTTTTCGCCTAGTTTGCTGATGAACCGACTGAGTGCTGCTACTCGACCAGCTAGCTGCTGTAGCTCATGGAGTTTGGTGGGTCTCTTCATTGTGAGTATGGCCTGTATCTTTTCTGGGTCTGCTTCGATTCCGCACACAGATATCAAGTAACCCAAAAGTTGTCCAGCTGGAACACCAAAGGTGCATTTCTTTGGGTTAAGCTTGATGTTGTATCGATTGAGGTTCTTGAATGTCTCCCGTAGATCACTGATTAGCGTGTCCTCCTTTTCAGTCTTGATGACAATGTCGTCGACGTAGACCTGAACATTGCGTCCTATCTGTTCTTGTAAACAATTTTGCATCATGCGCTGGTAGGTTGTGTCGTGGGATTGTCACGCAGATGTCATGGAGATGACTTCGTAGAGTTGGGGATTAAGCGATCGAGCGTCTCCGAGCTAAGTATCACAGGCACGAGGAAGACGATGTTTTTTACCCAGGTTCGGCCCCTCGATGTGAGGTAAAGACCTACGTCCTGCCTATCCTAGATTGGTATTGATATGAATATAGTGTTACAAGGGTTGGCGATCGAGGTATCGAGTCGCCTCTCTCTGGATGTATGAGAGCTTTTTGGCTTGGCTTTCTAGGTCCTTGGAGTCCACCTTATAAAGACGATGGCTCACAAGGTTACAAGGAAACTTCTCTCCCAAGGGAAGTATGAGCCGGAGTCCTATTTGGAGACTAATCATATGTCTTGTCTTCCAAGTCAAGTTATCTTCGAACTTCTGGATCCTTCCTCATGATCTTGAGTCGGCCCACTTTCATGTAAGCCCAATAGTGGTGCGATTGCGAATAAGTCGCGCTTTGCTTGAATAAGTCGCGGGATAATTATTCCCCCGACAGGCTGCACCTGCGTTTTTGAGCCAGAAAGGAATGGTTGTGTAGCAGTAGACCCCGAGTGGAGTTATGAATGCCGTTTTGTCTTCGTCTTCTTCCTTCATCCGAATTTGATTGTATCCGGAGTATGCATCCAAAAATGATAACCGAGCGCATCCTGCTGTTGAGTCGATGATCTGGTCAATTCGTGGCAATGGGAAGTGATCTCTTGTTCAAGGTGGTGAAATCCACACACATCCGCAGGGTGTCCGAGTGCTTCTTTTCGACCAGTACAGGGTTAGCAACCCAGTCTGTCTTTTTGATTTCTCGAATGAACTTCGCAGCAAGTAACCTGTCAACTTCTGCCTCAATTGCGCCTCTTTTGGGATCGGAGACACGGCGCATAGTTTGCTTGACTGGTCTAGAACCTGGCTTGAGTTGTAGAGGGTGCTTGGCGAATTCCCTGGGAATACCTGGCATATCAGCTGGGCACCATGCAAATATTTCCCAGTTTTCACGGAGGAATTCGACGAGCGCGCTTTCCTGTTCGCTAGTAAGACTCGATGATACGTTGACCGTTTTTGAGGGATCAGTCGGGTGCACCTAGTGCTTCCTTGTGTCATTAGTAGTATTGAATTCTCTGTCGGATGCCAGCCTCTTGTGTTCTGGCATAAGTGTACGATCGTTAGATATCTCGAGCTCTGCGAGTGACTGCTCTATCCCGTACATCTCGAAGATTTTGTTGAAGTCACGGTCGCATGAATCTGACCTTTGAAAATTTCCGTCGACTGTGATGACTCCTTTTGGCCCTGGCATTTTGAGCTGGAGGTAGGCGTAGTGTGGGATTGTCATGCAGATATTATGGAGATGACTTCGTAGAGTTGGGGATTAAGCGATCGAGCGTCTCCGAGCTAAGTATCACAGGCACGAGGAAGACGATGTTTTTTACCCAGGTTCGGCCCCTCGATGTGAGGTAAAGACCTACGTCCTGCCTATCCTAGATTGGTATTGATATGAATATAGTGTTACAAGGGTTGGCGATCGAGGTATCGAGTCGCCTCTCTCTGGATGTATGAGAGCTTTTTGGCTTGGCTTTCTAGGTCCTTGGAGTCCACCTTATAAAGACGATGGCTCACAAGGTTACAAGGAAACTTCTCTCCCAAGGGAAGTATGAGCCGGAGTCCTATTTGGAGACTAATCATATGTCTTGTCTTCCAAGTCAAGTTATCTTCGAACTTCTGGATCCTTCGTCATGATCTTGAGTCGGCCCACTTTCATGTAAGTCCAATAGTCGTGCGATTGCGAATAAGTCGCGCTTTGCTTGAATAAGTCGCGGGATAATTATTTCCCCGACATTAGCCCCCAAGCTTCCGGGTGATTCATAGAAACAGGCGGAAGCTTCTGTCTTGATGATGATCTTGCGGGCTTGCGTATGTAGTTCTTGCCGACTTGTCGATGTTGCACTTGGCGACTCGCTGATGATGAGTCGCGAGCGTTGCGGCTTATTGAGCCGCTGATGTAGAAGCGATGAGTCGCTATCTTTGCGGCTTATTTAACCACTATGTTGCCAATTGAGCACTTCTGTCTTGGTCGCATTGAAGCTGCAGAATCGCGGTGAGTTTTCCGCGAAGCACTTGATGAAAAACACCTTTTCCTGTTGGGTGTAAGACTGAGCTGAAATCATAAGAATAATAACTTATGAGTAACAAGATATATCAACCAAATGTATATAAGGTGCTGAGTCATACACATCGAAGCATAAAAGACCATAAGCATAAATAAGCTGGTCAATCATTAGAATAATAATCTGTCATGTTATCATGACGATCCATCTGAACGCATGTTGAAACATGACGGCTCAAGGGCATATAGCCACAACCTGTATTTAAAGATTTCCGAGTCGCTTATTTGACTCACAAATGGATATACATATATTCTCATGTGCTGCATATAAACATGGTATATGAGTATAATAAAGACCGCCAGATATGGTGGATGTGTAGCCCCAAGGGTCGAGTTGTATGCATGGTCATGCTGCTCGGGACTCAAAAATATCACAAGTTGGACAAAAAATTAATTGTCTTAGCCCCCAGGCATTAAGTAGGCATGCTTTCATTATCCTGCTTGATGGCATATCGTTGTAATTTGATCCTGCAGCAGATTGACAAATATTGTTGCCGCGAGATAATAATGATATAAATTCCACTTGATGTGGCTGTAGTTAAATAAATAATGGTGGCTTCATCAGCCGATATCAGGAGATAATTATCTCAATCATAAAAAATCTGGTCATGCCAGTTCAAACTCATATGGCCGAGTTATAGGTTCCTGAAATTCAAAGGGCAAAGCCCCCAAGGAAGCAATGAAAATAAGTTGATAATAATATGTTAGCCTTGGCGGCTGGTAATAATTATGATAAAAAGTTAGTACTCCGCATAATAGCATATGGTACCCTGCATGATAGCATAGTATAATCTGCATGATAGCATATGATATGTCTCATGATGCAAATGATATGTTACATGATGCAAAAGATATGTTGCATGATATTTTGCATGATAGCAAATGGTTGCATGATAGCAACTGGTAAGATGCATGATAGCATATTGTACGATGCATGATAGCATATGGTACTTGACTGAGTATTTTCCAAATCTAATGTGTGTTCAGGGTCGAGAACGGCCATGATAGGCAACAGACTCGATTGACGCCACACGCGGGTACTTTAGTCCTTCTGAATTATCTCTATTACCGTTAAGTAGGTCTTCGCACGGCTCAGTATTTCCCAAGTAAAAAATGCGTGTTCAGGATCGCTGGCAGCCATGATAGGCGATCACACTCGATTGACACCGCACCCCAGTACTTTGGCCGCATAGTGCAAAGATACTTCTGACTTAAATTGAGAATAACCAGGATTATTGCTTTTATCGGCAGCAATAGCCGTGACGAGCTCTAATTAGCTTTGATGATAACCAGCTCTGATTAGCTGTAGATGTGGTACAACGAGTCACCTGTTTTAACTCAAATATTGATAAGATAATGATTCATTAATGACTCATAAACTTTTGTAATGATGAGCTGTTTGCGACTCATAAAATGATATGGGAGTAAATCGCTATGCGACTCATAAATTGATATGACAATAAGTCGATGATGATTAATAAAATGATATGATGATAAATCATGAAATTATATAACGATCAGTCATAAATTGATATAATGATAAGTCATAGAATGACAAATGGATTGCCAAATATCAATGCTTGAACATGTAGTGGTGATCTTGATATTCAATGCAAGCTGTAAATAGCTAGACTTTGATAAATGTAATGCGAGTTATAAAGAACTCTAATTTGACGAATGTATTGAGAAGTAGATATAATTAAATCTACAAAAGCTTATATGAATTTAAAGTCTACGACATGATATAATATGAGTCGCAAAGACATTTAATAAAAGGCATAATAACCTAGAAATGCAGCCCCGAGACGAACTCGAAGATGAAATTTAATTTTACTGATAAAAGTAAAAGGCTGCAAAAGTTTGAGTATGATAGCAACTTATCTTATTTTTATTCTCCTGGCGTTGATGTCGCGATATGGTCCATGGACAACAGATGTTAATGAAGTAGCCACGGTGGTTTCGGCAGCAAGGTGGGGGTGTCCACGGTGAAAATAAATTTTGAGCGCGGCAAATCTGCGATGATCATGCTAAAATTCTTTTGCGTAAGCCGCCGTGTGCGATCCACTCATCGTATATCTTTTTGAGTCGCATAGCTGAAGCCGTGCTGCCTTTGAACTAATCAAGCACTTGTTCTTTTACTGTTTTTTCTTTGTCGCCTTCAGACATTTTGTCTTCTATCAACATTGTTGGAGGCTGTGCTGCACATGGACTGATCCCCATCGTGAGTGCTAGCTAGTAGCTTCTGATTTGTTGTTGAGTTGGACACGATGGCTACTCGCATTTTTCTTTTTTAAGTCGCACACCATGCCTCCTTTGAGCTGATCGCTTTTTTTTTCTCTTGCTTGAACTTCCACTCATGTTGAGTCGCCTGCTTTTTTCCTTCTCTTGTGCGACTCATGGCCTCTCACGTGCCTTCTTTTTTCTTTCTTGCCTTGGAAACCGTGCAGCATATGGATGCGTTAGTTCCTCGTGAGTACTAGTTGCATCCGATCTATTTTCTTTTCCTTTTTATATATTGGTCTTCACGTGATTTGCCCTGTCGCAAGAAGCTGCCAGGCCGTGCTGCGCGGCCGACGTTGTAGATGATGGTGCGAGTCAAATGATAATTATGTTGCCTTTCATGAGTCATGATTGAGCTGCTCTCTTATTTTCTTTTTTCTTACGTGAAGACCAGTAGGCCGATCTCAATCCACATACGAGCCCAAGTAATACTTCAAGTCGGACACTGACTTCTGGAGTTGATCCGGCTTTTGAGCAGTTTCCTTCTTTTCTTTTCCTTTCTCGGAACGTGAACCAACATGGGTTTGTATGTAGCCTTGGCTACCCTTCCATGACGAGCTAGCAAACCAATTTGCTTCTCCCCTTCCTTTGATAACTTTCCACGATCCATGTGCGACCCAAGGTACTACTAGCTGCTGCCTTTAATCGGATTACTGTTTCTGGTCAGCCGCGCATGAGGACGATGTTGATGTCGAGCCCTTGGACACAAAACGTGGTGCAGCGAGTCGCCGATGTTGGAGATGTCGCCAGCGGAGGATTCGCGAACTCGCCTACATACAAAACTCGTTGCAGTGCATGAGTCGCCGGTAGAGATCTAACCGTTGGAATTGTCTCAAACTTCTTGGAGGTCTTCGGGATTGTATTCCGCAAGGTTCCACCGGAGGGATCTTCGAATTGATGTCCGAGTCGACCTTGATAATTATTTTCCCAAAGTCGCGCGGAGTTCCGTCGGCTTTCGATAGGGCTTCAGTGTTTGAGTCGCCCACGGAGATCTAACCGTTGGAATCCGATGCGCTTTGAACAGCTGCTAGGAAACTCGATTGCGCATCTTTCCACCGAAGGGATCGTCGAGATGAGTTTTGAGTCGCCGTCGGTGATGTCCGCAACACGGACGTTGCTGTTGTCCTGCAGTCTAGATGTAGATCTTGATACCACCGAGTCGCTTGAATCGGCGCGACGATAAAGTCGCCGAGATTGTTGAAGTTTCCGTGCTTGAATTGACGATGAGATCCTCCGTCCCTGGCACAGATCCAGCGCGGAACGTGACGCTCTTAACCACAGGCCCCACGGTGGGCGCCAACTGTCGTGGGATTGTCACGCAGATGTTATGGAGATGACTTCGTAGAGTTGGGGATTAAGCGATCGAGCGTCTCCGAGCTAAGTATCACAGGCACGAGGAAGACGATGTTTTTTACCCAGGTTCGGCCCCTCGATGTGAGGTAAAGACCTACGTCCTGCCTATCCTAGATTGGTATTGATATGAATATAGTGTTACAAGGGTTGGCGATCGAGGTATCGAGTCGCCTCTCTCTGGATGTATGAGAGCTTTTTGGCTTGGCTTTCTAGGTCCTTGGAGTCCACCTTATAAAGACGATGGCTCACAAGATTACAAGGAAACTTCTCTCCCAAGGGAAGTATGAGCCGGAGTCCTATTTGGAGACTAATCATATGTCTTGTCTTCCAAGTCAAGTTATCTTCGAACTTCTGGATCCTTCCTCATGATCTTGAGTCGGCCCACTTTCATGTAAGCCCAATAGTGGTGCGATTGCGAATAAGTCGCGCTTTGCTTGAATAAGTCGCGGGATAATTATTCCCCGACAGGTTGCACCTGCGTTTTTGAGCCAGAAAGGAATGGTTGTGTAGCAGTAGACCCCGAGTGGAGTTATGAATGCCGTTTTGTCTTCGTCTTCTTCCTTCATCCGAATTTGATTGTATCCGGAGTATGCATCCAAAAATGATAACCGAGCGCATCCTGCTGTTGAGTCGATGATCTGGTCAATTCGTGGCAATGGGAAGTGATCTCTTGTTCAAGGCGGTGAAATCCACACACATCCGCAGGGTGTCCGAGTGCTTCTTTTCGACCAGTACAGGGTTAGCAACCCAGTCTGTCTTTTTGATTTCTCGAATGAACTTCGCAGCAAGTAACCTGTCAACTTCTGCCTCGATTGCGCCTCTTTTGGGATCGGAGACACGGCGCATAGTTTGCTTGACTGGTCTAGAACCTGGCTTGAGTTGTAGAGGGTGCTTGGCGAATTCCCTGGGAATACCTGGCATATCAGCTGGGCACCATGCAAATATTTCCCAGTTTTCACGGAGGAATTCGACGAGCGCGCTTTCCTGTTCGCTAGTAAGACTCGATGATACGTTGACCGTTTTTGAGGGATCAGTCGGGTGCACCTAGTGCTTCCTTGTGTCATTGGTAGTATTGAATTCTCTGTCGGATGCCAGCCTCTTGTGTTCTGGCATAAGTGTACGATCGTTAGATATCTCGAGCTCTGCGAGTGACTGCTCTATCCCGTACATCTCGGAGATTTTGTTGAAGTCACGGTCGCATGAATCTGACCTTTGAAAATTCCCGTCGACTGTGATGACTCCTTTTGGCCCTGGCATTTTGAGCTGGAGGTAGGCGTAGTGTGGGACAACCATGAATCGAGCGAAAGCAGGACGCCTAAGTATTGCATGGTATTGTGACTTCCAGTCGACTATTTCGAACTCAATCGACTCGGTTCTGAAATGGGTAGGATCCCCAAATGTAACATCAAGTTGTATGGTACCTTGTGGGAGTACTGCTTTGCCTGGGACGATACCGTGGAAGGTACTTGTGGATTTTGGCAGGTTTTCGACTGATTTGTTCATTCTGCGCAGCGTATCCGCAAAGATTATGTTGAGGCCGCTACCTCCGTCCATGAAGACCTTGGCCATGGCGTAGCCTCCAATTTGAGCGTCGAGTACCAATGCTGCGTGCCCTGGTCGATATACTGCGGGTGGATGATCCTCTCGATTGAAGACAATCGGAGTTTCTGATTCTTTCAAAAAATCTGGGACAGCTGGGGGTGCCATGACCGCCATATTGACGTGTCGAGTATGTAAATTTTGCTCTCTATTGGATGGACGTCCTCGCTGGATCATGTTCATCTGTCCGCGGGTTACGGGATATTTTTGCTCATCTCCTTGCTGCATTTGGTGCACGGCTGCTGCCATTTGTGTTCCCGTATTGGGTTGTGCTGGTATGTATATTGGCATCGGTTGCGCTTGTGTTGGTGCAGAATACATCTGAGTAGGCTGTGTTTTCGGTGGTACGGAATATACCTGTGTTTGTTGTACTTGTTGCGGCGTTGGATATGCATGAACAGGCTGTGCTTGTGGCGCAGTCGATGGAGTCTGCGTCAGTCAAGGAGGTGCGCGCCCATCTCTTTGCAGTCGCAGTATGTGTTCAATCGCAAGTTGATCGAATTCCCTGCAATTTCTCAGTGAATGGTTAGAGCGTAGCTTACCGTCGTCCCCTTTGTACAGATGAAATCTACAATAATCGTCCATCCTTTCTTTGACTGAGCGCTCAGGCTCTTTGTCTGCTCGCCTGCGCCATTCTGGCCTCTTGTAGCTATCGCGGTTGTCGCGTCTGTTGTCTCCATAGCGATCTCGACTGTCGCGGCGATCATCTGTGCGATGTTCTTGATTATCACGGCGGTCATCTGTATGATGGTCTCGACTGTCACGGTGATCGTCGGGTCGTCTGTCAGCTGGTCGTGGTTGTCCCGTGACTGGACAAAGCCTGCTGCGATGAAGCTTGGATGGTCATCATCGTGATAACGATGCTTGCGTTTGCGCCTTCGATCATCTCTGTAGTTATGTCTGCGGTCTCGACTGCCACTCTCGTGGTTTTCATGTGAAGAGCGGGTCGAGTGCCTCGTACAGAGTCTTCTCCATCCGCCCACTTTGTTGCGAGTACCATGAGTGCCGCCATTGATCTTGGATTTTCTCGACCAAGCGTCTCTTTGAAGTCTTCTCTCCAGAGTCCGTTCTTGAAGGCATCGATTGCCCTATCTTCTGATACGTTGCCTACTGAATTGTGGATGGCGGTCCATCGCCGTATGTACGATCTCAGAGATTCATCTGACTTTTGCTTGCAGGTTCAAGTTCTTCAAAAGTTTTGGGGCGCTCGCATAGAGGTTCGAAGTATTTGATGAAATCATCTCTGAAGTGCTCCCATGAATCGTAGTATGATTCGGGTAGCGATTTGAGCCAATCGCGAGCTGTTCCCTCCATCATGAGTTGTATGTACTGCATAGCTGCGGTTGTAGTGCCGCGCTGACATCCGACTGCCAGCCTGTAGTCTTCTAGCCAGCCTGATGGCTCTTGTTTGCAGTTGAATTTGGGGGTGGAAGCTAGCGAGAACTTCTTTGGCATTCGAGCCTCCCGGATTCGTCGAGTGAAGCACAGCGCTCCGCAGGGTCCGATTTCTGCTTCCGAGTCTGAGCTACTGCTGTATGATCTCCTAGAGCAGCTTCTGCTGGAGCGGCGACGGCGCGAGCTTTTTCGACTGCTTCCTCCTTGAGGGCTTCGACTGCGGCGGTCCCGATCTGTATCTCTCCTTGGAGTTGCTTCTGTGGCTGTATGGCTTTTGCTGCTATCGCCAGTTGCTTGTACAGCTGGAGGTGCTGATCCCTCTTTGGGTCTCCTGCAGGAGGTTCGATTGTTCTGAGGTAGGTGCCTAGCGTCATCAACGCTCCGGCTGGTTCAGTAGGTATTTGGACTCCTTCCGCGTCGACTGCCATAAAGGCTGGATCCAGGTTTCGAGTGACCGCTGCACGATCTGCGTCTCCAAGGTTTATGACTCGCGACCTGTTTGCAGGATCGTTCCTTCCGTTGAACTTACAGATAACGCTCTTCGCCGGGCACTCGATATGCTGGCCTGCTTTTTGCGTTCTTCGAGTACTGCTCTGTAGTTCTTCAGCCGTATTGATTCTTGCCACTGGAAGTACTGCAAGGTCAATACCTCTTCTGGGGTTGCGTTTGCTGGTAGCATTGTGCAGCTTTCGATTATTTTGCTCACTTTCTCTGCCATCTCTGCCGTGATGGTTAACATGGTTGTTCCGTCAGGCATAGTGACTGTGCAAGGGTATTCTGTAGGTCGACGACATGCCGCAGATGTTGACGTTTCTGCGGTACTCGCGGTGTAAACCTGATAAGGTATCACCCGATCTTCTGTCCACATGCTGTTGACGCGCATTATGGATTCGGCGTCATCGTCCAGGCTCATGTTGGAGTTGCTTTGTTTGCTGGGGTTTCCGCTGCAATCGAGTAGATCCTCGAGTGCTTTGTCCAGGCTGTCTGCGTCGCAGGTGAATATCTCGTGGCTGGCATGGATTTCTGGACCGTTGAGATCGGCAAGGTATATGTTGTCGTATGTGTCCTCCTCGCTCCCCATGACGTTGTTGCAGTCGACGATGTTATCGAGTGACTCGGTTGAGTTGTTTGGTCGGTACGCAGATTCGATCTCGCTCCTCCTAAGTCTTTTGGCTACCTCATCGCGGAACTCTTGCGAGTTCTTGGATGTTGCAGAGTCGCTTGGCGATTGGATCGGAACGATCTGTGATGACGTCGCCGCCAAGATGATGGTGTTGCAGTCGAAACGTCGTCGGGTGTCTTCATGTCGAGTGGATCCAGCAGGTCCTGCATACAATCTTTATCGACAAAGAAGTTAAATTCTCCAACTGTAATATCCAAACCTGATTCGAGTCCAGCAAAGGCTTGTTGAGCTTCCGTCGAGTGTGGCGTGAGCCTCCTTGGAGAGATTGGCGAGTGATCGCCTCTTGAGTTGATGCTAGTCGATCTTGTCGGTGAGTTGCCGTTTGCAGCCATGATCGGCGATTTGCCGTTTGATGATGTAGTAGGCGAGTTACCTTGTGCAGATGCGATCGGCGAGTGGCCGCTTGATGATGAAACCGGCGAAACCGTGAGCCCATCACTACATGTTCCCACAGACGGCGCCAATTGTCGAGGTGTGCCCTCGGCAAGTCCCATGGTTGCTATACCTAGGGTTGATTGTGTGGTAGAGAACGCGTAGTGTTAGTGGAATCGACGGCTGACAAGCGGGATTTACCCAGGTTCAGGGCCCTCGAGTGAGGTAAAACCCCTACTTCCTGCCTATCTGTATTTGATGTTGTGAATATGAGGGTTACAAGGATCCGGCGAGTTGCTGATCTTGTCGGGGTTTTGGTGGCTATGGATTGCTTGTCCTTGATCGATCGCCCTCCCAGCCTTTATATAGGAGGCTAGGTCTCGGGAAACATAACCGACCAAGGTTACATGTATGGAAAGTCTTAACCGACTATAACTTGATCTAACTTGGAAAACACTCTTCGTTTTGGGCCTTCCTTCTTGGGCTTCGATTAATCTTGGGCTTCTTTGATCATCACGTGCACCTGGTACCCTTACGCTGGGGTACCCGCAGAGTATAATAACCTTGTTAGGGATAGGTCACCAAAGTGCGTGAGGAAGAGTAGGGCTGCTGCTCCAGCTTGGGGACAGATGGGTGGCCTGAGCATGCGAGAAGGACAACCGCAACTGAACCCACGACACGTAGACCTCGTAGAGGTCTTCATTGCTGCACCACCGCCTTCTCTCGCGATTGTTCCACTTGTCGGTCCAAGGGATCTTTTGCACTCGTATGTATTCCACCTCTCCACCACCTCTCCACCACCAGTGTGGGAGAGGGTCTGTCTGCGACAACAGGTAGGGAAGGCGGTTTTGAAGATTTGTACAATGTGATGGGGCGACATCGGACTTCTCTTATAGTTGCCATGTGAGATTTTCGCTTAGTTGGAAGAGAAAATGAAGAAAGAGAAGGTTATGCTCTCTTAGCTAAGAGATGATTTCTTAGTAAATAAATAAAAGGAGGCTGTTTTCTCCATTATATCTTGTCCTCTTCTAGAACCACAATTTCCTATTAAAATGTCATTAATTATTAGAGGTGACAATAAGAGATAATGCATCGTACAAGTTCTATCATTTGTCTTTCTCTAGATGAGATGGATGGCTACGTGAATGCTTGTCTTATATACCATTGTATATGACGTAAAGTGTGTTAGTAGGCTTGTAGTATCTCTCACTGGTGGAATAGCACTTCATGTTAAGGTCCGTTAGTGATTTTGAGGCTTCATCCTGGTTTTGACGTCGGGCGGCGGCCCGGGAGTAGGTGGTGTGTGTTTCTGGTGTTTGAGCGACTTGTGCCGTGCGGGCAGCGGGTCGCCTCGCATGTGTGTTTTTTAGCCCCGTTTTCCTTATAAACAGGCAATTATGTTGGAAATAATCTAAACTTGAGTTGTAAAGTTTGGATTAGTTTCCTAAAGTGTGTACGTGCGTGATCGAGTTGAGTCCGAGTAGTACTAGAAGCTGGTACGTGAGTTAGGAAATAGCAGTTCTAGTTGGTGTTGGACTAGTATTATGCGTGCGTTTAGGTTGAGTACGAGGAGGCATAGGTTTGCTGAGTCGGTTGCTCTTACGTGTATATATACACGAGAGGTGTTGCGTAAGCTTGTACCAAGATATTGAGAGAAATAAAGAAGAAAATTAGAGGGTGCGACACGCACCCCTGGCCATAGTTTTTCGAGCGTGAGTTTTTTTGATCTTCGTATGTGATCGATCCGTGGGTGAAACCCAACAATTGGTATCAGAGCGAGGTCGAAGATTTGAAGCCACGCTTGCCCCGGGGAGGCGACCCGTAATAGCGCCTCGGGGCGGGCGATCGTCGTTCAGCGGAGCGACACGGAGGAGACGGCAGTGCTGTCGTCGGCAAGGCGTTGAAGGTGGTAGATGATCGTTGGTGAGAGCGGTGGTGCCGAAGCGCGGTATCGGTAAATCTCGTCAAGATCTCCGGGGGAGTATGAAGGAGGTCGTCAAGGTGTGGTGCATGAGTTCTTGCAAAGATGCGTAGCTTGTGGTTGTGAGTCTTTCTACGGCAGTTGTGTTACTGGCGGAGAAAATTGTGTGGAGGAGCGAGTGGAAAAAAGATATTTTGTCCTTGCGGTTCCGTTCGTCATCAAAGTTCCGGCGAGTTCGTATATGGAAGTTGTGTTGCCCGTATACGGCGAGTTGTGTTGCCGTTGGACCAGTGGAATTGCCGCGAGATTGTGCGTTCGATCTTGGGCAAAGGTAACAAGTTCCGGCGAATTCATGTACGAAAAGATGTGTTGCGCGTACATGAAGAGTTGTGTTGCCGTCGGACGTGAAGTGTTGTTCGGTAAGATGCGTCACCGACAACAAGGATAAGGTGTGAAGTTGTGTCCAAGTGCTGGTCTGCGGGAGTTCGTTGCAGCGGAAGCGCGTCATGGTCGAGGAACTCTAGTGAGCTGTCTCCAAGGGACGAAGACGTGAGACTTTACGGTCGAGGTACTCCAGTGAGTTATATCTCCAAGGGGCGAAGACGTGAGACGTCACGGTTGAGGTGTTCCAATGAAGGTGTATCTCCAAGGAGCGAAGACAATGCGCGTAGACAAGATGACGGGTGGCTATCTGCGTGTCTCAACGAGAAGACGAAGACCAACATGAAGATGGATGCGAACCGGTTAAGATGTGTTCCTGCATGAGGCTATGCGTTTAGTCTACATGTGGCACGCTAAGATGCGGCAGCGTGGGCTGGTAATCCGGAGAACGCGTTGAGTTGAGTCGTCGAGTTGTGAAGCTGCAGCGAGTTAAGACCACGAAGAAACGACAAGTTTAGATTAGGGGGAGAATGTTGGAAATAATCTAAACTTGAGTTGTAAAGTTTGGATTAGTTTCCTAAAGTGTGTACGTGCGTGATCGAGTTGAGTCCGAGTAGTACTAGAAGCTGGTTCGTGAGTTAGGAAATAGCAGTTCTAGTTGGTGTTGGACTAGTATTATGCGTGCGTTTAGGTTGAGTACGAGGAGGCATAGGTTTGCTGAGTCGGTTGCTCTTACGTGTATATATACACGAGAGGTGTTGCGTAAGCTTGTACCAAGATATTGAGAGAAATAAAGAAGAAAATTAGAGGGTGCGACACGCACCCCTGGCCATAGTTTTTCGAGCGTGAGTTTTTCTGATCTTCGTATGTGATCGATCCGTGGGTGAAACCCAACAAATTATACAGTTTGTACTGTTTTTTGGCCCGATTTTTCTTATAAACTGAGTCATGGCGGTGGATACGACACTTTGAGATAAAAGAAAACAATCTCATAAAAAAAACAATGAGCGATGCTTCGGTATGAACCTGATAATCTTATACTGTCACGCCACATAAATGAACTGTCTTGTTTCTTGGAGTGTGGGAACACCGAACACCATGAGAGTAGAGACTCTAAACTAAGTTAACAATCCGTGGGACATTTTCCTTGCTGTAAACCAGTGCAGTCAATAAAGTGGTTTGATAAGTTAGTCAAGTGCGTCAACGCGTCGTCGTTGCTTTCTCAACGCTTCTTCCACAGCTCATCTTCAGCCGGCTATGACGAAGACTCAGCTCGTGCCATGGCTCAAAACAGCAAGCGCCACCGTCAGAAGTTCATGCACCGTATGCTCGGACACATCAGACCGGGATGTTAGTCTGCAAAAAGCGCAAGAACACCGTCGCAATCAAACCTCTCTGGCGATCCATAAGAAAAACGCTTGAAATTGTTCCAAGATGAGGCAAACCATCGCAACTTGATCGCGGTGGTGGTTTGTTTCCTCCTTTTCGTTTACTTCGGTTTTGCCGAACTCCAGGGTTGGCGCACATCAGTGCCTCTACCGGTGCTTGCTTCAGCACTCAGCAGTGGAGGTGGACTATCCGTCATACAATGCACGAGGGGACATCACTAAAAGATGGGAATTGCATGCAGCCATGTGACGAAGAGGAAGACCAGCCCGAGCTGGCTTCCCTCGACTCGGCCATTGCGATCCTACATGTTTTCAAAAAAAAAATTGGTGTGTACTACTCAGCTAAAAGAATTTCACGGAAGAGAGCAATGAGTGATGCTTTGATATGAATTTGATAAATGATAATCCTATTTGTTTCCGAGCAATGAGCAAGAACTTTTTCTAGGAGGGAGGCTAAGGTTACATCGCGGGTTGGTAACTTGGTATAGACGCCGAACGCGCACCCACACTACTAAGTAGATACAACTCAACGCGACTACGCGCTAAACCTCCACCGCTCTGGCTCTAGCAGGCAACCACTAAGAGTCCCGCTGTCCTCCAGCTCTCGGCTTCCACCTTGATGCTTTGGAGCACCGTCTGCGAAGAATGTGCAACATTGTTGAGGATGATGTCGTTTCGATGACTCCACATGGACCAACAAGCTAGTGTCACGTTGGTCAGGTCCCAACGTCTCGCGCCTCGCCCCTTGCACGAAGATACCAAAGAAACATCTAGCTTCAGGGTCTGACCTTCCAGTTCCAGCTCTGGAGGCAAGCCACCTGCACCTCTCAGGCCAATCAACAAGTGGTTGATGGTCTCCGCTTCTTGGCTGCAAAGGGGGCAAGGCTTAGGACGTGGCAGGCCACATCGAGCTAGACGGTTTGCGCCAGCTGCGGTTTCTTAGGGCACGCCACATGAACACACCTTGAGCCTGGAGGGTGTCCTAGACCACCAGATCTATCGTGCTCCCAACATCAGATTGGACCCAACAAACAAGACCGCATAGCAGGAGCGTGAAGCGTAGGAACCGCTGGCGTCCAAAATCCACCTGAATCTGTCCTCATGTCTAGGCTGGAGCTCCACCTCCGGGAGGCGATCTGCGAGGGCCGGCAGCTTTGCTAAACCCGGCGCCATAACGTCAAGTGAGAGTTCCGCAAGCCACCCCCCGCCAGTCCCTCACGAGCAATGAGCAATGACTGATGCTTCTATATCATATATACACAATGACAATGATAGAACTCTCTCTCTTCCACAATATAAGATGTTTAGCTATTTTTCACATCACACGTGCACACATGTCACTACGGGAAACCCACGATACGCCGACGGCTAGGCGCGTTTGCCGTCGGCGTAGGCCTAGGCCGACGGCGGCCGTCGGCGTATCTCCGTCGGCGTAGCAGCCCGTCGGCGTATACAAATAACCGTCGGCGTAGCCGCTGTGGGACCCACAAAAACGGAAGCCGTCCGTCTCCGTCTGCTCCACCCATACGCCGACGGCAGCGCCGTCGGCCTTGCGCGCCACGTGGAGCGAGCTGGTGCGTCTGGGACATGGCATACGCCGACGGCAAAGCCGTCGGCGTATTCGTGACCAGTTGGTCCATTTTAGCTGACGTGGCAGCACCCTGTGCGCCTGGGAAGTGCTCTACGCCGACGGCAATGCCGTCGGCGTATACTTGACCATAATTTCCAATTTTAGCTGCTTGTTGCTGCTGGTTTCTGGCGCATTTTAAATACAATTAAAATTGCACAAATTATAAAACACGACAGAAACATCACATATATATCCAAAATGACACAAACATGATTCGAATTCATACAAGCATTCATACAAACTCAAAATGACAGAAACATAGTTCGAATTCACACCCGGAACACCCGAACTAATCCTACATCTCGTGAGAGGTCGAGCCACCTAGCTCTGACCGCGTGAAAATAGGCGATCGACCGCGTGGGCCAGTCGAACCACACAGGGAATCCGGCGAGCCACGGGACTGTGTGGTTTCACGCGACGAACCCGGCGAGGCACCACCAGTGCCATGCACCACGAGCGCGCGCGTCGAAGTCGGCGAGGCACAAGCAGGATCAATGGGTACATTCCTCGAGCAACTCGATCCCTACATGTTTGAGTCCAAGTTAGCAACTTGGAAAGCACAGCATGGCGGTAACAATTTGTTTGGCAAATAACTTACCGGAGTCGTTTGCTTGTATGTGCGAGCGACCGACTCCCTCGTTGGGCCGACGGGCGGGATCCCCGGCCTAGGTGGACGCGTAGGCAGCGCGTCCCGCTCTCCAGTGGCAAAAAACTTCTCGGTAGCCTACAAGATAGTTTAGATGTCAGGAGTTGTAGAAAAACAAGGTTCAAACTAGAGGAAATGGGACTTGTCATATTTTGCAAATACAAAAGTTGAAACTTACAGCATCCTTCAACTCATTCCACTCCTCATACTCCTGGCTCTTCTGTACCCACAACTGATACTGTCTCTCATAGTCCGCGTAAGCGGCATCGAAGGCCGCCTCGAAATCAGCCTACAGTTTTAAAAGGGAACGCATCTCGTCAACTTAGCCACTTAGCTAGGAACGAATGTCGGAAAGAGAATGAAATTGAGAAAAACTTACATCGGGGCGAGCTCGGGAAGGCCGACGAGGCAGGACGGGAGGGTCGTCGGCGGTGAGGGTAGCCTTGACACGCGAGAGGCCCAACTCAGGAGTACGCGTGAGTACCGAACTAAGCATGAGAGGACGGCCATGCTCCCAACCGTTCCCGGCAAGGACCACCGCTCTCTCATCGGTGTCATGCCGAAGAGGGTTGTCCACAAACGGATTTATACCCTGGAACGTCTCGACGTATGCCTTTATCCCCGGCAAGTAATCGGGCTGCGAGGGCTGAGGCTCGTCAAAATTGGGCTTCTTCATCTTCATCCTCTCCCATGTTTGCATGTCCGTAAGAGGCTCCCCGAGATCGGCCTCCTGCAATGCCAAAGAAGTGTCATGCGTATCAAGTAGGAACATGAGGGGAAATAAATGAAGATTGTTTCATGTATATATATACCAGCTTTGCCTTGAAGCGATCAAGGTTGCGGGCACCCGCACGATGTGTCCCCCCGCTCCCGCGGTTTAACTTGTTTCGCTCGCTCAAGGCCTTGAACTCGGGGTCCTCCCCAGCCCACCTAGACACCAACGCCCTCCACGCGTCATCCTTGCCATAGGCCCATGAGGGCTTAAACTGAAAAAACAATACTCATGTGAAGAACGGATAATGCAATTGCAACCTAGCAGCAACATGTAATCTCATTAACAATCTACTTACCGCAATGTAGTCATCTACGGTCACCTCAAGTGGGTTCTCCACAATATCATGCTTCACCGCCTTCTTGTGTAACGTCTCAGTACTGAAATGATTGATGATGGTATGCTTTGCATTGTAGAACTGCTGTCGTGTCAACTTCCTACAAGCCCCCTCCAAAGTCCTGTCCGCATCGGCCCGCTGCTCAGGAAGTACCCTATAGAACCTCTTTAATCATGCACAAAAAACAAATTGTGAGAGCATGGTGGGGACATCAAGTATGAACGAAATTCGAAAAGTTCAACTTACCCAAAACTTGTTGATCACGGCATCAGAACATTTCCCGCCGCTCGCGTAATTGGCGGCCTGATAGTCTACCCACTGGGTGGCTAGCTTCGTCGCGCCGTTGGGGATGGTACTGTACAAGCCGGGCCAAAACTTCCTAATCAAAGCTCCAATCAGGGTGTTAGGCACACGGGCTCCCGCAGGATGTATCCAGTTGCTGCACAATAATGAAACATTAGTACATGTCAAATTGTCCTGACCACAATGAAGTTACCATGTTCAAAATTAGTATATATAGTCACTTACTCTTTCCCATTAGGCGTAATGAGGATCTTCGCCTCCTCGGTAGCAGGTTCCTTGTCCTCATCAGGGACCTGGGATTCCCCTCGAATCCTTGGCTTCTTCGGCGGCGCGGAGGGCCTCGCCTCCAAGTCCGTGGAGGGGCCTGTCCCCACGTCCGTGGAGGGGCCCGTCTCCTGCGAGTCCGTGGAGGGGCCCGTCCCCACGTCCGTGGAGCCCGCAGAGGGTATGTCCGAAGACACGTCGCCCCCACCTCGCCCTCGTCCTCCCTCACCTCGCCCTCGTCCTCCACCTCGCCCTCCTCCTCGTCCTCGTCCTGCACCTCGTCCAGCATCTCCACCCTCACCTGCATTGAGAAAGGGTGAACAATTAAGCATAAAGACATGAACAAATTAAGAATTGCATCACCTCTACTCTCACCACTGTCAGACAGGTAACGCGGGTTCGGATTAGGTTGTCTTCCACTTTTAGTAGCTTTCGTCTGGCGCATCCTCTTCGACAAGGAGGCCGATGATTCCTTGCCTTGGCTCATCTTGGTCAATCACCTGCATTGAGAAAGGGTAAAGTTTTAAGCATAAATGACATGATCCAATTAAGAAGCATGAAGACGCAATGCAATTAATAAGCATGTTAAAAGAAGCTACACTTTCTCTTTATTTGAGGCAGAAGCTACACTTTTACTAATTATTAGAAACTACACAAACATTTACAGCTAGCAAACAAATGAGAAATGCACAAACATGCATATCCAGCTAGCAATGCATTTGTATACTACACCATAATCAAACGCTATAAAAAAACACGGCATCACAGACTTTTAATAGGAATTCATGCAAACCCATGAATATGGAATAGAGGTTCATTTTCATAATAGGAGCAGTACTGCTCTTGTTTGTGTTAGATATTGGTTACGTGGTTTATCTTAGAGATCATCTAATCGTGAACAATTGAGAATTTCATATGAACAGGAAATAAAACAAATCTGCACCTCATTTATATATTGGTGTAATCTAAAATTAATCAACCTTACCTAAGCGTACTACATGCTAGTTAATCGGCATACTCCGTTGCATATGAGAAGCCCCATGCCGTAGATGCTATCTGCCTATTAAATAAGTAGTGCAGCATGTTGTTGACACTAAAATGAATATGGCGACTAGAGCGTCCATATATGATATTTGCTCTATACATTGTTTAGCCTCATATAGCTGAACTAAATTGATAATTATCACCCTACTCACTGAAAATATAAATTAATCCATACTCTTGCTCGGTTGCACCACAAGCATATGTCATACCACGCACTGCTCTAGGGGCGACAATAACATAGACAGAACAATCTAAATCTAAACTAGTATATCTAAGAGAAATAAGAGATTTGGGAAAGCAGGAAAGGGGGCATTTTTACCTTTGGGGGCAACCGGGCAGTGGAGACGGCGACGCGGGGTCGCTCGACGACGGCGTCGCGGGGCGAGTGGGAGGCTGAGGCCGGAGGGGAGACTGGGCGGAGTTGCGGCGGAGTGGCTGGACCAGCGCCGGCGGGGCGAGTGGGCGGCGGCGGCCGGCGGCTGACCCTGCTCTGTTTCTCTCTGTTTCCCGCACGAGCACGGAGCACGGACGCCGGCGCGGCGAGTGGGGAGGGATTGGGGAGGTCGCCGGCGCGGGGAGAGATTGGGGAGGTCGCCGGCGCGGGGAGGGATTGGGTCGCCGGCGCGGGGAGGGTTGGGTCGCCGCGGCGCGGGTAGGGTTCTGGTTGGGGAATTTTTGGAGTGAAGGCGCGCGAAGCTTTCGGGCCGTTTTTGCTTAGCTAGCCAGGCCTACGCCGACGGCAAAGCCGTCGGCGTATGGTTTTGCTTTTTTTTTTAAAGAAATCAATTAATTTTTTAATTTTTTTTCAATTCTTCTATTATGTTCTATTTTTTTTAAAGAAAGGGGGTAGCCAGTCATTTTTTTTTGACTCACTGGTCCCTTTATCCTTCGGATCAGAGACTACCTCTTCGTTCTAGGATCAGAAAATATCACACCAAACTTGGGTACATAGACGAATGACAACAAACTTGGGTACATAGACGAATGACAACAAACTTGCACTAGTAGGAATGTGCTTATAGCCACCAGTCTACATCTTTATTTAATCCATAATACATCACGAATTATGTAACTAACTTTTGCCGGGTCCTAAGCCGCGAGGTGCTGAGCGGCCGGCGGCTTGCACCCAATGATAAGGAACCATCACTGGGGCAATACTCACATGAGGAGGATCCCTATGAAGTGTATACCACATATTGTCATGCACCGCTTGCGTATCCAACCTAACCAGGTAGCGACGGACGTGCTCGTCCTCCTCTCTGATACGGCGACGCACCTCCACCTCGGGGGCCGGCGGCCTCTGCACCGAGGCTGGCCCACGCGACGGCCACCAAACAAGATCCGGGTCGACGACGTCACCCGGATTCCTCACCATACTACGCGTCCCGGAAGACACCTCCCAGTGCCAGCCCGGCGGAGCCCAGTCCCGGACACTGCCCGTGTCCAACAAATGGCCGGTGGTCATCATCGATTCCCGCCGAGATCTGAAAAAATGAGTGGGTAATTTGATCAAACAACTAAGGTGCGTGCAACCTAGGTACGTAGGGGAGGGAGAGGGCAGCACCTTGGCATGGCGGACGGCACACGCGGTGGTGACGCCACGGGAGAGTGATGAGGGATCAGATATCAGTTTAGATGTGCTATGCCAATGGAGGCCATGACTACATATATATATAGTGAGAAATGGGCTTCTGAGCTGTAGTATGCCCAATCAGGAAGAAGCACACGGATCGTGTGTTTCCTTCGTGTGCTTCTGAGCCGTCGGATCAGCGGTGTGTTTCTTTCGAGCGCTGGTGAGCCGTTGGATCAGGAAGAAGCACACGGATCGTGTGTTTCCTTCGTGTGCTTCTGAGCCGTCGGATCAGCGGTGTGTTTCTTTCGAATGCACTGCAGCCCCTGTTGATGGAATTTTTGCTTCTGCATTGATATTAAACAAACCATGCAAATTACAGTGACAACATAAATTACACAGAGAACATTCTTGAACCGCCGATACATAATTGACTAAGAAACAAGTGAACATGCATGTAGAACAAATTACAACAATCATGAACAACTAACAAACTTCTCCACCCTACGCCGTGCGTGTGCTGCCACCCTTGCTCTTTGACGAAGATTATGCCTTCTTGCCTTTGCCCTTGGACGAAGCTTCAGCCTTCTTGCTCTTTGACGAAGATTCTGCCTTCTTGCCTTTGCCCTTGGACGAAGCTTCAGCCTTCTTGCTCAGTGCTTCAACCCTCCTTTCCTTTGACGACGGCATGAAATCGTCGTCATCATCGCTGTCAACTACCCAGAGACAGGAACGACCGTACGAATCACGGTCAGCTTCAGTTCGGTAGAACGGACTATTCGTAACTTTCCTGTCAAACTTATCTGCAAGCCTGAGCATTTCTGCACGAATTTGGAGCGGGGTCCTATACGGAAACCCATCGCGGCATAGCTTCGCCCCGAGTGAAGCGAGATGACTCTCAGTGTGCAAAATTTCTTCAATTGGAACTACCCTACCATCTACCTTCAAATTGCTTGAAAGCCTAGCGAGATGCTCGGATGCGGAAATGTGAAACCCAGACACACACTTCTCGCAAGGACCAATACACACCATGCTTGCGCTCAAGTGAGTACCATGCCTACCTTCGACTGGGTTATATAGAACTACCGGTGGCGGCATTTGGCGGGAAACGGTGGCGGGAACGATAGCGGGAAATATTTGGGCGGGAAAACGGGCATAGCTAGGGAACCCGAATGTTTTGTGTTTTAGCACAAGGTAGAATATATGAGTGAGTAACCTGGGAAACACAACACACGGTTTCCCCTAGCTACAGCCCTACAGTGATTTGAGGGTCACTTCGATCCGGCAAGACATCTCTGATGATTACAACCGTCCGGCAAGACGTCTCTGATGTTCTACAAGCGCTGGGAGGAAACACACGATCCGTGTGCTTCTTCCTGATTGGGCATACTACTAGCCAATCAGGAAGAAGCACACGGATTGTGTGTTTCCTTCGAGAGCTTGGGAGCCGTTGGATCAAACGAAAGAAACACACCGCTGATCCAACGGCTCACAAGCGCTGGGAGGAAACACACGATCCGTGTGCTTCTTCCTGATTGGGCATACTACTAGCCAATCAGGAAGAAGCACACGGATTGTGTGTTTCCTTCGAGAGCTTGGGAGCCGTTGGATCAAACGAAAGAAACACACCGCTGATCCAACGGCTCACAAGCGCTGGGAGGAAACACACGATCCGTGTGCTTCTTCCTGATTGGGCATACTACTAGCCAATCAGGAAGAAGCACACGGATTGTGTGTTTCCTTCGAGAGCTTGGGAGCCGTTGGATCAAGCGGTGTGTTTCTTTCGAGCGATTCTGAGCCCTTGGATCAGGAAGAAGCACACGGATTGTTGTGTTGTTGCTACTACCGATATTTTGTTCTCTGTGTAATTTGAAGAGTACCATGTATCTTCAATTTTCTAATTTGCATTGTTTGTTTAATATCAATGTAATTTATGTTTAATATCCGGTAGTGAGTCTACCCCAAATCAACACCACGAGGCAGGATAAATTGAGCCATATATTTAATTTATGTTTAATATCCTTTGTCTATTCACAAAATTTGAGAAACAATCCTCCACTAGTCGGCTTGAGTAGAACTTTCCCTCACGGTAGAGCTGCAGACCCACAAAACCAAGTTGTTGAACTACTTTTGACACCGAGGAGTCGCTCTTTGGGTCAATAAGAAGACCAAGATGAGAGGATTTCACAACAAAATCTGAAATTTGTTGCTTTAGATTGTTGTCAACCTGCATTTCCACAACAAAATCTGGTTAGCTGATTCTTTGCTCAACATGGTTCTTATAGACATGTGTTTCAGGGCTAGCAAACTGTCATTAGATAGCTGGAGGTTTACTTTCCCGTTGTGTGAATTTGTCAGTTGCTTCTCCACGCTGAAAAGCTCCAAGGCTTCCGCTTTTGCAGCAAGTGACTGAGGGTAATAAATATGCACACAATCTCCATCGAAATCTGCTGACAAAGGAGAGAATATGAATTACAACTACATTAAATATTGCAGCAAGTGACCTAGGTTTTGGTGGTGTTCCGACGCTCCGGGGCCCCGCTTCGGCGAAACCCTAGATCCGCTGGAAAAACCCTAACGTTTTCGTCTACCCCCATAGACGTGCGTCGAAAGGGGGTAGGCCAGTGGACTTTTTTGCTTGGTTGTGTTAGGTTTGGCCATGGGAAGGTGAGAAACCAAAGTCTACCCCAAATCAACACAAGATTCCATCCGGTTCGCCCGAAAGGGGAGTTTTCACCTCTAAGCGCAGGAACTCACTAGAGAGAAAGTGAGGCCGGTGAAGCCGGTCACACCCCGGAGTAGGATATTGCACATTTACAACACACAACACACTTGTATACATGTGGTATGCCACAACCTAGGTTTTGGTGGTGTTCCGACGCTCCGGGGCCCCGCTTCGGCGAAACCCTAAATCCGCTGGAAAAACCCTAATGTGCACGTCTACCCCCATAGACGTGCGTCGAAAGGGGACATCAACTATGTGTTGTAGGTGTATATTACATGTGTTGTTTTTATTTATTTTACATGTATATGTTGTAGGGGATATATACTATGTCGGGAACTTTGACCGTTATTTTATGCGGGTGGGATACCGGAAAACTCAAACCGTTATTTTATGCGGGTGGGATACCGAAATTGGGAGGGAACTTATAGATCCAATTTATGTATAAATTATGCCTACATTAAATATTACGTAGATAAATAAATAAAGAAATATCATATAAAGAAATAAATAAATAAATAAAAAAGGAACAGATATACGCCGACGGCATTGCCGTCGGCGTATGAACCCAGGGAATTCTTCCGTTCCTTCTCCGTCATGGCCGTTGCTACGCCGACGGCCATTTATACGCCGACGGCGCCCGTCGGCCTCTGGATGGCTACGCCGACGGCGCCCTGTACGCCGACGGCCAGTGGCACGGCTGCCCTATCCCTGGTTGTACGCCGACGGCCCTGACATTTGGCCGTCGGCGTACAATCCGGCCGTCGGCGTTTTGGGCGATTCCCGTAGTGTGTATCTAGACATGTTTTATTTTATATGTACACTTATTTTGGTGTGAATCTAAATAATATGTTGAATATCTAAAACATCCCATATTGTTGAACGGAGGGAGTATACGCAATAGTATGTACATTTTGTCTGTAAGATATCAATTTTTAGCCATACTTTCTGTAAGTACAAGTTGTAAGTTGTCCGTATTATTGGTACAGATTTGTCTATAACATACATACTGCGTCACCCTCTCCTCATTCCCTTTCTTCCACATCAGTAAAACCACCCATAATCAACCCTTGCATTCAGCCGAATCATCCCCATAGGACATGACCTAAAACTTCTGCCGTTAATGAAGTGTCTGGACAAGTTAAGTGACTGCGTCAACGCGTCTATACGGCTTTCTCGACATTCCTTCCACAACTCATGTTAAGTCTGCTATAACGAACCTCATGGCTCAAAACGGCAAGTGGCGCTTTTGGAAGTTTCGGCACACTATGCTCGGAACATCAAACGGGGATGTAAGTTGTCTGCGAAAAGCGCAAAGTGCTTGAACACCGTCGCGATTAAACCTCGCTGGCGATCGAGTACGGTTCCATAATAAAAACGCTTGAAATTGCTCCAAGATGAGGCAACTTGATCGAGGCGGTGGTTTATTTTCTCGTTTTCGCTTACTTCAGTTTTGCCGAACTCCAAGGTTGGCGCAGATCAGTGTCTCTCCCGGTGCTTCAGCTGTTCAGCAGTCAGCAGTCCCACTTGGACTATCATCCGTCAAACAATGTACGAGGGGACATCAATAAAAGATGGGAATTGCAGCCATGTGACGAAGACGAAGACCAGCCCAAGATGGCCCCTCGATCTTGACCTGGTCATTCCGATTCTAGCCAACCTTCCCCGCAATGACGCAGACGTTTTGGTAGCGTTAGTAGTCCAGTTGGCCCCAGTGCCATACGAGTCCATTTGCCGTTCTGGCCGGGGTACCGTCGGTCGCCGGAAGTTCTGGTGCGTGCTTCGCCGGAAGTTCTGGTCACCGGCACGCAGCGGACCGGAGGGTAGCCCAGCTCCATCCTCCCGCCGACCGCAGGAGGGAGGGAGGGCAAGAGTGCAGCCCGATCGACTGGTATAAATTAACAGTACTCCTACTGCTCTTCCCGTGGAGCCCTTATGGAATTTTTGTTCTAGACAGCCAGACGACTGAGCTACTTGCTTATCTCTATGTTAGGCCTAATCTATTTTAAAATAAAACATTACAAACTTTTTAAAGATAAGATTCTGCTAACAGGATTGGACTTAATCTTCCGGCGTCACTGTCCTGGGTCTTGTAGACAAATTGACTGTGACTGAATTAACACCGAATCGTTGAGACCAAGGAATAACAGAAAGGGAGAGGAAGATATCGACGAATCATAGGCTGTTGGCCATCAAATGAAGCGGCAGCTCCCGGCTGAATTTCAAAGTAGCACGTGAGCCGCTGTCCCTCTTTCTCCAGTCTATGATTATGCTCTGGTCTCCCTTCTTTACCACGAAAGTCTGAGCTGAGTTAACAGTTTATGGGTGAAAGGCTTCGATCATCCCCAAGCTTTTACGTTTGCTTTGAAGCCTTTTCGTCACGCCGACTAGGAAGAGCGCACTGAGGTGTGTCATGTGTGAGACTGACTCTCGTATAACCAACCTTTTACATGCCCCTAAAAAAATTAGAGCAGCGCTTTCTAAGCGCAGGATGAATATTTACGCTCATGTAGTGTCGTTCTTTAATCGGCTCTGCTAATTCTCAATCGATTAAGAATTCTCTTAGTACTTAATCGCATGACGTCATCAGTTGCAAGTGGACTTGCAACTGATTCGGACCACTTGATTTGCTTCGTGATTTGTGCATCAGTTGCTTAATTTGATCACGCCATGCGATTGAGAATTAAGTTAGTTCTCCTTCGGCTGAGTTGCAAGTGGACCTACAACTACTACAGACCGTTCGATTTGCTTCGTATTTCGTGCTCATCATGAGTTGCAACTTGGCTTGCAACTGAAATTGATTACGTCATGTGAATGAGAACTAAGCTAGTTCTCATTCGATTGATCGTTAGAGAAACCCTTCTTTAATCTTCTACAATATAAGTTGGACCACTTCTTGTAATACACCTTTTATTAGCAAAAAAAACATGGATTGAGTGACGTTCCTTTCTACAACAATAACTAGTTTTTTGGTCACGCCTTCTTCCAGTTATTGTCCTACCTTCGACGTTGCAACCCACCCCCTTTCGCGTGGTTCCGCCCCTTTTTAGGCACCCGTTGTAACATAATGGTGCAAAGGAGGACACGATGCATTGGGCACAACTATAAATCGTGACTGAAATTTGGTGATGCTCCTTGGGTACAAGGACTAAACCTCCAGGGTGAAAACACTTGTTATGACCTTCACCAATTAAACCTGATAATGACAGCGTTTTGACAATCTTGGTGAAGGCATCGCATGGATTTTGCTTAGTCCAACTCTCCACCGTGAAAATGGGTCTTCGACCTGATCTGACCACTGCGAACACTTGTGTGTCTTTACCCTTCTTGAATGCATTGATTTTGGAGAAGTTTCTCACGACAACACGCGTGTGATTGACGTGTTACTTGGATTTTTGTTTTCTTTTAAATAAATTGCTAGTGTACATTCTTTATGTCTCAAATTGAATTGCTGTTCTGTCTACAGAATTTCTTTTTTCCTACATACAGAAATGTTCGAATCGTAACCATCACCTTTACATAATATTCGTCCACGGTCGATCCAAGTGGCCAACAAACTAGTATATCGTTTGGAATAAATGATGTGATTGTTCGGAAATTTCCTGATCAGATCCCAGTCATTGCATACCAGCAGGGGCCGCTAGCAAGCTGATACAAACTGGATGGAAAGCGACGCGGTCGCCATCTCCGCTCCCACCGCAATATTCGCTCTCTAATTAATCACTCTTAAGTTCTCAAAATGATACTCTTATCACTGATTAGTTAACTTGGAAGAACCCACCCACCATGCACAGACCATTGACCCCGCCATTGACGAAGCGGTCGGACACGCGACACATCCTTCTACTCCCTCCGTTCGGAAAAGAATGTCACAAAAATGAATTATAGATAGATCATTTTTGTGGCATCCTTTTCCGAACGGAGGGAGTATAAATCTTCTCCCTTGGTCCCTCTGGCCTCTGGGTCGCTCGCTCGCAGCACTTGCTCTCTTCTCTTCACCGATCGCCAACCTCTGTCTGGGAGATTTTCAGGAGGATCGCACCGCTCACGGAGATGGTTGCGCCGATCGCGGTGGCGTCGGCGGGGCTGGAGATGCTGGCGGGGGTGGCGATGGCCAACAGGTCCATCCAGGAGGGGAGACCCGCCGCGGCTGTGCGGTGGCCGCAGCCGCGGTGCGCGACGTGCCTCGGAACGGGGAGGGTGGAGTGCCTCTGCTCGCGGTGGTCCGACGGGGACGGCCACGGGTGCCGGAGCTGTGCGGGCACGCGGAGGATGCCGTGCCGGAGCTGCGGCGGGTCCGGAACCGGCCGCCGGGCGTCTGTGCGGATCGCCACCGCCTCCGCCAAGCCACGGTCCAGCTCCAGCAGGCGCTGATCGGTCAGCTCAGCTGGCGTTCCGGCCCGTCGGTCAAGGTCGATTTTGGTGCTGGGGAGACAAAGAAGAATAGAGATCAGAATATCAGATTAGTGAGATACTGAGATGGTTGAACATAGCTGGTTAATTGGCCTTAGTAATTTGTGCCGGTCTCTTGCCACTGATTGATTAGGTCGCCTGAATATTTCGTGACTTTGTGGCGCAAAATTTGTTCTGGCATCAGAGTTAGCTGAAAGAATGGCCGGATGGCAAGAATTCTCCTACGATCGCTCCATTTGCCGATTCAGTAACCACTTTCAAGTTTCAACTTGACCAGGCGTCCTTTTTTTTTGCGAAATAATTTGTATTACTCAAACATCCAAATTACAATCATTACGGCATCTCTCCACTAGGTCCTCGGGCCTGTTGCTAACCAGACATCGGTGTAAGCATTTAGCCTAGCATAATTGGCCATAAAATGACTAACATTGTTCCCGCTCCTATTGACATGAGTAATAAAAGTTTGCCGTACTTTCATTAACTCTTTAATCTCCTCAATCAAGAAGGAATAGATAGATCGGTCAGTTGCTTTGTTCTTCAGAAGTTTCATCATCTCCATGCAATCAACCTTCACGATCAGATTAGAGTTGCTCCAATGAATGGCTAAAGATAAACCCTCCATGACAGCTCTCAACTCTGCCTCCAAAGCATCTCTACAAATAGGAAGGTAGCGACACGCGGAGAAAATAATATCTCCACTGTGATCCCGAGCCACCATGCCAGTACCTGAACCACCATTTGTCGAAAATGAACCATCTGTATTAAGCTTGCACCAACCAAACGAAGGTGGTGACCATTTGGGAACATGTATTTGATCGGTCTTAGTATGATGCCTCCGATCTTCTTCAAACAAGATAAACTTCCCTTTCACATGGTCAGCTCCCGGGTGATATTTAATTTGCATTAGAGAATCCATGTAGCTCGACAAGAACCTCTTCGATACTTCAACAGGCGGAGGAGGCTTGTTATGAACTACCTCGTTCCGCACGTGCCAAATACGCCATAGTGTCATAAGTGTCATTGAAATGATTTTTTCCTGGCAAATTCCCAAGTAGTGAAAACAACCATTCTTTACCAGTATTCTCAATCGAGTCCAATGGGGGCAGTTCCCAGACTTCGGTCATACAGTACCATAGTTGTTTCGCAAGAGGACAACGAATAAATGGGTGATAATTATCTTCCGGTTCAATCCCACAAATAGGGCACTGAGCTGTAGTCTCAAGTGTATGTCTTCATTGACCAGGCGTCCCTAGCTAGCCAGGCTTCACTCTGCCCGCTTCAGGTTTTCAGAATATTATTTCATAAAATAATTGTTACTATTCATCAAACCAGAAGAGAATTTGGCGTGCCATAAGAACCCAACTTCTCCGAGAGGTTAAAACCATTATGTTCACGATGTTGTCGTCACAGATAAGCTGAAAGTATGCAAGATTATTACTCGGACACTCACCCCCCCCCCTCACCCTCCCCCACCGCGTCGCCTAACCCTAGGCGGTTCGAACGGTGCTTCTTCCCCGGCGGCGCGAGGCCGCCCACCCTTCCCAGCTCGCTCTCCCCGCCACCGCCAGGGTCTCCCAAAGCTAGGACCGGGGACGACGGCGGCATGGCCTTCTCCTTCGCGTGAGGCGGCGAGTTCCCTGGCGGCGGCGACTCCTGGGATTCAACGCGGAGGGCAGCGAGGTGCTGCGGCGAGCATCTTGGCGTCGTCGACGGCGGATGCGCTAAGCTCTTGCGTGGTGGAGATGTCCCTGCTGTTGTGGACGAGGGCTCCGGCCTTTGCGGCCCAACTAGGTATGTGCGGGCCTAAGGTTGAAGGCTGTGGCGGTAGGCGGGGCCGGGAAGCCTGGTGGAGCCATTTGCTTGGCAGCGTGGCGGTGCCTGCCGTCAGTCAGGCGGCGACGGGTTGTTCCCCACCTTTCAGTCCCGTCGGCTCGGATTGAATAAAGGTGGCCGTCTTTGGATCCCTCTCACGCCGAGACGAAGATCTACTATATGTATGTCTTCATTGATTTGGTCTGAGTGTCGAGTTCCGGAAGGCTCCGTCGGCGAACTATATTGGGCAAATTAAGCCTGGAGATTGACGGATTGGGTGAGATTCGGTCGCGCGCATCCATGTTTTTTCTCTGACCATTTGGTTTCAGAGAAAGCGTTGTGAACTTCTGCAATCTGTTGCCATCGCGGAGTTGTCTTTTGTTACATGATGAAGTCAGAGTGCAGAGAATGACATGGAAGTCGAGTTTTGAGTACTAACAATGGTGGTTCGATTCATGGTAGGATGATGGATTGGCTTGGTGATTCGTAACTTGGAAAAGTGGCAACAGCAAGAGGGGACGACAGTACAGAAACTTTCAGCGGGAAAACCCAAGGTTTGACCTTAATTAGTTGTGCCTAGTAATTGCCTTATTAAAGACATTGTTTTTGCGAGTGTGGATTTTTTTTAGGGTGAGAACCCATGATCTATGATCAGGGAGACAACATAATTGTTCCTTCTTGGAGGCGTCGTCTTTGAGATTCTGGACTTCTGGTACTGTTTTCTCGTGGTGTTACGTCAGTTGCTACAAGAAATAGATCCCTATAGCGGGTTTTTTTATGTAATTTGTTTTCTGTGTTGTGTGCATCCGTGTGGTCGCTAGGGTAACGTTGTGTGAGTGATTGCTACAAGGAATTGATCAGTGTAGTGTGGCTTTTCTTTTTTGTATTTTTTTCCGAAATGTGTGACTCCGTATGGTCGCTAGGGCAATATTTGTTGTAGAGACTGGGTTTAATTGGTATCTCCTTGGATATTAATATACTCTTTTGGTTCATTTTGCTAAGTTTGAGTTTTGCTCAGTCTTAGTAGTCGTCGCTCGCGATTGCTAGGTCAACAAAAGTGAGTAGGATGAGAAGCAAGATGAAGAGCATGATGTCGAGGGAGGCGGTCCGTTCTAGGACACACGTTGCGGCTATTGCGGAGGCGGCTGGTACTTGTAGCATTATAGCATGTCGTAGAACGGCTTGTTGTGACACCACCGCTGGCGCTCTAGGTGGTTCCACTTGGTCCATGACCTTCTATGAGTCTGTGATCCTCGTTGTTGTCGTTGTTTGACTGCGCTCCATCTTGATGTTCTCCGACCAGCTCGGACTAGCCTCGTCGAAGTTAGGTTTCGCCATGTGCTCTCGCGCGACCCAACGTTGTTGTTCCCATATGGCATTGTTCCACTCATGATCATTTTCGAGGAGCGGCCGTGGAAGTTCTCTTAGTGAAAATTCTGAAATTCTACCCGACAAGGATCAAACCGAAGTCGTCGAGTGTGCCACTGCGATCCTAACCACTAGGCTACCGCCCCTTTCTCGTTGTTTTTAATTTACCAACTCATGTGTCAAGGTTGTGCTTGTGCATGTGCTGAGTATGGCAGGGGCGCCCGAAGCAAAGGATCTATTACCTCCATCAAGCATCGTCATTTTTTAGATAAAGGGCTTTATTACTCAAATAGTTTAATCATTACACCCGGCCTCTGCATCAAAGATGCACACAGCCGCAATCCAACAAAGAAAATAAAAGTTGAGCAACAATAGACGCATTACAACCAACATGATAATGTGAAACGCCTATGTCATGGCTAATCTCGACGGCCTATGGAGGTCCAATGCGGCGATCAAGCGGCCACCCATGTTGTGAGAAAATGTCCCTCGCGACCTCCTCCAGTCGTGCACACGCCTCCGTAAAGAGGTCTCGATGTCCCGCACGTTGTAAGGTGGACCACATACGGAGAATACTTGTGCTGCGGAAGAGTACCTGTATATGAGAAACATTTTTATCATTGAAAACCTTGTCATTTCTACTAAGCCAAAGCGACCAAATAACAGCTATCGCTCCCACCCTAAAAACCGTTCTAAGCCTTTTATCTATCCCATGTAGCCAGTTACCAAAAACATTGACAACAGACCTGGGTGGATATAAGTTAGACGCTATTTGGATGGCTGACCATATAGAACGTGCGAAACTACACTCGAAGAATAAGTGTTTTATTGTCTCATCATGTGGACAAAACATACACTTCGTACTTCCATGTCAATTTCGTTTAACAAGGTTATCCTTTGTTAAGATGACACCCCTACGAAGATACCACGTGAATACTTTAATCTTAAGTGGTATCTTCATTTGCCATATCTTTTTATTATCATCAACTGGCACATCGGAATGTACTAACGCCCTATACATGGTCTACAGAGAATTTACCATTCTCACATAGATTCCAACGAAATTCATCGGGGCCCTGTGTGAGTTGAACTGATCTCAACCGTGCCAGCAGGAGTTCCAAGACGCTAGCCTTGGTCCGAACAAATCTCGCCTGAACGTCACATTCAGAGTAGAGCATTGCATGACGGTGGCAATGGTGTCTCCCTTATGACGAACAATATTGTATAGGGCTGGATATCGATCCCGGAGAGTGGTGTTGTCTAACTATTTGTCCTCCCAGAATCTAATCTCCGAGCCATCCTTAATATTAAATACCCCGAAGCGAAAGAAATGTTTCTTCGTCGCCATCAGTCCAGCCCAGAAGTGGGAATCACCAGGTTTCCAATATACATGTGATACCGCCTTCGTGCCAATGTATTTTCTCTTAAGGAGTGTTTGCCATATCCCCTCTTCGGTAAGCAGCTTAAAAAGCCATTTACCTAGGAGGGCTGAGTTCTTGACATCAAGGTTATGAATACGAAGCCCTACTTGATCTTTAGGATGACAAACAACATTCCATTTAGCCAGTCTATACTTCTTCTTCTCACCATCTCCTTGCCAAAAGAATCTTGATCGGAAATAAATCAATTTATGCAAAATTTCTTTAGGTATTTGGAAGAAGGAAATCATATACAGTATCATGTTTGTTAGTACTGAATTAATGAGAACCAATCTTCCACCAAGAGATAGCAATTTTCCTTTCCAACTAGACAACCTAGCTTGTAGATGTTCTTCAACGTGTCTCCATTCCGCATTAGTCAATTTCCGATAATGTATTGCTATCCCAAGATACATGATCGGAAATTGACCCTGCTCACAGCCAAAAATATCGGCATATTGAGCAGCTGCTTCCTGAGCCGCGCCAAAGCAAAACAAATCACTCTTATGGAAATTAATTTTTAATCCTGACAATTGCTCGAATGCTGATAGATAAACCACCATCAACAAGATGTGGAACTACTCCTTCAATTTGGTCATCCACCTTAGCTCGTTCAATCATGGTCGTCAACATATCTGCCACTATGTTAAATAGTATAGGCGATAGAGGATCACCTTGTCTTAGTCTTTTTTTTGTCTGGAAGTAGCGGACAACGTCACCATTGACTTTTATTGCCACACTACCTCCAGTAACAAAATTGTTGACCCAAGCACACCACTCCTCTGAGAACCCTTTCATTCTCAAAGTCTGTAGTAAGAACGGCCATTTGACTTTGTCGTATGCTTTTTCGAAGTCTATTTTAAATATCACCCCATCAAGTTTTTTAGTGTGCATCTCATGTACGGTCTCATGTAGAACCACAACACCGTCAAGGATTTTCCTCCCTTGCATAAAAGCAGTTTGGGTAGGTTTTACCACATGATCTGCCACCGAATTTAACCTGATGGTCGCTACTTTCGTAAAGATTTTGAAGCTAACATTCAGAAGGCAAATCTGAATCTTAGGCAACAAAACGATCTCCCCAAAATCAAGGCGAAATAACTCGAGGTGTCCGGCATGTAAGCCGGCAAATAACTCAAGCAAATCAGACTTGATGGTATCCCAGAAATGCTGGTAGAACTCAGCCGGAAAACCATCGGGTCCTGGCGCCTTATTATGCTCCATTTGAAAAACCGCTTTACTTATCTCCTCTATCGAGAAAGGTGCAGTAAGAAAGTTGTTTTCCTCTGGAGTAACTTGGGTAATATCATCTGTTCGAGACTCATCTAGAGTGAAGTTCCCTTCCTCGGGAGCCCTGAACAAACCTTTATAGTAGTTTGTGATATATTCCTTGAGCTGATCCTGTCCTTCGATCAAGCCCTCATCCTGTAGGAGAGAATGGATACATTTCTTTCTATGTCTGCCATTAGCAACATTATGAAAGTATTTTGTATTTGAGTCCCCTTGTAGGATGAATTGAGCCTTAGATCTTTGGTACCATTTGAGCTCTTCTTCCCACAGCATACGTCCTACCTGCTCATTTGAATGCCGTTTGAGGTCACTCTCATTTGCTGATAGGGGTCGTACTTCTGCTATTTGATCAAGCTCATCGATAATGGAACACAGGCGCTCTTTTTCTTTTTTAAGCATACCAGTAGTGTGTCTTGCCCACCCACGGAGGAATTTACGCAAATTGCGCATCTTATTATTCCACCGCTGAATAGCGCTATCACCCACAACCGGTTGCGACCATATCCTTTTAACCAAATCATCGAAACCATCCCGTAATGGCCAACCTAATTCGAATTTGAATTGGTGCTTACCGGGCGGTGTCAATGTTCCAGTAGATAGGAATATGGGGGCATGATCCGAAAAAGCCTCTATACGTTCAAGCGCACGAACCGTTACTAATGGGTATTTATCCTCCCATCGGGAGTCCATTAGAACCCGGTCCAGCTTTTCGTACGTTGGCTCAGGAAGACTATTAGCCCACGTGAACTGTCTTCCCGTCATATGCACCTCTCTTAAGGACAAGCTATCGATGACAGCGTTGAACAAGGTGGGCCAAATAGTATCGAATCAACCCCTACTTTTCTCGTACCTCAGCATGTTGAAATCCCCTCCTATAATGATAGGATATGGGTCATCTTTAGCTAAATTGACCAACTCTCTAAGAAAAGCAGCCTTATATTCTTCTTGAGCAGCACCATACACGGCAACTAGACTCCATATAAAGCCGTCAGACTTGTTACGGATTTGAAATTTAATGTGAAATTCACCATCCGAACGCCCCAACAACTCCAAGGTTTCCGTTTTGATGCCAAGTAACATGCCACCCGATCTACCTCGAGGGGGACAAGAATGCCAATCGAACTCCACACCACCTGAAAGGCGGTCTAGTAGAGTGCTCGGAAAGTCTCGTCTACCCGTCTCGGATATAGCCAAAAAATCCAACTTATAATCTCTCACATGATGTGCAATATTCAAATGTTTAGCCAAGTCGCCTAGACCTCTGCTATTTTCCAAAATGCCATTCATCGGGAAACTGTTGGGGTTTTGACTTATTCGCGCTTTTGCGCGCAGCTTTGTTCTTTTTGTTTTTGGCATACTTGGATCTCCGGCCGGTAGCATATAGGTCATCAAAAGATCCCAGCTCCGCCTCATCCATGTCTACCTCGGTTACTTCACCAACAAGATGTGATAGAAGTTGTCCATCAATTGTGGCATGCACATCCTCATCATCTATGGTTGAAGGTACCGGCCTAGTCGAAACTGTAGGAGAAACTCTACGACGGTCATACTCTACGTGTTTCAAAACATTAGCCGATAACATGACATCCTTTTCACTTTTACCCATACGAACTCCTACCGATGACAACCTAGCAGATAAAGTAGGCGTAGATAGAGACAAAAAGGATTTGGAGGAGCGAGGCGTACCAGCAGGTGGAGTAGAGAACGAGGCCGCTTTGCGACGCATTGCCTTGGTCATCGTGTCCTCATCCGTTGCTGAAGCACCGTCCTCGCTGGCCTGGTGACGTGCACTGCGCCTGGGGGCGCCCTTCGGCTGTGAGCGCCCCTTGACAGTATCGGACACAGTGGGAGAGGGCATAGTCCTGGTCGCAGCCCTCTCAACCACCGTGTACGCCCTTGGCGTCGCAGGAGTAGTCGGGGTCGCCGATGCACCCGGGGACGCCATGGGGGAGGGCACGGTCGACGTAGAGCCCTCCTCCACAGCATCGGACACAGTAGGAGACGGCATGGTCGTGGTCGCAGCCCTCTCAACCACCGTGTACGCCCTCGGTGTCGCTGGAGAGGCCGAAGTCGCCGTCGCACCCGGGATGCCATAGGGGAGGGCACGGTCGATGTAGAGCCCTCCTCCGCCATGGAGATACCGCGGGTGGCGTCCGCATAGCCGGTCGACATGGTACAGTTCAGAGAACCGAACACCAAGAGAGAGCTCCTGGGTGGCGTCTCAGAACCAGCCCCGCCAGACGGGTCGATCATCGCTCCTCCAGCGTCCGCATGTGGCAGGCGGCTAGCGAGTGGCTGCGCCACGCCCTGTGCGTCCGCACGTGTCCCACCGAGCGGCGATCGTGGCAGCCCAACCTCGGCCGGTTTGTCCCGGCCTAGCTCCTGGCACACCTTGCCTGCAGCCTCCTGCGCGCAGCCTCCGGCCGGCAGTCCACCATCGATCGGGCACAGAATGGCAGCCCGTCTTGGCTCCCTGACGTTGGATATCTGCACACCACACTGCGCAGCAGCAGCAACTGCATCATCCGCCGATCCCAGACCAGCACGGCTGCCTGAATCCTTCCAGTTCTTCACTATCTCAATGGCCCTTGGAGTAGTAGGATTGGGGTTGAACAGGGTGAGAGCCATCTCCCTCAACGCATGTGTGCTTGGGGTTCCCTGTCCCCGTCTCCCAACAGAAACTGGCCCCTGATCAATCATCATATTGGTGGCACCCAAGTTATCACCCACAGCGCCGCCGTGCTCTGATTGGTCTCCAGGTCCATCTTCCTCTAGACCATGATCATCCGGATCGTCTTTGCCTTTGCGTTGCCACACAAACGGAACGAAATCCGCTCAGGAACAAAGTCCTCCTTTTCTGGTCTAAATGTGAAGTCGTACCCCTTTAGGCGCAACACCCCGTCAGTTTGGATGTAGGGCCCAACTCATCAGATTTCTTGAAGCTAGCAAACTCCATCATGCCAACTAAAATACGAACAACACCTCTACGTCGGAGAGTTATCATGTCCACATCAATAGTTGTGCCAATGAGAGATCCGACAGCCCACAGACCCCAAAAGTGTCGCATCGGATTTGGTACCCCAGTCACATGCACCCAGACTTGCTCGAGCTCGAGCTTGTGTGTAACATCTTCGGCTTTGCACTTGCTGAATGCCAACTTGGTGTTCTGGAGCGGAACACCGAGCTCAATGCCATCGAACCTCAGCAAATCATCCTCTGTCGGAAAGTTAACCGTGAAAGAGTCCTCGCCATTCAGTATAGCTTCCCAACACCAAGACTTCACCGGGCACAGCCGCGCCACCTGGGTTTCCACCTGTTTTGCGGTGGCGGCCATCCCCTGAACCTTCACTAGAGCCATTGGGATATCCTTGGGCACCAAATTGGCCTTGTACAAGTTATCCGGGAACTGAAGGAAGATCGTCCCCTTGGCTCCTTGACCAACAGCATGCACCGTCGGCCTTGGGAGCTTCAAAGTCGGACACATAGGTGTCGGGTGCCTCGCTTTCTCACAGATATGACAGTAGTGTTTAACCGGACACTCTTTAGTGGCATGATCCTTCACCGCACATTTCCAGCACCACACATTGAGCTTCTTTGTCACTTGCACCGCAGCCGCCGCCGGCGCCACATCCGTTGCGTTCGTAGCGACGGCAGGCTGACCAGCACCCTGAGTCCGCTGCGTGCCCGCGATGGGCTGAGGAGCCATACCGAAGCCTTGCTCTGGATGCTGCAGCTGTTCTACCACGGGCAACCCCTGCTGCACCGGCTGAGCGGGGGCGGTTCTCTTCTTCTTCCTAGCCGGCGCTTGCGGCGCCGCCCGAAGGCAAAACCCGCCGGTGGTGTAGCTCCAGCCGCGGACACACCCGCTTGCACCATGCCTTGTTGTCTCGGCGCTGCCGAAGGGCCTGCCGCCTGGCCAAACACGACGCCAGCGGCGCGCGGTTGAGGAGCCGCGGCAATACGTAGAGTCGGTGCCCACGTCGGTGGACCGCGTCCCGGCGGCGCCGCCATGGCTGGCCGAGCCGCGACTTCGGCGAAGGTCTTGCCCCTCCGCGATCCTACAGAGCTTGGGGAGGTGAAGGGCGAGGAAGTCATGGAGGACACGGGAACAGAGACAACAGGCGGCGATCGGGAGCTCGAAGATGATCGCGGCGGTGGAGAATCATGTGACCTAGTCCACAGCCCTCCATACCAACGCTCGAGATGAGCCCACGGAGATCCACGGTTGTCCAACGCCCTCGCCTTGGCCCCACCTGCTAGGGACGGAGACGTTTGAAGTTCGGACTCCGATGCTGCCGCCTTGGATCGCGCTTCGCCGTTCTCCAGAACGGTCTCCGCCGGCGAGGTGCTCCCAGCCGCCGCCGTGTTCAGTGTCGCCGCTGGAAAGAAGTCCCCGAGACATGGCGGTGGCGTGATCCGAGGTCGAGGTAGAGGACCCCGCCACCCCATCCTCAGCGGCGGCTTCCATAGCACACGCACTTGGGGCGAGCCTCGTCTGCCTTCCCCCACTCCGGCGTGGCTCGGCGACGGCGTCGACGACCCCTCGCTCTCGCTTGATTCGCTCTCCGACCTGCACAAGGAAGAAGACCCCATACCTGCGTTGTTGGTTAGCAATGGCGGTGATCGTTCCCATACCCTCGAGGCCGGCGTGGGGAAGCTGATGTCCTCCCAGAATTCCTTCTGGATATCCTCGTCGGACTTGGGAGGACGGCGGACATCGTCCCGCGACACAGCCCAGTCCTCGTTGAGAACGTCCTCCGCCGCCGATGTGGCGATCTTCTCCGCATCGAACGCTTCCGCCCCCGCGAGAACCGCATAGCGCGATCCAGATGCAGGGGCCGACGAGGATCCCATGGCAGGTGCGGCCGAGTTTCTCACCGGCGAGAGGGCTCCCGGCGCCAGAGTCAGCCTACGCCGTGGCATGGCTCCGTCCGGCACCCGCATCGCCGTGATCGCCTCAGCTCTGTCTCCCGCGAGTTCAGCCTCCGCGACGGCATACACTGATACACGTATGCAGCGCACAAGCATCGTCATGTCAGGTGTTCTAACTTCCATGTAGTTGTACTTAGCCGGAGTTGCAACGCGGTTACACAACCGGTGCATCAGGGTTTTGCACAAGATTCCGCGGCGCTTGCATCACACTTACCAAACCGCGATTAGTTGCGATGGTCACTCGACTTGCCCATCAAGTTGATCATGCGAGCGTGCGTCCCCATACATGAAACTGACGCTCACAGGACAAAAACACAGGGTCCCGCATGGTTGGTTTTCTTCTTTATTTCCGCTTAGCTTTCTCGTGCCAAACTCCAAATGCAGATCCTTGTTCAGCATCCCCAACTGCACTATACTTCAAGTATTTGCTACTACTAATAAAGTACCCCAGGGAGAGGACAACGGGAGAAGGCAGGGGATGGCATTTTCAGCCATGTGATAAGACCAGTTCTAGATGGCCTTGACCAGGTCATTCTGACACCAGCTGCCGAACCTTCTATACGTGTAGTATAGTATACTGATGTCCTTGTTGGCCACGGTACCAGACTGGCGCACGAGTCTTTTGGCCGTTTCCCCGACCGGGTACGGACCCTCACCGGCCGATTCGATCGGTGGGGGGTAGCTTCTCCTCGAGAGACAGCAAGACGCCGTCAGCCGTGCGCCCTACCGATGCACAAGTCCCACTTTGTTTGCTTAACCAGATCATACAACTTCACAACAATAACAAAAACAACAACAACAAGACCGGAGGGGGGGAACTCCACCCTAGTTTTGTCAAGCAACTCCTCAACGGACCGGGGCATTTCATCTGACATTCTCCGACATTCTCCTTGTTGTGTTCCGCGCCTGTCCACTTGAGTTAAACCAGCACCCAAGGGCAGCGCAAAAGGATGCCCGAGAGGCGGACATGTTCGGCTCGACATATTCCCGGCTCAAATTTGGAACATTAAATGCATACCAACGGTAGTGCTCACATCCGCCCCGTAACCGCTCCTTCAGCCTCTTTCGGCGAACAACCACTGCCTTTAATGTGGCGGACGAGTTCTTTAAAGAGAAGCTTGCGAGCCAAAACCTAGCAACACGTCCATGGCTCCATCCTCTCACGGCTACGGCTGGCGCATCTCCTACTCCGGCCACCCCTTCTCCAAGTTTCTGAATGGATCCACAACCACCAACACCTTCTCAGCATATTCTCGACCATATCGAGTGTGCGTCGTCGGAACGCGCTCAGGCGCTACTGCGAGGGCTTACATCACCGCTGAGACCGTCTAGGACGACATTCTACCGTCTCCATCGGTTGCATGTGGGCTGCCGAGCAGGCGAGGAGGGCTACGCAGGCAGCATACTTCGATGTTTGAGAGGGAGGTGTATGGCCTGGAGGGTGCGGGCTAATCTTCTGCCACCATGACGTGGAGAACTGTACGAAGGAGTACCCTAAACGGTCCGGCGAGGAGGACGTCAGGCAGAAGGAGGATACCGGCAACCCACAACTGCAGAAGACCATGTAGTGCTAATTCGAGACGCCCGAGAAGGACAATATCTGGTGCGCCGCTCCCGCAAGTGACCTCAAGGCTAAGAGGATCTCCACCAGGCTACTGCGAGGGCTTACATCACCGCTGAGACCGTCTAGGACGACATTCTACCGTCTCCATCGGTTGCATGTGGGCTGCCGAGCAGGCGAGGAGGGCTACGCAGGCAGCATACTTCGATGTTTGAGAGGGAGGCGTATGGCCTGGAGGGTGCGGGCTAATCTTCTGCCACCATGACGTGGAGAACTGTACGAAGGAGTACCCTAAACGGTCCGGCGAGGAGGACGTCAGGCAGAAGGAGGATACCGGCAACCCACAACTGCAGAAGACCATGTAGTGCTAATTCGAGACGCCCGAGAAGGACAATATCTGGTGCGCCGCTCCCGCAAGTGACCTCAAGGCTAAGAGGATCTCCACCAGGCTACTGTAAACTTGCCCTATACGTCCGGGCGGACAGCCCGGACAGATTTTAAGCCGAAAACCATCACCCAAGCCCCCCCCCCCCCCCCCCTCAATTTTAGCCGAAATTAACGTCGGAATGTCCGCCAACTCCCAAAGCCAACTCATATGTGGTGAGACTTTGGGGCCGCCCAGACGCGTCCGCCGCATCAGCCCTGTCAACGCAGACTCACCCACTTCACCCTAAATGGGACCGAGAGTCTTGCTACTCTCTCCTTCTCTGCTCTTCTATCTTTTGTTGCACGTCCTGCTCCGCCGCCATTTCCATCGTATACCTGTCGCCGTCTCGAACCTCGAGCTGAAGGAGCCAAGTCCTTTGCATTTGCCGAGGACACCAAAGACTAATCGTCATCGGAGAATCAAGAGAATTTTCAGATGCTTGATTTAACTGACGCCATGCACTTGCAATTGAAAAACTACCTAACAGGCTTGCGTTTGAAGTACTAAGGTAACAACAAAGAGGCAACCGTGGTACTTAAAGAAATGACATCTAAAGAGGCAATAATCATACTTGAATCCACAAGTCTTCCGCTGGATGACTGTCCACGCAATCCTGTTTGCCGTGGATCCACCACCGTCATCCGCAGATTAACAACAGTCAGCATTGCCGCAATCTAAGAGCAGCTCCATTCAGCCGACACTCCAAGACATTAGATTCAAACTGTTACAACAGGCTGGATTACACGGGCTAGCAGCTTTTTGAAAGGTGTCGGCGGAGACGCTCAAACCCTTCTTCGCTCCTTATTCCCGCGAAAATGGAGCCCGTACGCAACTTCGCTTCTAGCTACGCAGCAACACGGCTGAGCTATCCCCATCTAATATGTTCGGCGTAATCCATAAAACATGAAGTAAAGCACGTATCAGATATTTATATCTTTCCGAAAAGGTAATATTTTGCTTCTATTATTATAGATCTTCATGCATCACTGTCGTCTGTCTTGTACCCATTGATTGGAACGAAATGAATGATGAACTAGCGACGACCAAATAACGGCAAAGAAAAAAAAAAAGAGATCGACGAATCAGAGTCCGGAAACAAACGCAGTTATACGTGCTAGCGATCAAGTGAAGCAGCAGCTTCTGGTTGAATTCAAAGTAGCACCATGAGGCGTTGCCCTCATCTTTCGAGTCTCTCATTCTGTGCTCTGGTCTCCTCTCTTAAGACGAATTTCAGTCGGCACGGGGAAGTTTGAGCTAAGTAGGGTCTCTTTAGATTTTATGAAGTTTAAAAATATTTTTATAGGATTTCAATCCATAATTGTTTTCCCTATAGATTGTTTTTGGCTCAAAAGAATGGTGCTACTAGAATTTTATTAATTGAATTCCTATGTCTCAATTCCATAATAACCCGAACATCCATTCCCACCCATTTTTTATACTCAAGTGTGTAGGATCGAGACATTATTTCTATGGTTTTCCTACATTTTATCTAAACGATAATATTTTCCATTTTTTCTGTATATTATAATCCTCTGTTTTGCACTTTAAAATTGTGAAATTCTTAGCTTGTTATATTCATATGTTTTTCAACCCTGCAATCCAAAAAAAAAAACGTATGGTTTTTAGGTGGAAAACTCGTATGCTCTACAAGCATAGATAAATCGTTCTATGCTTTCTTTGAAGCCTTTCCGTCACCTCGACTAGAAAGAGTGCCTTGTGGTTTGTAAGTCTATGACTGTTGCTTTTTCCGTCACCGCGATTAGAAGAAAAACATGACAATGACTAGAAACATTTTTGCTTCAAAGAAAATGGGTGAATCCATCAAGTCAGAAATATATAGATAGTTCCATGTATATTTTCGCTAATCCCTCATGTCCATAATTATCACTGAATCAGATATATAGATACATCTGATTCAACAACGACAGCTAATATGATTTGAGCCTATAGATACACACGAGTCATTCGTCAATCAATGTGAATCGGGTAGAATATTACTATATTTTTAGCAACAATGATTTTTTTTCATGCTACACTTTTCTGAAACACACCAATGCCACGTTTGTACAGCTTGCGCCAAGCATCGAATAAGCAGAGATTATTTTTTAGTAGCTAGAAAGATATTCGTAACATCGCCATCGCCTTTCTTCCACGATCGGACCCAAGTGGCCAAGTACATGGTCTATCTATCTAGATTAAATGACGACATTGTTCGGAAATTTCGCGGATCAGAGCGCAGCCACTGCGGGCGGCTAGCCACGGTATTGAAGGACGGAAAGGGACACTGCCGACTTGGCCTCTCCCGCCACAATAATAATCGCTGTCTGCTTATTAATCACTCTCGTCACTGATTGATTTTCTGGGTTGATCCACACCCGACCCTTCCTCTCGCGACCTGGTCGCCCCCGCGCGGGCGACTGGGCCGCGCGCCGCCGTGCTCCCTCTCCGACCCTCCTCTTCTCCTCCCCACCCGCCGTCGCCGGCGTTCGTGCCGGGCTAGGCCCGGGTGGCATTGGCAGCGGCGGCCTCCTGCCTCTCCTCTCGCGGTGGCGCCCGCGCGGGCGCCACCGCGACACCGGGCGGTGCTCCTAGGCGGCGGAGGTCGGCGCGACGGCGGGGTGACCTGCGGCTGCGCCGGTGGCGCACGGCGGTGGGCTACCGTTGGTAGCGAGGATGGCCGGGGCGCGCTCGCCGGGTCCAGATCTGAGCCCTTCGGGCTCGATTTGGGTCAAGGTGGGCTGGACGTGGCCCAGCTGCCTCCGGGTTGAGTACGAGCTCCAGCTCCCGACATCGATGGCGGAGACGACACCGCCCCTGCTGCAGCGCGACAGCGGAGCTTCGCGGACTCGTCCGGGTCCAGCCGGACCTATGGTGTCGGTCAAGAGGGTAGCGGCGGCGTGGCCTACGTGCAGCAGCGTGGCGGCAGGGACTTTATGGGTCCTAATGGGACTCGGCCGGGCCTTCCCGGCCTGGTGTGTCCTTGCTACCGCGTCCGTCGACACCCGCAGGTGGCGGTGGAGGACGTCCTCCAGGTGGCCGTGTTGCTGCCACCCTCCGGCTCCAATGGTCTGGTGTGCTCTGATTGTTGTGTCCGGTCGGCTACCGCCTATGGCGGTGGAGGATGTTCCCTCCCGCGTGGTTGTGGTACCGCCACCCATTGTCTACGGCTGTCTCTTCTCAGTCTGGCCTCGCAGTGTTTGCCATGGTGAGACGGCGTTCGTGACTCAAGACTGTGGTGACATCTGGTGGTGGGCGGCAAGATTTGGTGGAGCGCTACAGATTGTCCGGGAGATGGTTTTTTGGGGGTCGGGAGAAATCCCAGTCGTTTTGGCACCGACGCGGTGACGCTTGCGAGTGTCGCCCACTCCTCGGAGCGTACCGGGGGAAACCCTAGGACTTGTCCGGACAACAGCGTCGTCGCTTTCCTTCTTGGAGGTGTTGTTTGGTACGCGATGATTTAGAGCTCTAGGATCGGGGTGGGAATATGCCGGAGATGACGCAACAATTGTGAGTCACTTTCGTTTTCGTTGATCCGCCGATGTCGGCGTTGTTTTCTCTTCTTTTTTCTCTTTCGTTCTTTTTGAGCTGGACTGTGCTGTTTGCCCCAGTAATGAATTCGAAATTGTATCGGGTGGTTGCTATATTAATATAGCGGGCGAAAACCTATTTCTTCTTATTGATTTTCTTGCAAGAACCCACCCACCGTTGCCATGACGATGACACACGCCATGACCGCGCGCGCGCAATTGGGAGAGGCGGCCCGGTTATAAAGTCCTCGTCTTCCTCTTGCACGCTCACTCGGCTTGCTTCGTTCACCAATCAACCCCTCTCTCCGGATCTCTCGAGATTTTCTTGCACACGCGCGCGGAAGATGGTGGCCCCGATCGCGGTGGCGTCGGCGGGGCTGGGATGCTAGCCGGCGTGGCGATGGCCAACAGGTCCTTGCAGGAGGGGCGGACAGCTGCGGCGGTGCGGTGGCCGCAGCCGCGGTGCACGACGTGCAGCGGCACGGGGCGAGTGGAGTGCATGTGCTCGCGGTGGTCCGACGGAGACTGCGCCGGGTGCCGGACCTGTGCGGGCACCAAGAGGATGCCGTGCCGGAGCTGCGGCGGGTCCGGGACCGGTCGCCGGGCTGCCGTGCGGATCGGTGCCGCCTCTGCCACGCCGCTCCAGCCACGGTCCAGCAGACGGTGATCAACTCTGCTCGTGATCCGCGGCCGCCGGACGGCTCGGTTTTGGCGTTGGGGATAGGAAGATTTGTAATATAGAACAGATTAGGGAATTGATATACAGAATATAATAGCAGCAAGATTGGTAGAAGAAGTAAGACATGGTTGTGATTTGCGCATCTTACTCTATATATCCTCTGCACGTTCTAGCACTATCACCGCTCTGAAAAACTGAGCATTATTCAGAACGGATGCGTCGACTAGGTTGGCTTGAGTGATGCATCTCTTAGTTTGTAAATATCCTTTCTTTCAGCTCCCTCGCGTGTCAGATTCAGAACGAATCTACCACCCGCAAAACCACAAGAGATATTCAGGCGCAGAGATAGATCGAGACAAGGCTAGATTCATCGTTTATCAGCAACGAGAGACCGGCAGAAATTACCACTATAAATAAACTTGCCACGCTAATGGCGTCCAGAGGTGCCACAAGCATTCCTCCTTCCGCCGTTTGCGTTTTGAACGCTTGAATTTGCTCCATAGTACTACGTCTTCTCGGTGATCTATTTCTGCAATCTCTTTCGTTGTATTTTGGACTGAAGATCTTATTAGCTTTCAGTAAAAGGATGTACGGTTCCAATTTCCTGACAGAAATATTGACCTGATCAACATCACTGGCAGTATTGTTACAGGGTTGTCGTGATACTGTCTAATGATAACTGAGTACATGTGTCTACTGGACCACGAATACACGACATCACAGACCCAAACAAGGTTGATTAGCCAGTGAATTAGGTGCAATCATAATAAGTAAGATGCCACGTCCTTGACCTGTTGCACTACTGAAACCGACCGGCAACCGCATGCTCACATGATAGCATCCAACGCTCTAGCTGATCTTTTGAAAAGGGCTTCACTTGTCGAAAGATTCTCTTTTGAGGTGTCTAACCTTGTCTAACCCGACCTCATAAACGTATGAACTCTTCAAACCTTTGCGGACAGAGTCTTCCGTCGCTCAAATTAGAGCAGCTGAACCCAACAATCAGCAAAAAGATTTTCTCCCCTCGCTCGGCCGCCTCTATGTCGATGTCACCTTCCTTGCTACTGGAGGCCACCCGGTACACTCGTTGACACTCTGTAGCCCCACGAAACTTCTGGCCCCTTCGATTTGATCCTAATTCGGTCCATTGTCGCACAATTCGAGTCACCGCCACACAATTCACCGGCACCGCACATGTCGTACCCAAAAGTGCATCTAGTGCCCTTTGTGTGGGCGTTGTATGATAGATAATAAATAGTTACGGGACTAATGTGTTTGTGAGTTACACAGAATAAGTCTAGGTGTGATTGGTTTAATCACATTAAAAGTGGACCCATCTTGATGAGATGAAGAAGTCATAAAGAGCAGAAGTTTAGAATTCATGAAAGATCAGGGCCTCATGATGTAAAATGTGTGAAACCATCGGGACTCATGAAATATGAGGGACTGAAGGATGAAGAATAGTGTGAAATCAACAATTAAGGATTCATGAAAGGTGAATCCTCACGAAGCAAACAAGTTTACCTCTCCATAAGTAGAGTGAATATAGTGCGCACGGACGATTGCAGATTCATGAAAGACGAAACATCAAGTCTTGAAATAGACTCAATTAGTCGACCGAAGGAATGTGTGTCCAGAACATGAATACTTAGAGTAGATGCTTCAGTTTTACGCTTTTAAGTCATACGAAAAATCTTACTATTAAGAGGGATTAGATCTCTTGGAATGAACGGCAACTTGATTGTGTGCTCAATTAGACTCCTAATCTAAAACATGAATCCATTGGAAATCTCTTAGGCATCCGAGTTGTGAAAGATGAAGAATACTTTTGAACAAGAGGTAGAATGGGTTGCTAGTAGTAAAAGATATGGTTAGGAACATGAGGTAGAACTGATTCTGATCGAGCTTCAGTACAACCTTGTTGAGTTTAGTTATCCAGTGTGTGAAAAATGACGCCTGTTGGAGCTCATGCTTTATGGTTGCTATTGAATCAGTCGTTTGGCTATTGTTTGGCATTCTGCTAAAACATAGGATATGTCGACAGAGCGTGAGAGGTTATGACTACTCATGTGTTTATCCACGCCATGTTTATGGAAGATGGCGCGATGAGCAAAACCACTATCTAACGGGCTCGAATTTCTGGGGCCTTTGATTTGTTATTTTAACTATTTCATAAAAAAAGTAAACATCTAATTTTAGCAATAAATTGTATGTCAAAATGATAAATAGACATAAATGGACAAATTGGAGCAAACTGGAGATGTTCTTATCGGTGGGGGGACATCGTTGGGTGCAACGGACAATGCGCATATAGTGCCCGCCTCTCTAAAGGGATAAAAGACAGTCATATTTTTACATACAATTGGGGGACACCATTGGAATAGTCCTTAGTCTACTAAAAATCGGAAATTAATTTCCTAAAACCAAGGGCCCAAAGTTTAAGTCGCGGCTAACTAATGGCATAGCCTATGCAATAGCGTCATATCGAATCGTGATTTACCTAAGCAGTTATTTAGGAATTGAATATTTGATACGTGCATTTTATATCATCATTTATACAACTTTTATTATCATATTAGAATGTTATTTCCATTGTTATATCATTGTTTTTATATGTTTTAGATGATTTACGAGACTTTCATACAAAGTCCTTGTTTGTGGTATTTAATTTCTAGGAGGTACAAAACCTACTTTTTCTTGTTTTTAATGTTTCAGGAGCTACAGGGACCCAAATAATAAAAGAAAAATTGCACAGCTGGTTTTTCATCGGAAGAATGGCAGAGGGAAGAAGATCGAAGAGAGGAGAGCCACGAGGCCCAAAATAGGTGGGCCTAGCCGCGTGGGTCCCACTAACTTTGGCCTCGGCCACCTCCTCGCTCGAGGCTTTTTATCGACGCCTTCGTCTCGCCCGAAAAGTGACGCCCTAATTTTTCTGAAAACATCCGAGGTCGCGGCGACGGCGAAACTGCTGATTCCCTCCATGGGGGATCAGATCCTGCTGCTCCGGAGCTCCGGAGAAGGGGGAAATCATCGTCATCGTCATCACCTCACCTCCTTGGCGTGGGAGGAGGCCTCTACATCATCACCCCCATCAAGACCAGCACCATCTCTATCATCATCTCCGTGATCCACTCCGTTCCCCTCGTAGTTTGAGAGTTGCTATACCCTAGATACTTGTCTTGTGCTACTATTCATGTTTGTGATTGAGTACTTGTCATTATTTGGTGGTGAAATATTATTTTCAGATTGTGTTGTACCACTTATGCCACTGAATATGATCATGTTTGCACGTTGTGAGTAGTTCCCATATGTTCCTGAGGGCATAGGATGAATTGGCAATGATTTATATATGAAATGTGTTGGTATTTTGTCTAGTGTTTATATTTTTATGTGATTCTATAATGGTGTTGTGCGAACGTCGACTGCACAACACTTCACCTAGATGGGCTCATAGGAGAACACCATAGTGCAATGAATTGAGGGAGACTTGGGAGGACATGTAAACCTGAGACCGAATCATGAAGTTATGTTATGAGGGTATTAGTATCGAGGACCTTAGAGTGTAATGCTATGGTGGGACTTTATGTTTTAATAACTCTTGTGCAGTCATTTATTTGGCCACATGATCCATCATAAGGGGTTTAGTTTATTTATTTAGCTATACCTAATAATGGCTCCGTTCAAAGAAGATTAAAACTTGACAAGATATTCAACATGTTGTTTAATAAATCTCTATGCCTAGCAATATCCATGCCGCCCTCGGGAACGTTTTCCACATATAAGTCACACATCACTTGAGCTTGTCCTCTTGCCACATAAGAGGATTGGGCTTTCTCTCTTTGAGAGCTTTCACTTGCTACTATTTATTTTCTGCATTGCAACTATACAACCAAAAATACCAAAAACACTTGCATCTTTTATTGTTTTATTTATCAATCTTACTAACCAATACCTTAAGCTCCTCGTGGGTTCGACAACCTTTTCTAATCGAAAGGTACTACAATTGATCTCCTGCACTTGGGAGTCATCAAGATACTTTTCTGGCGTCGTTGCCGGGGAGCGTAGCGCTATTGGTAAGAATTTTGGTAAGGAAACTTGAAAGCGGTTTTATCTCATTGTTACTATGGCATTTATGAATCGTGCCTCGCTGCATCTTGCTCTATATGAAAGTGCTTATGCCACTACTCCTAAAGTGGTTGAAACTACTATGTCTGAGGTACCTAAAGTGGGATTTAAAATTCCCATTGGTCATGTTAAAAGAGTTATGAAAAATCCATTTGCAGGGGATGGAACTAAGTCTGCACGTGAACACGTGGAGATAATTGAGGACATATTTGGCTTATTTAGACTTCCTGATATTTCTGAGGATCAGGTAAAAAGGAAGCTATTATATTTGTCTTTATCTGGTAATGCTCGTGATTGGTACAGGTCTTTGGATGAAGAAGTCACTATTGAATGGAGTATCTTGAGTAAGATTTTCTTTCTTAAATATTTTACTCCTAAAGAAGCTTATGAGAACCGTTGCTATATATTTAATTTCTGGCCACATCTGGAAGAGAGTATTACTCAAGCTTGGGGGAGGTTAAAGGAACTCCTTCGCAAGAATCATTGTCATGATCTTACAAGGAAAATTATATTGATAAACTTTTATGTGAGGCTACCAATGAAAGACAAGGAATTTCTGGATAATTCATCTGGTGGAAGTTTTACAAATAATACTGAAGAAGAAGCATGGAATTTATTGGAGACTATTTCTGATAATACTGGTCATTGGGATCTTGATAAAGGTAATGAGCCCTATTTAGACTTTCAATATTCATGTGTAGAGAACTTCTCTACTTCTATTTTTTTTAAGATTCTAAGTGATAATTTTGGTCTTGATCCTTATGTTATGATTGAGATAGCTAAAGGTTTTGCTGATCATATTGGTGTTCCTAAAAGTGGTTTTGAAATTTATGTTGAACCTGTTAAACAATCTATTGTTGTTCCTAAAGTTATTAAAAAGGTAGAACCAGTGTCATTTGTGACAACTGAAGAGTATGTTGAACCATTGATGTCTACGCACGCTTCTATTCTTGTAGACATCATTGGGCCTCCAAGAGCAGAGGTATGTAGAACAACAGCAAGTTTTCCTTAAGTTAATCACCCAAGGTTTATCGAACTCAGGGAGGTAGAGGTCAAAAATATCCCTCTCAAGCAACCCTGCAATTAAGATACAAGAAGTCTCTTGTGTCCCCAACACACCTAATACACTTGTCAGATGTATAGGTGCACTAGTTCGGAGAAGAGATAGTGAAATACAAGTAATATGGATGATTATAAGTGGTAATTGCAATCTGAAATAAAAATGGCAGCAAGCAAACATGTAGCAGAACTTGTTGTAAACGGTGTTTCAATGATTAGAAACAAGGCCCATGGATCATACTTTCGCTAGTGGACACTCTCAACAATAATAATATAATTGAATACATAATTACTTCATCTTCACTATGCTAAACGAATTATTCTCTTATTGGATAACGAACATCAATCCACTGCGTAGGGCTACAAAAGCACACCTCAAGTTTGTATTCCACATCTCAGGAACCCCACGCTGTCACTGTGAGCACCCCAAAATAGTACTAAACAAACGTCACAATATCATAGAGACATCCAACATAAAGAATAACTCATGGTAAGTATTTCTGTAATCTTTACCCTAAGAGTCACACACACGGTGCGCACACTATCAACTTCACACCGTGGGACAAAGGTGACTCCGGAAGGGGAAACATCTATGGATTCAACTAGATTACAAAGCTCATGATCACATAAAGATCACACCATGGGAGAGAAAGATAAACCACATAGCTACCGGTAGAGCCCTCAGCCTCGGGGGAGAACTACTCCCTCCTCATCATGGGAGGCAATGAAGATGGCGGTGGAGTCGATGGAGATGGCTCCGGGGGCAATTCCCCGTCCCGGCAGGGTGCCGAAACATAGACTTATGTCCGCCGAATTAGGGTTTTTGGTGGCGGCGGAGCTACGGAACTCTTCTGGAGAAATCATCGATTCTTTTAGGGTTTTCGGGGCAGAGTAATATATAGGCCAAAGGGCAACGTGAGGGGGTGCATGAGCCGTCCTCCTCAGGTGGTGGCGCCACCCCCCTCTAGGTCGCGCGGTGGCATGAGGAGGAGGTCGTGGGCCTCCCCCGGACTTGTCCTTCTGGCTCCCGGAGTCTTCTGGTGAAATAGAATTACTGGAATTTTTCCAGGTTTTTCTGAGCACTTTCTTTTTTGGACTTTTTCTGCAACGCACAGACAAAATAAACAGGAACTGGCACTATGGCATCTTGTCAATAGGTTAGTCCAATAAATGTCATAATAGATATAAAGTGCAAATAAAACATGTGACAATTGCTATAATATTAGCATGGAACATCAGAAATTATAGATACGTTTTGGACGTATCAACCACCTCCATATCCAAACAAAGTTAAGGAGAATTTACTTATTGTTGTTACTAACAAAAGTAACAGAAGATGTTCTGAGCCTTATGAACATGTGGAAGTCAACAGTCAAATTTTTGTTATCAAGCAACTAAATGAAGAGGATCATGTTGATGTTTATTTGTGTGAAGATGCTACTAAAGTAATCAAATGTAAATCGGCCAAGGTTGGTAAACCTGTTATATCATGCTCTATTGGGACTTCAAGTAATCATGGCTTGTGTGATATTGGAGCAAGTATTAGTGTCATTCCATATTCTCTTTATCTTGAAATCAAGCCTGATATTGATCCTATCATTATTGAAGAGACATGTATGACAATTCAACTTGCTAATAAAGATTACATTAGTCCATTTGGAATTGTTAGATATGTTGAAGTGTTGATTGGCAAAATAAAATATCCTGCTAATTTTATTGTGCTTGGTTGTCCTCAAGATTCATTTTGTCCTATCATTTTTGGTAGACCTTTCTTACACACTGTTGGTGCTGAAATTAATTTGCCTAAAGAGAAAGTGTTTATTAAATGTGCTGGAGAAAAACTCGAATTCAACTTTTCTAAATTCGCTGATAAACATGTTGTGAAAGAGCCAATTTCTGAAGATATAATTGAAACTCTTGTTCATATAGCCGTAGCTTCAACAGATGGTGTAGAACGTTATATGCTTAATCAAGATGAGCCATTTAATGATGAGGAAAAAGATGTTTTAGAACAAATATTATGGCAACAACCACCACAATTACAATTGCATATCCCACCTGATAATTTAGGAGTGTTACCACCACCTAAAGGGGGTCCTAGTTTTGAATAAAAACCTTTGCCTACAAATCTGAAAAATGCATATTTGGATGAGAAGAGCATATATCCTGTCATTATCTGAAAAATGTCATTATTTCAGCTGAAGAAGAAGAGAAATTACTTGATGTACTGAAAGCTCACCGACCAACCATTGGATATTCTCTTGATGATCTTAAAGGTACTAGCAAAGTGCCTGTGCGTTGCTACGAGCAGTATTATTGTATTGATAGATTTAATGATTTTTTCTTAAACAAAACAATTGCTCCAAGCATCAGCTGGCCGGATGTGAAAGAGCCAAATAACAACAGTAGCATTGGGGCTCCCGATCGGTACACACGAGCAACATCAAAAAATCCGCAAAGGACTAACTATTTTCTGCTATGGGCATTGTAGCCGGCTAGGTAGGACGTACAAGTTTTTTTTTAAGATGGCAGGACGTATACGTTAATAATGATGGGTGATGCTAAAGATTTAGATTTGGTGATGTATACTTAGATTGTTTTTTTTTCTTCTTTTTTTGCGTTTACGACCTACCGATAGCTGGTCTGGATGGATTGCTGTTTTCTTTCCTACCATGTGATCTGATTTTTTTTTTTTTTTTGAGAACCTCCGTGTGATCTGATCAATCGTCGTTTTTTTAGGTGGGCCGGTCTGATCATGCATGGGCCAAAGTTGATCTGAGCCGAATCCATGGATGGCTGATCCTAAGTTGTATATCAAGTCAGATACATATGCGCGACCCAAATCGATCGATGGCTGATCCTGAGTTAACTAGCACAATACCCGTGCGTTGCTACGGGGAAAAGACGAGGAATGACTCGAAGTTGTCGCGACAAGCCCTAAAAGATCTCCCATTTGAGAAGAAATGTGGCGATGGAGATGAGCTATGAATGAAGAAACTAAAAACAGAGAGCAAGAATCAGCATGCAATAAATCAATTAAGCCGGCCGATGAACATGTCGGGTACACTTATGAACATGTCGTGGGGCATCCTGATTAACCAGACCAAAACAACCCAAATTTTGCCCCAAAATCTGTCGAGCTGCGTAACCCTATCTTCATTTTGCCTTTTCATCTTAATATTTGGCGAGATCTATCGAGCCGTGGAACCCTAGCCTCAGTTTGCCTTTTTCATCTTAATATTTTGTCTATTATATTCTTCAGCTAAATGCCTATGTGTTGCACAGAACAATAATTCAATATACGAAATCAAAATTATTAACCAAATTTTTTTCTTCAAGTATTTTGGTTTGACTCTTTTTATGTATGTCGTACATAGTTTGGATGAAGCTATTCCATCTGACGCCAACAGATCTTGAAAATTATAGCAAGTGTAAATGAGAAGCAACTGTATGACAAGAATAATTACCCTAGTTTGATCTATTGTTGCGTAGTGAATCTCCAATATTCTGGCCTCCTGGCAACAGCAACTTGCTGAACGTCATGGTACTCCACAAACGCAGAAACAATATCATTTTGTCCTACTTCCAAGGCCGAATATGACCTGATATGACCTGCCCAGTTTGATGTGGGGTTGATTGCCTAGTTCCAAGGCCGAATAGGCTGCCGCGGGTCCAGTCCACTGCATCTGCTGCTGCTGCCGTTCCTCGCTATCCAGCCGCCCACTGGTACTGCTTTTCCGACTGACTGAGATGGAGGAGCCAGGAAGGGGATCGCTGTCTCCGGGATAGAGCTGCCGAGGAACAAATCGCGGGGTCTCTCCGGAGTCGGCCCGGCTCCTGGAGAAATTAGCGGCACACTCTCCAGGAAAGGTCAAAGAAAAAGGCAACACTCACATACGCACATGAAAGAAAGCCATATTTTAAGTTAAATAGCGATGTCAATCATGACATGCCAGATTCATTAATCAGGTGCAAATGCAACTGAACACCAACAACAGATTGCAGCTACTCTGGGACTAAGAGATTAACTTGAACTATCGAGCATCACAGGTCATTAGTAATAAATTAGTACTAATGAGCTCAAGCCAGCCACTTGGATGAAACCCCAGGTGAGCACTACAGCCCCAGTGGTTTTTGACATGCCTAGCTGATGTTGTATGTAAGACGCTTGATCCACAAGACCAATTGCACAAATTAAAATAGTACACCAGCATACAGGGCTACTGAATACGAAAGAACAGGATAGGTGACAAACTTTTGCGCTTCAATGATGGGTAGGCGGACGGAGACGAGCTCGCAGAAGAGCTCAAGGATCTCCTGTGCCGCCATCATGTTCTCCTCCCGGATGATGTGCTCGACCTGCGACCACATTAAAATAGTTAGCCCCTCGCTCATCATCTCCACCCCCAAATCCACGAACCCAGTACCCTAAAACTAATAAATCCCTTGGAAATCCGTACCCAGATCCTGGCGGTGGCCTCCTGTCCGGCCTCGAGGAGCTTGGCGATGTCCCGCCGCATCTGGCGCAGCTGCAGCTCCCGTCGGTTCCGCAGCAGCTTTATCCGCGGGATCGACAGCTTGAGCAGCGTCTTGCTGGTATCGCGCCGCGCGCATCAAGAAAACGAACCGAATCAAAAACCAATTTTTGCCAAATCGAAGCGACTGACAAACCAAGAACTCAGCTCCCAGAAAAGAAACCCGTACCACTTAGTGCCGCGGAAGGCGCCGCCGCCCCCGCCCTTGCCGAAGAACGCGTCCAGCATCGACATGGTGCCGGGGTCCCGATCGATCGGCGCCGAGCGAAGGCCAAAGTGGTTTTGCTTTATCGAGTGGAGGACGCGATTCGCGCGTGGGATTTCGATCTGAATAGCGACGGCGAGATGAAGGAAGAAGAGGAGGAGGAGGAGTCGATGGTGAGGTGGAGCCGTGTGCGCTGCGCGTGAGGACAGTGGAGGAGAGAGAACGCACAAAAATAAATCGAACCGTTTTCTTTCACTTACCGGTGGCACGGTGGGTAAATATGTGATTTGTGGAGGGCAAAACCGGAAAAACAAAATGACGTACCAACCATCACCTGAAGCCGTATTATATAGTAGAGATAAGCCTAGCTCTATGTATGCATAAAATTAATTTGGAAGAGGATGCAAAACCTGTTGTTGATTATCAACGCCGTCTCCATCCAAAAATGAAAGAAGTGGTAAGAAAAGAGGTAATAAGACTTATTGAAGCTGGTATCATTTATCCCATAGCTGATAGTAAGTGGGTTAGTCCTGTTCATTGTGTTCCTAAAAAGGGTGGAATGACTGTTGTTCCAAATGATGAGGATGAACTTGTGGCTCAACGTACTGTTGTTGGTTATAGGATGTGTATTGATTTCAGGAAGTTAAATAAAGCAACTCGTAAAGATCATTATCCATTGCCATTTATTGATCAAATGTTAGAAAGGTTATCTAAACACTCTCACTTTTGCTATTTAGATGGTTATTCAGGTTTCTCACAAATTCCTGTCCATAAGGATGATCAAGAAAAGACCACTTTTACTTGCCCATATGGTACATTTGCTTATAGGAGAATGCCATTCGGTTTGTGTAATGCTCCTGCTACTTTTCAAAGATGCATGAATGCTATATTTGCTGATTATATTGAAAAGATAATGGAAGTCTTTATGGATGATTTTTCTGTGTATGGTACTTCCTTCGATAATTGCTTGTTCAACCTTAACAAAGTTTTGCAGCGTTGTGAAGACCAACACTTAGTTCTTAATTGGGAGAAGTGTCACTTCATGGTTACTGAAGGTATTGTTCTTGGGCAGATTTCTGGAAAGGAATAGAAGTTGATCCAGCAAAGATAGAAGCTATTGAAAAGCTACCATACCCAAGGGACATCAAAGGTATAAGAAGTTTTCTTGGGCATGCAGGTTTTTACCGTAGGTTTATTAAAGATTTCTCCAAAATATCAAAACCTCTAACCAATCTTTTGCAAAAGGATGTTCCTTTCTCTTTTAATGATGATTGCATTGAGTCCTTTAATATTTTGAAGAATGCTTTAATAAGTGCTCCTATTATTCAACCTCCTGATTGGAAATTGCCTTTTGAAATTATGTGTGATGCTAGTGATTATGCAGTTGGGGCTGTTTTGGGCCAACGTGTTGATAAGAAACTGAATGTTATTTATTATGCTAGTAGAACACTTGATGCTGCTCAAAGAATTATGCTACAACTGAAAAAGAATTTTTAGCAGTGCTATTTGCTTGTGACAAGTTTAGACCTTATATTACTGATTCAAAGTCACATTACATACTGATCATTCTGCTATTAAATACTTAATGAATAAGAAAGATGCTAAGCCTAGACTAATAAGATGGGTACTTTTATTGCAAGAATTTGATTTACACATTGTTGATAGGAAAGGGGAAGATAATCAAGTAGCTGATCATCTCTCTAGAATGGAAAATATACCTGATGATCCTATTCCTATTAATGATAGCTTTGTTAATGAACAACTTGCAATTAATGTTTCTAGTGCTAAAGTTGCATCTCCATGGTTTGCCAACTATGCAAATTTTATTGTTGGTAAAGTTTTACCTCCACACTTCACTTTCAACAAAGAAAGAAATTCTTTTATGATCTTAGACATTATTTTTGGGATGATCCTTTCCTTTATAAGAAAAGTGTGGATGGTATTATTAGACGTTGTGTACCTGAGTGAACAACAGGCTATTATAAGAGATTGTCATGACAGTCCCTATGGAGGGCATCATGCAGGAGATCGTACAGGTGCAAAGGTATTACAATCTGGTTTTATTGGCCTACTTTATTTAAGGATTGTGCTGAATATGTTAAATCTTGTGATAAATGTCAAAGAGTAGGAAATATTGGTAGGAGAAATGAAATGCCTATGAATTATTCTTTACCACTTGCCATTTGATGTGTGGGGTTTTGACTTTATGGGACCTTTCCCATCAAAGACAAAGCATACTCATATTTTGGTTGCAGTGGATTATGTTACAAAGTGGGTGGAAGCAATTCCAACCAAAAGTGCAGATCATGCCACAGCAATGAAGATGCTCAAGGACATCATTTTCCCCAGGTTTGGTGTTCCTAGGTTTTTAATTACTGATGGTGGTTCTCATTTCTTGCATGGTATTCTTAGAAAAACATTGGCAAAATATGATGTTAACCATAGAATTGCATCTCCTTATCACCCTCAAACAAGTGGACAAGTTGAATTAAGTAATAGGGAAATTAAACTCATTTTGGAAAAGACAGTGAATAAGTCTAGGTCTGATTGGCCACTTAAAATTAATGATGCATTATGGGCTTATAGAACTGCTTTTAAAAATCCTATGGGAATGTCTCCTTATAAAATGGTTTATGGAAAAGCTTGTCATTTACCTGTTGAATTAGAACATAATGCTAGATGGGCTATTAAACAATTGAACTTTGATTTTAAGACTGCATGAGAAAAGAGAATTCTTGATTAAGTTTACTAGATGAATGGAGAAATGAAGCTTATGAAAGTGCTAAATGTTTAAAAAAAAGTTAAAATTTGGCATGACAAGAAAATTAAGAGAAAGGAATTCAAAGTAGGTGATCAAGTTTTATTATACAACTCTCGTTTCAAGTTTTCTGCAGGGAAGTTAGCTTCAAAGTGGCAGGGACCATTAGTGATACAGGAGGTATACCGTTCAGGGCTATCCGTCTTCACGGTGACATGAAAGGTAAACCTCATGTAGTCAATGGACAACGCCTTAAACATTATATTGCAGGAAAGAGCTTCATCGGAATGGTGGAAGAGTTGAACTTACAAACACCGGAGGAGGTAATTGAGAGAGGTGGTGCAGTTTCAGAAACCCTAAATCAATAAAAGGTAACTTTAGTGTTGGAAAGTTTCTCGGAATTGTGTAATATTTTACGGAAGTCATTTTTTATGGAAATTAACGTGTGGGACAAGAAAGCATGAAGAAGCGGAGACCCGAGGGAGGAAACAAGGGGTCCCACGTGGCCAGATTCTTTGGCCGCGTGGGCCCACTCCTTTCCCTCCTCGGAGTCCCTTTTCGTCCCGTTTTCGACTCCGACGCTTCATCTTGACCTAAAAATAGTCAGGTTTTAGCCATGTCTTGCTCCGGATCCAACCAAGAGGGGGAGAGCTTCCCAAGGGAGGTGTTGTGAACCACTACTTCAACTCCGTGATGGCACCACCGAAGACCGTGTCCTTCAAGGAGGGCGTGATGCTCGTGGAGGAGATGAAGGCTCCCAAGACCACCGGCACGGTGGAGGAAAGGCTGGATGATTTGGAGGACAAAACCTTCAAGTATGGCACTGTTGTTGAACGCAGCCTTGATGCTCATCACTTCATGAACCTGGAGCGGGAGAAGAAGGTTGAAGAGCACAAGAAGAGGCTTGAAGATCTAGAAGAAAGGACGTCATCGAGAAGTGGGAGAAGTTCCAATGCTTTATGTGGGATGTAGAGAACCAGAACTGCGAGTATGAAGAACGCTTCAAGAAGATTGTAGCAGCTGCCACCCATAGGTATAACGATCCACCTACATCTTTCCGTGATGGATGGCCTTTCCCATGGAACATGGCTGAATGGGATGAGGAATATGAGAAAGAGGAGGCCGCAACAAAGGAGGGTCTAGCAAAACGTCAAGCTTGGGGGAGTTCCACCTAGTCTTTATCTCCACTAGTTTATCATATCTATCTAGTCATGGTGTGTTTTGCTTTTATCGTTTAGTTATCAATATCTCTTAGGCGTGTGTGAGCTCATGGAGCATTATCATGTATCCCTATCTTATGGTTTATCAATGAACTAGCTGGGTGGCCCGCACAAATTGCGCGGCTAGGTTTTTTATGAATTCTTATCTTGGGATTTTTTTTGCGAGCTTCATGACCTTAACTCATAGGGGATACTAATGTGGTATAAATAGACTACAGTGTTCATGAATGTATTTACAAACCAAAAAAACTTTACTATTTTTAATTCAACTCTAATTGCATGTCATATTAATAGACTATAGGGGATATGAGAATTTATTTATAAACAACACACTTGACTGATTTTGTCTAGCGAACCGTAGGTATTAAATTCATTTTGCAAGGACAGTTCTTCAAGAGAATAATAAAAAGTGTTAACCTTAACAACTAATGTATTTTAAACACAGAGTGGACTAACCACTATTCCTTCACCCTCTATGTTCTTGAGAAAATATTCCTATGAACTTGGTGAACAGCGTTTCTCCCTCGAGATCTTTCTTACAAAAACATCTGGTTCAATATATGTCCACTATAACCTTTCTTTCCACATTAACATAATAATAATGTATTTCCAGAAATGGAATCAACAGTAAATGATTAGGTTTTTCGTTAACAAATACTATTAGATCTAATGCAGCAAAAGTGTTAACAAACTGATCATAGGATGATTTAGCCCGCCCGATTTCAATCTAACTGATATACATTGGGGTGATGACTTTGAACAGGAAAATAATCCGTGTGGAGAAAAATATGCATTGTCCTAAAATAACATTTCTCTGCACCTGATGCACCTTATATTTATCTAAGATACTGTCTTGGACACATGGCTGGGGTTTTGCACCATTTGGAAAGAAAACGTGTTTTTCACACGTGAAACTGAGATGAAACAATCCAATTGAGCAGCAAATTCTTAGGTGTTTCCTTGTTCTCCTGAAAAGTACTGCCTTTTAGACTATATTGCAGTGTACTAAATTTTGAAAGAGACTAATCAAGTAATAAGAACATATATTTTTGGAAAGTCGATGTAGTCTGACATACATGAGTTCTGCTGTATGCACAGGCAGCATACTAAATATTTGTAGTAGCACCGCGCATCTACACCAGCTAACAAAATGTCCCCATTTTGATCACTGTAAACTTTGATATTTCCTTTAATCCTTAAATTATTTGGCAGTGCCATCGGAGATGACTAATTATAATACATTTCATATAGGAAACCAAGTTAGAATATGAAATATATGAAAGAAAAGAGGACACATACTGTGTTGAAAAATAATGTAGAGGGTCTCATGAACGCTGTAGCTTCGTCAGCTAGTCCATTAATCCTGCAAATTACATCTAATAATGTGCATGAATTAAATATCAACGTGGATACAACGAAACTCTGAAGGAATATAACCTCCCCAAATTTCTAGGAAATTATTTTGATCCATAGTTTGGTTTCTATAATGGTTCAAATTCCTCCATATATAATGTGTTGTTGTATATTGCAAAAGGAAAAGATAGAGTTGTTTGTATGTTCGATAACCTCATTTGACCAAATTCTTAAATAAGCAAACTATAAGTTAGGGCAGTGCATAATTATTTATCTTTGGTTGTACAAAGTAGGCCAGGACTAAATGTGTATAGGATACAAAAATAAAAAATCACCAGTCATGCGTTGTTGTGGCAGTGGTCGTCAGCTAATCTTATTTGGTGTCTCCAAAGTCCAAACTCAGCGTCATACACGCCTCGACGTTGTAGTCCAATGCAGCCGGCACGGGAGATTGATTCAGATATCATGAACTTGCGGCCACGCAGGTCATGAACTCTTGATCCGAGTCGCGATCTAGCTTAATGTGGAGACGCTGCTCCCGTATGTGGCGCCCGGTGCAAGGCTGCCGGCCTTGCCTTTCTTGATGCATCGCTGCCCCTGAGAGAGCGAGGGACGAAAATATCACCGCTGCACCACGTCCTGGCATGCGCTGCAGATGACCAAAACGATTCTCCACCTCTGCATGCTATGATATTAAAAGTAAAGGCAGCGTTGCTGCTGCTCACTGCTAGAATGATTCTGCTGCTCACTATAAATCAGACCGTTAGCTAAATAAACAGTTTAGGCAGCAGATCTAGGAGAGATACAGTATTGGTGTCATGCTTAACCGATGTTATCATGTACCTGTATATAATCACTCGAGAGGCAATACAAAAACTTGCTCTGTCGTCCATCCCTGTCCTTCCGTTCCTCTTCATGGTATGAGACACCAAGTTGTCGTTCTGATCCTTCCTTCCATGGCGTCCGAGCCCAGCTCCAGCCCTTCCCTAGCAATGCCGTCTCTGCTACTGTTACCGCGACTTCTTTTCCTCAACATCTGGCTCCATGTCCCGGTCATTCGCCACCTGGTCTTGACGATGCCGATCGAGTGGATCCAGATCGACGCCTAAATCGTCTCCTGGTTTTTACACGTATATCTATGTCGAGTTGTTGGACATGGTGTCTTCTGCTGGAGCTGGGGTTGGACAACACCGCGTTTGGCGTCTCGACGGCAAAACGCACCATCTTCCTCTCCAGTCGGAACCCAGCAGCAAGCCGTCGACGCGCTCCAGCAATTTCAAGGGTTGTGCGAGGGCGACATGACTATCTACGTCTGCTGCGGGAAGTTGGCCATCCGATCTTTGACCCCCTACTATCACGATGTGGTGGTCGCATATGTAAAGGTTAGATGCGATTTTTTTTAATATAGGAAGCTTTTCTCCCGTGGAGGAAGGTTTTGCATTGATGTACGTTTCCTTTCTTATTTTTATTTGGGGATAGAGCTCTTCATTGGTTACCGTGATGGGTGACGTGAGGGAGAAAGACACTCTATATGCGCTTACATAAACAATGCTGCTGTTTGTTCCAGAAAAAAATATCAATGCTGCTGCGGACCGGACATTAGGAAGTTAATCGTGATCGTTGATCGTTATTTGATTTTGCTTATCTTATCTTGACCGTTGATTGTTTGTTGTTTTAATAATATAATAGATATTAAAGTATGGTGTCATCCATGATTCTCTTGTTTGGAGATTTATGGGTAACACTCATGCAAATGAGCGTGGCATATTTAGAGTTTCAGTCACATCTTGCCTTGAAATTAATTAACTTGAGTGTGTTGGACAATTGTAGAATTATTCCATTATAAAATAAAGTAAAAGAGAATGAGTCAATATGACTTGTGAATTAATAGTTTAAGGTTGAGATATGGTCTTGTAGGGTAAAAAGGTGAGAAGGGTTAATGAAAAGGATATGAACACTCTTGTTAGAATCTCGTATCTTTTGAGCAAATTAATGATCATGGATATTTCAATACTTATGCTCTTGAATGTGAATGAAAAGGAAGGCACCTGAAAATTCAGTTAGCCATGGAAAGTGTAAGATAAAGGTTGTATAGAGCATAGGAACTTGATTGAGATATCCATTACTAAAGTTTGCACTGGTTACTAGTGAAGCAAGGGTGCAAACAATTTTATATCTGTCTTTTCATTTGTCTTCTTTAAACTTGTTATCCAATGAGAGTTTATCTTGTCTTTAAATTTCAGCAAAGTATAAAATATTATAATTCTTGCCATGAAGAGCAAAAGCATGTGAAAAATAGTATGGTTCGATTGTCCAACATACAATGGTCATTTGCTTTCAAAAGTAAGAGGTGATTGCTAGAGCTTCTACTTATGTTGCCTTCATGTGTATGAGTTTTAGTTCATTAATCTTACATTGCAACTGAATATGATGATGATACAATGCTCGTATTTATTTATCAACCATAAGTCCATTGATGCATGTAATGATCTATGTCCTTATTTACTCGAGGACGAGTAAAGGTTTAAGCTTGGGGGAGTTGATACGTACATTTTATATCATCATTTAGACAACTTTTATTATCATATTAGAATGTTATTTGCATTGTTATATCATTGTTTTTACATGTTTTAGATGATTTACGGGACTTTCATACAAAGTCCCTATTTTTGGTATTTAATTTCTGGGAGGCAGAAAACCTCTTTTTTCTTGTTTTTAATGTTTCAGGAGCTACAGGAACCCAAATAATAAAAGGAAAATTGCACAGGTGGTTTTTCATCGGAAGAATGGCAGAGGGAAGAAGATTCAAGAGAGGAGAGCCACGAGGCCCAAAATAGGTGGGCCCACGCGGCCAAATTCCTTGGCCGCGTGGGGCCCACTAACTTTGGCCTCGGGCACCTCCTCGCTCGGGGCTTTTTATCGACGCCTTCGTCTCGCCCGAAAAGTGACGCCCTAATTTTCCTGAAACCATCCGAGGCCGTGGCGGCGGCGAAACTCCTGATTCCCTCCGTGGGGGAGATCCTGCTGCTCCGGAGCTCCGGAGAAGGGGGAAATCATCGTCATCACCTCTCCTCCTTGGTGTGGGAGGAGGCCTCTACATCATCACCCCCATCAAGACCAGCAACATCTCCATCATCATCTCCGTGATCCACTCCGTTCCCCTCGTAGTTTGAGAGTTGATATACCCTAGATACTTGTCTTGTGCTACTATTCATGTTTGTGATTGAGTGTTTGTCATTATTTGGTGGTGAAGTATTATTTTCAGATTGTGTTGTACCACTTATGCCACTGAATATGATCATCTTTGCACGTTGTGAGTAGTTCTCATATGTTCCTGAGATCATAGGATGAATTGGCAATGATTTATATATGACATGTATTGGTATTTTGTCTAGTGTTTATCTTTTTATGTGATTCTATGATGGTGTTGTGCGAACGTCGACTGCACAACACTTCACCTATATAGGCTCATAGGAGAACACCATAGTGTAATGAATTGAGTGAGACTTGGGAGGACATGTAAACCTGAGACCGAATCATAAAGTTATGTTATGAGGGTATTAGTATCGAGGACCTTAGAGTGTAATGCTATGGTGGGACTTTATGTCTTAATAACTCTTGTGCAGTCATTTACTTGGACACATGATCCATCATAAGGGGTTTAGTTTATTTATTTAGCTATACCTAATAATGTCTCCGTCCAAAGAAGATTAAAACTTGACAAGATATTCAACGTGTTGTTTAATAAATCTCTATGCCTAGCAATATCCATGCCGCCCTCGGGAACGTTTTTCACATATAAGTCACACATGACTTGAGCTTGTCCTCTTGCCATTTAAGAGGATTGGGCTTTCTCTCTTTGAGAGCTTTCACTTGCTACTATTTATTTTCTGCATTGCAACTATACAACCAAAAATACCAAAAACATTTGCATCTTTTATTGTTTTATTTATCAATCTTACTAACCAATACCTTCAGCTCCTCGTGGATTCGACAACCTTTTCTAATCGAAAGTTACTACAATTGATATTCTGCACTTGAGAGTCATCAATATTATAAACTAACTAAACTAACTATGTGTCTTTTGGTGTTAGGTGGTGTCACGTCTCAAATAAGTACATGATATTTTACACTCGAAATAGACTTTTGTACTGCTTTATAAATAAAACAACGACCACCATACAAGCATCGATACAAAACACCAACATCACGCAGGTTAGGGCTGGAGCAAACACATGCAAACGTCCAAAGAAAAGAAAACCAGAAACCAAATGGAGGCAAAGGCGGATCGAATAAACTACGGTGACCCGCAACCGTTGCTCCCTCCGAACGAGCAGGACCACGCTCCTAGCACCAAAATATCGAGTACCGAGCGAAAAGCTGGAGGGCGAAGCCAAGTAAATGGTCGCTGGGGTCAGCACATGGAAACACAAATTTGCATCAATTTTAATGGGGTCATTTCTTTCTTATGCACTACAAATACGAGGGATTTTCACTTGGGTGTCGATGTCATTTGACCCCAGTCATTACACTGTGGCTCCGCCCCTCGTTGCTGACCGGACCAGCCCACTGGTTTCCCTATATGATATTTTTGAGAGAGATGAGATGAAGTAAGCATGGTAGTCCGTTGCGTGGTGCTTAACTTTTTTGTTTCCCCAACCATGATTTTAGTTTTTTGAGCGGACTCACTCGACCATGAATTAGTTGATGACCGGTCATTCGAGCCCATCTCCGCGGGCTTTCACTGTGCTGCGGTCTGCAGCTTGCGCGACACACACGGCCCATGTTATTTCCGGACCGGTGCTGTGCCTGGCTTCAAGGACCTCGTCACTTTACAGTGCCCGTGCCGTGACGTCCTTTGTGTCGCCACCAGCAGTGGTTGATCCATCACCTCCAAGCCTGTGCATTCATGGGACTCACTCAGCTTGAGATACTTTTCATTCCGTTCATGATCAACCAAACGAGGCTATTGGTTCAGTTTTCACATCCATCCGGTTTCGCTAGTTCATGAGCTTACTTGTCTCCTTATTAGCTTCTCAAGGGCTTTAACCAGCATCGCACATGCGTACACGGCCCCCCTCGGCCGGCCGTATTGTTTGGTGCAAAGCTCACCTTGCACATGCATGGCGGGCCTGTAGGTGGTCACCCGGAGCGGGGGTCCAGGGTTCTGTCGGTTATGATCAGTCTAACTGCATGCCGTGTCGCTCTCGTGAGCAGCGTACATTGCAATCCTTTTTATCCGTCAGTCGTCACTTTGGAAGTTGGGACAGTGATTTTAGAGCATCTCCACCGCTTCTAGTTGAGTGTCCGGTACCTTCAATTGGGTTTTAATTGGATAGCCGGACTTGTGTCCGGTCAATTGGGGGTGCCGCCCATAGCGGGGCACCCGAAGACATTTTTTATTGAATTCAAACAAATTTAAAATCATATCAAATTTCATTTATATTCGGTGCAAAATACAAAATATTTGAACGAAATTTAAAAAAAAAAACATAAAATCCTAGTCGCCGTCTAGCCTACTACAGTTTGTCCAACAACGAGTCGTCGTGGAGGTGCACCATGGTGGCAGAGGAGGCAGCACTGCTGGTAGATGCTCCATCGTGGCGCGGCGCGCGGCTCGAGGAGGCGCCGTCGTAGCCCGGCGCAAAGCTGGTGGAGGCGCCGTCGGAGGAGGAGGCTGCCGTCTGGGCCGAGACAAGAGGCCCAGTGAGTCGTGCTCGATGACGACCACCGAGTCGGAGAGCACCGCCAGCAAGCCCGGAATGTCGCCGTCGTGCTCGTTCCGCAGCTCAGACGGCACGTCGTACCCAACCGGGATTGCCTCCCTCGACATTGCCTCCGCCCTGGGGCGACGAAGATAGAGACGCTCGCGCGGGCGTGGTGGCGAAGACGTTGGCGAACGTTGGCGTTGGCGTCGTTCGCGTTCACGAATGGTGATGTCGCCTCCAACACGCGGTGAGCGGCGCTCCTGCTTCACCACTTGACGCGGCACAGGGCACGGTGGAGGGAAGCGCGGCGCCGGTGAAAGGAGGCGCGGCGGGATAGCGCTGCCCGTGGCGGCGTGCCGGTGGGCGGCCTCGGTAGCGGAGGCAACCGTGTGGCCGGTTACGTCCCACCAGTCGTGGCGTCCCTCGGTGTTGTAGCGTGTCTTCAACGCTCTGGGGCCATCGATGGTGGTGATGACCGCCTCCTGCTCGCACTCGAAGTGCTCGAGGCAGCAGACCCAGTTGGCATGGCCCTCGTCGTTCTCAGGGAGGTGCCGCTCCGCCTGCGTTATACAGCTCCACTGGCAAGCGATGAATCACCGCATCTTCTCCGCCGTCTTGGGCTGCGGTGGCACCTGAAGGCCACCAGCCGAGACGCCCAGTACTTGGGCAGGCGGCAATCCGGAAGCGCGAGTGAGGGCGAGAGAGAAGACGGTGTGGGTGGATAAGCACGGCGAGGGCGCTCGATTTTATCGTGGTGATGAATGGTGCGGCCGGCGTAAATGTGATACGTGGGGAATCTGCAACGTCGTCCGCGTAGCCTGGGGAGTACGCCTAGCCGACGTTAATGGACTACGTGAGTGCGGGCGCACCGCAGTCTAGTCACGTTGTATTAGAAACCGCCGACGACTGCGCCATTAACGCGGCCAAACCGGTCTCCTGCATGACGCGATTAATAACGCTTGATCGCGGTATGACGGGTTTGCCGATTAGAGGCATGTCTGCCCCATGTCCGGCACCTCCGAGAGGCCTCCAAACTTTGGGGCTCTTTCCGGGAGGGAGGACACGATTTTGCTCGGCAACCTTGCGTCCGAAGCATCTGTTTTAAACAGTGATCTTAATCACCTCTCTATCGATCGATCACATGCTCGGCGAGAAAGCTTACATCAGATACAGTACGTTGATTGTTTTTCAGGGTCCGGAAGGACGACTTAATTTCGATCGGAAACACCCCTTGGTACGGGATGAGAACACATATGATGAGTCATCTTCGTTTTATTCTCGTTTATACTGCGATCTATGAAGACTGTGTGGGGAGAGCTGCTTCTGTGCTTCACTATGCATGCATGATGCATCATGGGCGGATGTATCTGTTCATGTCAATCTGAGTTCAGTCTCTCTCAGCTTCTTCTTGTCTCTTTCCTTTGTCTTTTCGGGGATCGCTGCTGCATGGTAGTGAGTGATCATCTGTTGGCTTCTGTATGGAGAATTCCTAGTTTTGGATCACATGTGTTGTCATGTTTCCCTTGATTATATATTCCTTCTTGTTCATGATCACTGATTTTGGACTTATACGCAAATCAGCCTGACACAGAGAATCTCACTGTTTCGTCGTTATATCTTGGCTATGACCAACTCCTGCGAGATCTTAGATTCCAACGTGGACTAAATGATGGCATATCCATTTTTTGAGAACTAGAAACTTTCTTGGTTTAAGCACAAATCAAAATACATCTTCACCGGAGAAAAACAAACATCAAACGGAACATCCAATTTAAGTTCAAATTTACGTTTGTCTTTCTCCTTCTATTTCATGCTTTTGCGTTTCTCACAGCTGTAGCAGGAAAAAGATGGGTGGTGTTGGCTGTTCATACAGTACATATATCTGCCTTGAGGACCTCCAAAGGACAACCCTCATATAGAATAGAAATATTTTCTCATTGATTTATTCCCAAGATCCTCTTGGAATAGGAATGAAACAAAAATAGCTCATATATAAACTAATGGGGAGATCATAGCGAAGACAACAAGATCTAATAAAATATGTAAATGTCACAGAGACTAGGACAGGAAATAAAATGGAATGTACTCGATTTCAGCATATAGAACCATGAAATCAGAGATGGTTTTTACTCATCAACCAGCACGATTTCGTTAATTCCTTGAACATGTAGGCTTGATTATAGAACCACATGATGATCCATTGCCGCTTCTTTTTATCGTTGATGTGTAGATTGTTGATCAATGTATCGACCATTTGTGATCTTTGAGGTGAAACATCTGTGTACTGTACTTCAATAATATAATAAAAAGGTCAGTATGCATAAGTTGATGAATGGCCGGGGCTTCCCCTAGAATAAAAATAAGACAAAACGAAATCTTAGAGACAAAACTATGATGCCCTCTTTGATTGGAGCCCAGGACTATATATGGAACCATTCATATAACACCATGAATGATCTGAAACCGTTTCATATCTGCCATAGCCTAGTTCTGAATGGAGCTTTGCAATCATCTCATGAAAAATGTAAACAACCTTATATAACTTAGTTTACGTTTGTAGGGTGGTTCATTTTATCTTTATTTATTCTAAGAAATTAAAAGCAACTAAAAACTTTGCATAGTTTACTGAAGTAAGAACCAACGAACTAATTATCAACTGTTATATTCCATACAACAACAAAAAAGATCAATTGTCATTTTTTCATCAGACAAAGATCATCATAGTTTTGATGATTTTTTTGTGGGTAATTTCGTAGTATGATCTCTACCACGTTGACTTTTTCACATTTTTTTTGAAATGCTCAAAATATAAAAAAAAAAGTGTTCAATATATATCGGGCTATGGTTAAATGATAAATTGTTTCAATGATTTAAGTTTTAATAAAGATAACTTCCTAGTTCAGTGTTAAAATCTAACTAAGCATGATATAGTTTAAGGGGTTTCACGTCGTATACTTAATCCCATAAAAAGAGCAACTCTGAAGAATTGAAAACTGTACAAGGGTAGACTCACTAAGGAGCATAGGTTGTCCGTTTCCGCAATGTAGTGAGCTTGGTGGAGAAACTTGCATTGGATCAATGATAAGGGAAATAATGTTGTCATGCCTATCTGGGGGCATGATTCAGCAATCTTGTAGAGAAAATATGACCGGGATGAAAAGGTGAAAAGAGAGATATAACATGGATATGATTTCACAGTAGCATCATGATGTTATCTTGACGTTACGCTGCGGTAGCTTCTGAAAAAAGTTTGTTTCCCTGCGCTGTAGGGAGAGCTTATACAATGAGCACCGGTAACTTTTGTCTGGTGCTCTCTTTTCTGGCAATGCCTTAGAGCTTGTTGGTCCAGGGAGAAGATGGATTCCTGGAGAATCACAGCTAGCTAGGTGAGAGTCTTTGAGTTTCTTCTCTCAAGCACAAACTATTTCTACACGCAGGAGAAATGCCAACATTGACAGAATCTTTCAATTCTGCATGCATTTGTTCAGCTGTCCTGTAAGCCAGGATGGTCACTGGCTGGATTCCAGTCATCCATGGAACATCGATCGGGACGGTTGCATCGCATCACAGGTTGCAACCGGATTCATTTACCTAGGTGAGGGAGCAGACCACTAAAAATGCCAAAGGTAGTGAGATGATCAAAGATCAATGCACATATTCCTAATTCCAACAGGAATGTGATTCGTTCGGCCCAATCATTTGGTACCACTGCCTGCACACCCAACTGCATCCCTTCAGAAATTTACGGCACTTTTATTTCTATCAGAGATCATGGGCTCATCCGTCGTGGTCACTGTATTTCTTGGATCGATGACGATGACTGAACGTCGTCTCCCTGCAACTCTCATCCTTTATCTGGCACTGTTTAGGCAGGCTACCTGGTCGCCCTGCTGCACTGCAAATCTGTATATACACATGTACAGACATGTATATGTTCATGCCCAAGCCCAGTACGTCCATCTATCAGCTTGAGTTGTGCTGACCTGAACTTGGACATAACTGCAGTGCATGATATCAATCTGTTCTTCTCCCAACTGCTCGTTCATTATGGGTAGCCACAGATGCAATGAGCAATTTAAGGTTGCTGGGTTTGATTAGCAACTTAGCATGCTGAGTAGGATGGAATCTGGCATCTTGCCCGATCTTCCTCATATATTCGTGAGAAACTAGTCCACTGCTAGCTAGAAAAGATGAGATCATCAAACTTCATCGACCGATATTAATTTTGTCAGACGTACTGGAGTCACTGCACTAACTCAACAGTATAATAGGAGATCGTACCTTTTGTCTAGCAAAGAGAAAACACGTTCAAGAGCATTTGCATACATACAACTTGATTAACCAAGTATATATAATATAAGTTTGCATGGTTTCTGAACATATAAGTTGTTTATTCCCATGTTCCTTTAAGACAGACTGCAACTTAAGCATGCGTCCTCATCCATAATACAAAATTAAGCATGTACACCCGAAAGACTAAAGAAAGAAATATGCGTTTCCTTGATGCATGCATCAACCAGATGATTATCGTCTCAAACTAAACTTGACAATGGCAGTCTGTTGACACTCACATGACAAGAGGTTCAAGAGAGAGAGTTACATCTAGCAATGGCGACTTGTTGCAGATCGCCGTCCATGTCGGTGTATTCTCTTCTCGCCGACCTAGTTAAGGATGGAAGCGCTGCATGCAGGCGTGGCATGTGATCTCGAGCGCGGTAGCCGACGCGGCGGAGCCGAGCCGCCTGGCGGCGATCTGCTTCATCCGCTCCACGCGCTCCACCTCCTCCCGCGCACGCTCCCAGATCATTCTGGCTCGCGCGAACTCCCTCTCGGCGAGCTCCAGCTCCCGCTTCGCCAGCTCGCGGACGCGCTCCGCGTAGGCGCGCTCCGCCGACGCCATCCGCGCCTGCTCCGCCGTCTGCTGCTTCACCCCGCGCGCGTCCACCGACACTTGCTGTTGTTGTTGCTGCTGCCTCGCGATGGCCACCGCGACCGCCGCTCGCCTGCTGTCGTTGGCCGGTGGAGTCGGTGGCCCCGGCCGTGGCATCTGCTGCCTCGGCCCAATGCTCATGGACAGGTCCAGGTCGAGCTGCTGGTGGTCTCCAGCGACGCTGGCCGGCGCATCACCGAGGACTCGGGCAGCGGCTGCGGGGAGCAGCAGCTGGAGCCCCCTCTCCGCCCCTTGCTCATCCATGGAAGATCGAGACCAAGTAGGTAGAGAGGTATATGTCGTCGTCTCTCCCTATCTTGTTTGCTCCCGTGCTTAGCCTAGCTTCTTAGTTAGGTGTTAAGTGTTACGCTGCGCGTAGTATACTATATATGGATGCCGCCTGCTTACATCCGATCGAGTGAGTGAGCATCTAGGTAGAGACTAGAGTGCGGTTTTACCGGAACGCCCCTGGTATTATCTGCAGCAGCACTAGGTAGTGTGCCTTTGTACTCTGCCGCATGGGGGGGACATATGTTTGTCCGTGCTACGAGGACGCTTAGCTCCTTGGTTTCAGGCTGCCTGCACCTCAGCAGCTGGTTCTATATGGACCTGAATGAAAATGCTAGCTTCACCTCATCTCATGGATGCAGCTGTGTCGTCCCAGCAAAATTTCATGCATGGCCATGGCTAACCATCTATAGTTATATACATACTTTCTCTTGCACTCGTAGATAGAGTATTCAGTGTACGCCGTGGGCTTGATCTCTGCGCTCAAGGGATCGATCACCGGCCAAATCTGGGATGGGGCATATGGAGCTCAGGACGTTCTTTCATGGCTGCTTTTGTTCCACATGCTGCATGCCTCGCGCTTTACGGGTTGGCAAACGCCCCCAATAATTCCCGACGTGCATGCACATGTTTTCGGACAAGTTTTCTTTTTTCAGACCCGGCGTTTGATCGAGTCTGGCTCTGTGAGGGCTTTATGGTAGACCTAGCTTTGTCCGCCCTGTAAAAACGAAAAGAACAAAGGGATCGATCGAAAAAGAGAAAAACTATTCGGCTACAGGCGATCCGGCTTCTTCCTTGGACTTTCGCTTAATCCACCCCTTTTTCCCTTTTGCAGTTCTAATTGCTGCCCTGTGTATTGGGATCGTTAATCAATGTCGGTATGCATGGTTATTATCTCCATGATCGTCTGCAACAAAAAGAAAAAAAAAATCTAGCGGATCGAAACAACTGATTATCACAGTTGATTCCTAGACGTCACAAGGGTAATAATATAAAATCCTAATAAAGCCATGCATTGCGCATTTTCGGTGTTGGAAATATTACCCATTTCGTCTTTGAGAAAGGTTCCACACCTTCCCATGTGTGGCATCCCCTCTCTATTGCCGGTTCTTAATATTTGCAACGAAGTTGGTTTCATCTTATTTGAAGTTCGAATGCAAATTATATAGAGTTTTTCACTTTAGTCTAGTGGCTGTTGGAAATAACCCAGGAGATGGTGTAGTTGCCGGACCAGATACTTAGGTGTGTGTACACATGAGACTTTGGCCACGGGACAACCAGATATTCCGGCCTTTTTATTCTTGGTCTTGGCTATGAGCTGCGCCAAATGGTATGTTCCTCTAGTGTGCAGTCCGGAGTATGACCGAAGTCTATCCGGAGACATTAGAAGTCTCCGGTCATGCCACAGTTTCTTGTCACCGGATATTCCGTGCTAGGTCGGAGACTCCGGATTCTCCAGATCGGAGACTCTGGTGTTAGTATCCTACAACGGCTCTATTTCGCGTGAACCTATAAAAGGCACCTTTCTTCCCCAAAGGGGCTACCATTGTTGATCTACTTGAGCTTAGCTATCTATCTATTCCTTCATGTTTTTGCCTTCTTTGGAGAGAAAAGAGACATTGAGAGGAGATCTTTATCCATTATTCCACCCAATCCATCTCTTCTCTCAGTGTGGGGATTCCTTTGGATCTGGATCTTAAAGATTCATTTGTTGAGTTCATCCTTTGTTCTTCTCTAATTCCTTCATAAAATTAGTTGCTATAGTGGGACTTGAGAGTAAAGGATTTTAGCATTTTCTTGGTCTTGTCCCTTGCATCAGTTGCATTGGTTTAAATTATCCATGATGATATGTGGAAGTTTAAGTTGAGAAGCTTGTTACTCTTGGGTACTTGGAGTGCCTTAGAGTTTGTTCCTCTTGGGTACTTGGAGAGTCATAAACGGTCGCTCGCGGGATATTGTTGGGAGCCTCCAAATAAGTTGTGGAGATTGCCCCAAACTTGCGCAGGGTGACTATTCTCAAATTTCCCATAGTGGTTCGTGACACTACATATTGGTGGCAGCATGAGAACATTAAGGTGTGTCATTGATGGCTATTAAGAGATCACTTGTGACTCCGCATGGCTCCATCGGAGACTAGCTGCTATTGAGAAGTGAACTTCGGCATAACTCATTGTCTTTGTACTCCTCGGTTATTTCTATCCCCGATCTCCTTACTTGTGAGGTTATCTTTGTGATAGCATTCTAGTATGAAGTTATACATCTTGCTATCACATAGTTGCTTATCTTGCTTAGCATAAGTTTTTGTTACACATAGGTAAACCTAGCTTATTTAGGTTTTGTGCTTGATAAATTAAACGCTAGTTTTATTCCACATTTATTTAGGGCTAAACCGTAATTATTTTAATCATCTAACCCCCCCCCCCCCCCCCCTTTGGGTGACATCCGTGTCCTTTCACCAGGAAAACTGGGTCATCATACTACACATGAGCTAGTCTAAGAGGCAAGATAAGAGCAGTACTCGGTGTTTATATTTTCACACGTCCGTATGGGTTATTTCTCTAAATCTATATTGAAGAACCTTAGTAGTTACAAAGTAGAAACATAAATATTTAAATTGCGAAATAGATATGAATAATATAACATTTATTATTACCTCTAGGGTACTTCTCCAACATTGTATTTCTGGCATGGTTTGAGTTCAAACAAAATTACCATCTTACCTTTGCAGAGGTGGTTTTGTTCACGGTGCAGACGTAGTAAGGGATCTTTGGCCTATACTGACTATTCACTTCAAAATTTCCTTTTTGAACTAGTCATTTCAATATCATTCTGGTACGGATAGTGAAGGGAGTAGTTTTCAAATGAAAGAATATGAGGACCTAAAATCAAAGGTACATTTTCATTGACATGTATATGTTATCACAGCTCCGTAATAAAACAAGTTTACCCCCACATGTTAGATGGCACAGGCTGATGAGACCTGGGGACCATGTTTGTTGATGTTCTTCACCTTGGCTATAGATAGTTTAGCTATTTCGAGCATCATGGAATTGTACATAGTCAGATGGTGCAATAGTCACAAGAACATCCTTCGGGTATAGAGAGTAAAATGAAGCATACAAGCTTTGTTTTACTCCGTATATATATTCGTAGGAACCCTCGTCGGAACATGACGCTAATGAAAAAGAAGGTTCATTTTAATATCCTTATACTTTGTGTCACCAAATTACAAAATAGTTAAATTGATTTAACCTTTATTTAAACATCGCCATTAATTTAGATGGGAGTCTGCTCACGAGAGACCAACTAAGAGATCCTGTGAACATAGCCCGCGTGAACACAACACTTCAATAAGGAAGTGCGGACAGAACCGATATTAAAAAATTCCGAAGTCGAGCATCAGCAAGACGAGCGAAGCTAATGGACAATCTCCAGAAAGAGCGCCGTCAAGAATAAAGAGTGCATCGGATGACAATGGGTAGCTATGTCTAGACAGATACTTCTGCTAAGACCAACTTAATTTCATTGGGTGTTTATCCAGTTTTGTATGGGCATACTAATTAGCTCGATAATGAGATTCAGGCATATCTTTAACTCAAACCTGTGACTTTTCAGGTCTGTCCATTATACTTCGGTGCCCATTACATTGACATGTTAGATGAATACTCTCGAGGGGAGGCATAGTCGTATATGGTTGCCCAAACTAGTAGAGATTACATTACCCCAAGCTGTTAACTCAGTGGCTCACTCACACTCACGCTCACACTAACACTCAGAGTGGCTTTGCATCGATCGAAGTGGCAAAAATTGACCGCTCGCAGGGCAGAGAAGCAGAGGCAGTGCACAAAAGACGCATGATTTTGATGTTTCCTGGGGATCTCTGCTCGCTGGGCTTGCGTTCTCCCAGAGAAACATACGATAGTGGCGAGAAAAAGATGGGGACTACTACACTACTACTAGGCGAGGTGACGTGACCTGGACGGGACGGCCGAAAGAATCACTAGCTGGCTGCTGCTAACGGCCGGACTGCAGCGCAGCGGCGGCACCGCATGAGATCATCGCCACCGCTGCATGCATAGGATGGGGTAAAGGCCTAAAGCTGCATGCCCGCTTTCGGGGAGGAGATGACATCACCATATGCTGGCCTTTGTCAGTCATCGGATATCTGGGGAGATCCTTATGTTAGGAGCCATGCGAGCACCGCACGTGTTCCTCACAGAGGATGTGCGGACGTTTATGCACGCGCCAGGCTTCTTTCGTCGCGTGTCAACGTTTGCAGGTCTTTTGATTTTCAAAACGCAGAGAAGGGGCAATTCTGCTGATTAATTATGTTCCACGACACAATGTATTCTTGGGTGGTTTGAGCGGCGGCACTAGTACAGATCGGCCAATATCACATGATTATCGATTTCATATTATATCCATTTCATATTATAGATGTTGGTATTTTTCTCTATATGTTTGGTCAAACTTTAAAAAGATTAACTTTCAGAAAACCCAAAACGCAGGGTAATAAAAGACAGAGGGAGTATTTAGCATTACGCACGATTTTGGGAGGTGCACCGTGTGTAATTCTATAAGATCACACACCCCCCGTTTCTCTTTTGTTGTGTGTTGGATAGTTATCGCACACAATTGTATGTACTAAATCGTCTGAGTTGGTCGTAATATCCCACACGTACGTTTATCTAAATTTAAATGTGAGTGATCAGTCCTTGTTGATCTGATATCTGGGCAACACCTATTTTACCCATAGTTCAAACATTTCATCTAAAAACGCATCTCAATCAAATAGTTCATTTTAACATTTCAAAAAACATGTGTAGATAAATACATATACCTTGTGGCATAGTTCCAATTGGTAGCTTGGTACACAAATGAGAAATATCACCAAAGAATATAATATAATATAATTTTTTCTTGGTTGCGTTGTTGTCTTGGTGGTAGGTTTCGAACGATTTAGCTGACATAGATTTGCCAAGAATTTTTTTCCTTAAAAGGTGCTTCCTACGTTGTTTGAGAGGGCGGTTTGGTTGGTCCGAATTGCTAGCTACTCCCTCTATTCACAATTATAAGATGTTTGTCTCTCTTTTTACTCTGAAAAGGGTATATTTAAACGCTTCAGTGTATAGACTCACTTATCTTGGTATGTATATAGTCATCGAAATATTTAGAAAATCTTATAATATGAACGGAGGAAATAGTATCGAGCCACCGATTAGCCTTAGAGGTACAAATACAGTGGCCTTGATGCAGTGCACGAATACGCATGCACACTACAATGTTGATGAATGCAATGGAAGTATGCAACTCGTCGCTCGTCGGCCGATGCTCTTGGCCAGGTGCGGAGACCCACGTTTGGTACATCGCCCAACTCTTCCCGACAGGTACATGAATGAATTGAAATGCGTTTTACACTGACCACCAATGGTCCTAACACAATTAACTAATCAAAGGGGGTACCCTGTGCTGGACAAAGTTATGGGGGATAACTGAGAGTAGCATGCAAAATCAGACTTTTACGCAGTAGCTTTTGCCGAGTCATGGTATAAAAAAAATGGAAATGTAAAATAAAGAAAGATGACACAAGATCCAACAAGTGCATCCAAGCTACATGGAGTATGTGGGTTTGCTTTATGCGCGGGAAAAAAGGCTGGGAGACATGGAGCATGTCAGGGCGGACGCAGAGGCCTGCCCACACCATGTATGCATGCATGTAAGCTCTACCTAGGTCAGCTTTTTTAGATCCTTGTGCTCTCCACTAAGTACCACATAATAATACTACTACTACAATACCACTCCAAATCCAAATGATAATGCTGCTATCTAATCATCAATGTGGAGTAGCACATTTGGTGTTAGCAGGGGACAACGTATGCAAAGACTCCCTCCTTTTGGGCAACTAGCAGAGTGGCCCTCGCAAATGCGAGGGCATCATTTGTACTTGGTTGAAAGTGTTTGAGAAATAAGAATATGATTTCTGATATCATATTATTTTCAACCATATTACAATTATCAAAAATGTTCAAGAACTATCGCAAATGTTTTGGTAAGCAAGATATACTATGCGAGTAACCTTTTTGGCAATCTGAGTTTTATGGTCAAATAACTATAATGCCATATGTTGAAACACCCTTGTAAGTTATACTGGATATTATAAATTGAAGTATAAGTTTGGCATGATGTTAGATCAGTACGGTAGGTTAGTTATCTTCGATAAAAATCATTGAATTAAGATAAAACGGTTTATCCTCCTTAATAGTTAAGTCACATTACATATTGAGAATTATCTTGGTTTGATGTTTCTTCCTTCATTTACTCACTCCATGTCATAGTGTGTTACACTTTACAAACATGAATATTGTGAAACTTTGGCTATAATTTTTTTATATGAATATGCTGATACGGATATATTATCTCGTTCTAGATATATTCGTTAACATGTTTATACATCAGTAGTCAAAGTTAGAGAAGTATGAGTCTAAATCCTAACTTATTTTGATCCAATGGTTCCACACACCCGAACACATGTATTTTCTGTGTTTAGCAAGATATCATAGTTCAAGATTAATAATCAGTTGTAAATTTGGTTGTGTAATTTAAATAACATGTGCTTTTACGTTGATTTTGTTACGTTAGAGAAAGACATATACCATAGTCTAAATATGTCTACTATACAAACCAATCAATATATTGAAAAACAATTCATAATATGTAAGTGTACGCTTTTTTTGGTCCTCGGACAAAGAATAGTATTGGCACACCTATCCGGATACTAAATATGAAACATATCAAGCTGAAATCTATGTGAGTTAACCCTGTGCAAATCATTACGTCAAAATGTCATCCCCGTCGATATTATGTCGACTGATGTTGCATCTTCATCACGTTTGAAGGTTTGACGCTTTGTGTCTCACTATGTTGGAATATCCATTTAGCGGAAGGACATTCACTTCCTCGTGAGAAGTGGTTACTCAGCCCTATGTTTATCTTTAAATCCGTAGTTTCCTTAGTGTGAGTGATAGTGTTTAATTTTTATAGTGAGATTAATGTTGTAATTTCATGAACATCAATTTTCACAACTCAAACGACGTCTTTTGAGAGTGTTGGTCTCATGGAGGTAAAATAAAATTGGCATTTATGTGTACTAAATAATAGGATAAGCGTACGTAGTGTGACTAATGTCGTGACTTCATTAATTTTAAAATTCCATGACTCCAAACTTCTGCATACGTTTTGTGAGTACTTTGGTCAAGTATGATGGTTGTCGAATAAAATTTTCATTTATGCTACGTACTCCCTCCTTTCACAACAACATATGTTCTAAATTAAGTCAAAGTCAAACTTTATAAATTTTGGACCAAATAGAAAATATCAACATCTAATATATAAAATCCTTATTATTAAAATCACCGATCACCGTAGAACGTAATTTCATATTATACAAACTAATTTAGGAATATACATATATACTGCTAAATATTTGGTCAGTTTTTACATAATTGACTTTGACTAAACACAGAATGAAGGTATTTCTACCGACTGGTTTAGTTTTTTTTTCTAAGCCGTCCATATTCTAACAGCTTCTACCCTTGGCCGCCATGTTTATATAAGTTTTTTTTCCTTTCTTCTTCTATGTTCCGATCCATTTCTTTTTATTCACAAAAAATGTGCTTCTAGCTATCACAGTCGCATGTAATTTCATACAATCTACCGACATACATGTTATAATTTTTTTGGCGGCTATCGTTCCAACCAAGGTAGCTAATTCCGGCAGGTTTTAAACGGACAATATGTTGTTATGTGATTACAAATATTTCATTTAATTCTAAAAACATACTATTTAGATATAACCAATAAAAGTAATTTAAATAATCAATAATTATACCTTACATGCTTACCTGGTTGACCGGCTCATGTTTTACATCGTCGCGGTTACGTCCCGTTGAATCGAATTGGATCATATATATGCTTGCTATGCAATTCTACATTTTTTGCCTTTGCTCAGTGCATGAAATTCCGTTTGGATAAGTTGATTTGTACGCCGCTAACGGCCGGCCGTTGAATCTTATAAGCCACTCGATCTAATAAACCCTACAGTAGGCATCATCAAAGAGAAATTAGCCTACGTGAGGCACCAGCATGTTGTATTGGACTTGGACTCTATAAACATCTTATGGTTGTACGTATATCTCAGGATCTCTTATTAAATCACATCCCGTGGCTGTAAAAAAAACTGGTACGTGTCTGTTGAGTCTAGAATCCTAGTCTGGCGTACATGTTTTTTTTTTTTGCTGGTATCGTTCCAACCAACTTAGCTAGTCTGGCTGGTTTTTAAACAGACAACGTGTTATCGTGTTATCGTGTCAAACGTTTTACGTGACTACTAATATTGTATTAAATCCTAACCACATATTTTAGATCTAACTATTAAAATTAATCTAGGTGATGTGGCTTAACGTGGTGGCTCGAAAAACTAACTCATTTTGCTTTTAGTATATAATAGATGATCTGTGCATGATGGTCATCAACCATCTTCTTCCAGCAGCAGCCCTAGGTACGTAGGAGAGGAGAAACAGAGAGGCTTTGGCGCCACCATATGCACGCATGATCAACCTCCTAAGACAAAAAGGGTGTTTGCCCACTTCCATCTTGCACTGTTTCCTTCCTTCCCTTTTCCTTTCACCTCTCCCCTCTAATTGCTTTTGCCCCTTTCATGGAAATCACTGATTCAAAGGCACCGATTTGGGCACATCCACAGCGAAATCGCTGTATGAGTTTGTTAGCATCCGTTTTTGGCAGATTGCCAGTTTGCAGGTTGAAGGAAGACTTGGCAGCTTGAAGAAGGCAGCAAAGAAGGCTAATATGATGATCTGGGAATTTTCCAGGAAAAGACGGCCAGAAGAAGGCAGCCAATAAATCATCAAGTGGAACAAGGCGGAAGCTGGATTCGGGAGTGCAAAGTTGCCAAAAAGAACCTAACAAGCTAAGTCAAAGGAAGACAATAAAGGTGGCAGAAAAGAAGGCGGCAAAAGTCAACCTTGTCAAGACAAGGCGGAAAAGTCAACTTTGTCAAGACAAAGCGGGAAGTCAACTTTGTCAAGACAAGGCGGAAAAGAAGCCAACTTTGTCAAAACAAGCCGGCTCAGGAGAAACCAACTTTGTCAATACAAGCCGGCAAGTTAGAAGACAACTTTCCAAGATCAAGCCTGGAAAATGAAAGACAACTGTCTAAAAGGCCGGACGAATGTTGAAGTCCGGGTTTAAAACGAAGCCGATCAAGATATCACATCTCTGAGGAAGGAGGCAAGTTTGAAGCCAATATGGAAGACAAAAGGCAACTTTCCAAAGTAGCCAACAAGTTTGAAGCCGACATGGAAGGGCAAAAGGCAACTTTCCAGCAAGTTTGAAGCCAACGTTGTCGGCAAAAAGTTGCCTATTTTAGAGATGGATTCGACTTAGACTATGATTTGTAAAGCCTTGTAGAAGTCCAATACTTGTACGGGAAGTCCAGCCACCTCATATATATGTGAGAGGTGATGGCCGATTGAAATTAAGCAAACAATCGACAACCTATCAATACAACCTACTTTTTCCATCAAACTCTTGTTCATGCTTCCGTTGTTCAGCGACTTCGCGTAGATTTCACCGGATATCGAAAACCGAGCTAAGAGCGACCAAGTCCGGCTTAGTTCAGCCAATCGTCGCCGGCTTCCTCTGACGGGGCTTGTCCCGAGGGGCTGGGGCGTCTGGTCTAAAAAGCACCTGCTTGCTGTCTTGCGTATTGCGCTGGAAGCAGGCCTCCCGCGGGGCGAGTTGCGGAGTATCTCCCCCGGCACCGCGGGTACACGAGGACGTATTCGTGTGACGCGTTTCGAGCGCAACATACTTTTTGGCGACTCCGTTGGGGACAATTTGATCTAACAAATTGGACAGCAATGACCAATTCTAAGGCCGACGCTGCCAGCATCAGCACCGACAACATCATCAAGCCAACTCTCGAGAAGTTGTCGGATGAACAACGCTAAGGTCTGGAGGCGTGGAAGAAAAAAAGAGACGAGGAGTTCGAGGCGCTGCGAATCAAGCGGGATCAAGAAGATGAAGACCTGTACTTATCCAACTTCAAGGTAGATCGGCAAGGTGTAATCTCGCCGATCAAGGAGCCGGAGTTCGTACCGCTGGACATCAACATTGACAAGCCCGCTGTAAGTAGTAGTTTTTTTCCTCTGAACAGATAGCCGAAATTCAATTTCATGCTTCGCAAGGCACTGCCAATGTTTATGATCTTATGCTAGAACATGAAAAGGCTAAGAAAAACACGCTCCATGATAAGCCATCGGACAAACAGCCGATGGTCAAACAGGGAAAACCAACTTGTGCCTACACTGCCATGTCCAACTCCTATCCAGAGTATGCCTAACTCGGCAAGCCAGCCGAGTCAAACAAGGCGAATTTTGGGTCATGAGTCAATGCCGAATCAAAATTCGGCTACTTGGGTGCAAGCTGGCCCTGCTGCCAATCCTTCTCTCGTGCCGGCTCAATCGTCTGTTATGGACGATTCCTTAGCCGAATTCAGGAGAAGGCTGGACCAAATAGCTTTTGATAAACTCGGGGTGATGCCAAAACATAGAACTTACACTAAACCTTACCCCGACTACTTTGATCTGCAACCTTATCCACCTGGTTATAGAGTACCTGAATTTGCCAAATTTAATGGGTGGTAGTAAATCAACATGGGAACATATTAGCCAGTATTTGGCTCAATTAGGCGAAGCTAATCATGACCATATTAAAGTTCATCTATTCTCGTTGTCTTTAACCGGCATTGCGTTTTCTTGGTTTTCGGCTTTAGCTCCTAATTCTATACATTCTTGGTTTCATTTAGAGCAAAAGTTTCATGAACACTTCTTTACCGGAGAAATAGAACTCAAGTTGTCCCACCTTACATCGGTTAGGCAGAAACATGACGAATCGGTATCCGATTATGTCAAAAGATTTAGAAACACTAGAAACCGATGTTATAGTTTGGTGATAACTGAAAGACACATGGCTGACTTGGTTTTTAATGGGCTAAGGTCCTACCTGAAAGAGAGGTTAGAAGGACATGAATTCTTGTCTGTTGGCCAAGTCCAAGAGAGAGCTCTGGCTCAAGAGAGTCGGGTCAATGAGTCAAAAGACTCGCATCGGATGAGCAGGAGTCGGCTTAACATTGTTGAAAATGATGCCGACTCCAGTGATGAAGCCGATGTTTATACTGCAGAGTTTGTTTGGCCCAGAAGGCCAAACCTTACATGTGTGATGATTTGAAGCCGATTCGTAAGAATCGGGATGATGAAATAAAATGCAGCTTTGACGTAGGCAAATGTGACAAAATATTTGATGCCTTGTTGAAGGATAAAGTGATAAGAGTCAATCATGTTATACCATCGCCTGATGAATTAAGGCGGCGGGCTTATTGTAAATATCATAATTCTTTCTCGCATGCTATTAATGATTGCAATGTCTTTCGTCGACAGATCCAATCGGCCCTCAATGATGGACGATTGAGCTTTGCTGGCATGGCAATTGACACACAGCCGTTCCCAATGAACGTGCTAGACCTGGAGGGAAAGAAAGTTTTACTTCGGCCAGAGGCGGCCGAAGCCGCTAATAAATCTAATATTGTTGTTGGTGAACCCAGGAAAGTGGCCGGCAACAAGGTGGCAGGAAGACAAGTTACAGTGAGCCGGCAACCCGATGGAGGTGAAGTCATCAAGATTACCATCAATAATCCTGCACTCGGGGGGCAAGGGTCAGAAAAGTTGCCACTGGTTTATTAAGCCCAAGAGCCCAGAAGTTGGCAGATGGAAGACAAACAAGGTGAATACAGACCAAGGAAGACAAAGCCAACTTTTGACATGCTGTTGAACAAGTACGTGTGTCAGGTCGGGTCAGGTCACGCCAATGGCAACATGGCAAACAGCCCAGGTCACCATCTGCTGGGGAAAGTAGCCAGCATCAGAGGCCGGCTGATCATGAATTCAAACGCAGAGCAATCCGGCAATCTGTGCAAAGCCGGCTTGTGTATCCCGGAGACACGTCGTATTGGCGGATCAAGGAACAAGGTTCTAAAAAAGCTGAGCCAGAAGGTGGATTGGTTGCAGACAACTTGTTGATTGTTGGAACTCATATGATAAAGATAAAAGACCCGGTTGTAGAGCCGGCAACCAGCGAGCCGATACTTGTTATCGGTCCGAAGGCAACAACCAATGATCATGAAGCTGGCTCTAGTCAAGCTGCAGCAGTTCAACCTCGGGATCCAAAATACACTCAGCCAAGGTGGTGCCCGCCAGGTATAATGAAAACACAAAGGCGGAAACTACAAAGGGCAAGAAACCGAGAGAAGGCAGAAGAAGGAGCTGAGAGATTCAGGGACGCCAAGTTCAACGCTGAACGGCCAATGTTACCAGCTCAAATGTGGATCCCAAGGCCGGTCCTTATTGCAGCTCCGACAGCAGTCACACCAGCTTTAGCTGTGAATGAGGACACAATGTTGGCGGATACGCCGGCTGTTACTTATTCATCATGGGCAGATGAAGTAGAAGCAGCTGATTTGGCAGAGGGAAGTTCGACAAACTTGGTGGTAGAGGTGCCGGCAACTCAAGAGGAAAATCCGGCAAACATGGCAGGAGCGGCAATTCAAGACCTTGCAATAAAGGAGCAGTTGGAAGAAGACCTCACAATGGCAACATCAGCAGTGAGCGAATCGGGCAATATGACCGATGACGAAGATCTGCTGGATTATGAAGAATCGCCGACTAGACGGCCATGGATATCAACATGGTTTATTACTTGCCGGCTGAGTTCCGCGCTGTGGAAGAAGAAGGCGAAGTCGCACAAATTAACTTTGGACCCAAAAATGTTGTCTTCGAGAAACCTGACAAGCCGGTGAAACACCTCAAGCCTCTGTACGTCAGAGGGCATATTGATGGTAAGCCGGTCACCAGGATGATGGTTGATGGCGGCGCTGTGGTAAACCTGATGTATTCTGTCTTCAAAAAGCTACAACTAGATGATGGTGATCTGATGAAGACGAACATGGTGCTGAATGGGTTCGAAGGAGGAGAAGGAGTGGAAGCCAAAGGAGTTATCAGCTTGGAGCTCACAGTAGGAAGCAAGACTTTGGCTACCGCCTTCTTTGTTGCTGAGGTGCAGGGAAACTACAATGTGCTGCTGGGACGAGATTGGCTTCATGCAAACCAATGTGTTCCGTCACTATGCACCAGCAACTTGTACAATGGGTTGATGACGAAATTGAAGTCATCCATGCTGACGATTCGGCGTGCATTGCATTAGCCGAATCGATTGTTGATTGGCAACATTCCAATGTTACATGCCTTTCTGGGCGTGATCTATCCGGATTCGACTTCCTGAGTGCTACCAGGGACGGATTCGTGCCAGTATCTTTAAAGCCGGTTGGTGGCAATCGGCTGCCGCTCAAGTAAATGGATCAAAACGATGAGTGGCTGCGGAAGCGTCTGGAAAAGTATCGGGCCGAAAGGAACGATATGTGCGAAGCAATTGAAGAACCAGACGATATGGACAAGTTGGGACAAGGCTTTACGTCGGCCGACTTACTTGAAAGGTAGACATTGGGGATGGCACTGTCCCTAGGCCGACATTTGTCAAGCAAAAGTTGGCGGCCGATTACAAGTCTAAGTTAATCGCGCTAGTCAAGGAATACGTGGATTGCTTTGCATGGGAATACCACGAGATGCCTGGGTTAAGCCGAGAGTTGGTGGAACATCGGTTGCCTATTAAAGCCGGCTTCAGGCCACACAAGCAGCCGGCTCGCAAATTTAATCCACAGATCTATGATCGGATAAAGGCGGAAATAGGCCGTCTTTTGAAAGCCAACTTCATTCGGCCCTGCAAATATGCCGAATGGTTATCCAACATTGTGCCGGTCGAGAAGAAGGGATCCGACAAGATCAGGGCGTGTATAGATTTCAGAGATTTGAATCGAGCCACGCCAAAGGATGAATACCCTATGCCAATAGCCGACATGCTTGTCAATGAAGCCTCAGGTCACAAAGTCATCAGCTTCCTGGATGGCAACGCAGGTTACAACCAGATATTTATGGCCGAAGAAGATTCGGCTAAGACGGTTTCGCTGCCCAGGCTTTGTTGGCTTGTTCGAATGGACCGTGATGACCTTTGGCTTGAAAAATGCCGGAGCCACATATCAAAGAGCGATGAACCTGATATTTCATGATCTTCTGGAGTCGTACTGGAAGTATATATTGATGACGTGGTGGTTAAGTCGGACAACGAGTCAAATCACTTGGCCGACTTGCGGCTGGCGTTTGAAAGAATGAGGAAGTACGGGCTCAAGATGAATCCTTTGAAGTGTGCCTTTGGTGTGTCGGCTGGGATGTTCCTTGGTTTTATCATACATGAACATGGCATAGAAGTTGATCCGGCAAAGATTGAAGCTATCCAGAAAGTACAAGCGCCGGGTTGCAAAAAGGAGATGCAGAAGTTTCTGGGCAAGGTAAACTATTTAAGAAGATTCATTGCTAACTTGTCTGGAAAAGTTGATGCGTTTACACAGATCCTTCGGCTCAAGAACGACGATGAATTCACCTGGGGGGCAAAGCAACAAGAGCGTTTGACAGGATAAAAACTTGCCTGTCTACTCCTCCAGTTCTCAGGAAGCCGGCTCGTGGTCAGCCTTTCCGGCTTTATATTGCTGCTGAAGACAAAGTAGTCGGAGCTGCCTTAACTCAGGAAGCCGAAGGACAAGAATACGTCATCACATATCTGAGTAGACGTTTGCTGGATGCCGAGTCAAGGTACAGCTTTGTAGAGAGGTTGTGTTTGTCTCTTTACTTTGCCTGCACCAAGTTGCGCCATTATCTGCTGTCCAGTGAATGCAAAGTCTTTGGTCAGACCGATGTTCTCAAACACATGATACAAAGGCCGATTCTCAGTGGACGAATCGGCAAATGGGCGTACGGGTTGATTGAATATGATTTGGCTTATGAACCACTAAAATCTATGAAAGGCCAAATTGTAGCTGACTTTATTGTTGAACATCGGATTGACCTGGAAAGAAGCCGACTTAAACATTGTGTCGGCTGTACCGTGGAAGCTTTATTTTGATGGCTCAGTCTGCAGCAGCGGACAAGGAGTTGGCATTGTGTACATCTCACCACACGGTACTGTTTTTGAAGCCTCTTGTCGTCTTGACTATTTATGCACTAACAATGAAGCCGAATACGAAGCACTTCTATTCGGACTAGAAATATTGGTGGACGCAGGGGTAACTCATGTCGAGGCATATGGAGATTCGTTACTTATTGTCCGGCAAGTGGCCAAGATTTGTCAATGCAACAGCGGATCACTCAACATGTACCTTGACAGATGCCTGGATATGATTTCAACGTTGGATTATTTCCATATATCCCATGTTCCTAGGCAAGACAATTGGCTTGCCAATGAGTTGGCGCAACAGGCATCCGGCTATCACGTCAGTCGTGGGATGTTCTTCATCAGGGAACAGCCGCAAGTAATGTTGCCAACTTGGAGGAAGAAAAAAAAGCCGGCTTGTTGGAGCCGGCTACAAAAGAGTCAAAAGTTGTCAACTTGGAGGAAGCCAAACAAGAGGCCGGCTTATTGGATCCGGCTAAGAAGGCGGCAAATGACAACTTGGCAAACGACTGGAGACAACCTTATATTGACTATTTACAAGATCCAAGTCGAAAATCAGACAGAGCAGTTCGGCGCTTATCCTCAAGTATACATTGGTGGATGCCGCCTTATATCGCCGAACAGCTGATGGTCTTCTTCTAAAGTGCTTGAATGAAGACGAAGCTAGAGTTGCCATGGGAGAGGTACATGATGGTTTATGTGGTACACATCAGTCGGCCCACAAGATGAAGTGGATGCTTAGGCGAGCAGGATTTTATTGGCCGACAATGATCAATGACTGCTTCAGATACTACAAGGGATGCGAAGCCTGCCAGAAGTTTGGAGACATTCAGTTGGTGCCGGCTTCAAATCTTAATCCAATTATAAAACCGTGGCCTTTCGGGGTTGGGCGCTTGACTTTGTTGGCATGATCCATCCGCCTTCATCCAAGGGGCATCGGTTCGTGTTGGTTGCCACTGATTATTTCACCAAGTGGTCTGAAGCAAGGAACATGACCCACAAGGAGGTGATTCAGTTTATTACAGAGCATATTATCCATCGATTCGGCATTCCGCAGACTCTTACCACAGATCAAGGTACTTCCTTCATGGCTAAGGAGGTGAAGCAATTTGCCGAATCACTTGGAATCAAGATGCTGAGTTCATCTCCCTACTATGCGCAAGCCAACGGACAAGCCGAGTCAAGCAATAAAATATGATCAAGCTGATCAAGAAGAAGGTGCAGGACCATCCAAGAAGGTGGCATGAAGTGCTGTCCGAAGCATTGTGGGCTCATAGAATCTCAAGGCATGGAGCAACTAAGACAACTCCTTTCGAGTTGGTGTATGGACAAGAAGCCGTTTTGCCAATAGAGGTGAATCTGGCTGCCTTGAGGTTTGCTAAGCAAGATGACTTGTCGGCTGAAGACTACTGCAGCTTGATGATGGATAATGTTGATGAAGTAGCCGACAAGCGTGTTATTGCTTTGAGAGATCGAGAAGGAGAAGTTGCGGGTGGCAAAAACTTACAATAAGAAGGTCCGGCTTAAAGACTTTCAAATTGGCGACTTGGTCTGGAAGGTTATATTGCCAGTTGGCTCCAGAAGCCGGAAATTTGGCAAATGGTCCCCAAACTGGGAAGGGCCACTGCGAGTCGCGAGGATAGTACCCGGCAACTCTTATCTGGTGGAGACGTTGGAAGGCGGCATGCTGCCTCGAGCTATCAATGGGAAATACCTGAAGAAGTTCCACCCGAGCGTGTGGCAAACTGCATGAGTTGCACGTATGGCCGATATACATATATCGCCCTTAGCATATGGCCGATGAGCTTAAGCATCGCCCTTAGACAAAGACTTCTACATTGAATATTTTCTAGTACGCAAGCTCTACTAGAAAACAGGGGGCATGTGTTAGCACCCGTTTTTGGCAGATTGCCAGTTTGCAGGTTGAAGGAAGACTTGGCAGCTTGAAGAAGGCAGCAAAGAAGGCTAAAATGATGATCTGGGAATTTTCCAGGAAAAGACGGCCAGAAGAAGGCAGCCAATAATCCATCAAGTGGAACAAGGCGGAAGCTGGATTCGGGAGTGCAAAGTTGCCAAAAAGAACCTAACAAGCTAAGTCAAAGGAAGGCAATAAAGGTGGCAGAAAAGAAGGCGGCAAAAGTCAACCTTGTCAAGACAAGGCAGAAAAAGTCAACTTTGTCAAGACAAGCGGGAAGTCAACTTTGTCAAGACAAGGCGGAAAAGAAGCCAACTTTGTCAAAACAAGCCGGCTCAGGAGAAACCAACTTTGTCAATACAAGCCGGCAAGTTAGAAGACAACTTTCCAAGATCAAGGCTGGAAAATGAAAGACAACTTTCTAAAAGCCGGACGGATGTTGAAGTCCGGGTTTAAAACGAAGCCGATCAAGATATCACATCTCTGAGGAAGGAGGCAAGTTTGAAGCCAATATGGAAGACAAAAGGCAACTTTCCAAAGTAGCCAACAAGTTTGAAGCCGACATGGAAGGGCAAAAGGCAACTTTCCAGCAAGTTTGAAGCCAACGTTGTCGGCAAAAAGTTGCCTATTTTAGAGATGGATTCGACTTAGACTATGATTTGTAAGCCTTGTAGAAGTCCAATACTTGTACGGGAAGTCTAGCCGCCTCATATATATGTGAGAGGTGATGGCCGATTGAAATTAAGCAAACAATCGACAACCTATCAATACAACCTACTTTTTCCTCAAACCTTTGTTCATGCTTCCGTTGTTCGGCGACTTCGCGTAGATTTCACTGGATATCGAAAACCGAGATAAGAGCGGCCAAGTCCGGCTTAGTTCAGCCAATCGTCGCCGGCTTCCTCTGACGGGGCTTGTCCCGAGGGGCTGGGGCGTCTGGTCTAAAAAGAGCCTCTTGTTGTCTTGCGTATCGCGCTGGAAGCAGGCCTCCCGCGGGGCGAGTTGCGGAGTAGCTCCCCCGGCACCGCGGGTACACGGACGTGTTCGTGTGACGCGTTTTGAGCGCAACAGAGTTCATGTGCAGGGGTGGTGTGTTGTCAATGTTTGCAGGGTTCATGTTGAGTTACTTAGGTCGAACAAAAGGATCTAGTGTCATTCACAAAACAAAAACAAACAAAAATGGATCTAGTCGCTGACCTTACATTGTCTCAAGATTTTAGCTAGTGTATCTATCAACCTAGTTAGAACTGGCATCTTGGATTGGCTGTGTGCATTGTTGTGATGCACAGGCCGGGGATCCGCACCCTATTTTCTAAAAAACTGGCATCTTGGATAAAGCACAGCAAACCAAAGCTTCTAACTGGACTTACACTACAACATATGCGATTTTTTGTGACAAAAATCCGCTTGACGACATCGATTTTGTCACTGATTAGCCATAATAGGTGACGGTATTTGGACGTTTGTCACGGTTAGCGTTAATGCATGACGGTCAACTTCGTTGTCACTAAGGTTGCCACGTATTACCCCGGTGACGGATTTACGGGCGTCACCCTTGTCGTCACGAGTTTTTGGGTCCGAAATGTCAGATAATTAAATAAAATATTACAAAAATAATCGTTCGTTCTGTTTTGAACCCGCGACCTTCTGACCAAAATAAAGATGCCCTACTGCTTTGGTAAGGTTATAATTTTGTGTGATCTATGGAATTCATCTTTTTCAAAGTTATCGTGTACGTAATATATATTATATACCTATCAGATCTGTGTTGTTTTTTCCTTATATCATCGACTGAAACAACATATGTTCGCATTGTCCACGGATCGTGGGTGCGATTTGGGGTTGCGGCAGGAGGGGGCTTTGAGGGTGCCATTGCCCTGGGGATCAAGGTTTCCGGCGGCGAGATAATTTGTGTTGGCTAGGCTGCTTGACATCCGCCCTACGGGAAGACGCGAACAGGTTCACGACAAGAGCAGCGGTGAGTTCTGGTTACATATTAACGTCCTTGATTTTCTTCTGAAATTGAAACGATTTCGATTAACAATCGGATCATGGTTTGTAGGCAATGAATCGAGATTGGATTAATAATGCAAAAAGATTCACAACTGCACACCTTCAAGGTGCGAAGGAGTTTATGAAGTTTGTTCGTGATCATGGCAACGCGGATATAATATTGTGCCCATGCAGTCTATGCCTTAATTTGATTCGTCATCCTCAATCAGTCGTTCATGCTCACATAAACATGAACCGTATGGCCAGCACATATACACGGTGGACTAGTCATGGGGAAGACAGGGTAGATGGGATGATAATGCTGCTTATGAAAGTGACATCGATGATGAAGATGAGAAAGACGACAATGGTCACAATGATGATGATTTTGCTGATATGTTAGCAGGTCTACATAAGATAGGGGAGAGAGGTGATGGTGAGATGAATATATATTCAAGTCTCTTGAAAGACGCGCAGCGTGAGCTTCATAAGGGATGCAGCACAATGACAAGGCTGCCATTCATTATCAAGATGCTTCATCTCGAATCGTACAACAAGATCACAAATAGAGCTTTCAATCTACTCTGTGATGTCTTGAAGGAGGCATTGCCAGATGTGGATTTTCCTAGGTCGTATAATGACGCAAAAAGCACTCTTTCTGATGTTGGACTTGGCTATCAGACCATTCATGTGTGCAAGTTTGATTGTGCTTTGTTCTGGGAAGAACATAAGGACAAGACACATTTTCCTGAGTGTGGTCTATCTAGATGGAAAGAAAACAAAGGAAATAAAAAGATTCCTCACAAGGTGCTACGATACTTTCCCATTATCCCAAGACTGCAAAGACTATTTGAGTCTAAGAAAACTTCTAGATTCACAAAGTGGCACAAGGAGCAGAGGGTTCCTGAGAATAATATTCTGAGGCACCCAGCTGATGGTAAAGCATGAAAGGAGTTTGACAAAGAGTTTGGTTGGTTTGCATATGACCCACGCAACATCAGGCTCGGTATGGAGCAAAATAATTTCATGTTGTCACTTCTTATCCCAGGTAAAAATTCACCCGGGAATGATTTCCATGTATTTATGCAGCCGTTGATGAAAGATATGATAAAGTTGTGGAGTGGGGTTAAGACACTTGATGCCTGTGAAGCTGAGCCGTTTCAACTGCATGCTGCATTTCTTTGGTCTATACATGATTATCCTGGGTATGCCACTATGTCTGGCCGTAGCACAAAAGGACATTATGCATGTGTTCACTGCGATGTGAATCCTTGCTATGTGTCCTTGAAAAACAAAACTGGATATGTTGGCCATCGTCGATTCCTTGCTATGGATCACCCTTACAGGAAAAGCAGACGTTTCAATGGTAAAGTTGAGAATGGAGCGCCACCAAGGAAGTACACAGATGCAGAATTAGAGGACAAGTTAAAAAGAGTTGAGGATTACAAACATGGGAAAAATCCATCTAACAAGAGAAAGCGGGTCCAAGAGAAAGGTGAACCAACCTGGCACCTCAAGGCTAGGCTTCATGAACTACCATATTGGCATTTTCTAAAGATAGCACACAACCTAGACGTGATGCACATTGAGAAGAACATATTGGACAATATCCCAGGTACACTTCTTGAAATAGAAGGTAGAAACAAGGATACATTTAGCGTCGGACTTGATTTGCAGCATTTTTACATTTGGAAGGATTATTGGTTGCAAGATAATAAGGTTACAGTCACGAAGCCCCCAGCGCCATGGACCCTTAGGAAGGAAAACAAGATCAGGTTGTGCAAGTATTTGTACAATTGCAGATTCCCAGATGGGTATGCTGCAAACCTAGCGAACTGTGCGGATCTTCTTGCTAGAAAAGTAACTGGTTTGAAGACTCATGATTGCCACATTCTTCTGCAGCGTGTGTTGCCAGCAGGGCTGAGAGGACTTGTTCCAAAACCAATTGAGGCCATAGCTGAATTGGTAAATTTTCAGGGAGTTGTGTTCTAAAACTCTGAGAATAGATGTGCTAGAGCATGAAGGTTGAGATTGTTTTAATATTGTGCAAACTTGAAAAGCTATTCCCCCCTGCATTTTTCGATATAATGGTGCACTTAGCTATCTTCCTGAGGAGGCTATGCTAAGACGTCCAGTTCAGTATGGTTGGATGTATCCAGTTGAGAGAAGACTTGGGTACCTAAAGTCAACAGTTCGAAACAGAGCTAGGCCCGAAGGTTCAATTGCTAAGGGCTACATCGTCGATGAGTGTACCACATTTTGCTCCAGACATTTCAATGTGCATTTGGAAACCAGATTTAACAAAGAGAGTAGGTTCAAAGACCTGCCATCTCGTAGAAAACAAGATGGTGAGGTTGGAATTCTTCGGATGGAGCAAAAGGTTGTAAAAAATTCAAGTTGAAATTTTTTCATGACGATTTTGACCAAATGGTTTGGACGGTACTAAACAATTGTGATGAGGCCCAACCTTACATTACGTAAGTTCTGAAACCCTCTTATATAGTCATGCATTGATTTTGACAGCATTACTGATCTTATTTGTGATATATTCTGTTTTTAGCCTTTTCCGAGATGAATTAGTTAACATGGGCGTGCGTAACATCGACAAAGAGCTTGAGAAGAATTTCGCAGCCTGGTTCAGAGAACATGTGAGGCCTTTGTCAAATGTTTCCGAAGATCTGCGTTCACTAGCTTTTGGGCCAGACCGGATGTTGCGAGTTCATACCGCATGCAATGTGAATGGTGCTAGGTTTCGTACTCTGTCTAGTGAGGAGAACTTACGCACTCAAAATTCAGGCGTAATGAATATCGCATTTACTGGTGATCAAGAAGAAAAGGACTACTACGGTGTTGTTAAGGAAATTCTTGAACTCAAGTACTTGTCAGGCAAGGCCCGTGAAAGATCAGTCTTCTTATTTCGATGTGATTGGTTTGACCTTCCATCTGGTAAGAACACAAAAATGAGAGATGATGGATACTTAAAAAGCGTCAATACATCAGCACTGTGGTACAAGAATGAGCCCTTCATTTTGGTTAGGCAAGGAAAAACATGCTTCTACTTGGAAGACACAAAGTATGGTGCTCCTTGGAAGGTGGTTCAGACTTTCAGTCATCGGCACGTATATGATGTACTAGAGAATGATCATGGCCATGAACAAGGTGACGTAATTAACAAAGATGCTTACCAGGAAGACTTATGTTCATCACCTCGTATTGTCAACGATGTTGAGGATGAGGAGGAAGAACTTGATGTAGGTGACCTCGGGGTTGATCGCAGCGCTGAGTTGGAACATAATGAAAAACGAATTGGTCCTCAACTACGGCGTGAACTTGATGCTGCCAAAGAGCAAGCTCGGAACATGCAAGACGAAAAACTCGAACAGTTGCAAGCGAATAGAAGAGGTGACGAGGATTCAATATCGGATGTTGACAGCGATCTTGATTAGATATATTTTTATTGCAGCTGAATTTGTTCTTAATTATGCACAGTGTTTTCTTCAACTATACTGTCATTTGTGTTTACTACTTTAAAGATGACGGTTATTGACGAACAAACAATTCCTTCTGAAATGTGATATTTTGTGGCCACAAAATAGAATTCGTTTGCTAACTATATTATTCATCAATTCTTCAGTACTACAATTGATCTAACATAAAGATGAGAAAAATTAAACACTTCATCAGGAACACAACTTCCTTGAGTACTCCTACAAGTTCCACTAAAATTTCCTCCTTCGCCTTACAATCGCTGGATACTTTTTTGGTCATCTCAGGATGCTTGCTTTCAACTTCAATCTTCGAGATTGCGTCGTCAGTACTCTCATCAGTACCAACTAGAGGTCCGACATCTAGTAATTTCCGCCTGATCAGTAGATCAATGTAGTCTTCTTCCCAATACCAAAACTCACAACCTTTCTGCATGACAGGAAAGGACAAAAATGAGTTACATATTTTGCCGAATTAAGGATTATAGGCTCAGTATGTGACTTACTTTGTCCATTTCACACTTGAAAAAAAGCCATCCAGGATGAATCTCCGTCTTTGAGATCCACTTCTGGATCAGCCGGCCGCACTTGTTGCACTTGATGATTGGCAAAGGTTGGCCGACGAGCTTTTGTGCGAGGACTGACCCCGGACGAGGAACAATGGAGGTAGTGTTTGTTGTCCGATCAACGGCGAGACGACGGCTAGAGGAAGAAGACATAACTAGAGGCAACGCAAACCCTAGGTTGGGCCTCCTGTGGTTCGTACTATAGGCTACGACGGCTTCCTTATATTCGAGAAGGACCTACGGCTAAACCGGATCTGGATGAGATGACCAAATTCTGGTAAAAACAAAAAAATCTCCCGTATCCGGGTTTAACGGATTTGATTGCGATGACCAAAGGCTGTTTAAGTTTCTGAAAACAAATTTCATTACGATTACAGTACTACGATCTTCAGTAATATGAAATACATATGAACTACATATGTAATACGATGAAAATAAAAGTTGTTGATACATGATTGTTGAAACAAATATATAGAAAAGGCAGATCACATGTGCATACAAAATCTATGCACCCAATTTTCAAGCAAGAACACCCTACTGGCCTCGCTTGGCCATCTCCGCCTCTAGGCGCTCCCTCTCTAGGAGCTGGGCTTTCTTGGCCTTCTCGACCTTCTTGTTGAGGCGCTGCTTCTCTAGCACCATAGCTTCGTTGCGGAGGAGATAAGCTTCCTTCCGCCAGCTCGAGGGCTATGACCTTCCGATTAAGGTCGAGGTTGTTGTTCACCTGCTCCTTCAGATGGTCGGACATCTTCGTCACGATGTCCGACGCCTTCTCGACATGCGCTGCAGCTTCCATCGCCTTGTTCATGTACTCACAAGCTTTCTTCAAGGCAGCAACTAACTGCTCACGTAGTTCATCGAGGCAGAACTGTCCCTGCACATAGATGATGTCAGTGTACCACTTTGAACAGATCTAAATAAAGATGCAACAAGGAGGTAAACAACCGGATCAATACAGAACTTAACCCACATCTACCTCATGGAAGCAGATCGCTTGTGCGGTGAGGCCATGAATGGAGTAGACGCGACGAGCAGATGTTTTTCGAAGAGTGTGGGCGCTGAGATGTATCGACGATGAAGTACGAAGGGGAGGCGGTCAGCACCTCTATTTATGGAGCCCGGGGATCTGAGGAGGCAGGTGCGGAAGTCATGGCAACGCCATGTTCCCACGTATTCGTTTTCCCACGCCCCCTCAACTGCACGTTTCCCACTAATCGCTTCCCCATGCTCATTTTTTTTCTTAATGCCCACGTCAATTAGTAATAACCACAAATAAAGATGGCATTCTTAAAAAAAAATCTTGAAAAGAAATACGGAGTACATGCGTACAAATCGACCCATCAAGTCATTTGGTGCCACATCCATAATGAAAAACACACGTACCATTACATATAATAAATCATTGTCTGGCTTAAATCCAAATAGCAGCATCACATGATACTTAGAAAAGACAATTACGAAATTATTCTAGCTTATTATCCTCAATGCTTGAAGAACTACTCCACACCCAGCTGACGAATGTATGATGCAAAAAGGAAAACCCCATTATTTCCACGGTAGAGCATGAAGATCATTGTGTCTCCAATTTTTAACGTGTCATCCCCTTCCATGAAATCCCTCCACCCATTAACATGAACGCGACCATCATCGGCCCAAATGTTGTACGTCGTAGGGATTCTGATGTTTGGATGACCCACGACGGTAATATCACCATGGTCGTACATGCCCTTGTGGACAATACGGCGAGGAAGTTTCTGTAAAAAAAACATATTTCAATTGTTACCAACTGTTCGTACACATGCTTCCACAGAAGTGTTAAATGCATAACGTAAATATGTATAGCTTACCAGTTCTTTCTTCACACAATTTGTCCAGTTCAAGGTGTGTAGCAGAGCCGTGCATGCACCCTGATTGTAGTCTCCAGCATCATGGTGATCTACGTAAATCTCGATATTGCCAACTTGTTCAATCACTAACTGCATCGTCTTCTAGTTACAAATGGTTCCCGCAGTTTTAGCGAAAGAGTCAATGATCTTACGTTTCTCCTGAGGCAATTCATAGTATGATGTACATGTACAAACATTTGCATCACAATTTGTACCTACTCAAAGTACCATGTAATTGAGATATTTGCAGAAGAAATAACATACATGGGTGGCATATCGGCTCATGGGTTGAGGTGACGGGGATTGAATCACCTTGCTTGTCCAGATCAGAAAGTACAAGCTCAACTCTAAATCCAAGTTGCTACATTCTAATAAATTCTTTCCAGCCATAGCCATGCAGAAAAGTGTTCCCATCTAAATTTGTAACCCTAACTCTAAACTTGAATTCCTCTTCATTAGTAATTTTAAACTTGAATTCTGTGTTGTGGGTACTGGCTATACCAAACTTTGCAAGGAAATGAGCTCGTATGTAGCAGGGGATGTACTACAAGAATTCAACAAAAAAACGCACATGATTACCCTCACATATAGCTAGTAAATGTTTTGGATCTATTCAATAAATATGATGACGGATAAATAGATTACCGTCTTTTCACCACAATCGACGTCTAGGGTGAGAACGAAAAAGGATTTCTTCATGTCAGTACCAACGCACTGGCCCTTCTCGTCAGAGCACGTAGGACACTGCAATCTCACAAAAAAATATCACTACACAAGATGCGTCCTCTGATACTAGTGTAGTGATGATTATTGTACAGATGAAAAGTAAAACATTTGTTACCCATTTGCTCGAAGCCATTTGTAACCTCCTCGCCCTCGTGATGGGGAGATCTGTAGAGAAAAGTACCTCGTTAGACATACACAGAGGCGAGAGGTCGAATGGGATATGTGAAGGAAGACTTCAGCTGGTACCAGATGTGGCGACGATGACGCTGAATCCAATAGCGGAGGCGCCGTTTATGTGATTTCTTGGTTGTTGGAGAGTGACGAGATCTTGGAGGGAGGAGAGGTCGGGTTTTAAGTAATCGACGAGGGTGGACCCAGTTTGCAGGCCGAGATGAACCTAGAAACCATAATTGTCGCAGAGGTGAGGGGAGCGTCCCAAGAGATCCGAACTTTCCATTCTCGTAGAACCTATGATCGCGGAAAAGATATCGTGCTAACCAGAAAAAAGGTCTTTCTACATTTAGTTCAAATTTGACCGGCTATGCACAAATCGGGTTAAGTTCATTCAAATGAGAAAAACAAGATAGCAGTCGACAAAATTCAAAATACTTCGGGATTGCACATGACATATGTCCCTACTTCTGATGAAGTCATGTTCATAGTTGAATGTCCTCTACTTGAAGTGTTGTCCTATGATAATGTCATATTATATTTTCATATTTTTTCCTCAGAAACTAGAGGACATTAGGGTTCTACCTCAGAAAGAAATTCAATTTTTCGAACTATCTAAATTTAGTTTGAATTTTTTGAAAACAGGTTCAAATTTGTAGTCATGGTTATTCATGTGTAGGGGTAGAATCTTCGAGAAATTTCGACGACTTTGTGATATAATCCCTACCTGGGTACCCCAAAATACTTTTTCAGAATGATAACAGCAAGCTATAACATACTTGTAGTTCAAATTTGACCGTCTATGCACAAATCGGGTTAAGTCAATTTAAACGTGAAAAACAAGATAGCAGTCGACAAAATTCAAAATACTTCGGGATTGCACATGACATATGCCCCTACTTCTGATGAAGTCGTGTTCATGATATTTTTCACCTTATTATTGGAACTTGTTTCGCAAAAAATTCAAATTTGACGCTTAAAAATTCAATTCAAAACAATTTTGACAATGTAAGTTGTTCACTCATGTTAACATGCCAACATGGACCTATGTACAAATTTTCAGCTCATTACAATGAAGTTTGCCATGGATATGGTATTCTTCCAAGACATTTGCCCATGAAGCACTTGGATCTTCATAGTTGAATGTCCTCTACTTGAAGTGTTGTCCTACGATCATGTCATATTATATTTTCATATTTTTTCCTCAGAAACTAGAGGACATTAGGGTTCTACCTCAGAAAGAAATTCAATTTTTTGAACTTTCTAAATTTAGTTTGAACTTTTTGAAAACATGGTCAAATTTGTAGTCATGGTTATTCATGTGTAGGGGTAGAATCTTCGAGAAATTTCGACGAATTTGTGATATAATCCCTACCTGGGTACCCCAAAATATTTTTTCCAGAATGATAACAGCAAGCTATAACATACTTGTAGTTCAAATTTGACCGTCTATGCACAAATCGGGTTAAGTTAATTTAAATGAGAAAAACAAGATAGCAGTCGACAAAATTCAAAATACTTCGGGATTGCACATGACATATGCCCCTACTTCTGATGAAGTCGTGTTCATGATATTTTTCACCTTATTATTGGTACTTGTTTCGTAAAAAAATCAAATTTGACGCTTAAAATTCAATTAAAAAAATTCAAAACAATTTCGACAATGTAAGTTGTTCACTCATGTTAACATGCCAACATGGACCTATGTACAAAATTTCAGCTCATTACAATGAAGTTTGCCATGGATATGGTCTTCTTCCAAGACATTTGCCCATGAAGCACTTGGATCTTCATAGTTGAATGTCCTCTACTTGAAGCGTTGTCCTATGATCATGTCATATTATATTTTCATATTTTTCCTCAGAAACTAGAGGACATTAGGGTTCTACCTCAGAAAGAAATTCAATTTTTCGAACTATCTAAATTTAGTTTGAATTATTTGAAAACAGGGTCAAATTTGTAGTCATGGTTATTCGTGTATAGGGGTGGAATCTTCGAGAAATTTCGACGACTTTGTGATATAATCCCTACGTGGGTACCCCAAAATATTTTTTTTAGAATGATAACAGCAAGCTATAACATACTTGTAGTTCAAATTTGACCGTCTATGCACAAATCGGGTTAAGTTAATTTAAATGAGAAAAACAAGATAGCAGTCGACAAAATTCAAAATACTTCGGGATTGCACATGACACATGTCCCTACTTTTGATGAAGTCGTGTTTATGATATTTTTCACCTTATTATTGGTACTTGTTTGGCAAAAAATCAAATTTGACGCATAAAAATTCAATTCAAAAAAATTCAAAACAATTTCGACAAAGTAAGTTGTTCACTCATGTTAACATGTCAACATGGACCTATGTACAAAATTTCAGCTCATTACAATGAAGTTTGCCATGGATATGGTCTTCTTCCAAGACATTTGCCCATGAAGCACTTGGATCTTCATAGTTGAATGTCCTCTACTTGAAGTGTTGTCCCATGATCATGTCATATTATATTTTCATATTTTTTCCTCAGAAACTAGAGGACATTAGGGTTCTACCTCAGAAAGAAATTCAATTTTCGAACTTTCTAAATTTAGTTTGAAATTTTTGAAAACAGGGTCAAACTTGTAGTCATGGTTATTCGTGTGTAGGGGTAGAGTCTTCGAGAAATTTCGACGACTTTGTGATATAATCCCTACGTGGGTACCCCAAAATATTTTTTCAGAATGATAACAGCAAGCTATAACATACTTGTAGTTCAAATTTGACCGTCTATGCACAAATCGGCTTAAATAATTTACGTTTCCTCCTTTCTCTGATTTTTTTCGTTCCCTCCTTTCTCTGACTTTTTTTCGTTGCCTCCTTTTTCTGAATTTTTTTCGTTCCCTCCGCTCTCTGAATTTTTTTCGTTCCCTCCTTTTTTCGAACGAATAGTTAACCCATCCCGCTACTCCCGCCCCCTAAATATGCACGTCTCCCACAACCCTGGACAAACCTTCCGTTTGCCTCTCATTCACCGCCGAACTTCAGATCTCGTCCTGCCCGCTCACCACATCCTCACCTCGTTGTAGATCCGGCAGCAGACTAGGGAGGACGAATTGCGGAAGATCTATAACAATGGGGCATGGCCTCGTTGTAGATTCGTTGTAGATCTCGTCCTGCCCGCTCACCACATCCTCACCTAGCTGGCTTGCGTTTGCTGGGCCCGGAGGACGACATGGCCAGGAAGAACACTGGCCAGTCGAGGAACGGCGATGGTGGAACAAGAGGTTCCATCAAACCGCCGAAACAATCTTCGAAACAACAAGGTCGTTGATCAATTCCCATCTTCTCATTTCATCTTAAGTACAGATTTGTTCTTCATCTGCTTTGTGGTAAGAGATACGATCTTACGTATTAGCGGAGTACATGTGAACTTCCGCAATTCGTCCTCCCTAGGGTTTTACAGTTGAGATATTATTTTTCAATTTGAGACCAAGTTCTTATAGATCTTTGCAATATTTGTGAAGATGGCCTGTATATTTGATCGCATATGTTTCTTACGAAATTGTTTCCACTTTCTCAAATTTTATGTTGATCTGAATGAAAATTACGAGAAATTAACCCACTTTCAGAAGTATAGTGTAGCACTGTATGAAGTTTTATTTACCACTTTCTCAAACCTTTTAATCAAACCTTTTAGTGTATAACATCTCAGATTAATGAGATTAATGATATCTGCTTCCTTATTAATCTTTTGTTTTTGCAATCTTATTTTAGCACCCAATGTAGAAGTAACGGAATACGAGAAGTTGAGGAAGAAGCATATGCAAGAGTGCTGCACGTATGGAAGCACCGATGCAGAAGAGAGCTAATGCGGATGGAAGGCCAATGCAAGATTTCTCAACCTTAGCACGCGCTTTCGTGTATGGTGGTGCACAAACAGGAACGAAGACACACAACAAAGACACATCAACGCAACAGGAGAATGATTCTGAATCAGAATATGAACCAGATCAAACCGAGAAGGCAGCTGAAGAACATGACTTTGACTTAGATGAAGAGGAGGTCGATTGTACAAACAAGGTCATGTGAACCTGCATGGACTATTTCATCTACATATTACAATGTTGACTGCCTACTAATGTCTTGATCTAAATTTTCAGGAAGCACGAGATGGTTCTACTGAGCCACGAAAGAGGAAGCGTGCGAGTAGTGTACTGCCTACAACCAGAGTTACAAGATCAGCAACAATCCCAGAGACAGCACCGACGGAAGCCACACCCCCAGATGGGGAAAACATCACAGCATACAGCTCGCCAACACAAAATATAACCTCCAGAGATAGCAATTCACCTGATGTTGATGCCATTGTTCAGTTTGACAAGCAGCGTACGCTACGTCATTATTTATTTTCATAAACATACTGAATTTTTAATTGTTTGCATTGCATTCTACAAAATGTTACAACATTTCTTGTGAATTATGTGCAGAGGAATTAACAAAATCTACCAGGGGAACCCGAAAGGAAGGAAAACGCACATGAACAATGGGGCATGGCCTAGAGGCGTACACAAGAAAACATGGAGGCAATAAGATGCGGATTGACTTCACAGAAGGTTTGCACAGACCCACAGATCATGTGCAAGCAGCTAAACTTACTTCCCAATTCGGTGTTCACGTCCGCAACAAAATGGAAATTGCAATGCACTGGAAGGAGTACGGCGAAGGGAAAGAGCTTGAACATGTGATTCCAGATGCTTTGGTACAGGTTGCGGTGATTCAACACAGTTATGTTTTTCATCACCTACTGTTTATATGAATTCATCCATACAATGGTAATATTACATTGGGTTCATATTTTCTGTAGGAAAAATTTAACATGGACACAGAAGATAAAGTAGCAAGAAACGTGTGCACTAGCATCTTACAACGTTCTATTCGCCAACACCGATACAGACTCAAGCATCATTTTTGGCCTAAGATGCAAAAACTATCTCTTGCGGAAGCACTCATGCTGAGGCCAAAGAATGTTGAAGAGAAAAGTTGGGAAAGGATGGTCACCCAATGGTATGATGAAGCCTACCAGGTACAAGATACATATTTAGTCAGTAACCATATGGTCCGACTACTGTATTTTGTGTTGTACAGAATACTAAAAGTGCAGCTACTTTACATAGGGGAGGTGCAGTCAGAATGTCAAAAACCGTGGTGAAGTCAAACAGAACCATACCACTGGTTCTAGAAGCTACGTTGCACACTGGGAAGTTGTGGTAAGCTTGAAAACTTTCCATTTTCAAACCATACTTCATCAGCCATTGTTTGACTTATCTTACTAATGTTATCATGTTCCAATTATTGTAGAAATCTTCTACAGCCGAAGATGAAGCTAAGGAAGATCCTAATCCTATTGAGTTTTATAGACTTACACTAACAAGGATGGTGTCATGAGCAAGGAGGCAGAAGAAACTTATGTAAGTATATTCACCTAATTTTGTGCAGCAACATTGTTTATTCTTATTTGCAGTACTGACAACAAGATTTACAATCATGCTGCAGGTAGAGATGTTCAACAAAAAGATGGTTCCGCACCAAGAACATGAGCATATCATCACAAGCTTGGGTATGTCAGCTGGATCAAGAAGATTAGCATGTCATCTGCACGGATGAGAGAATTGGAAGAAAGACTAGAAGATCAGGAGAAATAATCTGTACAGGCAGCTGAAAGGTACAAGAATGAAATGGAGGCAAAATTGAAGGCCCAACAGAAGCTATTTGAAGAAACGAGAAGGATACAGCAAGAACAACTAGAAGCTATACAACAGTCCCATGAAAAGAAGACTGTCGAATTTGAAAAGAAGCAGCACGAAATGGAAACCTTTCTAAGTTACCTCTTACGGACGTCGCAATCATCCCAGGCCAACTGAAGATAGCGCATAGTTCTTTTGTGTGTAGTTTTCTTTATTTTCACGTGTACTCTGATTGCTTGTGTCTTCGGACAAATACAGTTCATTTCTTATATTCAGCTAATTTGAAATATTCAATTGTGGATCATTTCTTACATATATGAGAAATAATCAGTGACGAAAATTTGAACGAAATTATGACGGCTTACACCGGTGGGTCTCACATGTCAGCAAACCGGTGGGTCCCACATGTCAGCAAACCTGGTGGGCCCCACTTGTCAGCAAACAGGTGGGTCCCGCTTGTCGGCACGGCGGTGGTCCCACCAGTAAGAAAAACAAATGGTCCCACATGTCAGATTGTTTGTGGACCCACGTGATGTCATGCAACGTCAGCCTAGATCGGACCCACAAGACATATCCATGTCAGCATACATGTCATGTGCCACCTAAACAGCCACATGTCATCCACGTCAACAGCTAGGTCAACAGACACGTAAACAACCACGTCATCTTCATTGACTGACAGGTCAACAGCTTTGGCCGGTCCAAGAACAAATCAATGACGCAAAGTTTGTCACGCATTACGTTGATCGTTGACAAATTTACGAACGAACGGTGACAAATCATGCCGTCATTCATAAACACAATGGGTGACACGATAAACGGCGTCACCAATGATCCCTAATGCGTGACGCGGAAACGTCGTGGCGTCAGTTTTTTGCAATCTATGACGATGATTTTAGGACGGACCGCGTGACGCGCTAATATCGTCGCTAGGTGGTAATTAGTGACAAAAACAGCTAATACTTGACAAAAGGACCATGTCACAAAAAATAGCCTCGGTTGTAGTGTTACTGCTAACCCTGGTAGCTCGATGCACGTATGCCTAGTACTTGTAGTTATGTATAAGCACGTCTCGTCCAATTCCATCGCATCATCGCTAGCAAATTAAATCTCCTAAAGTCCCGACGTATTTTTGCATGGTCTCGCTAGCTTCTGCAGTTTGCACTTCAGCTCGTATGAACTGTCAAGTACTTAAGTATACATGTGAATTTTAATGCAAAGCCTTCAATCGTATTACTAGAGACATAATCATGCATTTTACTAGACTTTCAACACATAATTCTGTGTAGTATGCACATCATGCATTCATGAGATTTTTCTACACATGCATTTGTTTTGGTGCATGCGAAATTCTATATATCATGGCTACACATAAATAAGTTTTTGTTTTTGTACATTTTAGACATTTGGACGTGTGTACTCAGATCATAATATTTTCCATTTTTGTGCACCTTTGCATATAAATATTTCAAACTGAAATTTTGTGCGTTTGGGGGATTTATCATCGAAAACATGCAGGATTTTTCTTCAGATTTTTATAAACATGTATGCATGATTTTTTTTTATTTTATTAAATGAAGGGAGCACTAGAACTAGGGCTGGACATAATGCTCGAAGTTCGGTAATCTTAATGAGCGCTCGGTAACTCGACTCGTTTGAACTCGGCTCGTTTTCTTAATGAACCGAGCTAAACAACAATTTTAGCTCGTTAACACTAATGAGCTATACAATCAAACTAACGAGTATCACGAGCTACTCGTTAAGCTCGTTATCAACATGTCAGTAGGCTGTAAATCTGTATCTTTTAAGTATTTTTGTACACGGTAGGTGTTTGACAAATGTATATCACTATATTTTTGTAAGTATATCTATGTCAAAAATCTTTTGCTCCTGATATTTGCTTGATAGCTTGCTTAATTAGCTAAATAGCATGATACATCTAACGAGCCAAGCCTTAACGGTCTGAGCAGCTCGTTAATCCAGCCCTAACTAGAACCCATGAGAATATCCACTCATGGTTAGGTCACTAGTCCTTGTGGGCATGGAGATGGCTTCCACCCATGGCAAGTGGCTTGCTCGTTCCGTTGTACAGACCCAACGTAGACTTGACTGTTTTCAGCGTTGTTATTTCCATGTCGTTCGGCCAAATTGGTTTCAAACCGAACACCGAAACAAATTTTCGGTAAACCAAACAGTTAATCAGTAAAAATGATTTAGTTCTGGTGCCCATTACTTATGACCCGAATTAAAAAAGGACCGGAAAAATCCAAATAAATTTCCGTTAAAACCGAATGCCCAGGCCTAGCTGTAGCATCTGTATTTAACCACCTGATTCAATTATCAACTGATACTGGAACAAAACAGACTAAATCCAGGTTTAAAAGGCAAAGACAACATCTCTCTCCAGTACATTTCAACACTATATGAGTAATTAAGAGGATAATATGAACTAACCATTGCAATTAAAACTGGGTGAAGTGTAACCTTTTGACATGTTAATGACGCATCGACGGGCAACAATGTATTAGTGCTCAGCGATGATCAATGGTCAACTACGTAAACCCAATCTTAATTATTATGAATGATCTTTAGAATGACAAAGGAGGAGAGAAGCTGATTAGCATTATACTGACACTCAATTTTTTTCAAAACATGAACTAGAAAAAAAAAGATATTGGGCCTCTGTAGCCCTTCATGTTTCCCACTAAAGAAAACTAGGCCATTACGTTGTTGTGGGCTGTGAGCTTCGCTGGCCCGTCCAATTCAGCGAAGCATATAATTGCGGGATCTCCTTTAGGTCGCCTCAAGGCGACCGTCCGCGGCCTCATCGCCTACTACGGGTACTAATTGCGCCGGCCCATGTGCACACGCGATTTTCAACTGTTTGTACGAGTTTTTTTTCGGACGCTCCTGTACATCGCCTCAGATTTCGAATTTATACAAATTCGAATCGAAGCAAAAAATTTAAATCAGAACAAATTTAGAATTTGAACAACTTTGAATCGGAACGAGTTTCGAATCGGAACAAATTTCAAATTTGAACAATTTTTATTTTAAACAAATTTTGAATTGGAACAAAAGTCAAATTTGAACAAAATTCGAATCGGAACAAATTTCAAATTTAAACAAATTTTGAATCGGAACAAATTTTGAATGTGAACATAATTCAAATCGGAACAAATTTCGAATCAGAACAAAATAAAAAAAAACAAATTTCAAATCTGAACAATTTTAGAATTGGAACAAAATTCGAATCGGAACAATTTAAAATTTGAAGAATTTACGAATCTGTTTTTTAAATCGGAATAAAATTCGAATATGAAAAATTGAAATCAAAACAATTTAAAAATAAACAAATTTCAAATCTAAACATTTTTATTTTGAAAAAATCAAATCTGAACAAATTTTAATTTGAAATTTATCCGATTTATGTTTTTCGAAGGAAAAACGAAAATAAAATAAGAAAATAAAACCGAAGATAAACAAAAAGGAAAAAACGAAAACGTAAAACGTAAAATGAAACTGAAGAAAAAGAAAGAAGAATCGGCTGATGGGCCGGACCATCCGCGCCGAGGCGCGCGTTCCTTCAGGCGACGGGCGTCTGTAGCGTCGCCTCGAGGCGATGTATAGGATTTGGCGATAATTGCTAATGAACGACAAGAAAATGAAGGAAAATAAAATGGAACTCAAGTTTTAGCGGCTCGTCGGCCTTCCACGGAAAAAGGAGTACTCCAGCTGCAGACGCAAACGCAAACCAAGCGAAAAATATCCACCGAATCCCTTCTTCGCGGCCGCGGCGACCGGAGCTAGGGAAGGAACCCGAGGTGACGATGGCGTGCCGAGCCCTCGCGCTCCGCTCCCTGCTCCTCCCCGACCCCCTCCACCACCTCAGCCTACGCGCCGCCGCGTCGGCTCCGGCGGCGCGGTCTCCCTGCCGCAGCCGCCGCCCCCGCCGCAACCTCCGATGCTGCTCCACCAGCTCCAGTGAGAGCGGGGCTGGGGACCCCGGACAGCCGCCGCAGGAAGCCGTGCTGGAGGCCATCTCAAGTGAGAGCTCCCCCAACCCTTCCTCACACTTCCTTCCTCAGTAGTATCTTTTTTTTTTTGCGAGTGACAGTAGTATCTTTGTTAGTTAATGGAATAATGGCGTCACTAGTGCCATAATTTTCGGTGCTTGCGTGCTCCTCGGTGGAGTTGGAATGCCGGGGATTGCTAGTGCTATACGTTAGCTGATTCGGGATGCTTATATCCTTAGGGCTTAGGGAAATACTCGACGATTGAGTATTGTTCTTGATGGAATTGGATGAATTATGAATACAGTATTTTATTTGACGGAATGGACAATATGTGGTTTTCGTGGCTTACATGGTATTTGCTTGCGGCCAACATACTGGTATAAGAAAGAGTAGACGGTGGCACGAGGGAGTAGAAGCAGGCTGACAATGGGAGAGGGACGCTGTGTGGGCTTGATCATGAAAGATGCAGCGGCATCTGATGGAGTCGAATAGGGAGCAGACCAGAAGAGATTATTTGCTTTAGTGGAGGTCGATTTGGATTGGGTTGTTAGCCTTTTCGATTTGAGTGGTTTTCAGCCTGGAAGTTTAAGGGAGGTATCAGTGGGGTACATGAACTTTGTTATTTTGTTTGGAATTACAATCCACCGATACTTGCTGATACCATACTGGTGCTGTATTGGGTATGTATTGTGATTCCGGTACCTTGCAGAGTATCGCACAACACAGATTCTAATCATTGGCTGCAATGCTTATTACTTGTCACCCATGTGGTACCTCCTGATCTTCTAGAGGATAGCTTCATTGTACACAAAACGAAAAGTTCATGACAGTTTGATAGAATAATTTCTTAATTATATATAGAGGTTGACTGTGGTTCCCACCTTTATAAAAGGGTAGAGCCATGCTTGTTACCAAAATGAAATTGATGGATTGAGATAGTTTTATCTTCTACCGGTAAAGGCTATGAGTAATCACATTCTCAGTTTACCTAATAGACTATCGTGTGTGGCTACATTGCATCCTAAGATCGTTCAGATGTACTTTGACCCTTACTGTTTGCTTCTTAAGAGGTGAATTGCAGTGAGCCCAAAGTTTTATCATTGATTATGACATTATTGCCTTGTTACCGTTCATTACTAATTTTTTTTTGTTAAACAGAGGTGGCAATGTCTAAAGGAAGGGTTGCACTCACCACAAATATGGTCATAGGTGGTACTGTCAAAGATGATTCAGGTGATGAATGGCTTAATCTGGATCAGAAGGTAATCCTCTGTCCAAGATAATATCCGGCATGTCCTATTGGTTGTTATGGTTTCAGTGCAAGATGACTGGCAATAGCTTTACAAGGACAGCTGAATATGAAATCAGCTGTCTACCAAATTTTGTCCAGAAAATGTCCTGTAAATCATTTTGTTGCCAATGTTGGATCTCTAGGTCTGCTCCTGGTTTAATGAATTTGTACATGAAGCCATATCAAGTTATTACTCAGTATGTCATTTGAAATTGTATTACTACAGTAACAATAGCCATGCCAGACAGCATTTTCTACATGTGTATATCACTTCAATGAGTACTCTGTGGCAATACTAATTATGTAGGTGCATTCAAGTGCATTGCTTTGATCTCTCAGCTTTTCAACTATTTTTTTCTAAGGAACCATGAAAGACCCACAAAAAAATCTTACTTTAGGCATCCCTAATACTCTACTGTTCTATTTCGCAGGTGAATTCATATCCCACAGACAGAGGATTTACAGCAATTGGTATTGGAGGTGAAGATTTTGTTCACGCAATGGTTGATGCTGTTGAATCAGTTCTTCAAGAGCCAATTCCCAAGGTTGATGTTTGCATTTCGTGAAGAAACTCGTTATGTACAAGTAATGGTTATAGCATACTTAAGGGGCTGGGAAACTTTATTGCTACCATTTATTCAGTGTTGATTATTCACAAAAACAAATAGTGAAAATATTATGTACTGACCTAGATTCAGACGTTTGAGTAATATTTATAGCATACTTAAGGGGCTGGGAAACGCTAATATTGCACCAACGCTTAAGTTCATTGGATTGCTAATTTTCTCCTTATTCGATTTTCAACTCGGTTTGTACAGGGCCAAGTAACTCAGAAAATATCTTCGAGGGGGAAATATGTTTCTGTAAAAATCGGACCGATTCGTGTGGTTTCTAGTGAGCAGGTAGCAACATGTTTCCTTGTTATTGAATATATTCCACTAAGCAACCTAGATGTCCAATTCTGGATATGTATTTTTGTTTTGCGTGTAAATGATATATGACGAGGCATTGACTATTGTTCAGGTCCAGGCTGTCTACCGCGCCATGAGAAGAGATAACAGGATGAAATACTTCTTATGAATTGCAGTTAGTCAATTACACAATCCTTAACAGTTGTATGTCTTGCATCTTGTAACACCAGCATCCTGTTATTCATCCTGTGCTTATAACTTGCAAGTGCCATGTCAAATGAGAAGATATTGCTGTTTTTCAGTTCTTTGGCCCCGTGTGACATGAAGTTTCTCCATTGTAGTCTGGAGCTTCTGTGAACTGAAAAGAAATGTTAAACAACTTTTTTGCCACACTTTGGCCCAGAGAGGAATTGCTTCATTCAAGACTGCAGACCATGCATGCCCTAAGACGTAGCTGAATGGTTTCCATTACGGTGTAGTGATCATGTTTACTTCTTTTTTATGCTTAAGGTTGAAACGTGTACAAAATCTGTATCCATGGCAGTTTAATGCTCAAATTCTCAATACAAGTCCTTCATGTCCTGCTGCTAGAGCAAATACAGGCCTTTTTTTTACTTTCTAATGCAATTTTATCTCAATATAAACACCGCTTAAATCATTTCTGAATAACCGCAGCTCGAAGTTGGTTTATTTTATTGAAATTGACACCATTTATTCAGTGTTGTTGAAGCCAAAACAGGGTATGTTTACAGAGCACAGCTACGTTTACAACTTGGCTAAAATTGTCTGCTTCAAGATAACATGTGATTGCTCTACACCACTGCACGGCTGTAGTAATCTCAATGCTTCAAAAGCAAATAGGTACTGATCGTTCGATGAACATTCCTTTTTACTGATCACCTGTGAAATGCAAACAGAAAATCAAACATCATAAATCACAAATAGCGTATTTCCATGTTCGTGTAGTGCTCGCCATTTTGTGAGTTAAGAATGGTCTACGTCGATAGAGTAATGGTAGATATTATCATGGCTCACCACTTGGCAATGATGGATGGGCTTGCGGGACAGTGTACTGTTTGTCTTCCTCGTAATAGCGGTTGAACCCTAGAGTATCCTTGATCTCCTGAAAAGATGGCAGGCTGCTAGGTGGAGGTACACCACCGCCTTTTATCGCGAGTAGAGCATCCTGCATACCAGAGATTCATGTCTTAAACAGAAAGTGGTGCTTCATACTCAAAACTGAACAGCTACATATGGCAACTACTGCACTCGAACACAATGTGACAGGAATATCACGTGCATTAAGAATAATGTTATGTGCATCCCCGATGTTTTTTCCCTCATTGTGCTAATAGAAGATCTGCATTCAGCTATCCTATAAGACGCCACGGAATACGTTCTTACACTGATTTGCAGATTTTCAAGGAACACTGTACAACATGTTAAATCTCACAGAGCTGGAATAGTTGAAAAAACACTAAAAAATCTTCACCACAAAATAAGAGTGCATTACCATGATGGTACCATATATTAAAAAAAATGGATGCTGTGTATAAAACTATAAACATTAACCGAGGGTTTGTGTAAGTTGAATGGGATACATTTGAAAAGGCTGTTCACAGAGAAACGGCACATAACCTAAAATATAAATTTTGGTCCTATCTCACAAGTGAAGGTTGGCAGTTCCTTCTTAAACATTAATACAACAAACTCATCACCTGCCATGAATTGATTGTATCAGGTTGGCAAGAAGTAGGAGGAATAGAGATCGGATATTTGTCTTCTCTCACCTGATCTCATATCTTTTCTTGGAACCAGAGGCCGGAATTAACAAAAATATGAATTGTACACGATACAGATATAAGACAAGTACGCATCAAGTTGAAATTATAACAGATAACCTGGTGGACAATGCACACATTATGCATAACAAGGTAGAGTATTTCCTATCATGCTTTTATGGATTCCCGCTACAAACGGGACAACTATTGGGGAATGGTAGAGGATATTGGAGAATATGACCATGAAAAAGAACAATTGTTGGACCCAACGATTTCCTGACTGGCTGTTGACGATGAAATATAGGAGGCATCTAGCAGACAGTATGTATGAAAAAGGATTTGGGTGTCATAAGCATTAGACAACTTTATCATGCTGTACAAAAAGCGAATCAAAACTGCCAGGTGCTCTTGTTCAGTAAGACATGCATAAGATCAGTAACAGTAAAACACTTAACACACTACGCATTTATATATAACAAACCTCCATTGCGCGCATTGATACCCCAATTAGGGACAACGGGTAGACTACAAGACTGAAACCAATCTCCTCAAGTTCAGCAGGGGTCAATATGGGAGTTTTACCACCACCTTCTAACATGTTAGCCTGCAGAAGAAAGCACATGGTATGAAATGTAATGTCTACATCTTACTGCTAGACAAAATAAAAATCGTACATGAAAATAGAAAAGAGAACATTCAGAAGCAGCCCTCATTCATGCATTAACAAGAAAAGAAATCAGAAGCATACATGTAGCCAAGCTATACATGACATATCCCTTCCACGCCTCTACTTCTAATTGTAAGCATATACATACTTGGTAAATATGAGAAAATAGTGATAATGAGATATTTCACTAGACACAACGTCAAAACTTATTCAAGTTATCTTGTCGAAACCTAGCTTATATTCACAGTTTGCGTTCATGCAATGTAAGTCATGAATTCAATTGAATAAATAAAGAATTGATTCCCAAGGGTGTAGTCTTCCTTTTTTTCGCGTATCCTAATCACATTCATTGGCATGCCAGCATAGATTTAAAGGTTAGCACAGAATGGAATACAAGCATGCAAAGAACAATGTTATCCTAGGTAATGTATGGATGTGGGTACAATGATAATTCTTGAACGATTCTATCAAGTATCTCGAAGAAAAAACAGGTAGAACATCTAACCATCTTTGGTACTCCAGGCGCGATCGCACAGAACGCCTTCATTTCTTCTATTGAAGCTAGGGCATCAATAAATAGAACATCTGCTCCAGCATCAGCAAAAGCTTGTACTCTCCATAATGCTTCATCAAGAGAAACTGCTTGACGAGAATCTGTCCTTGCCACAATAACAATGTCAGAGGAACTTTCTTTCCTAGCGTCTATAGCAGCTTTTATGTGCATGACTGCTTCCTCCCTTGAGATGACTTTCCTTCCTTCAGTGTGCCCACATGCTTTTGGTGCCACCTTCAAAATTTGATATTCATGAAAAGGTCAAAACAGTAAGTTCAATCCCACAAGTTTTATGTTCATATTGTCCTATAACCAACATAGGATTTTTTTTTTAATCAAATGGAACAGGTACCTGCATAAAATGTATGATTGATTTCAAACACACAAAAGAACTAGGACCATAGTACTTTGCATTCTGTAGTGCTCAATATACTGAACATCAGAGCATGGCAGGCACCTACTTAGGTTGCTATGTTAACATGATAGCTTTTGGTGGAAATTTGTCATAGATATATAACTGAAATAGGGGCCTGGGAGTGGATTTAGAAGTATTTATCACTGGATCATATGATTCATTTGGAATTCTAAAGAAAATCTGAACTATCTTACAAGAGGACATCAGGACTATTGCAACATTACTTTGTTGCCGTTCCACGCTCCATAACGACATCAAATACTGAAATGTATCTCAGCTTGCACTACTCAAATGTGCCAAACAAAAAATACTTGAGCTATGCAATGAATTAGATTAGAGGTTTCACTTTAATATCTTAAGGATGGATTCTACAAATACATTCCTGATTCCCCGGATGCAGCACCATGTAGTGGAAATTCAAATCCTAACCGCTCACTACCTTCAGCAATAAGAACGCCTTGATTAATATGTACTCCCTTCGATCCCTTTTGTTTGTCGCCGACGGACAACCAGTGGTATGCGACTCGCGACAATCAATTCCGATTGGAGGTAGTAATAAACAGAAGGACAAATTCATACTACCTATAAAGTAGTATGTATACTACCGAAATAGTCATACATACCTCATACTATCCGTGTATAGTATCCGTTATGACAGATACTACCTTCATATGAAACACATGTGGTTGTAACTACACCCGGGAGTAATATGTATATGTTTAGTTTATACACCAATCAGACCCGTTATGATAGATACTACCTTCGTATGAAACACATGTGGTTGTAAGTACACCCGGGAGTAGTATGTATATGTTTAGTTTATACACCCTACATACCCACATTGAATATCTTCTTCAAACAAAATAATCAAGGAATTGAGAAATTAGTGGAACTCTGAGGATAAGTAAATAATTTTGAACATCTAGCAGCTTTAGTTGCAAGATATAAGATCAAGGTTATTCAATATTGGGACAGATCAGTTACTTCCAATTCTGAGAGATTCAAAAGTTACTCACCACAAAATCCACACAAAAAACTGGATCTGTCGAAAATAAGAGCAGTGACTTTGACAAGTGGAGCAACAAATGTACGGAAAGACCAATTAGTACCTGATCTTCAAGCATAATTCCAGCCAACCCAGCATTAATATATCCTTTTATAGTTCTCTTGATGTTCATAGAATTTCCGTAACCATTGTCTCCATCACCAATCACTGGGACTGATACTGCTTCGGTGATTAGACGCCCTTGATCAACCATTTCCCCATAGGAGATTAGACCAACATCTGGCAATCCAAGTCGTGCGGCAGAAACACAGAAACCTGAATGGAGAACATATATTATTAAGACTCTAATGCACGAAGTACCTTCAGCAACCACCAAAAGTTACTCTCTCACGGAAGTGTGGAACCCTGGAAAAAGTTCACACAAGAAATATACCATTCCCAACTGGTAAATTACATAATGTTCCTTATCAACCAAATCAACACGACAGATTTTACTGGCTTATAAGTTTTAAGTTCTAGTTAAAACACCAAATACTATTGCAGCATTGAGCCAGAACGATGCCCATAATAACATTTGCATTCTGACTTTCTGACCCAGAAAGATCGCTGTAAGGTTACTCTTCAAGTTAGCTCTGCATCCAGTTTAAATTGGACATATAGTTATATAATAGTCTGTCAAGTGTCATGACAAAAATAGGCTAGTTCGCTTATTGCTAGCGAACTGCAAAGTATAGTCAGATAAACTTTAGCTCATACTATGTTCCCGTACTGGTAATGACAGACTCTGAATTGATTGGAACAGTTGAACTGAAAGAGTGCCGTGTTGATTAGACTGCTCAAAGTGCAATTAGATCTACTCTCTACTCAGGTAGTCACCGACCGATCTTCTCAACTAAACTTAAACCTCACAAGGGTTTTACGGCCACGGCTGCGCACGAACATAACCAGGGAGAAAAAGACAGAGCGATAGCGTGCGAGGGAGAAAGACGATCACGCACGCACCGCCCATGAAGCAGATCGGGAACCCCGCGCGCTCGACGAGGCGGGCGCCGAGCGCGTCGAAGCAGCAGGGCGCCTGGTGAGCTCCCGGAGACGCCAGGATCCGCCGGAGCGCCGCTGCGGGAGACTCCCCTGGGCGGATGCCGCGGGCGCCTTCCTCCGAGGCGAAGTAAGGGGCGCGGCCTGCCATCGCTGCGCGGCGGCGGAGGATGCCGGCGGTGGGATCGGGTCGAGGAGGCGGAGGGGACTGGACTGGAGCGCGGCGAGGGGAAGCAGTGTGTGGTTGGTGTGGCTCGTCTGAGTCAGCCTTAGACTTAGTCAACAAGTGGCGCATCGGCGGATCCCCGTGACATTTCTGTTTTTCATTTTTTTTCTTTAATTATCCGTTACTCTTTTTTCATTTGTATACTTTTGGTTTTGGTTACTCTTCCCCATGTGTCGAGAAGCACTCTTTTTTTACGAAAAGGTCGACTAATCTATTGATCATCAACGGTATAAAGAATTTTAAAAGTAATAAAAATTATAGATTTTTGGAAAACCTAGAGACGACTAGAAACCGTGAAGCGGGCCGAATTCGTTCGGCCGTTCTCACCCCTCCCTCAACGAGCCGGGTAAAGCTTGTTGTAGTATACATACGGAAAATCATCATACTAAGCCTTCCGGGGACTAGCGCACCACATTAGTAACCATCATCGATCATTAGAACCGTAAAATCGGAAGGGTCACACCCACAACCATAAGGACGAACACCAAAATGGACTAGATCCCGGGAGATCACCGAGAAAGCAATATGATGATTATTTGATAGAAAATGGTATCATTAAAATTGTTTCTCAACACAACAATTTTGTGCAACATAATCGAGATATTGTTGCTCAAACTTTGATGAAAGCTCATAAGAACGGAAGAAGTACGTAGGAAGAAAAAGGTCATAACTAGGTTTGGATTCCTTGAGAAAATTCGTACGATCTATAATAAGAACGGAATAACTATGTACGACGAAAAAGGTCATAACTAGGTTTGGATTCCTTGAGAAAATTCATACAATTTGCAAAATATCAGCAAAATTTATTGAACATTCGGTTCACGGTTCAAGGTAATGATCTATTCACGACATAGCAATATTTTCGCCGTTATATTTGATTTCTTTATTTGGTTGAGATAATATGTACAACACACCACGAAATATTAATGAAATTCAATCCACAAGGCTCAAGGCTATGAATAAATCCAAACATGTACTATTCACAAAGCTTAAAAAATCATTTATAAAATATGTTTCTGCTTTTAATCAATACATTTAAAGTGTCTACAGCTACTAAGACGTGCGATTCGTAAGATTTTCAAATGATTTGTAAACTATTCAAATCTCATGAAAAAATTCCATTTTTTAAATTCATATGAAAATAACATGAGGTTATTTCTGTCATCTCATCATTCAGCCTCGATGCCACGCCTTTCTTTCCTTCCTTCCACGGAACCATCTAGACGCGACCACCATGCATATTCCAAACTCGATCGAGTCGCATAGAAAAATCGGCCTTGCACCAAAAGCGCCACGCAGCCGGCCCGCGTGTCCTCCCGTGCACAGGTGCCCCGCCGCATGCGCGGACACGTAGTCCGTCTGGCCGCCCCGAGCGAACAAACAAATACTCCCACTCCCTCTTGCCAGCCCCTGTTCTTCCTGCCATCCTCTGCTCTCCTTTCGCAGATTCTTATCATCACGCAGCACAGCCCTGTTCACTACTCCGGCGATCGCCATCAGTACTTCGGTAGTGCACTCGCGGTAGCGGTTTACTGATAGCGCGCGAAGAGTGCTAGCTGCCATGTCGGGGATCTCTCTGGCGGTGGCGCCTCGGTCCGACCCGGACCACGCGGCGGGGCGGCAGCCGTCGGCGGCGATGCTCGGGGGCGTCATGGGCTCGCTCCGCGTCATCGAGCTCCAGCTCGTCGCCTTCATCATGGTGTTCTCGATGTCCGGCCTCGTCCCGCTCATCGACCTCGCCTTCCCGGTTGTCACCACGCTCTACCTGCTCGCCCTCTCTCGCCTCGCCTTCCCTTCGCTCCACCACAAGCTCGACGACGACGCCTCCGCCGCCCACTCCGCCGCGTCCCAAGAGATCTTCCGCGGCAACACGTAACTGTCACTAACCCACGCTCGTCAGAGATGACTAGTTCTTGATCAGTATTTTGCTGGACGTACGATTAATTGTGCGTACGCGTGTATGTAGGCTGTTTCAGGTGTACGTGGTGCTGGGCACAACGATAGGGCTGTTCCTGCCGCTGGCGCACGTCCTGGGCGGGTTCGCGCGCGGCGACGACGCGGCGGTGCTGTCCGCGACGCCGCACCTGTTCCTGCTGTCGTGCCAGATCCTGACGGAGAACATCATCGGCTCGCTTGGGGTCTTCTCGCCGCCGTTGAGGGCGCTGGTGCCGCTGCTCTACACCGTGCGCCGTGTCTTCGTTATCGTCGACTGGGTCTACGACGTGTGGGCTAACAAGCTCGTCACCAGCACCGCCCCCATGCAGGACAAGGCCTGGATCTGGTTCGGGAGGTACCTCGCCGTGGCAAACCTGGTCTACTTCTCCATCAACCTCTTCGTCTTCCTCATCCCCAAGTTCCTGCCCTGCGCGTTCGAGAAGTACTTCCACACACGCGACGAGGTCTACGCCAAGACGGCAGAGGACAAGCGGGCGAGGGATATGGCCTCCGTTGATGATGACGGTGCGGCCAAATCCAAGTTCTCCAAGAAGGGGGACTGAGACGGTGATCATGTTCACCGATTGCTCCGTGTTGAGCTGAGATATTGTTAATGTGCTCTGTAGCTGCAAGTTGCTGATCTCTGTGTGTAGAAGGACCTCTGTGGCTGCGTGTTATGGCCATCGGCACATGGATTGGGGTGTTGTATATCTGCTTCTGAACTTCCGTTGAGTATCGTTCTTTGCTTTAATTACATAGTTGCTTGGCACGTGCAATACACGTTTTCACAATTAAATTGACAATTTACAAGAGAAAATATTGCAATGCACGTGTCGACTAATACACAAACACAAGTTATTCTGGTTTTAATAAATATTGATGTATCCAGATAATTCTTAAGCCAAAATACAATCTATTATTTTGCACAATAGGCGTTGCCTCGGATCTTCTAATAACCAATTCTTCTAAATGAATCTAATCTAATAATAAAAGCATTAATCTTTCTTGTGGCACGTCATTTTTATTTCCGATTTTACCCTTGTATTGTCAGCAATACTACCCACCTTGTCACCCTTAAGTTATAACGGTTCGTTTTTTTTATTCCTGTCTCCAACCGCAATACTACCCACCTTGTCACCCTTAAGTTATAACGGTTCATTTTTTTTATTCCTGTCTCCAACCGAGAGCCCACAGCCCACGTCTTCTCCTACCTCGCCTCCCCGCACAGTCCATCTTGGGGAGCGGCGGCACAGAGGCAGAACATGGCGACGGCGCAGGCGCGGCCGCGCGTGCGGCGTGGCCGCACAGGGGAAGTTGATTTGGGCGAGGGCACCGCCACGGGCTGCTTCCCCTCGAGCTCGCCGCAGGATTTGGTCGCCGGAGCCTCCCTCGTCGACCTACAGCGGCCGACCTCCATGGGATTCAGCGGCGTCGACCTACAGCGGCCGACCTCCATGGGATTCAGCGGCGGCGCAGCGCAAGGAGGTGCGGCGGCGGCGCTGGAGAAGGTGCGGTGGCGGCACTGGAGGTCGTGAGGGCTGGGTGAGAGAGAGAGGAAAAGGAGAGAGCAGTGGGTGAGACGCGTGCGTGAGCGTGGCGTACCAGGATCCAGCACTCCCTTTCGGACGGCTTCGGATATGAAGAGGAGGAGGCGGAGCAGTGCCGCAGCTGCAGCCTCCAGACCGAGGCGGCGGCCCCTCCGTCGCGCTGCAGTTGTCGGACCCTTGCTCCGTTAGAGCCGTCCTCTCCCGGCCGAGCCGGCCGCTTCCTCGGCGGCCCCTGCGGTTGTCATGTCGATGCTCCGCCGGAGATGGCGCTACCCGCGTTTGAATCTCCCCAGCTTTCCATGTGTTTCTGGCCACGTTGTTGTCCAGGTCTGGCAGATCAATCTCTCATATTGGTTATTGTAGTGGATGACGATGATGTGTCGTCGAGCGACCCTTGCTGCCCGCTCTTCCGCCTAGCCGCGTCTCTTCTCCGGCTGTTCACAACTTCAATCTTCAATCCATGCAGGAATTGGTTTGACAAAAGTTAGGACCCAACCGAGTTTCTGCAGTTGTCCCTAATCTCCTTTTTTCTGCATCCTTTGAATTTCTTGTTCAACCTTTGCTTTCTGACTTCTATAATCCCTTATAATTTTTGGTACCGTAGATGAATATGTCCCATGATGGTTCATGCTGAAGTTATTTTGAAAACCGATATCATGTCCAGATAATTTAGGAACCAGTGTGTTTGCCTGTGTAACAAACTAAGTATGTCGGGTTGGACTAATTTTGAGTTATTTGGTCAATTTTAATTTTTAACAGGAAAATAGAGCTGATAACATTGAGTCATTGACTAGATTTGAGCTGGTAAATAAAATAAATCAATACCTTCTGGTCATCCATGCAGATGTTACATTATTCCGAGTGATTTTTGTTTGCAGTATTAAGAGCTATCGGAAACGTTAAGGCTTTTACTATATTTTCAGATATGCTTTCTTGGGCCGTGCACATAAATAGACAGAAAGAAGGTTATGTAGTTTGATTTTTTTTATACATGGAGTGTTTACGATTTTGTTATATTTTCGGCCAACGAAAACATAACTCTATTTTCGGCCAACGAAAACATAACTCTCAGCGTAGGCAACGACATTTACTCAGAATTCTTAAAATGTTATTCTACGCATCATGACCTACAATATGCAATAAAAATCAACCCGTAGCAACGCACGGGCACGTTTCCTAGTTTATTCATAATGTAAGTTCTTACTATTTATAATGGTAATAAAAAGTTGATGAAAGTATTTTTGAACTCGCCCGTTGGCCTAAATGAAAATTGATTGATATGTACCAGCGGTACTACATACTGTAGTTTACAAATATCCATGATGGCTAAATCAGTTTTGACCACAACGACGGATCAAGCCTACACTAATTGTCAACTCAAGAAACCACACCAAAATAGTTCCGGGGAAGAATTCTACACTATGAAGTAAATATAGGAGTATGAGTCGAAGTAAGAAGTACAGAGCGAGTTCGTTTTCTCTATGCTTTGATCCATTCAAAAGTACAGAACTACCATTACTGTTGCAGACAATCATGCGAACGCATGATCTATCCAACACAGAGTTCACCACTTATGTCATTCAAAAGTAGTAATCTAAAGTGAATAAATCATGGGAACTCATGATCTATCCAAGACTCATCCGTCTGGTTCCGCCTCTGAACCAAACCGACTAGTCCCGCCTCTGAACCAAACCGATTACTTTGCATATGGAGACATCGGATGTAGCGAGAGCCAAGAGGTGTACAGGAGGAGCCCTGCCGCTGTGCTCCGTGGCCGCCGTCCCTGCCACTGTACTCCGTGGCCGCTGCCGTCCCGGACTTCCGCCGAACCGCCGCTGTGCTCCATGGCCGCCGCCTGCCCGGCCCTCCATCGCGCCGCCGCCATCTCGGACGTCCTTGTCGCCGCCGTTGTGCCCTACGGCAGCCGCCGGCCCAGGCCTCTTAGTCTTCCCCGCCGCTGTACTCCGTGGTCGCTGTCGGCCCAGACTTCCGCCGAGCCGCCGCTGTGCTCCGTGGCCGCCGCCTGCCCGGCCCTCCGCCATGCTGCCTCTCTGCCCCGCGGCCGCCACTGGCCCAAAACTTGCGTGGGGCGGCCCAAAAAGAGACTGCAGCAGCAGGACAAGCAGACTCCTGCCGTGGTCAGGGCCACGACGCGGCTCAGCGTAGGGTGGCGCTGGCGCGAGATCGAGTTCGTCGGACTCGGCACGCCCCGCGCCCTGGGCGACGCCGCCTCTGAGTCCTATACCCGGCTGCAGCCGCCGGCTGGCTCGCCGGCAACGTGCTCTTGTTCGTCCTGGCCTCGGCCACCTCCGTTGTCGCGGTCGGCAACGAGGTGCTCGAGTGCGGGGATGCCGCCCTCGCCGCCGCGCTGCTCCCGGCCATGCATAACCTCCGAAACGCCGCCAAGGCCATCAGGTTCTCCACCGTCAGAACCATGGCCGTGCTCGCGCTGTCGCGTAGTCCGAGACGAAGTTAAGCTCGAGTTGTCGACGCTTCTTTTCTTTTTAATTGGTGGCAATCCTTTGTAATTAACCGTAAAACGAAAAGGTGGTGGCAATTTGGTCGTATTATGTGATTGGTGGGAGGGCAAAACGGTCCAAAATGGACAATGTTGAGTTGTCAAACATTGGGACGATCTGATCCGTTTGATCGGATATTGAACGGTTCAGATTTAAAGACATGGCTCAACACAAATTTGCTCTTTTAATAGTATAGTATAGACAAATGGTCAGATTCTATCGTCGCCAGAGTTTTAGCATCTTGGCCTCCATCCATTTCGTCCTCCCCTTTGCTATGCTAGGCGCTCGCTGAAGCTGATACGGGAGGTGCAGGCGTGCAGCGTGTGTGGGTATGCGTGCCGGATGGCGCACATTGAGGCCTTCTGACTCATAAGAGTATCGAAGGAAAAACATGAGCATTGCAGTAGCTGCCCTAAGTTTTTATTTGCATGTGGGTAAAAACAGGCCTCCAGTAACTGTCCTATCCGTATAATAATTTTACCCTAAATTTGGGCAGCCCTAAATACAACCCTAAGTGCTGCAAACATGCAAGAAAGAATATCTAGTGCAAACCATGTCTTTTGGTGTTACCATATTATATTACCATTAGAAAAAATCTATTTTAAATCTTTGAAATTATTTTTTGGAGAAAAGTGTGGACATTCACAAGGAATTTGTTCACAGCCACCAAAATTTCAGGTCATATTCCAAAGGCAAACTAAGAAACAACAAAGTAAAAAAGACAACATATTTTGAATAGTGTCAACTTTGTTTATATCTTTTTGTGACACTATCTATACGAGATTTGTATTTTTTGATTGACATACGAATTTAGGCCTGAAATTTTGATATCGTAGATATATTCCTTTTAAACACTCACACTTTTTCTATATCTTCAAAACATTAAAATTGATTTTTTAATGGTAGCATGTTACATACTCCCATTAAAAAAAATCAGTTTTTTATGTCAACTTTGTTATTGTCTTTCTGTGACATTATTTGTGCGTGATTTGTCTTTTTTGATTGACTTTTGAATTTAGACCTGAGATTTTGATTGGCCATAGACAAATTCCTTGTGACCAGTCCCACTTTTTTCCATGTTGTTTTTAACATTAAAAATATCTTTTGTAACAGTATCCGGGTAGCATCTAAAAGTTTGTAGCACTCTTGTAAGGTGTTCAAAAACAATTTATGTCGTGCCGTAGTCACTGCATAGGAACTTTCCCGCACACAACTGGCCACCCACCCCGACCATCACCGGTAGTGATATCAGCCTCGTTGACCATGGCCTTCGATCTTCCGCCCTCCCTCGACTCTGTGTGACACCCCAACTCGACCTCGTCGCTCTGAACGGTCACTCGAGCCCTCGTCGCTAGTGGTTGGGGCGTCGCTACCCATAATGGGTGTCGCGGCTCTTCGCCACGCTCCGGAGGTGGATTAGTGGCCCCCGGAGATCCGCTGGTAGCTGGGGAACGTATCACGTGAAAACAGAACAGATTCCGCAAATCTGAAAACCGCGGCTGTAACCGTTAGATCATGTAGCAACGGCTAGATTTCCCACCCTTCTCCCACCATCGTCGTTTTTGCAAACGCCCCCTTGAATCACGTCACCTTCTCATTCTGACAGTCCCAGCCCCGAATAACCCGCTGTGCATAACCTTCTCTGCCCAACCCCCCCAAAACTCTGCTCGAATTCAAAGAAGGCAGCGTGGGTGGAGGACTGGAGGACACAGAATCGCGGGTGACGAGCCAAATGTAGCCGCTATGTTCTTGGTTTGGTCCAGTTGTCTCAGACTCTCAGTGCCTCTTATAGAAAGCACCTCTCGATCTGGCAGCCACAAAGCTCTTGGCCACTAGATCCATCAATCAGGAGACCAGCCTACCCGGATCTGCCCAAATGTTAATTTTCCAGCTTAGCTGTGCTATCCATGGTGTTCATAATCCTATCTGAATGTATAAACTACTAGAAGGGTAAGGCGCGCGCTTGCCGCGCCTAATACATGTGATAACATGTACTCCATCCGGGTAAATAATTTCATTATCTATAAGCGAATTCGTTTCTATTTTATCATCTTTATTATCTAGCAATGGTCTTTTTTGTTATCACAAACAAAATTCAATTCACACAAAGCATTAGAGGTACACAAAATAATTAGAAAATAGACATTTGGCTCGATATGTTTTCAGATAACAAATTCACGACGCCACAAGAGTACCATTCATCACTGATAATGAGAAATATGCACGCAAACACACACACACACACACACATTTAACTATCTTATACATAAAATTTTGCTTAATACAATTTAAGGAACCATTTCTGAACCAAAAAAGATTACACAAAACAATTATTACCTTGAGAAATTCTTATGCCATTCCCAAAATTTAGAAGAAGGTATTGTCAGATAGTAGAGATAATTACCTTGATGGACCACCACCAAGCTGTGAAACAAAACAAAACAAAACAAAAACTGCATAGTATTTTTTTAGAACGCTTTTTAGGAAAATCATAATGGATCAAGAATTAGCAAAACCATTAAAAAACCAGTGGACATGCGTCCAAAATTAAAGATTGAAAATTAGCAAAACATTATATAAGACACCGTTGTTGCAACGCTCGCCTCCTCTAAAAAACCCTAGATCCAGATCTCCCATATTGGACAATGGCGGTACACGGCGCCGGAAGGGAGAACTGTGTCGAGAGCACGTTGATAACAGCGACTCTAGACAACATGGTACATCAGGTTCTATGCGGAGGACCCGTGCTTATGGTTGCAGGAAGGAGTGGTGACGCTATATCCCGTCATGGTGGAGCCAACGACATGCCTGGCAAGGTCAATGCATTGATCTCTCTTTAAAATGGGTAGGCGGAAGAAGGAGTTAGCTACTTTTACAGCGTATGTAGACTGTGCGCACTAAGAGTTTATTGGACCGGTTTATTCGGAGCACCCGAGGAAGGAAACTTCTCATTGGATGAGTCTCGAACAGATGATATACCCCAGGTTTCAGAGAAGGAAAATGGCCTACTTACTAAACCCTATTCAGAGGAGGAAGTGAGAAAGGCCGTTTTCCAAATGAAACTTAATACTGCTCCTGGCCCCGACGGCTTCCCGACGGAGTTCTACCAGAACTTCTGGGATGTCATCAAGTCGGATCTTCTACAACTATTCGCTTGTCTCCATGATGGACAACTTGAGTTGTTTCGTCTCAATTTTGGTGAGATAATTTTACTACCTAAGGTTAAGGGGGCAGAAAGGATTCAACAATATAGACCTATCTGCCTTCTTAACGTTAGTTTTAATTTTTTTACTAAAGTTGCTACGATCCGGCTGAATAGTGTGGCAGACCATGTGGTTCGTCCGTCTCAGACAGCTTTCATGCAAGGTCGTAACATCCTGGATGGGGTGGCGATTCTACATGAAACAGTCCACGAACTTCATAGGAAAAAGCTGAATGGGGTAATTCTTAAAATTGATTTTGAGAAAGCTTATGATAAAGTCAATTGGTCTTTCCTCCAACAGACCCTCAGGATGAAAGGTTTTTCTCCTGAGTGGAGAGCGCTAATTGAGAACTTTGTCTCGAGAGGAAGTGTTGCTATTAAAGTCAATGACGATACTGGCAAGTTCTTCCAAACGAAAAAAGGTCTCAGGCAAGGTGACCCGCTATCGCCCATACTATTTAATATAGTGGCTGATATGTTGGCTATCTTGATCGAACGCGCTAAATCTGAGGGCCAAATTGAAGGAGTGATTCCACATCTCGTTGATGGTGGCTTATCGATTCTTCAATATGCTGACGATACAATACTCTTTATGGAACATGACATCGAAAAAGCTCGTAATTTAAAGCTGATTTTATCAGCCTTTGAGCAGCTGTCGGGTCTTAAGATCAATTTCCATAAAAGTGAATTGTTTTGTTTTGGCGAGGCTCAAAAAAACGTCGCCTTGTATGCTGAACTTTTCGGCTGTGCGCAAGGTCAATTTCCTATCAACTATTTGGGTATCCCGATTCACTATCGGAGACTTACAAATGCTGAATGGAAATAGGTGGAGGAAATGCTCCAATTACGCCTGAATAGTTGGAAAGGCAAACTCTTATCCTGGGAGGGAGATTGGTACTCATTAATTCGGTACTAACAAACATGGTACTGTATATGATATCATTCTTCCAATTACCTAAAGGAATCTTAAAACGTTTGGATTACTTCCGATCTAGATTCTTTTGGCAAGGGAATAGTGAGAAGAAGAAATATCGGCTAACTAAGTGGAGTGTGGTTTGCTGCCCTAAAGACCAAGGAGGGCTCGGAATTCATGACCTTGAGGTCAAGAACAGAGCTCTACTTGGTAAATGGCTCTCCAAGCTTCTGTCGGAAGATGGAATTTGGAAAACCCTCCTCAGGAGGAAGTACGTGGGATCTCAAGCCGTATCTCAGGTTATTTGGAAACCTGGCGATTCGCACTTCTGGGCAGGCCTTATGGCCACAAAGAATTTCTTTTTCCCACATGGATCTTTCTTAATTAGGGATGGATCGGAAATTTGATTTTGGGAGGATAAATGGCTAGGCCAATCCACTCTCAGAGAACAATATCCGGCTCTGTACGCAATTGTACGAAACAAGAGCGACACAATCGCTAAGGTATTGGGTTCCTCCCTGCCAAATGTTTCGTTCAGGAGAAGTTTACTTGGTGCGAGGCTAGCATCCTGGAATGCTTTGCTCAACCGATTGGATCCTATCAATCTGTCGGAAGGCCCAGATAAATTTCAATGGAATCTCACGAAGAATGCCAAATTCTCGGTTGATTCTATGTATAGAGCATTAATCCTACCCGTAGGACCGGTCGATATTAAAGATAATAATATAATTTGGAAGATGAAGATTTCACTAAAAACTAAGGTGTTTGCGTGGTATCTCCGTCGAGGTGTAATTCTTATAAAAGATAACCTTGCCAAACGCAATTGGCACGGAAGTAGAAAGTGTGTCTTCTGTCATCATGACGAGACCATTACACACTTATTCTTTCAGTGCGAATTAGCCAGGTCTATATGGTCAGCCATCCAGATAGGTTCTACCTTACATCCACCTCGTTCCGTTGCAAACATTTTTGGCAACTGGTTAAATGGGGTGGATCCCAGGTTTAAACTCTTCAGTAGGGTGGGAGCGATTGCCGTTATTTGGTCGTTGTGGCTATGTAGAAATGACAAGGTTTTTAACGATAAAAATACTTCTTTTATGCAGGTTATCTACCGGTGTACAGCATCGCTACGGGCATGGTCGGCCCTGCAACGTGTGGAGCACCGAGACTTGTTTTTGGAGGTGGCGTCACATTTGGAGGCTGCAGCCAGGGAGTTATTCTCCCGGCATGGATGGCAACATAGCCTCCGGATTGACCTACCAGCAGCCTAGACGGATCTACAATTTCTCATTCTGATATGTAATTCGCCTTTTATTTTCACCATTGGATACTTGTGAGCTCGTGAACTATTGGCTGTGTGCATCCTAGCTATGCAGAGGCCGGGTGTAATGCTTAAAACTCTTAAGTAATAAAAGCCCTTTATCTATAAAAAAAATTCCGCTGATAAAAATTCAGTTCAGTTTAATACCTCAGAATTGGCATGAGTACCTTTCGTAATTCATTGATATTCTTTCTATTGGCCAATGTCTCCACCGGCAACATAAATCTGAAGAAAAATGAACGCTGTCAAGTATCTGAAACAGAGAGATGAGCACGGATCTGAACTGAAAAAATGAACAGAGTGGAAATTCCTCACAGCAACGGCGAGAGATGCATTAGGGAACCCATTCTGAGTAGGCCTTGTACCAAATCAACGCAAAAACAAAATTATGCTGGGGAATGATTGACTGGCTAATTAAATCACCACGCTCAGATGCGCGAGAGATGGACAGGAGAGAGGATAGCATGGCCTTGCCTTGTCCGGTTGTTCTTGCCGCCGGCGCTCTGTCGCAGACTGCCCCACATCATTTGCACGCCTTCTTCCTCTCTTCCCGTTCACCAGCGGCGGCACACTCCCGACAATCCGGTCGGCGACGGGCGCCCGTGGCTGAGCGTCTCCGGCCACCAGGGCTTGTCCATCGATCTCACGCTCAGCTCTGGCAGCCTAAGCAGGAGCAGGAACGAGAGAGAGAGGATACAAGGCGTCGAGGAAAGAGTCGTGCAGCCGTGGGCGAGAGAGGACTCCATGCAATTAATTTTTTCTTGCACTATTCAATTAACAAATGACACACCAACACGTGGGATGCTCCATAGGGCTAGAATCTTAGGGAGCTTAGTTATTATAGAGATAAAGCTGACAATATCAAGAATCAATGGATTTTTCTAATGATTTTGTTTGAACATTAGTTCGGCACATCGTACATGTAGATATATTTAGATAATAAAATCCAAGTTTCGGAAGACGTGCTGAAAACAATGATCAAAATCACCTGTATCAGTGTCGAGTTCTTGCAGAAATCTGGAAACGTCAACGCTCAATCATTGAATGGCAGCTATGTGAAATTGTTAAGGTTCCATAGTTACAGTGGTGGTGGAATGGCAGACTTAGATCTGACCGCTGGTACATGATCGAAGGGACAGAAATAGAAATTTTCAGATTTTCAGAACTTGTGCATTTGCACCTGATACGTCCCCCTGGTAGCTGTGCCACCGCCGTGGCCGAGCCTAGTGGCCGCTGCTTTGGTCAGTGTAAAGTGTAAACAGACGCAACGCCATTGATTTTCTGGCTTAAACTCAACCGTCTGGTTTCAAGGAGGACCTAGGTATTTTTGCACCAACGCGGCTACCAAGTAGGTTCCGACGAGCAGCCGGCAGGTTTCCTCCTCATGACACAAGGTGTTTGACGAAACTATGAAGGACAACTGTTGAACGTTTTGTTTGTGCTAAAACAAAAAAATTTGTTATTTAAATTTTTATTCCAAATAGTTTTTGATGTTCTTTAATGAGGCAGCTATTGGAGATGCTTTAAAGACAGGAATCTTTGGTTATCAATTCTTTTCGTTTGGTTCAGTTTTCAAGGGGAAAACAAAAGAATTATACAATCCAGTCAAACCTCTTTTCTAATTGCCATGTCCAAATTTTGCCTTGACGTGCTCTTCTAGCATGTCCTCGTCTCAGAGTTGTCTGAAATGCACGATCGCACAAGTTTAAAAGGGTTCAAATTTCATCGGAAAAAAGGGTATGATGTCCATTGTTCCCGGTGTCAGCGGCACGCAGGAACCGTTTGATCCCATTTCAAGTCGCCACCAGAAGACGCACTCGATCAGTTAAGTTCCAGCTAACCCACGATCAATTCAGTCCTTGATTAGTCCAACGGACAAACGGCGTGTACGCCATTTCGAAATTCGATCCTGCCGCGCTTCCCCGGCCGTCGAACGTGAAGACGACGGCGTCCACCAGCGGCAGTTGGAACCGCAGCCTGCTTATTACCACGTAGTACAAGCGTACAACCACCCACCCCTATTTCAGCCTCGCTGCCTCCGCGTTTTCAGTTTTCTCTCCACGCGACGGCGACCTGCGACCATGAGCACCTGTAGCACTGCCACCAGCGCCCACCACCAAGCCCACGGCAACGCGCTTCGTCGGCCTACCTGCGACCACGACGACGCCGCCGTTGGATTCTGCGTCGACTGCCTGGAGCGTCGGCTCAGGGATCTCGAGCGGTGCTGGAACGGGTACAAGACCAGCAGCCGCTCCGCACCGCGACATCGCCGCAGCCGCTCGGACAGCACCATCTGCGCGGCCACGCCTTCTTCGGCCGTCGTCAGCGGCGCCGGACCGGCAACACCGGACCTCCTCTTACCGATTCTCCTGGGGCGCTCGCCGACGACGCCGAGGAAGCTTCTCTCCTCGCTCCAGCAGGCCGGCAGCAGCAGCGGCGCCAGTGCCAGTGACACCGGCGTCACGATCGACAGAGGTTGCAAGATCCGAGCCCGCCGCTACGAGGAAGACGCGTCCAGCGTCTGCTCCGTGGATGCCGCGCCCGTCGCGGCAGTTGCCTCTTCGTGCTCCTGCTCTTGCGAGTGTACCATCCCGTTCTGTCCCTGTGGCTGCTGCTGCGGCTACTCGTCGAGCTCGTTGTGCTCCGGATCCACCGCGGCCACCTCTCTGTTCTCGCTAGGGGAGGATGCTGTTGCATGCGAGATGAGGAAGACGGAGGCAGGCAGGTGGGCTGCGGGTAGGGTTGGGTGGTTCTCCGCCGTTGCCGTCGTGACGGTTCTGGGTGCCCTGGCCGCAGTCGTCATGGGGTTTGGCATGGACGATGGCTACGTTGAGTTTCTTGTGCCCACGTGATAGAAGGGTGTGTGATTGTAAGGTGCAAATTCCAGTCAATCGGTTAATCCTCTGTTCTTCATGACAAATGCATTGCCTTTCTTTGGGAGATACAAGAGAGCTTGGACCTCTCGCCCGTTCCCCATCTACAGTAATCGCGGGCGTTTCTTTGGGCGACACCGCGCGCATCAGCTCCGAGCCGGTGATTCGCCGGATCCCTCGCCCTCCGGCGGCCGCTTCGGCGGCGGGAGGACGGGGGATCCCCGGATCCGTGCTATGTAGATTAGGTGTGCATGGTGGTGTGGCGGCTGGCGGCGCTGGAGTGGTAGCGGCGGCGTTGGCGTGCCTTTTGGTGGCGGCGGACTACCTCTCTGTTGGTGCAGCTCCGGTGGAGCTTCGCCGCGGATCTGCTGCTCCGACCTCGTCTGCGGCTCCTCGAAGTGCTCGGGAGGTCATCCCCTTCGCCGGAGTCCGAGGGATGGCGGATCTGGCGGCTGACGACTTGAAGGGTGCGGTGCAGATGACCAAGATGGCGGCGTTGACCATCGTGAAGAGTGGAGGTGCTTCGGCACCGAGGAGTGTTCGTCTTCCTGCTCGTGATGGGGAGCCTCCCAGTTCAAGGCCATGGAGGTTTCGCGGCAGGTTTCGCCGGCGCGGCGTTCTTCTCGGTGAAGACGAAGCCACTGTTCAGAGGGACCTCGTTGTATTTTCTTTGTTTTCTGGGCAGTTTCTTGGTTGATGTACTGTACTTTTCCTCGCAAAGAAAAATGCATTGCCTTTCTTTTTCAAAAAATGAACCTCTGCATTGTCTTGGAAGTTGGAACTTTTCCAAATTAGACAGGACTATGGTGAATGTTTTAGTTCAGTCTTAAGTCCCTGACAAGGGTGAATGACTGAATGGTATCACTGATTCTATGGAAATGATTGAACAGAGCACGCAGCAGTGTTTATGTTCTGTAAAACTACGATTTGTAGGAGCTAGCACTGTACCACTCTTCCTTGCTGTTTTGTGCATTCGTCTTTTTTTTTTTAGATAAAAGGCACTTCCGGGTGCCCGACTTTATTAATAAGTATTAATGAAGCCATCCAAAAATAAAAATAAAAAGAAAAAAAGAATTACAAGCAACCCCTTGCTCAACACCACTAGCTGCCACCTGCCTACAGAATATGACCCTACACTCCCGCCGCAGGCGCCGCTGCGCTTCTTGCTCGACTCCCATATCGCCCCTTCCTCTGCCGCAGGACTTCGATGCTGCCTGAAAACCAGCTGACGACCTTCATCATGGCGCCATTTGGGAGCGGCGCCGCAGCGGGACCTTCATCATGGCGCCATCTGGGAGCGTCCCCACGCTCCCGCTGCGGCGCCGCTACTCAACGAGCTCGGGCCCGGGCAGCAACTGCCGCTCCCGGCAACCACGACGACAGACGACCGCGACCCACCAGGGCAACCTCGCCACCACCTTCCTCTGCTCGCCCAGGCCCAACTCCAGCCAAGCGCCACACCACTGAACGGCCGCGACCCACCCGGCCCTCCCCAGGCACAGAACGGGCCCGCCGCCCCCTGCAACTGCCGCCCCGGCAGCCGCCAGCCATGGCGCCCAACCACGCCACCCCGGAGCAGCAAGACAACGGGACGACGACCTCTGGCCCGCCCAAAGGTCGACCGCCGGCGCGAGCACAACGGGGAGCCGCCCACAACGCCACCCATGCCGACTCGCACGCCACCCTCGACGCCCGCAGAGGAAAGCCGCCCTTCACCCCGCCCCCGAGGGAAGGACCGGCCACGAGGAGCCCAACGCCGGCCGGAGGCGGCCCCACCGGGCAACCCCTGTCGCCCAAGCGGTCGCGAGAGCCCCAAGCGGACTTCTTGAAGTCTTGTGGTCCATTATGTATCGTCTCCCTGTTTGTGGCATGCACACTCAATACTAAAGACATGCCGGTGCAGATGCAGCTCACCATGCCTCTTCTTATGACAAAGTAAAGACCGAGATTGGTGATGAGCAAAACAGCAAGCCCATCTCGCAATGTGAGTGAACACTTCCTGCTGCTTCCTCCACTGCCTGCCTACTCAATATTACCACCATGTATGAGTGCACATTATTTTTGTGGCCTGCCTGCCTACTCAGAATTAATGACCACATCTGCAGATCACCATGCATTCCTTCTGCCAAAGAAAAGGCAGAGATTGGTGATAAACAACAGAGCAAGCCCATCTCGGAAGGTGATTGAACACAACACTCCCTGCTGTGCTGATTCCTCCACTGCAGCACCAACACTCTTCTGTACATCAAAACAGACATGCTTGCTTGCTTTATCCCCCTACAAAAGCACCGGTGGGAGCGGTACCGGTTGTCAGGCCCCCTGCCCGTCCGGTCATCCGCACCGCGCCCCAGACGATTGCCACCATCACGACCATCATCACGGTGACGGAAGGCGTCACCGTCGCGCTTGTGCAGCTGTCTTCTGTGTTCCTTTTGTTCCCGGTTCAGCTTCTCTCTGAGGTCCTCCGCGTCGTAGCGACGGCCCCCGCCGCCGCCACCGACCGGGTCTCCTTGTGACTGATGCCTTCACCGTTGCCCGCACTCCCACGCCAACCACCGCTGCCGCCGATGTTCCAGTCCCGCGCCATCGCCGCGAGGAACGGGGAGCGACGCCCGAGAGAAGCGGCGGCGCGACGAGAACCTTTGCTCTGGATTTGTGTCGCCTTACGCCTCTTCTGTTGGCTGAAAACCCTAGAGAGAGATCTAGGGTACCAGCGGGCAGCCACAGCCAGATAAGAAGGTGGCGGCGGGATCCCTTCCCACCCCCAGCCGTCCGATCAGAGACAGGAGCCACGAGACGAGCATCCCGCGAAGCACAGACGGCCCAGAGCCCTCTCCGAGGCCCAAGACCTGGGCGATAGATGGGCTCGAGATGGAGGCCGCGACCTCCCCAGGCCCACGGCCCACTTCCCGGCCCAGCAACTCCGTCTACCTCCCCGAGGCAAACCCTAGCTCCGCACCTTCCTCCAGCGACCCGGTCAATGGCAACGGCGGCGGCGCGACCACCGTATCCCCCGGCAGAAGCACCGATAGCGAGCCCACCCGGAACCTCCCAGCCCCGGGCACCCCTGTGTCGCGCACATCACGCTGGAACCCACCCCCAGGCGAGCACAGCGGCGGGAACTCCGCAAGCGAATCCGACGACCACGACGCCGGCGAAGTAGCAGACGGCAGCGCGAGGTCCCCCTGGACCCCCTCGCCCAACAGCTCTTGCCGCCCCGGCGGCCAGAACGAACCCAAAGTCACCGCCCCACGCGGTGCACGGGAGTCGCAGATCTCGCAGTCGTCGTCAGAGGCCTCCTGCTCCACCGCCATGGCTCGCGCCGCGCCGCCCACGGCGACGACACGCTCCGCCAGGGACCGACGCCCCTTGCGCCGGCCCCGGACGCGGACTCCACGGCGAGGAACGGGGGCGCCGCTCCAGTCGCCACACGCGACGCTCTTTCGCTTGGGGACCTTCTCGTCTTTTCTTTTTGAGAATTGTTGTGCGCATTTGTCTAACAGTGGTAATGACTGAATTCAGTTTCCTGAATGCATATATTCTACGTGCGGTACCTGGTTACCGTTTGGACATAGTGCTTTATTAATTTAAATGCACGCCCTTCAGTTCAAGAAAGATATTCTACCGGCAATTTGTCAAAGCAAAACATTAATTTCGAAGCTTTATTAAATCATCAAATAAAATAAAATAAAATAAGTAGAGTGTTAGCTCTACTTCATACATCAGGTTTACTGTTAATTAAGATGTACATTTTCCAGATAGGATATATATAGACGTAGTTTAATGTGTTCGTTCACTGATTTCAGTCTGTATATAGTCCACATTGGAATATCCAAAACAATTCTATTCAGAAACATAGGGTGTAGAAGAACAATCAGACGGAATAGTTTGTGTCAAGATAGTTCCCATGTCAACACATTGACAACAAGAGTACTCATCCTGTAGTCTTTGAGATGTTTGGAGATCCCACTGGCAAGGTAGCACCTCCTGATGCAGTGATGCTGGTGTTCTTTTCGCTGCCAAGCTAGGCCACTCCACGCAGCTCCTTCTTCCTAACGTCAACAACAATCACCAACCTCATCTTAGCTCTGTCACCAGCCGTGCATAACAGGTAGACAACATCATCCTCGTCAGTGCTTAAGGCGGGTTAAGACATATGCACGAACGGTAGTAGGGGCAAGGTTGCCTCTTTGGCCTCCTCGTCCCCGCCGCTTCTGATGAGCTTTTACAGCAACTCATAAGGCATTGCTTTTTTTAAACCGAAGGTAAAAGCTTTGCCTTATTCATGCTAGATGCAAAGCTGAAGTCTCTACTGGAAGGTATTTCATTGGCTATACACTGGTGTAATCATCCATTACTTATTGAGGTGGATTGTGTGGAGATAATCAAGCTGCTGGAGAACAAAGATCTGGACATGTCTGTCTATTCAACGACGATTGAAGAGATTAAAAAATTGATGAAGACCCGTCAAAATTGTATTACTCATATTAAGAGATGCCAAAATATTAGTAGCCATTTTATGGCTAATTATGTTGGAACTAATTCTCATACAGATGTGTGGCTCGCCTCTGGTCCAGAGGGGTTCATGAATGCATGTTGTGATTGTAATTCTTGATATGGTTGAGTAATACAAGTCTATTCACAAAAAAGAAATAAGCAAAAGGTGTCCGGTTTATTATCGGAAGAAACCGTGTGAAAATCATACAACAACACAACCCCACGGGACGAAGCCCACACAAGCTCGAGAACAACTAGCGCTAAGCTCCAAACACCACTCCGCAATGAGCCGGTCAGCCATCCACCTATGCCAGAGAGAAGAAGTTGTAACTGATATGGGAGGAGCAAATACGGGACACTCATAATGCATTGTGTTGTCAACTTGGAATTCGACCGACCTATATGTGCATTCAGTGCACCAGTCGTCCCATGAGGTGGCTGGTATAGGCATGCTTCACGTACTAGCCCTCCACTGACCAACGACAAGTTTATTTTGCTTGGTTTCTGGGAATTGTTGAATGACTTGGCAATGGATGATAACATAAGTTACAATAAAGGGTGAAAATGGTGTATCTAAAGAGATTAATTCATGATTCCTATCCCTCCCCGGTTAATAAAATGGTGCAAGTTAGACTCAAAATTCCCATACTTGATCAAATGTAATTTATTAGCCCCACAACCATTATATCCCAATTCACTGATTAATTGTCTCCAACCAAATGTGTTGTTAGTGAAATAATGATTCATCTAATTGTGGGAGATATATCTCATGATTCCTCTCTATATTATTCCTTTTTTTCAAACAACCAGATGCCCGCCCTTTTTCCGATCCCTTGTAGTGTTATTAGATGTTTTGCCTTTTACAATGAATATAATGTCTGAGGAATATGGATGTGGTCTGTGGAAGTACCAAAAAGGAGAATTGTGATGTCGTTTGATAGTTTTTCTCATAATTTAATATTATGTTAGATGTATTTAGGCTTCTAAATTTAGCATGTTGGATCAAGAAAAGGTACATAAACAGAATAGTGGAGCTATTAGTACAAGCTGTGTAGAGACTAATATCGAAGCTACTTGAAGTGACATAATGTCACGATTATGGCAGGATATTGGACTGTAGTTTGTCAACATGGGTCCAAAATGCTACATATGTAGAGCATCTATCCCTAGTTATTTATAACTTTGTTACCGAACTACAGTTGCATTATTTCTGGAAGAGGAGGGCGTAGATGTGTGTATAGAGAAAACGATAAACAAAAGAACTCACCAAAGATTAAAAGGTTTTGGGGATCATTCCCTCGTGTTTGATCCATATAAATGTGTTGGAAGTAACTTTGGGAGTAGTAGATCTTGTGGCTTTATTAATAAAGCGGGGCGAAAGCCTGTTTCGATGATCTTGTATCATGGATTCTTTTTTATGATGCCTGGTGTATGGGGGAAGGGAGACTCCATTGTGTGGGAGCAGGGGGCAAGGTTTGGACGTCGTAAGTCTAACCATATTCACGAAATTATGATAACATGTAATTTATTATATTAGTGTGATTAGACTATCAATTATGTTATGTTTTAGGCCAGGATGTCACATGTGGGTAGGCATGGGGTTGTTGAAAGACGACACTACGTAGGGTTTCATATAGCCCTCGTACACTATGTCCATGAGAGGCGATTTGCTAGTAATAGTGGTAGGTACACACCATGGTGTTATATGACGATGCAAGACTATATACCCTTTTATCTCTTGTTTTCCTAGCAGAGCACAGATTTTTAATGTAGCAAACTGATTTCAGAATTTTGAAAACAAAAGTATTTGATTCTTTCTTTTGGGGTTGACTTTTGTGTTGACTTTTAAAAATATCATAATGGATGAAATATGACTTAAATAATTCAAAATACTTTCGATTAATGTTGTCGACTCTAATATTGACATTCCCCATATCCCCTTGAGTAATCTCTTTTTATAGGAGTTGATCAATGCAAAAGTGTGTATCTACCACTATGACAAACAAGTTTTTTGTGTATTGATTTCTGTATGACAAGCCACACCTTTTTGAGAAATAGCTTGCAAAACCCTTTGTAGAGTGTTTGGATGCTAACTTTCATGATCAAATCCTCTGGTAGTAGTAGATTTTGCGATCATGAGTTCTTGCACGACATCCTACACAATGGAGGAAGGAAGCTAGAGACAAGTATGTGGGAGAAGGCAGAACAATTGTGTGGGCTTACAATACTAACAATAATTTTTTGCTCTTAAAATTAATCATGTGGTCGTTGATAGAGGGCATTGGGTAAAGGTCTACATGGTCATGGCGTACACTGTTCAAGCAATGTATAATGTAGGCAAAGCCACACGTCTAGTTTGTTTTGAGATAGCAAAACAATTCTTACTTCAGCTTATGAAAAAATGTGACAATTAGAATTTGTTAGCTTTGAACTATTTATAGTAGGAAACGGGGATATCTATACTACTATTAAAAGAGCAAACATGATCGGATACATTAAATCGTACACGTCTGATTTCTAACCAACGAACCAGATCGTTCCAACAATGTTGAGCACCTCAACACATCCTATAACGAAACTTTTTTTGTTTTTGCGTGAGTTCGCCCCGTGACGGAATCTCGCGCGAGCAGGATGGCGCGGCAGCCACGGCGACCACCACTAGTACAGAACGACACATCCGATACCCCTCTATGGAAACGACACGAGTTAGGCGACAGAGAATCGTGACTTTAGCGTTGCGGACGAGGCCTGGCAGAGGCTGGTCCGTCAACATTGGTTACGGAGGATTTTATATCTCCGTTACCAAATATATCGGCAACGGTCATAAATTCGTCTCCGTTTCCAATATGGGTCTCTATGGCAACGGTTGTTTATGTATATCCGTTTGCGATGTGCTTGGGAAATTGCAGTTGCAAACTGGAAGCGCGCCTGTTCAATGTGGCTTAATTCACGAGGGATTGGAACCGCCTGCTCGACGCTAACAAAATGTGACTGGAACCGCGCGAAGCCAGGCAGGTCCCGCATTCTCCCCTTCGTTCTCTCCCCTTCGTTCTCTCCCACGTTCTCTACCACACTAGCACAACCGCCATGGAGGAACCCTGGTGGTAGAACGAGGAAGTCCCGAGCGACGACGCGAGCGCTGAAGACCGCGGTGAAGTTCCATGGTGTGATCAAGACGGGCCGCCGGACTCGGACCCCGACGACTCGGACCCGCCATCTTCAAGCTCTGTAGAAGACGACTCCGACGACTCGGACCCGCCGTCTTCACGCGAAGGAGATGATGACTCGAAGAGGACGAGTCGCCGGCGGAAGAGGAGCCGGAGGACCCGCCGAAGCCGTATTCTAGCCAGGAAGAATACGACGCCGACGACGACGAGGAGGAGGAGGCGTCGGAGGAGGCGCCGGAGGAGGAGGCATCGGAGGAGGCGCCGGAGGAGGAGGCGCCGGAGAAGGACGCGCCGGAGGAGGACGCGCCGGAGAAGGAGGATCACGCTCCGGAGAAGGAGGCGCGAGAGGAGGATTCGCCGGAGAAGGACGCACGGCCGGAGAAGGAGGAGCACGAGCCGGAGGAGGAGAAGGACCACGCGCCTGAGGAGAAGGCAACCGGCAAGAAGCGACGACGCGCCGCGGATGACAATGGCGCGGAGGCAGGGCGTAAGAAGAACAAGTAGAGTAGAGTAGATAGATAGTTCAATTCTACCGTATCGATCCTTCGTAAGTAGGTCCAGTGTGTCAGTGAAGAGATAAAAGGCAACGGTTGTTTATTGCCTCCGTTTGCGATGTTAGTGCTATATATGTGCCACTGCGGCAACCCTAACGCTCTCGCTCTCACTCTCACTCCACAGTCACAGTGTGGCGGCGGCTTCAAGCAGCACACCAGATCTAACCCTTATCTCGCAGATCTGAGCGGCGCGTCCGGCCGGCATCGCCGCCGTTCATCTTCCCCCAGCGGCGCGTCGGCGAGCTGCCGCGCATCTTCCCCCAGCGGCGCGTCGGCGAGCCGCCGCGCATCTTCCCCGAGTATGTCGCCGACCGGGATCTACCGGTCTATTGCCGTGCATCTTCCCCGGGTATGTCGCCGACTTGATCTTACATTTTGTTTAAAACAACACAGAAAACTTGTCTAGTATTTGAAGTCTAGTATTGTGTTATGTCTAGTATTGTAGTACTGCCAATGATGAATACGCCCCTCGACACTAGATCTTACATTTTATTTAAAGTAGCATCTACCGATCTAGTATTGTAGTACTGTATAGTATTGTAGTGTTGTGTTCTGTCTAGTATTGTAGTACTGCCGATGATGAATACACCCCTCAACACTAGATCTTACATTTTATTTAAAGTAGCATAGAAAACTTGTCTAGTATTTGAAGTCTAGTATTGTGTTGTGTTTGTTTTTAGTAATGCCGATGATGAATACATCCCTCAATACTAAATCTTGCACTATTTTAAGTCTACTAGGGTAAATTAATTTCAACGCTTTGTAGTACTACCGATGATGAATAGATCCCTCACTACTAGTAGTACCGATGATGAATAGATTAATTTCAACCCTTTGTCAATGTGTTAATCCTCGTTATGGTTTTGTGTATCTAGTGTATGAAGTAATAGTATATTTGGGCGACAATGCATAAAAATGGTGAGGCAATTGAAGGTAACATCACCTTCAAGCTCTGCCTCCAAATTAAGCACATGGATATAGGCTCTTAAGGTGTAAACTGTTTTCATCTTAAATTGTATTTTATGTCATGTAGCATCATATTTTGCTCTTTTCTAACTAGACATCCATGTATTTTATATGCAGAAACGCCATGCAGATCCAAACAAGATTTAAAAGAGCTAAATACAAAGTGGGATCATATCCGTGCACCGTCGCTGTTGTGACATTTCGTTGCACTGTTCAAAACACTTTTTTAATTAAGAGTGTCTTGGACAGTGTGGCCGAAATGTCACAGCGGTGACGCTATTATATTTTGGCGACACCGTCCAAGATGGAGCAAGCCTCAGTACGAAGAATTTGGCAAGATTAATTTGCTAAGGAGGCTTGCGAGCTCGGTGTGGTTTTTGGTTTTCAGTTTCTCCATCTATTTTGTGTGTGTGTGTAGCAATTTGGCTGCAGATATGATTTGGAGAAGCATGAAACCGCTACTCGAGTCTTTTGCTAGGTCGAATTCCGTTTTCGGCGCTTCGGAACTGAGGAAGAAGATGGAGCTGGAGAAGAGTGGAGTGTCATAAAAGTTAAGTTTAGTGAGGCATAAGAATGATAGGACTAGTGAGGCATGTGTAACTCATCTTTTGATGCTATGTAATGATGACAATTCTTATATACGTTATGAATGGATTTGCTAGCAACTTTGTGCTTCTGCTGTGAGATTTTGAATGTCAATTGGCAACCACATTGCTGTTGTAGGCTTCTGAACAAATCTCAATGCAAACGAGTAAAATAGAATCTCCGTTACTGATGCATCGATACATCGGAAACGGAGATTGGTCGGCAACCGTAGCCAACTTAGGCCTCATCGGTGACGTTTTTTTTGTCTCCGTTCCCGATGAGGTCCTTCACATCAGTGACAGGTCGGGGACACGGACCCTTTCTTCGTTTTCGAAGGGGTTTTTGGCCCGTTTCTGATGTGTCGTTTTGTACTAGTGCACGACTCTGTCTTCTTCTCAATGGGCTGGAACTCGAATGGAAGGCCGAGGAAGGTTGCGAAGTCAGCGAGGCGGCGGCCGGTGGACTCGAGGACGTCGAGCAAGGCGCCGAGCCCGGTGACCCGAAGCGAGAGCAGCCTGTAGGTGTACGGGTGGGACGTGAGCATGTGGAAGAGCCCCGGCCACTGCAGCCCCTGCATGATGTCGAGGTCGATCACGTGGTAGCGGTCCTCGCCGTGAAGCGCCTGCAGGATGACCTTGTTGGCGATGAAGTGCGAGAATTTGACGAGCGGCGAGAGCGCGTTGTACGCCTGGAATGCCGAGGAGATGTGGAGGCTATGCGCGGCCGCGAGCGGGCTGATGGTTGCGAGTGGCGAGTAGGGGCCCAGGTATGAGCAGAGCACGCGCGCGCAACGCGTCCCCAAAGTAGGCCGCGACGCGCTCCGGCGACGACCCGAACAGGGACGGGATGAAGAGATGCAGCCATGGAATGAAAGGAAGAGATAGGTGAAGGGGGTAGAGGTCTTCATGCCTAGGATCGATCCTCCCGCCGTCGCCACCCTCCACGTCAAGAAAGCGAGGTCCGTCGAGCACGGGACCTGCTCGAGGCCTTCGATGACCTGCACGGGAGGGTCCTGCTCCACGCCGGCCAAACAAGGCCATCCCAGGAATACGAGGCCACTTTCCACGCCACTGCGCCGGGACGCCAACACCCACGCCAGCCTGCACGTCCCCTGCTCCGGACGGATGGACGCACGAAACTCCACTACTTCCCTGCAATTCGACCACGATCAGACGTACTTTCTTCAGGTTCGCACAGCTTTCGTGTCGTTAATCAATGGACCTGTATTTGAGCGGAAAAACTGTATTTAGTAGGCCATTGTACAATATTTGGTTCTGGTTCATCGATTCTCTTAGGACGGGTTTAAGTTAAAAAAATTATATATGCCAACTGCTTGAGCAATCACGCTGGTTTTTCATTAGCACATTCTGCCCTTCTCAAGTTATATTTGTCAGATCCTTGCGTGATCTGTGTACAACCTTTTAAAAGATTTTGAGGGAAAATTATGGAGCCAATGATCACTTGTTGCCGTTCACCTTCCTAACTTTTCGATTTTTCTTTTTTGCAAATTAATTAAAGAGACCAAATTAGCCGAATACGTATCTAGGTCTATAGTTATTCTGACTGTATAGCCTAAGCCATTTAATTTTTTTGCAAACTAAATAGACCAAATTATTATCTATGTAGGGAGTATGCATTTGCTTACAGAGCACATGATGCAAACCGTCTTGTGAGGTCTTCAATATTCTATTGGTTCTTGCTAAAGCAGATACTGAATTTTTCTCTCATCTTTCATATGTTGTAGATACTGCCTTCATCATTCTTATATTTTAATTCTTAATGTAAGGAAATGAAAACATTCATTTATTTTTAATTTCATGTCGTTCTACACCAGCTCTCTGTGGTTAAGGTAACCCCTGCATTTCCATTGGCAGCACTTGTCGGCTCCCTCTGGTCGATAAAGGTGCCACTCCCCTACCATGAAATTTATGAACTCTAGATTATGCTATTTCGCAGCAAATTTCGTCCCAGTATGTCGATAAATTGTTGCTCAAAAGAGTTTGCTTGTTGTTTGAGCATAGTCGAACTCAAGCAAGGAATATGGTTATGTTGATGATAAATTCTTCGCAAACAGTAGTGATTTTTGTGTTATGATGTGATACTTGTGCCAAACAAGATAAAAATATATTTGGTGCATTGACAATTTTCTTCAAATTTGGGTAGAATAAGTTGGAGACATAGAGTAGATATATAACTTCAGAGTTAAAGAAACAATTATTTTGTGTTGGTAAAAGTTGACATTTTTTTTGAAATGTGCGATGGACAGGATAATGTAGTTCTACAATTATAAATTTCACGTGTAGTTTTAATTTAGTCAACAATGTTATAAACCACCGGAGATGTAAAACAAACATTATTTGACGTGCGTTGCACGTGCACGTGTACTAGCGTCAAAAAAGAAAGGAAACAGAGACTAGCGGAAATAAAAAAACACCTAATTGTAGGAATTTTAGGGGTTAAACTGATAAGTCCACAATTTCCTAGTGTGAGAGTGCCGACCGCTACTAAAAGCCGAATCGAGGCTGGATCCGGCCGTGCTTTCGCATCTGACATCTCCCCCTCATTTCGGCAAAACACAGACACATCTTGCCCTAGAAACCCGGGCCTGCCATGGCGGCGGCCGCGGATTGGAAGAACCTCCACCAAGACCTCCTCACCCGTATCTTTCTCTTGCTCGCATGCATCACTGACCGCGTCAGGTTCTCCACCATCTGCAAACACTGGCGCAGCGTCGCGCTCCAAAACCCAACCCCGCTTCCCTGGCTCCTCATGCCCTCCACCGCCGTCACCTCCTGCTACCGGATCCTCGGCGGTTTCAACGACCCGAGTCCATCCCTCGCCGACCATCCCCGTGGAGCACGCTTCTGTGGCTCTTTCCCGGGTGGCTGGTTCGTGGTCGCGCTCGAGCATATTCGGGGCCACGCCCTGCTCAATCTCCGCTCGGGCGAGCGCCTCCAGCTCCCGGACCGCGTCCGCCTTCGAGATCTCTGCAAGACCCCCAATCACGATCGCATGAGGAAGTGCCCCGTCTTCATCCGCGCCGCCACCATGTCCGCCGCGCCGCCTGCCGGCGGTGGCGCGGGCGCCTGCGTGGTCGCCGCCTTGACGACCGGCCAGACCAATATCGCGTTCTGGCGCCCGGGGATGGACTGCTGGTACACGACGAATACGGAGCTTTGCAGTGACGCCGAAGACCTGACATTCCACAACGGGTGGCTCTACGTCGTCACGCCCAGGGAGGAGCTGTTCCGGTACAAGGTGAGCAACCATTCGGACGGCAGGATCAAGGTGCGAGGCCATGATATGGCCATGTCCGAGTCGTGGCAGGGCCAGCTGGCGTCCGGGGAGATCGTCGCGCGCTACCTCCTGCCGTCCGCGTCCGGCGAGGATCTGCTCATGGTGAAGAGGTATGTCCACCCGACGAAAGGTACGTGGCGGTTCCAGGTCTTCACGCTGGTACCCAATGACGGAGGGACAGTTTGCCGGCGCTTTTACCCAATGTCCGGGCAGGTGCTCTTCGTCGGGCGAGGATGTTCCAAGGCCTTCGACATGGGAAACCGTCCACGGGGATGCATCTATTTCCTCGACGACGTCTACCGTGGTGGCCCCATGAGCGTTCTCCAGCAGGACCAGTACCTCTGCGCTGACACCGGCTCCTTCTCCTGCCTTCCTCAAAAACCCGACGAAATCATCCGCTGCTTGCCGCGAGAGCCCGCTTCGGACTCCTCGCCGTCCATTTGGTATTTCCACTGAGCCAGTTGGTTTGATTCGAAACATGAATGGTGGTCGTTGTTCCATTATTTCTGGTGATTTGTGAGCACACCGTGCTCTTGGTCGGTGTAGTATGTGTTGTTGTTGTCGTTATAAGTTCTTGATGCTGTTGTAATGTTATCCAGAACTAAAATTCCATATCGTGTGTGTTGTTTTGCTTAATTTGAAAACTGTCTCCGAACTCATTTCGTGTATGAAACTGTGAACTCTTTAGGCTGCTACCTGCCCTAGCTACATGTTGATTAATATCTACATGCTGCTTCTTGTTCTTCACTGCTTATTAGTATTTCAATTGTTTGTAACATATTCTGCCGCATAGTCTAGGTGAGATTGCACCATAAGAATGTCGACAGCAGATGTGTTTTCCATCTTCCCCATGGCCAGCTACACATAAGAATACTTATATGCAACTGAATATTTGATATACCGAACTATTTTTACTTTCTTGTAAACTCCTTATTTAATAGATGGGATTATTACTTATGTGCCCTGGTTCTCTCTAGTTTATCTGTTTGTGCCATACCTGCGTAGTTTCTCTCGTCCGTGCCCTGGCTGGCTCGCAAATGGCCCGCGCACGGCCAAGACGGCCGTTTCCGCCCTTTGACCGTTAACAAGCCTGTTACATGTGGGCCCAGCGAAGTGCATGCACCCGTCCCACTTAAAGCTTACAAGTGGGGCCAGTGGCAGAAGAGTGCTTGCATGCAGCTGTACGTGCGCGTCCATGCGACCATGTCTGTGCTCGCCGTCCCCAAATTTGCGCCGCGCCTTCAATGGCGTGCCTCCCTGGCCGGCAAAAAGCTGCCTCGCCGCCTACACTGCCGGCCGGGCCGCGCATCTGCTCCGCCGTCCTCGTGTCTCTCTTGCCTACTCTGTCCTGCTGCAAGCTGAGCAGTCTGGAGCCGAATCAATGCCCGGTCGCCATTACTGCCGTCTAGACCGCAACGCCGTCCAGACCGCAGATGGCTTTAAAAGGAGCCATCTCCTTGCCCATTGCGCTCACAAATCCCCTCTTTCTCTCCTAGACACCCCTCGCCCAGTCCCTTATCTCTCCATGGCTCGTGGGGATGGCAGCTCCACTCCCAGCTCGAACCACCGCCGCCACGCCCGCTATCCTTGGTTTCTTGAGGCGAGCGTGGGAAGCGGCATGGGGCGTGGGCGTACTCCTCCAAGTTAGAGCAGGATGCGTTCAATGATGGAGATTGCACGATCCGGGGAGTCTCCAAGGCGCAGTCGCAGGGGCAGGGGCATGGGCAGGGCCATTGCTCCCGATCCCATTCCCTTCATCGATCTGTCCGACGAGGAAGACGAGGACGACCCGGGTATGGACTGGACCATGGCCTGGAAGGACGAGGTCACGGAGGTCCTGGACCCGAGTATGGCCTGGGCCATGGCCGACCATAAAGCCACGGAGCTAGCCAAGCATTCAGCCGCCGCACAGCAACGGCTCAAGGGGAAGAAGAAGGTCATGTGGTCGCCGTCGAACAGCAACGCCCCAATGGAGGTCGATGCCAAGGGCAAGGCCGAGTCGGTGGAGGTTTCCGATGACAAGGACGAGTGGTAGTCTATTTTAGTTATTAGTTGCTTTATTAAGGGCAAATGCCAATTTAGTTCTTAGTTGCTTTATTAAGGGCAAATGCCAATTTAGTTATTAGTTGTTGATCTATTTTATAATTTTGTACTACCATGAAATTTGGCAAGGCCTTGTGCTTGACGTTTCCAATTGTGTGTGTAAATCCCCATTTGGTGTGCCAAAATACACTTCGGTTTGCAAATGTTGCTTAGAAATGGGGCGTTTACCCTACCTTTGTAGCTCATTTGAAAGACATTTTTCAGCGAGTCCACCATTTTACATAGAAATGGGGCCGTTTACCCTACCTTTGGAGCTAATTTGAAAGACATTTTTCAGCGAGCCCACCATTTTTTTTAGAAATGGGGCCGTTTACCCTACCTTTGGAGCTCATTTGAAAGACATTTTTCAGCGAGTCCACCATTTTTGCTTACAAATGGAGCCGTTTACCCTACCTTTGTAACTCATTTGAAACACATTTTTAGCGAGTCCAAGCTCATTTGAAAATTTATATGGATTCAAGCTAGATTTGACCAAGCTCATGGCTATCCCCATTTGATGTGCCAAAATCCCCATTTAAGTTACGATAATGGGTTATAGCCAAAATCCCCATTTGGTGTGCCAAAATCCTCATTTTGTGTCACTCAGGCAAATGGGGGTGGGCGAGCCAAAATCCCCATTGGGTACGCTGTGGTCCACTCGTCAGCGGGTAAAGGCCTAGTCCTACGCGCGCGTCCAATCAGATCGCAAAATGAGCTTCTCGCGGATCGCCCGAGTCTGCCTGCAGATTCCTTCTAGACTAACGATCGGACGGCTGCAGCTCAACGCTAGGGTTAGTTCGACGGTCATTGTTCAAATGGGGTTTGGAGGCACTCAACGGGGTTTAGAGGCACTCAACGGGGTTTTGAAAAGTTTGATAAAGTGTCGGGGTTTTGAAAAGTTTGATAAAGTGTCCAAGGTTCATTTTGAAGTGACTAAGAAGGATCGAGTCTTCGTTTTTCAAATTTCATGTTTTAAACTTGTTTAAATGTCAACGTTGACCGAAATTTGAAATGAGCTTCAAATATTCAAAAAAATCAAAAAATGGAAAATCCTGCGCACATAGTCATATTTTGTCATATACTAACGATTCAAGCTGACAAACAATGTCTATACACATTCAGATGAAAAATGCATGTATCTAAGTGATATCCTCGAACTATGTCATATGAACTCGATGTTCAAATGAGCTTCAAATATTCAAAAAAAAACAAAAAAAAGGAAAATCCTGCGCACATAGTCGTCTTATGTCATATACTAACGATTCAAGTTGATAAACATCATCTATAAACATTTCGTATGAGAAATGCATGTATCTAAGGTGATATCTCAGACTATGTCCTATGATTTCAAGGGTGAAGAGAAGTGATTTTGGATTTTCAACATGAAATGTTCAAACACCTCACAAAGTTTCATTTTGGAGTGACTAAGAAGGATCCATGCTTAGTTTTTCATTTTCATCTTTTAAACTTGTTTAATGTAGGTTTTACCGAATTTTGACCGAATTTTGAAATGAGCCTCAAATATTCAAAAAAATCAAAAAAAGGAAAATCCTGCGCACATAGTGGTCTTATGTCATATACTAACGATTAAAGTTGATAAACAAGGTTTACACACGTTCAGATCGCGTAACTACACAGAGCGCGCATTGTGGGTGCCGTTCACGTCCAGTTTATGTCCAGATCGCGCTTGGTGTGTTGACACGGATGCACCGACGCATATTTGCACATAAACAAAAAGGTAATCGTGTCAGTTCTCGCTAAAAATGCTTCTGATACGTGTAGATGTCTCACAGCGTCTCCAACTGCATTCAATTTGACCAGAACGACGACGCACATCAACTGTTTGACACTTGTACTCTACACGTCAAGGGGCACCAGATGACGTGGTGAACATTTACAGGCATGTCAGTAAGGGGCACCAGTTCGACTAGACGTGAAGCGCGGTCACACGATGTCATCATTGCGAATATAATCTGTAAATGGTGTTGTCATTTCACACTGCGTTGGCAAGAAAACGAAGCGATCGGCCTGCCGCCTGTTCGGTGCCCCCAAGCGGTTATCGATCTACGCGCCGGCGGCAGTGAATTCATCACTATCCTACATTGCGCATTGGTGCAGTGCAGTTCTTCTCTCTTCTCTCCACTCCAAAAAACCCCAACCACCCCCTTCCCTCCAATGGATCCGTGGTGGCAGAACGAAGCCATCCCGAGCGACTCCGACGGCGAGGGGAACCCGATCCCGTGGTGGGAAGAGGGCCACGGGCATTGGCAGGAGAACATGCCGAGCGACGACGACGGCGAGGGCGAAGAGGACGACCAGGGGGAGGACGGCGATGGCGCCGACTCTGACCCCGACTCCGACGACAACGACGGGTCCGAGGAGGAGGACTCGGACCCGGAGTTGAAGCCGTAGGACGGCAACGGCTCCGACTCCGACGACGACGAAGAGGAGGAGGAGGAGGACGCCGACGAGGAGGAGGAGGAGGCGGAGGAGGAGGACGGCGACGACGGCCATGACGGCAACGACGGCCACGACGGCGCCGACGACGACTCCGACGACGACGAACCGCCAGCCCAGAGGCGGCGCATGTAGGAGCCGAGGCTGGCGTAGTAGCAGTAGCAGTGCATTAGTTGCACTGCTACTGATTAGTAGTAGTAGTATTAGGCGTAGTAGCAGTGCATAAAGCACTCCTAATATTGTCTAATCTTTTATAAAACCGCCGGAATCTTTTGTAATCAGTGTTAATAGTAATATGAATTTCAGTTTCAAATCGAGTTTCAGTTTCAAATCGATTTATGAATCCTATTATAAATCGAGTTTCGGTTTCAAATCGAGTTATGAATCCTATTATAAATCGAGTTATGAATTCGAGTTATAAATCGAGTTTCAGTTTTCAGTTTCAGTCCCCACTTAACAAGGACTCGCTTCCTATCTCCACTTTGGAAGCAACAAATTGTCACTAAACAATGACATGTGTTAATTCAGTGTTAATTCAGTTAATTCAGTTAATTCGATGTTAACGACGTGTTAATTGGGGCCGAGATACCCAACCTGGGCGTCAGATTCGTCCCTTCCTGTCCCCACTTGAGCGGTCCCACTTGGAGGAGGAGGATGGGACGAGGAGGACCCAGGTCGTCCCCACCAATCCGACCCCACCAGTCAGGCCGGTGCCCCAGGCCGACCCCACCAGTCAGGCCGGTGCCCCAGGCCGACCCCACAAGTCAGGCCAAGTTACGGTCGACCAGACGGAAACAACCGTCTTGGCGTGCGTGGGCCATTTGCGTCTCAGCCAGGGCACGGACGAGAGAAACTACGCGGGGTGGCACAAACAAATAAAACTGAGATAGGTATAGCACAGAAACGATTGATCCTTAATAGATTGGGACAAAGCTTTTGCGCCCCCTTCTAGTATTTGATATGTTGTGACTTGTGAGGTATAAAGTATACTGAAAACCTTGGGATAAAAAGAGTATGCTCACGACTGTAGACTTTTGGATGGCCGTTCTTCACTTCTGGGTATGTTTTTCACGAGCCGTTGCTCAGTAAGTCAGTGTAGTTTTCGTTTATGCTACTGAAAAAAGTTATTGCTATCTTGCTCTTCTTGAAAAAAATTGCCTCTCTTGCGAGGCTACCCACCCAGCCCGAAAAATCTAGATGAGATGTACCTACCGGCAGGTTTTTCTCTGTAGATATATTCAGATTTTTAGATTTGTGAAACTCCTACATATACGGAAAATCTAGATGAGATGTACCTACCGGCAGGTTTTTCTCTGTAGATATATTCAGATTTTAAGATTTGTGAAACTCCTACATATACTAGTGGAAGCAGGGTCACTGGTCCCGGGTCGTAAGGGCCTCTAGTACCAGGTGTCCACCCGGGACTACCAAGGCGACACTAGAGCCCCCCTCTAGTGCCGGGTCCGTTACGACCCGGAACAACAGGCTTCCACGTGGCTGCGGAGGCGCGGGCGTGGTGGAGGACCTCTAGTCCCGATTGGTCATACGACATGGTGCAAAAAAATATGCGGTTAATTAATTAGAAAAACTGAAAACTACATATAACATATCAAAATGTTCATACATAAAAATATGTTCACGTCTATCCGGTTACATGGAGGTGCTCATAACCGGTACTAGAACCCGTCTATTCGATTACACGTGTGTGGAGATCATAACCGGGACTAGAGCCCGTCTATTCAATTACACGTACGGAGATCATAACCGGGACTAGAGACCGTCTATTCGGTTACACGGGAGATCATAACCAGGACTTCACCGCTATTCTCCATTGTATGTTCCGTTTGAAGGTATGATATCGCTGAGCAGAAACCCCGTAAGTTCCTCTGCTAGTGCTTGAAAGCGCTTCTTTAGTGGCAGTTTTTTCCGCATTGAATCCTTCACGTATAAGAAGGAGATCAATACGAATATCAATCACGAGTAACAAAAAATATGAATGACACTGAAGACAATTGTTGGTAATAAAATAAAATTATGAATATATTTGTTCACGTACGTCCACATATGTCGACGTATTTGCGTTTCGCTCAGTGACCGCACGACGAATCCACTCGCAAACGAAATATCCACAGAAATTGGTCCCCTGTGGTTGCCTCTCGATGTGCTTTACGAGAATAGAATTCAATCAAATCATAGTCAACATATAGTGGTATTGAAAACTATAAATAAAGATATGCGCGGACCTAGCTAGACCGTACTACGTACCTGTGGGTGAATAAAAGTCAGCTCTTCTGCAAAATCACCCTTTGTCCTCGTTTTGAATAGTTTCTAAACCCTGTCCGGCAAAAAAAGAAAGAAGAAATGAGTTATTAGTTACTTGATATCTCTGAAATCAATAAGAGAGACTGATATAGTGCGATAATGTTTGAAATTACCTTTGGAGCGTATCTAGAATGCTTTTGTAGCTCTCCTCAGGCCAGTCCAATGAGTCGTAGACTTGAACTCTTGATCTATCAACTTCAATGACTAGCAGAATGTAATGTCCGCTGCGCATGATTATATACACGTCAGTAACTCATCAGTTACACTTAATTTGTACAAGCGAGTAACACTCTCTTACCTGAAGTAGTAAGGAAACATTATCTGCACCTTGAAATGTTGCTTCGTTAGGGTCTTTAGTAAGTTCTTCTCCGTGTCCTTCAGGTGGTCCCGTAGTGTCCTTGCATTAACTCGTACTGGGTTAACGAACCCAAAGCCATAGATGTCCTTTCTGTCATATTCATCACTCTTCATTCTGCATAATACCGTAGTGAGCATAGTTAGCAAAGGCAATGACCGAGCTGAGAGCTAAAGACTTTATATTTTTTGGAAATAAATGAATTGAATCACTTACAAACAGTAGGCACCGACGAGAGCCAAGTCGAGGGAGTCAAGGTTGTATAAGTACCAGAGTTCTTCGAGCTGAATTGTGAACGGAGTCGGCTCATGCGGCGGCGGAGACGACTGATGCGGAGACGACTGATGGTTGTCGTCCCCATCGTCATCAGGTGGTGAATCATGAATTGGTGGAGACGATTGTGGCCTTGGCGCCCAACCTGCAAACTTGATGTATTTCTTCCGCCATAGAATTAGACCACCCACGACATCCCCTAGCACCGTCTCATCATCGGCTCTTGGGAACTCAAGGTTCAGTGATTCATATCCTTGTACAACTTGATCCATGCCGACACGAGCAAATCCATCTGGAATGGCATTACCAAGCCACGATGTTGTAGAGTCAACAGTTAAAGCATAGCCATCCACCGCCTTCATGGATAAGTTAAAACTCCCACATGCAGCTCACAAGTTGTTTTCTCCGTGATATAATCCACGGGGTAACTTGTCTCATCATCACCGACCATAACCGAGGAAGCCACGCTACTTCTACGCTGCGATGGGCCGCCTTGACTCGCTTGTTCCAGCTGAAGAGTTGGCGCCCCTTGCTCGCGCATTTGATCTATTTGCTTTTGATGTTCCTTATAGAGAGCAACAATCTCGTCATGATTTCTTTCTAGGATCTTCAACCGGTCTGATTCCTTGTGCTCCTTCCTCCTCTTTGCTCTCGCTCGGCTTCTATAAGATTCACGGTCCTGGGGAAACCCTTCACTCCACGGCACTTGTCCTAAGCCTGGTGTTTGTCCCCCTTTTTCTTTGGTCCCGAGGGCCTTTGACAGCTCGTCCTTCTCTCTGTCGGCAATAAACTTTCCCTCTTTAGACTTGGCAATTAAGTGAACAATTTTTTGCTGGGGTTCGTGAATTACTTTGTTTGCATCAATTATTAACCCCCCATGTTTCCATGTCATACTCCCCTCCATGCGCAAGTAGCCAATTCCTTATCCTTCTGTCACATTCCTCTGTGGCCGGGGTGAGCCCTTTTTCGCGCAAGTCGGCATCAGCATTTTCTCACTTAGGCTCGGAAACTCGGTAGCCACATGGCCCCATCTTATGGTGATATTTCTCTTTCGCTGCATTATCCTTATTCGTTTTCGCCCTTTTCTTAGCTAGTTCTGATTTCTTGTACTCCAGAAATGCAGGCCAGTGAGGCCGCTGCCTCTCTCGTGTGCCGGTGAAATCCGGAAGTTTCCCATCTTCATCCCACTCACGGAATAATCTGTTCTTGTAGTTATTGAATTGTTGAGCCATCTTCTTAAGAGCGAAATGCTTGACTTTGTCCGTCATGGATTTTGTCTTGACCTCATCATCCAAGACCGGTAGGGTGAAATGTGCAATGAGCTTGTTCCAAAGAACACCTTTGGTTCTCTCGTCGACATAACTAACTCCCTCTAACTTTGCTGGCTTATTCCATTCCTGAATGCTGATATAAACGTTGTCCCTGACAATGACTCCGCATTGATGCACAAACTTAACTGCGTTCGGCACGGGTGCCTCTGGTTGGCCAGTAACTGCATTCACCTCGTCAATTGGGAGATGCTCTTATTGGCCCATCCCTTTGGCATGGCCTCGTTTAGTGGATTGGTTCGATGCGGAGGTCTAAAAATAAGAAACATGTGTGAATACATATATGTACAAATCAGTTATTGCATCTGTTCAACATAGGCTTAATATACCTCACCAGACGGCGCGGGTCCACCAATTCCCGAGTCCTCATCGTACTCGTTATTTCTTTGATCCGGTTCCATTCCCGTACCATAGTCGTTCAAAAACTGTGAGCCATCATCTTCTGATCTACGGTCTTCAGCTCCTTCCGTGGGATGCCGAAATTCCGCGGTTCCCTAATGTAGGAAAGCATCTTCTTCCCCTTCTCTCCTTGCAAAGGAAGCATCGTCATCCATTGCTTAACTAATTTTAAAAAAGATAAAACAATGATAGCATTAGTAGAATAATTCAAAGTAGGGAACTTTACAAATATGCAAAAAAACAATTTAATATTGCATCTAAAGAAAATGTTTCAAAAAAAAGTAACATGGGCGTATTGGGCCAAAGCTGTCCCAATCCCAGCCCAACGCAAATTTGGGCCAGAACCGGGTCAAAGGTGGCCAGCGTGGTCATCGCTGGCCCACCTGCCAGCGCCCCACCACCACCACGTGTGACCGCCCACTGGCCACGCGTGGTCAATGCTGGCCCACCTGCCAGCGACCCCGTTCTGACCCCGCCGCCCTGCCTCGTGTTCCCGCCCCGCCTCGTCTTCACCTCCCCGCCTCGTGTTCCCACCCGCCACCTCGCCTTCACCCCCGTGGTCAAAGTTGACCGCCAATGGCCCCCGCCCCGCGCAGTCAATGCTCCTGGCCCACCTGCCAGCGACCCGCGACGGTTCTAGCGTGGTGCTGGCCCACCCGACGGTTCCCCTCCCCGCGACGGTTCCCCATCCCTGGTCCTTTAAAAAGGGACGCGCCCGTGTGGATAGGGACACCAGTCCACTCCCTGCCCTCACAGAATCCAGCCCCACGTCGCCCCTATGTCGCGCTGGTTCAAGCCCTCGCCGAAGTTCGAGGCCGGCGAGCCCTCCGGCAATCGCCGTGGCCAGGGGCGTGGCTCCGCCCCTCCTCCCCCTCCATCGTCGGCGGCATTCGGCCTTCCACCGCAAGGCAGGCGGAGGGTCGCGTGCGTGCCGCCCCCGCACCCACCGCGCCACCTCGCACCACCACCACCGCCGGAGGGAGGAAGATCCGACGCCGGTGCTACGTGCCGGAGCCGGAGTGCTAGTGGCACTGGGACAACGCCGCCACGCTGGAGTGGAGCGACATCCACCTGCCGGAGGGCTGGGACCTGAATCCGCAGCGGATTCCAGTGCGGGCGGTCCCACTCCCTGGGAGGAACATGGACATGGAGATCGCGCGCCGGCGCCGCCTCCTCCCGCCGGAGCTCCTCAACGACCCCGCCTACGGGCCGACGTCCCCCAACTGGGAGGAGTGGCTCAAGGCCGAGCACGAGGACCGCCGCCGCTCCTACTTCGCCCCGGCACCTCGTACCGTCCCCTCCGCGTACCCAGCGCTGCCCGATGCGCTGTGGTTTGAGGAGGAGGTCCCCGAGGCCGACAACAACCCGGACATGTAGGCCGCCTACGAGGCCTCCAACCGCACCCTCGTCGAGGACGAGATAGCGGTGGAAGCAGGTGCTGGCCCAGGTCCAGGCCGACGCGGCCCTGATGCCGCTGCCGCCACCGCCACCGCCGCGGTACGTCCAGCTCGACCCGGACGAGGTCGAGCCGTGGTACTACGCCCTCGAACGCGAGCTGGCGCAGGACCGGCTGGAGCAGGAGCGGCAGGGCATTCCGCCGCCGCCTCCTCTGCCTCCTGGCCTCATTGGCGAGTCGTGGGTCTGGACCGGCGGGAGCTGGTCGCCAGATCGGCCCCTGGAGCAGGAGGAGCTGCCATGGCCACAGTGGCAGGAGCAGCCACCGCAGACAGAGCAGCCACCGCAGGAGCTGGCTGATACGTCCAAAACGTATCTACTTTCCCGAACACTTTTGCTATTGTTTTACCTCTAACTTGTGAGTTTTGAATACAACTAATGCGGACTAACGCTGTTTTCAGCAGAATTGACTTGGTGTCTTGTTTTTGTGTAGAAAGTCAACTTTCGGGAAAAACACCAGAAAAGATCGCAAACCTCCTATTTTACCAGAAGACTCACGGAGCCAGAAGGGGAGGCGGAGATGGGCCACGAGTGGCCCAAACCACATGGTGGCGCGGCCTGCGGACCCACCTCGCCAGCCACTGAGGAGGGCAACTCGGGCACTTCCCTGAGTCCCCCTTTCGACTACTTAACCCTCTCTAACCTAAAACGCGAGGGGGTCGTCCACTTCATCCAGAAACATCACCGTACGCCGCCACCATCGCGAAACCTATTTCGGGGACCAGAAACTCCGTTCTGGCACTCCGCCGGGACGGGGAATTGGAGGAGAGCATCGCCATCATCATCACCGACGCTTCTCCATCGACCATCCATGTTTCCCCCATCCATGTGTGAGTAATTCCCTGCTGTAGGCTGAGGGGGATGGTAGGGATTGGATGAGATTGTTCATGTAATAAGCTATAAGATCATTAGGGCATGGTGCCCAGTATCCGTTGTTAGTACTTATTGATGTTGTTGCAACTTGTTGAGCTTAATGCTTGTCACTAGGGCCCGAGTGCCATAATTTCAGATCTGAACATGTTATTGTTTCATAATGATATGCATTGTTTATTGATCATACCTGCAAGTTGTATACACATATTGTTGTCCGGAACCCGCGGTCCCAAAGTGACAATAATTGGGACAGCCGAGGGGAATGGCTGCGATGTGAGGATCACATGTGTTCACGGCGTATTAATGCTTTGCTCCGGTACTTTATTAAAAGGAGTACCTTAATTACCAGTAGATTCCCTTGAGGCCCGGCTGCCACCGGCTGGTAGGACAGAAGATGTTGTACAAGTTTCTCATTGCGAGCACGTACGACTATATACGGAACACATGCCTATGTTTACTTAGTACTTGGATGCTTTATCATTATTATCTGCAATGCCTATGTCTTGATTATTATATGAGCTATCTTATCCATGCAGCGCCCGTTCATCCATCCCTATGCCTACAGTGTTTTAATCCTACTGTTTACTGCAATCACTACTGTTGTCTCTATTTACTGCTGCTATTATTTCACCGCTACTACTGCTATAAAATTGTTGCTACTGATAATCTGTGTCGAGCAAGACTATTCACAGGTGCAGCTGAATTGACAACTCCGCTGTTAAGGCTCTCAAGTATTCTTTGGCTCCCCTTGTGTCGAATCAATAAATTGGGTTTTACTTCCCTCAAAGACGGTTGCGATCCCCTATACTTGTGGGTCATCAAGACTATTTTCTGGCGCCGTTGCCGGGAAGCATAGCTTTATTTGGGAGTTCACTTGTGATCTATATTGCTCGCTGAAATTTATTCATCATGGGTAAAGCTCGTGATGAGAGGGTCCATGTATTGCCATCCACTACAAGAAAAGGTACGACACTTAGTACCTCTGCTGCTCTTGACTCACCATCTGTATTGAGTCAACTTGTTACACCACCACAATCTTCACGTGTTGGTACTACTGCTGAATCTGAAATTGCCTCTGATAATGTTGATGATGCTTCTACTGTGATTGATGAGAATATTTAATTAGGTCCACTTTTAGATGCTGCTATTGCTATGTCTAAACAACTTGAAAATACTAGAACACCTAATGGAAGTCCTACTACTCCTGTTTATTCACCTGAATTAAGGGATTATACTTGTGATGATGATCCTGATGAAACTTATGTGGAACTTGATGATGATTTTATTGATAAATGTAATGCTACTACTAGTGCAAGTAATATGAGAAATTTTCTTGCACAACATGCTGTTAAATACAAGTTGTCACCTGATCCTAAGTTTGCCACTTCTCCTATAAACATTAAAGATAAAGATTATGATTTTTCTCTTGATTTATCTCATATATCCATTGTTGAGAAAACTCCTTTTTGTGGCACTAAGAGTGAAAGTGCTGTAGAGCACATGAATGAGCTCTCTACTTTGAGTGGCTTATTTTCTGATGATATTAAGAAGCGTAGCTACTTTGTTGCTAAGATTTTTCCTTTCTCATTAAAAGATGATGCTAAAGCTTGGTATAACTGTCGTGGTGGGATCACGACAGATGCCATAGGTATGGCTAAGATGGGGCCGAATGTGCGTTGGGGGATCCAGGGAGGGTTTATGCACTCAAGAAGTGCACAAGCAAAAACACGCAAGAAACCGCAAGAACATGAATAAGAAACCAAAAAACCAAGAACACAAAACACACCACGATGTACCCTGCTTCGGGCCCTCTTGTGGAGGTAACACCCCTACTGCAGCACTAGCCTACTCTCTTTATATCTCAACGGTGACAAGTACAAAGCGCTCCTTGAGCTGTATGAAGCAACAATGGTGAGAGCTCACGATGAAGAAGAAGCTACCAAGGGGGGAAAATGAGCTCTAGGGTTCCTCTCCTCCACACAGGAGGTGGTGGTGCTGTACATAAAGACTTGCCGAGTTACTTCTTTGCCCCTGGCTCCATGAGATAATGGCACTGCCAAGAGGAAGAGGACAAGCCTCTGCCCCCTGTCAATCCAACGGCTGGACTGTCAGGCCCTAGCAGGCCTATCTTGCCACTTCGGGCAATGGCAGGTGTAGCCCACCGGGTCTAGGTCATAGCCCCTTTCCCGAATTGGCCGAGTCAGCTCCTAGGTTGCTGCGCTCCCAGGAATCCCGTGTCTCGACCTGGCTGTCATCTGAGCCTCGGGCAGGAGGCCTGCAGGACCCGTGAACTTACTGACATTACTCGGCCCTTGTGCGTTATCCGACATTGCTGGTAAGCCGGATTCTTCCAGGCAACCCGGCTAGATGAGCCGGATCTCTTCCAGCAACCCGGCTAGTTGAGCCGGATCTCTTCTTCTGATCCGGCTAGACTTTGCCTGTTCCCCTTTGGCGTCTCCCTGTACTTTAAACAAGATTGAGTACTGACCGACTTTCTCAACCGATCCGATCCAAGTGATCCGGCTTGAGTGACCCGGATTGATTTTCCCTTCCACTTTATAGCTCCCAACACCACCTCTTTGCCCTACCCGGGGGCAGCCCCCCACAGTAGTCCCCGAAGCTGGTGCGGTCCTACAGCCTCGGATGGAGGGCCGTAGCAGGTTAAAAATAAACACCCTTAACCGAATCTCTTATCGACTAAATTTGTCTCAGGATTTTCTGGGACATTTGGCTGAGAATCTCTGCGCAAAGCCCCATAATCCGGGTCTTTGATTTGACATGCCACTGACAACACATTATCCGGATCCATCAGGTACTTGAGTGCATTTGACTAAATGACTGCGTCTCCTCGGTTTCTGTGCTGACCTGCACACTTGATCCGCACCACCGCTTCCAATTCTATGACCCAGCATGTGCTTGAAATACACGGCCACAGCAGCGACCGCAGAGTTTCAGGGCACACCTCATCCGGCCACGCCCCGAAAACCGCGGTAGTGCGCCCGTTACCAGCTAGGGGCTATATATAGGGGTGCGGGCTTCCTCTTCTTCTTCCCCGCACCCCCACTTCGAGAACTCCAACCGCGCCATTGACGCCGCTGCGATTTCGCCCTTGCGACCTCGCCGTGCCGGAGATTTGACAACGCCTGAGAGAACTCGTCGGAGCCGCGCACCGCGCCCTGCGCCGCCGTTTCTTCACCGGGCCTCTTCCTCGCCGTGCTGCAACCGTGAGTTCTTCATCCCCAGCCATGCTTCCCTCGAACGAGTTCATCTTCCGCCATGAACTTGCGCTTGCTTTTTCTAGATTCACTAGCAAACGAGTCCATTGCCGCGCCTTAGTGCATTCCCTAGATCTCCTTTCTAGGGTTTGCACTAGATTGCCCCAGTTTGGCTTGCCACTGCTTGAACAGTTCCACCATATTTTTACTCGGGATTTCTTCTCTATTTTACTGCTGCGGTAGATCTTGCGTAACCCTAGATTTTCACGGAAAGGTGTTTGTAGTTACTAGCCGAATTACTTTTCCGCAGTAACTAGGCCACTTTATCCGGGATAGCCTCTACCGAATCCCTTAATAGCTGATTCGGTTACACCTTTATTCGATTCGCTGGATTAGAGATTCCGCATCTCCTAACTCGGCTATATCCGACCTTTTGCAGGACTGATTTGGATATGCCGAAGCTGCCCCCGGCAGTTGGGAGGGTTCCGACGTTACAAATGATGATCTGGAATGGCTGCTGAGCACCCGGCGTATAACACCTAAAGTTATATGCCGAAAACCGGGGAAAGAACTCGAACCGGTCACCCAACCGGGTGAGCGCGTTGTATTTCTAGCGCACTTCGAGCGCGGATTCGGACTCCCAGCGAGTGACTTCTTCCGGAGATTCCTAGATTTCTTCGGCCTGCAGCCTCACCACCTTCCGGCTAACTCCTTTGTCTCCCTGTCTGCTTTTACCTCCTTTATGGAGGGATATCTCGGTCTCTGGCCGACTGTCGAAACCTGGGCGAAGTACTTTCACCTCCGGAAACATACGATCCCGGGTAGTGATCCGAAGGTGATGACCGCCTGTGGTTCGTCCAGCATTACCCCGAGGACGGGCTCCATCTTTCCCCGGATCACTGGCCTGGATACTTGCAAGAAATGGCAAAGGTCCTTCTTCTACGTGAAGAGCGTTGAAGGCCATGATGCTCTCAACTTGCCCGAGTTCAGGATCGAGCCCCCCACAGCCGAACTGAACTTCAGATATGATCCGGCTGACACTCTTGCGGAGCTTCAAATAATACATCAAACTTTGGAGGATTTTCTGGAGAAAGGCCTGCTCGCGGACGATCTCCTCCGGACCTTCGTCTGTCGCCGGGTCAGTCCTCTTCAACAACGCAAGCACAAGATTTGCCACATGGGTGGTCTGCTAGATCCTACCCGGATCAGCAAACATGACCTCACCAGAGCTTCCGTCAAGAGACGAGTAAACGCCATTGCCTACACCGAGATGTTGGACAAGTGGCAGTGGGGCGTGGAGCCGTTCCACCGAGATGCACTTCCACCACAGGTTAGTTCGCCATTCTCCGAATCAATCCATAGTTCATCAAAATGACATCGGACTAATCCAGATTCGCCTTGACTCTACTGCAGCTGTTCGACCGCCAAATCACCGAAGATGGAGATCTCTCCACCAAAGTGTGGGGACCGGATCGTAGCCCGCTGCGCGAGGGCGAAGAGGATGCGGATACGGACGATTATTTGCCAATTCCGCGCGCCAAGCCCATCCGCAAGGGTAAGCAACCGACTATTTACAACCTTTCCGAGGATGAAGATGATGATTGCTGGATCCTAGATCCTATTGATGCCATTCCGATTTCATGGTCACAACCTTGTGTTCCAGCCAAACCGGATGCTCAAGGGACATCTCGGAAACGCCCTGACGCGTCCGGATCAGATGCCCCTCCAGCCAAGAGAATTAAGAAAGCTGCCATCAAGCCGAATCGGCTTAAGGCCATGCCTACCACCAAGGGGTAATGCCAACTTCATTTGCTTTCTTCCTCTATTATCCGAGTCACCTTTATCCGAGTTAACTGTTTTACTTTACTCTATGTAGTGACGTCCTTGTCACCGAGCAAACTCATTCATCCATTCTTTCTCCCATTCCTCCACTGGATACGGCCATGGAGCACCAGTCTCCTGAAAAGGCCGTCACTTCTCCCGCGCGTGCCACAACTGCCCAAACTCCTCCGCCGACTCTCGTTCCAGAGTCGGTTATTGACCTGGAGAAAGAGGAAATCTCGGGTCCTACCCGAGATTCAACTTGGCCCCGCCCTCTGAAGGAGTTGGAGAAGGAAAAAGCTAAGACTTCGGCTAAGTCTTTGACTAAGCCGGATCCTCGCCCTACCCCCAAGGCTCAAACTCTGCTGAATCAAGAGCAGCAGAAGAAGAAACAGCAGCAACAGGAAACACAACAAGCGTCCTCCCAGAAGAAGAAGAAGACCGTCCAGGATCAACCCAGAACCAACCGAAACAACCAGATCCGGCCAAGACCCCGGGCGCATCGCCTCTACCTAAGCCGACTCAGGTTACCTTTGGCACAACTCCAACCATTTCGGATAAGCAGGTGGTTGCTAGCAAGCCTGTTTCCGCCACTCCATCAGCAACTCGGGTGCATGATCAACTCTCTGAGGTGATCACTCGCGCCCGACTTAGTGGCCAGGTTCTGCCGAATCTCCGCACTCCGAGCGGCGACAACCTCGGCTCCGCAGAGCAATTTGTTAAAGCTTGGAATGCTGCGGACCTTGCCGAAGGCTCGACCACTTCAGCGTCGCCACATCCGGCTGGTCCTAGCCGGATGTTTCAATCTCTACATTCTGTGCAGGCCTCGGTCACTGAAGCTAACCGGGTCTTCGAGGTAACTTTGCCGAATCCTGCTTTTATTTCACCATGATCAATCTACACTATCCCCAGTCCCCGAGATTCGGGTCGAATGACTGATACTCCTCAGAGTAAGAAAGTCATTCGGCTTGAATCTCTAACATTTGATCATAAGTTTTGTCTCGCTGAAAAAATCGTGGGACTCCCAGTCCCCGAGTCTCTTTTCCAATTGATTCGGTCAACTTTCTTTTTTATTAATCTCGGGCCTCCAGTCCCCGAGATTCTTTTTACGCCATTAACCCTTTTTCTTTCAGGAAATCACGACTGCTCGCAGCCGGCTCTTTAAGCAGCTAGTCCTGCAGCACCAGGCCCTTCAAGCTTCCTTCGATGCGCAAGGTGAGGAGATGAAAAAGAAAGATCAGGAGCACAAGCGCGCTTTATCGGAGGAAAAGTCAGAAGTGACTCGGCTCCTGCGGGAGCTTGACCGGGTTGAAAAAGTGAAGGAGAAGGTCAAGAAAGACCGGGACACGCTGCAGAGGGAGAAAGACTCGATCCAGAAGGAGCGAGATACTTTCAAAGCCGGGATTGAGAAGCGGGCCGAATTGGACAAGAAAATCCAAACGCACGTTGCAGATGCTGAAGCCGAAGCTAAAGCGGCGAAAGATGATCTGGCTGCCCACAAGGCGATCAGCGCGAAATGGCTTGCTGATCTTGCTAGCCTCAATGAAGACATGGATCGTAAGTTTGCCGAATTCCTCTTCCTCCTCTGCTCTTATCCGACACCTCGTTTCGTGTTACCTCGTTTAACTCGGTGTTAGCTTATCTAATGTAGGAGAGTTTACCAGCATCCGGCTCAAGCCGCCAAAGCTGTGAGGGATGCCCGAGCTGAGAGAGCTAAGTTAACTGGAGCTCCCCTAGCAGAGACGTGGGATATCGAAGATCACATTACTGCACTTAGAGCTCGGATTGCTCCTTTGAAGGATTCCCATATTGATCTGTTCAATGCAAGCCTCAAAGCTCACCGAGTCTTGTTTCCTGAAGCTCGGCAAGTCCGGTCTGCGGACGAGCTAATCAAAGACCTGGATCAGGCAGAGACCCGGTTAAAGCAGTGGAGATCTTCGTCCGCCCGCGCTGGTGCTGACGCAGGTTTGCTATTTATCATGTCTTGGTATGAGCTGATTGATCTTGCCAAAGTGCGCTCCCTTCGGAGGGTTCTTCATGGGCTTCAGATCCAAACCGGATCAAGATCCGCGAGGAAGCTGCCAACTTTATGGCCGAATTTGCAAACACCAAGCATCTTGATCTGAAGGCTCCGGTCTACTCGGATGGGGAAGAATCTGAAGAAGAGGAATCGGATGATGCCTCCTTGACGAATACGCCGAGTCTGAGGGCGAATCTGGCGATTCGGCTAACTCCGCCGAACAACCTGCAGCTTGTGACTCGGCCAAGACTCCAAGATGCCAGCCACTGACTCGGCTAAACTGCCGAACAAGCTTTAATCAAAACCGCCACTTCTTCAGCTGACCCGGATGTTTCCGAATCTGCCCAGCCTTCAAGCTCGCCGTCCAAGGTCATTCCTGCAAGTGAGGGTCCTCTTTCACCCGAGGTTCCTCCATCATCCGAGCTCATCCCTGCAACCGAGTCTCCTGCAACTTGGCTCCTTCTTCCTGAACTATCTTAATGAAAATCATTAAATCCCCGGTATGCCGGGAGCAGATGTAATATACAATTTAAGTTCTTCGAGACTACTTTTATTTTGCTTAATGTGATCCGGACTAAGTTTATGTTGGATCATTTAAACCGAGTCCCCGAGTCTGTTTTCTTGTTTACTATTTTTGCCGAATCTTGCTCTTGTCTACCTTTTAGGTGTTTGACAGTCGAGTCACAAGATAGGAATCATAGCATACAATACTTGAAACATGCGAGTTGTGGTTTAGAATCATCTAACATAAACAAAAAAGAAATAACAGGGTTAGTAAACGACATGTGCCGAATCGGTTTTGGACCGAGTCCCCGAGTCCATTTTCATGTTTCCCATATTCCCACCTCTGCTCTTGACTACCATTTTGGTGTTTGTCAGTCGAGTCACGAGATCAACACAGCATACATTACTTGAATTTTTGGGACGAGGTTCAAAACAATCCGACACATGAACGGTATGGACAAAACAGTAATAAAAAACACATGCATAAGGACGAGGCAGTCCCCGAGTCCAGACTCGGATTGCCGAAATTTCATTTATGATAAACTGAGATACATACATTGCGCCCCTTAAGAGCGAAGCTACATTCCAGGGTCGCTTGGTTTCTTCTCCGGGTCTGTCCAGGCCATCCTTCCTTTGTTCCTGTGTGTCTACAAGGTAGTACGAGTCATTGTGCATAGCCTTGCTCACAATGAATGGTCCCTCCCATGGAGGTGATAACTTATGTCGGCCTTTGCTGCGCTGCACCAGCCTTAGTACTAGATCTCCTCATGAAACACTCGAGGGCTGATCTTCCGACTATGATAACGTCGGAGACCTGCTGATATACTGCTGTCCGAGACAGGGCCAATTCCTTGCTTCCTCTAGCAGATCCACTGCATCTTCCCGGGCCTCTTTTGCCTCGGTTTCGGTATACATTGTCACCCTTGGTGCATCATATTCTATGTCAGTGGGTAGCACTGCTTCTGCCCCATATACCAGAAAAAATGGCGTATAGCCAGTTGACCGATTCGGCGTGGTCCTTAAACCCCATAGTACTGACGGTATCTCATCTATCCAGCACCCCGGAGTCTTTACCAGAGGTTCTATTAACCGGGCTTTTATCCCAGCTAATACCAAAGCATTTGATCTTTCCACCTGTCCATTGGACTCTGGGTGTGCCACTGAGGCTATGTCTAACCGGATCCCCTTATTCATGCAGAATCGGGCAAACTCTCCCACAGCAAAGTTCGTGCCATTATCCGAGATGATGCTATGGGGGTAACCGTATCTCAAAATGATTTCTTTCAGGAAAGTTACAGCCGAATGACCATCCACTTTCCGGATCGGTTTCACCTCTATCCACTTGGTGAACTTATCCACCATCACCAGCATATGTGTCATGTTACCCCTAGCCGGCTTGAATTCTCCCACCATATCCAAACACCACACAGCAAACGGCCAAGTGATAGGAATTGTTTTGAGCGCCGATGCGGGTAGGTGTGTCTGCTTGGCAAACCTTTGGCATCCTTCACATTTTCGGACTATGTCCTCTGCATCTGCATGAGCAGTGGGCCAGTAAAACCCATGCCGGAATACTTTAGCCACCAGGGCTCTTGTACTGCAATGATGCCCACATTCTCCTTGATGTATCTCCAGGAGCATCTCCTTGCCCTCGGCTGGCTCCACGCAACGTTGTAGCACCTCGGTTGCACTCCTTTTGTATAACTCCTTGTTTATGATGGTGTAACCCTTGGACCTCCTCTGCACTCGCCTAGCTTCGGTTTCATCATTTGGCAAACTCCCCTCCGACATGAACTTCATGATTTCTTCAGCCCATTCCGGTACTGGATGCAAAGGGAATAAGTGCTCATCTATTTCCACTGGTTCGGCCGCCATTATCTCTTCTATCAGTCTCTGTCCATTCCCTAAGATTCGGTTAGCACCATCTTCCTCTCTTCCCCTCTTCCCTAAGATTTGGGTAGCATTCCCGAGTCTCGGTGCGCAGTCCCCGAGTCTCGCCATGCAGTCCCCGGGTCCTCCCAAATGTACCCGACATCAACATTCATAGGAACAGCTTCAGATTCTTGCTTTGGGATAAAAATTGACTCGGAATCAGGTGAAGGTTTGATTGAAGGGATCCTTAGGTGATTCAAGGATATCCCGGGTGGGATTGCATCCCTAGACGACCCGAGTTTTGACAGATATCAGCAGCTTCGTTCTCCAGCCGGGTATGTGCTTGTACTCGCAGCCTTCAAAAAATCCTGAAATTTTCTGGACATGAAATCGATATAGTGCCATATTGGCATCAAGGGCATCCCAATTTCCAGAAGACTGCTGCACCACTAAATCTGAATCACCAAAACATTCTATCCGGCGGATGCCGATGTCCTTAGCCACATTAAGCCCATGGATCAGTGCCTCATATTCGGCCACATTGTTTGATGCTGAGAAATGAATCTGCAACACATATCGCAACTGATCTTGCTTCGGTGATGTGAGTACTATCCCAGCACCTAGTCCGATTTTGGTTTTGGAGCCATCAAAGTGCAACTTCCAGTAATTGTAATCGGCTTGGGTGGCTCATACTGCATCTCGGCCCAGTCACAAAGGAAATCCGGTAAAGCCTGAGACTTGATAGCATCTCTTCTTCATAATGCGGGGTGTAAGGAGACACTTCTATTGCCCATTTGGCAACTCGGCCAGTGCATCTTTGCACCCAATGATCTCCGAGATTGGAGCTTCGCATACTACGGTGATCGGGTGCTCCTGGAAGTAATGTTTCAACTTCTTGGCCGCCAGGTATACACCATATGTCATCTTCTGGTAGTGAGGATATTCTGCTTCGAGGTTGAGATCACCTCGCTTAAATAGTACACCGGTCTCTGCACGGATTTACCCTCTCTTCTCGCTCTACCACTATCACCACACTTACGACCCGGTTAGTGGCCGCAATGTAAAGTAGCATTGGCTCATTCGGCAAAGGTGATGCCAAATTGGTGCAGTGGACAACATCTTTTTTAATTCATTGAAAGCCGATCTGCCTGCGGGGTCCATGTGAACCCGGTGCTCTTTTTCATCAATTGATACAAGGGCAAGGCTTTTTCTCCTAGCCGACTCACAAACCGACTCAACGAGGCTAGACACCCGGTGAACTTTTGTACATCTTTTAGACATTTAGGCAATTTCATGTTTTCTATGGCTCGGATCTTAGCCGGATTCACTTCAATACCTCGGCTCGATACAAGGAAACCGAGCAACTTTCCAGCCGGGACACCAAAGGTGCATTTATCCGGATTCAATTTTAACCGATACTTTCTCAAGTTCACAAATGTTTCCTCGAGATCCTCGAGGAGAGTGCGTTTTTCTTTAGTTTTGATGACAATATCATCGACATACACTTGCACATTTTTGCCCATTTGAGAATGTAAGCATTTCTGCATACATCTCTGATAAGTTGCACCGGCATTTCTCAAACCGAAACACATGACACGATAGCAATACGCCCCATACGGGGTAATAAAAGCAGTCTTTATTTGATCTTTGGGGTTCAGTGGTATCTGGTGAAAACCAGAGTACGCATCAATAAAAGACAACAACTCACACCCAGCAGTAGAATCGATCACTTGATCAATCCGAGGTAAAGGAAAGGGATCCTTCGGGCACGCCTTGTTCAGGTTGGTGAAGTCGATGCACATACGCCACACCTTGACCACCGCTGGTTCGTCCTTCTTCTTCTCTACCAGAACCGGATTGGATATCCAGTCTGGATGCAACACCTCCATAATGAATCCGGCTGCAAGTAGCTTAGCCAGCTCATCAAGCACCACTTTTCTTCGATCGTCTGAAAGACGCCGAGTCGGTTGCCTCACCGGCTTCACATCCGGCCTGACAAATAAAGAGTGCTCTGCCAACTCCCTCGGAACACCAGGCAGGTCCTTAGCCGACCATGCAAAGATATCCCGATTCTCACGGAGGAAGTGACAGAGCGCGCTTTCCTATTTCTCGCCCAACCCGGCACCAATGATGGCCATGCGCTCCGGATTCTCCGGGTCAATGGGGATCTTCTTTGTCTCCTTGGGCACCTCAAATGTTGCACCTGCATCCGGATTGGTCATGGCCAGCACGCCGAGCTGAGCTGACTTCGCCATCGCCACTACTTCATGCATCTTGCTCTTCTCAGCTTGGATCACCAACGACTCGGCTAAGGTGGAACCAACCGTGGCACACTGTATGGCCTTCTTGTAATCTCCCGCAACGGTGATGATACCATTCGGGCCAGGCATCTTCATCTTGAGGTAGCACATGAGTGGATATCATGAACTTGGCTAATGCCGGCCTGCCGAGCAGAGCATGGTATGGGCTCTCCAAGTCTACCACCTCGAATTCGAGACTCTCAAGTCTGTGATTGTCCTTGGTACCAAACAGCACATCTACCCAGATCTTACCCATTGGGGAACAAGACACCCCGGGTACTATACCATGGAAGGTGCAACTGCTCTGCTGCAACTGATTCGGCGAATAACCCAACTTGACCATTGTGTCCCGATACATGATGTTTATAGCACTGCCATTGTCAACCAAGACTCGAGTGAATTTCACATTAATCTTTGGTCCAACCAAAGTCGGATCCACCACCAGCGTAGTTTCCTGGGCTTGGCATAACCCTGGGATTATCAGCCCTGCTCCAAGTGATCTCCTGCTCGGACCAGTTCAGGTATTTTGGTACTGCTGGTGTGACTGCATTCACCTCCTTCGCCCTTCGCAGCTGACTTTTCTTGTCAGTTGGCTCGGTCACAAAAACCACATAACTTTGATGAGCTTCCTTGTAATCATTTCCGGGGTATCCACCTTGCCGACTCGGACCAGCATTGTTGTTGTTGCCTCCCATATTTACCAGGTTAACCGGCTTTGTGGCTGCCGGCCTTGGAGCTCCTTCGTTCACCGGGGTTGCATTGGCTCCGGATAAAGGCGTATTTGGCCTGAAATTCGGTCTAGGAGCACCCTCTGAGGTGGCCCTCTCTGACCTTCTGCCTGGATGCGATGATGCCAGCTACAATTCCGAGTTGAATGATTGGCCGGCTTGCGTGGGTCTGTTGTGTGATAACGGCAAGGCCCATCTATCATTGCCTCAAAAGTTAGAGGTGGACTCGGTCCATCCCACACTTTCTTTGCCCAGGCACCTTGATTCGGCCTCCAAGCTGGACCCTCATTTTTTGGTCTCTGGCTATCAGGATGATCCATATTTACTGCAGCAACCTGGTCTGAGCCGTATCTGTAATCCGGATCTCTCCTTTTATAACCGAACTCATGTCGGTCACTGGGCCTCAATGGTCCAGTTCGGTTATTAACCGGTTGCCTCCTGCTTGTTCCCACACGTCCAACGCTGGCTGCGTCGGATCGCCAAGAGCATATGTATCTGCTATCCGGATCATTTCCGCCAGGGTCTTTGGCATATCCCTCTGGAGCTTCTGCCAAAGCGGGGTGCCATGTCGGCAACCCTGCGCGAACCAAGAAATGGCCTGCTCCTCTTCACAAGAATTGCGAATGTTGCTCCACCGAGTCAAAAATTCTCGGTCTGTCTCCCGCTCTTCCTGCCTGCACGCAGACAAGAGCTGAGGTCGGTTTGGCCTCTTGTAAGTGCTGGAGAAGTTGCTGTAAAATGCCTGCTCCAAATCCATCCAAGAGTTGATACTACCCTCTGGTAAGTTATTCAGCCAAATCCGGGCTGGCCCTTCCAACATATGCGGGAGATACCGGACCGCCCATCGGCGATTGCCCCCCGCAATGTGCACCGAGGATACATAGTCTATCAGCCAATCCTGCGGCTTAGTGCTGCCGTTATACGGCTTTGTGATTCGGCCAAGCTGAAACAACGGCACATTCGGCTCGTTCATGATCCGAGGCCCAAAGCATGGAGGACCTGGTGGGCCTTGCTCTTCCAGCCTCTCGGACTGGTAAATCCTATCCAACCTGAGACGCTGATCATCGGAGCCAACGTCCGAGGTCCCAGCCTGGATGCAAGTGCATTGTCATACGTTTGGTATCCGGCTCGCGCCATAGCCGAATTACCATCATCATAGCGGTAGCCCGCCTGGCCACCACCTTGCTGCTGCGCTTGCACCATCACTTGCTGCTCCTGCCGGGGTTGATTCTGCCCAGGAGGACGAGGTGGTTGACCTCGGCCAGCCGAATTACCCCTTCCGGCTCCCGGATTGCCTTGACCGCCATTGTTTCTGCTCTGGCCACCTCTTCCTTGAGCAGCTAGCTGCTTGCCGGCATACTAGCATCATAGGCCTGCAGCTGTTTGCTCTTGCCCGAATTCACACTTTGGGCCCGGTCAGCTCCGACATGCGGGGATGACGCTTGCCCCTTGGACTCTGGCTAACCGCCTTAGCCGACACCACTACCCGAGAACCACCAGCATCCGGATTAGCCTTCCGGTAAGCCTCATTCTGCCGGTTACACACATCAACCAGCTCATTGACCCTTTCTGCCTGCTTGCGCCAAGCATCCCCGGTTAATGTGGTCAACTCGGCTCGCGCTGCCGCTGCAGCCCTAAGATTCTTGGCCGGGGAGCTATACACCGGCTTGCCTGTACCCGATCTATGACTAGTAGCCTTACTTGAGCTCGATCTTGCGGCTCTAGCTAACTCATCATTGAGGTCCTTACCCCTGTTACGCAAATCTGCTTTCTTGCGCGGGTGAGGCGCTACCGGAGTGAAACCATCGGTAATACCATTGGCAGCATTATATTCTCTCATATCTCTATCAAATGCTTGCCTAGACTCTACCACCAACCGGGCTTCTCTTTGCAACCTCAGGCGCTCTGCCTCTAACTGAGCTATAGTAAGCTCTACATTTGCCCCAGGTGCCACTGGCCGAGCTAACTTTTCCAGGACATCCTCAAGGGAGCCTCCCTACTTGACATGCCAAGTGGACCAACCGGATCTGGTTTCTCCTTTGGGAACTTTGCCGTCCGAGTCGGCTTGTCAACCGGATCGGTTGGCGTGATCAGCTCCTCGGGCATGCTATTGCCGGCATCTCCTTTGCCTGCTCCAGCACTTGGTCCGGTCATCATCACCTCCACGCTACTCCCGGGGCGAGCGCTACGCGTCCGAGAGCTGCGCGGAAAGAAGGAGGGTCCTCGGCCACGAGCACCTGCGCCGGGTACTCGCGAACAGCCTCGACAGCAACATAGGTGACGAAGCTACCGAGCATCATCAGGAAGCCATGCTCGGGGAAAGGCTTGCCGGCGAAACACCCTGCATTGTCGCTGACGAAGGTGAACTCGCCGATCTTGGCGATAAGACCAGAAAGAACACGCTCGCCTGAGCCCGTCCGGATGTAAACTCCCTCCAACGCCTCAATCTGCCCCACGGTGGGCGCCAACTGTCGTGGTGGGATCACGGCAGATGCCATAGGTATGGCTAAGATGGGGCCGAAAGTGCGTTGGGGGATCCGGGGAGGGTTTATGCACTCAAGAAGTGCACAAGCAAGAACACGCAAGAAACCGCAAGAACATGAACAAGAAACCAAGAAACCAAGAACACAAACACACCACGATGTACCCTGCTTCGGGGCCCTCTTGTGGAGGTAACACCCCTACTGCAGCACTAGCCTACTCTCTTTATATCTCAACGGTGACAAGTACAAAGCGCTCCTCGAGCTGTATGAAGCAACAATGGTGAGAGCTCACGATGAAGAAGAAGCTACCAAGGGGGGAAAATGAGCTCTAGGGTTCTCTCCTCCACACAGGAGGTGGTGGTGCTGTATATAAAGGCTTGCCGAGTTACTTCTTTTCCCCTGGCTCCATGAGATAATGGCACTGCCAAGAGGAAGAGGACAAGCCTCTGCCCCTGTCAATCCAACGGCTGGACTGTCAGGCCCTAGCAGGCCTATCTTGCCACTTCGGGCAATGGCAGGTGTAGCCCACCGGGTCTAGGTCATAGCCCCTTTCCTGAATTGGCCGAGTCAGCTCCTAGGTTGCTGCGCTCCCAGGAATCCCGTGTCTCGACCTGGCTGTCATCTGAGCCTCGGGCAGGAGGCCTGCAGGACCCGTGAACTTACTGACATTACTCGGCCCTTGTGCGTTATCCGACATTGCTGGTAAGCCGGATTCTTCTAGGCAACCCGGCTAGATGAGCCGGATCTCTTCCAGGCAACCCGGCTAGTTGAGCCGGATCTCTTCTTCTGATCCGGCTAGACTTTGCCTGTTTCCCTTTGGCGTCTCCTGTACTTTAAACAAGATTGAGTACTGACCGACTTTCTCAACCGATCCGATCCAAGTGATCCGGCTTGAGTGACCCGGATTGATTTTCCCTTCCACTTTATAGCTCCCAACACCACCTCTTTGCCCTACCCGGGGGCAGCCCCCCCCCCCCCAACAATAACAACTTGTCTCCTGGTTCTATTACTAGTCCCACTGGTTTGCTTGATATTTTCTTTCAGAAATATTTCCCTGCTAGTGCTCAACATGATGCTTTGCAGAGAATTTATAACTTTGACCAGGAAGATGAAGAGAAACTTCCAGAGGCATGGACAAGGTTTTGCTCTCTTATCAGAGCTCGGCCTGGACATTATTTGGAAAAGCATGATCTACTTGATATATTTTACAGTGGACTAACTATTGAATCTAGAGCATATCTAGATAGTTGTGCTAGTTGTGTTTTCAGGAAAAGAACCCCTGAAGAAGCTGAAGAATTATTGGCTAAAATCAGCCAGAATTATGATGATTGGACTCTACCTGCGCCGACCCCCACACCTACACCGACTCCAATATCAAAGAAGAGGGGAGGTATAATTGAATTGAATGATGAAACAATGAGGGAGGCCAAGAAGACTCTCATTGAGAAGGGTATTAAATCTGAAGATGTGAAGAACCTTCCACCTATTGAAGATTTGTGTAAGCCAATTCCTCATCCATCCATAATTGAGGTTCACTCTCTCCACAGGTTCGATGAAGGAGATATTCCCTACTCTAAACCACCTGATCAATGCTTAGATGAATTTGATAATTATGTTATTAAGCAAGATAATTTTAATATGAGAGTAGAGAATCATTTGCATGAAAACTCTCAATCTATTAGTAAGTTGCATGGTATTGTGGAGAGAACCTCTAATGATGTTAAGATGCTTATTAAACATTTCCATATGGTTCAAACTCAAAATGATCAACTCACTAAAGTGCAACAAGACATGTTAGCCAATGCTTCTAAGGAAAAATTAAAACCTGTCTATGTTAGCACTAGAAGTGGAGCTCATACTCAGGATCCTTTATATCCTGAGGGACACCCTAAAAGAATTGAACAAGATTCTCAACTAGCTGAAAATCCAGTTTCTCCTTCTAAGAAAAAGAAGAAGAAGAAACATAAAAATGTTGTAGAATCCTCTGAAACTGTTAATGATCCTAATAGTATATCTATGTCTGATGCTGAAACTGAAAGTGGTAATGAACTTGATAGTGATAAGGATAAAAATGATGCTCTTGATAAAGAAGTTAGTGAAAAGGAACCTGAAAAGCATACTAAAAACACAAAGTACACTAAGGAAGATTTCATTGCTAGAAACATGGTAATGAAAGGGAACCTTGGGTTCAAAAGCAAATGCCTTTTCCAACTAAGAAACTAAAATCAAAGGAAGAAGAACATTATAATAAATTCTGTGAATGGATGAAACCCTTGTTTTTGCAAATTCCTTTGACTGATGCTATTAAATTGCCTCCTTACTCAAAGTATATGAAAGATATTGTTTCTAACAAGAGGAAAATTCCCAATGAGGAAATTTCTACTATGCTTGCTAATTATTCTTTCAATGGCAATGTTCCTAAGAAGCTTGGAGATCAAGGTATACCAACCATCCCTTGCTCCATCAAGTAGGAAGTATTAATTGCCCTATATATGATCATCAAGAAGGATATCAAAACATTATGATTGGATCCATATCAATACAATACAAGGTAACATGAGTGTTTCATGATGTTTAAATCATTTGTGTCATGTAAATTTATTTGGTGCCAAGACTTGATCAGCCTTGTTATCAAATGTATTTGCATACATGAAAGAGCTAAACAACATTTCTTTCTTCAACCTTGTTTTACCTCCTGTAGTGATAATTAGGTTGCAAAAGTTTAGTTGTTTTGAATTTTAAAAATAATTTTTCTGCCCAAGTTTTATTAATTTAAATATCCAGATTTCGTGTAAATTGAAAGTTTTCAAAACTCTGTAAAAATTATACCATTGGTCCTATTTTTCAAAGAGCATCGTGGGAGTGCCTGGCGCTGACCAAGGGGACCCACCATGGGGTCAAACCACATGGTGGCGCGGCTGCCCCCTTGGCTGCGCCAGCCACTGAGGTGGGGTACCCTTGGCCCTCCAACAGTTCCCCCACCTACCACTTCTTCCTCTTGCATCACTCAGCTCGTTTTTCTCTCTCACACTCGAGTTTTTACTGATCTTCCTCGCGATTTCGATCTCTTTGTTCAGCCCATCTCAGCTGCTGAGATTTGGGGCATTTGCTCTCCGGTATGTGACTCCTCCATGTATCCAAGTAGAATTTTGTTTAGTAAGTATACCTTGAGTATTTTGCTGCTGTAGGTGACTTGTTAAGTGAGTATGCATGTTTGTTCTATGTTGAAATTATTAGTTTTAATGCATGTTTAGTCCTCTAGCAAGTCCATATAGTAGTTCCCCTCATTTGTATGCTTCAAAAATCAATTTTTTATGATATGTGTTGAAAATTTCAGAAAAGGAAAATGCATAACCACACCTTTGGGGAGGTGTTTGAAAGGGATTCTCAGAGAGCAAGAAGGCTCTTGAGGGCATCTACTCGAGTCAGGCGTTCCTATGATGAGGATGTCATTGCACCGAACATTGGAGATGGAGGGGATGACCAAATCCCAAATGCTTCATCCTTTCCATGCATGGAGTTTTTGCGTAATGCAGGGTTGCTTGATGACTTCATGTTCCTTATCCAGAGAGTTGGCCTAACCACTTATATGCAGGATGAGGGTGACCAACATTATTGGCTCACCAAAACTTTTGTTGAGAGTTTTAAATTTGTGAATTCATCTTATGCGCCTACTGTCCAATTTAAGATTTATGACAGGCCTGTTACAATGGACTTGGGAGACTTTTGTGCTGCCATAGATATTGCTCCTATAGGTACAGCGAAGAAGATTGCAGGGAACACCAAAGACTTTGTGGAACTTTACCGAGGAGTGACCAACGACGATGACCGCATCGCTCAGCGCGGCAAGATAAGGAACATCCAATTCCCTGCCATTAGATATTTCGTTTATTATCTTGCTACTAGCATTCTTGGTAGGGAAAACACCAGTAACATTTCTAATTATCATCTTGCTTTTCTTGCTGCTGCACTTAATGGTAACACTGCTTACAACCTTGGTGCCCTTATTGCTCGCCGTTTGGCTGCTAGTGGACCTATTTATGGAGGAATTGTTGCTTCACGAGTTATCGCATATCTAGGTCTTTCCGTTAGTCCTAATGATGAGAAGCTAACCCCTTTCAGACTTGATATTTCTGCTATGAAAGGCCATCAGTTTGTCACACCTAATTCTCATTTAGGAAACATTGTTTACAAAGTTTTATTTACTAACGGGGATGAATATGAAGTGCCTTTGCCCCAGGCCGATCTGTTCCCTATACACAGGAGACCGTGGTCGTACTCCAAGGAGGCGTTGGAGGAGCAGCTTAGAGTGCGAGGCTTTCACCAGCAGCACCAGGAGGAGGGAGAAGCACCTGATGATGGCTACACCGTCACTTACCTTGGAGCGTCATCCAGCTCTTACCAGGACGAGGGCCCTTCCTCGTCGTACTATGGAGGCGCCACTTCCTGGGCACCATGGGGTTGATCTCCACTTAGGCCAAAAGCCTAAGCTTGGGGGGAGGTATATCGACATCTCACTCATTTACATATCATATCTTGTCGATACTTTGTATATCCATGTTGCAGTTTTCTTTCTTCTTTCTTTTTAATTGTTTACCTTTTATTGCTGCATTCCAAAACACAAAAAGACCAAAAATATTTCTGTTGTTTCTCTTCATTTGTTTCTTTAAGTTTCAGTATTAGTTTGCTTAGTTTTAAAATTCGGTTTGTTATTCAAAAATCCAAAAATATTTTGCTTTATTGTTTGTTTCTTTTTGCTCTTGTTTCAAAAACTCGAAAACCCAAAAATATTTGTTGTTTCTTTTTGGTTTTGTATAGTGTTTTCAGAGTTGGACAGCCATCCGTGACTCCGATGGAGCTTGGTTTTCATTCTTATCATTCGAAGCAACACAAGTGAAAAAGCAATAAGGATGATCTACAACAACTTGAGTTGGGGTGAGAGGCTGGTATGAACTCTATTTGTTTTCATTTTTGTACATATACTCATCTATGTGAGCATGCTTAGTTGGTTCATGTGAGGTATATGTCATTTAGTGGATGCTTAGTAGTTCTTGTTCTCTCATGATCGGTCCCAATTTATTAATAGTGGTAGCATGTTATGTTGATGTTTGCTTGCATTGTTCTATTCATAGAGGGTATGACATTGTGGTATCCTCCTCTGAATAATTCATTCGAATTGACTTGGCACATGCTCATGCATGCATATGACTGAAAAACAAAAGTCAATTAAGCCTTGATGATTTATTTTGACTCAGAGTTCTTGTATCACTTTTATGTCTCAATTAATTTCATTTTGTCGCAAGCATGATTATGACGGTTATTGCTCTCTTGATTGTCGCTTCCCAGTCTATTGCTAGCCTTCACTTGTACTGAGCGGGAATGCTGCTCGTGCTTCCAAAACCATGAAAACCAAGTTATTCCAAAGTGTCCACCATAAATACCTATGCATGGCATTTCGAACCATTCAAGTAAATTTTCATGTGCTACCTTTAAAACCTTCAAAGTACTTCTCAATTTGTGTCAATGTTTTATAGCTCATGAGGAAGTATGTGGTGTTTTATCTTTCAATCTTGTCATTCAGACTTTCACCAATGGACTAGTGGCATATACATCCGCTTATCCAATAATTTTGCAAAAAGAGCTGGCAACGGGGTGCCCAGTCCCAATTAATTATAACTTTCATCAATAATTCTCTTCACATGTTTTGCCCTGATTTATCAGTAAGCAACTTAATTTGCAAATAGACACTCCTCCATGGTATGTGAATGTTGGAAGGCACCCGAGGATTCGGTTAGCCATGGCTTGTGCAAGCAAAGGTTGGGGGGAGTGTCACCCATAATGAAACTAAAATACATGTGTAAACAAAAGAGAAGAGGGATGATCTACCTTGCTGGTAGAAATAACGTCCTTCATGGGAGCCGCTCTTGAAAGTCTGGTTGACAAGGGGGTTAGAGTACCCACTACCATTCGTTGACAACAACAAACACTTCCCAAAACAATTTTGCTTCTGTTTTAAAAATAAAAAGCTCTAGCACATGATAATCTCTGCTTCCCTCTGCGAAGGGCCAATCTTTTACTTTCATGTTGAGTCACCATCCTTTCTTTGAGCACTTTCTCGAGAGCATAGTTGTCATTCTTAGTGTAATGTGCTTGTCCCAGAATGTGGTTAACTGTGATATAACTTTGATGCTTTTATCTTTGATATCTTTGATTCTAGTCTTCCCATGAACTTCAGAGGTGCCTGGGCATTTATGTTTTGCTGTACAAAAACGGGCAAGCGAGATACCATCTTATCATATCCTATTATGAGCATTACAATCTTGTGAATTAATATGTTTCATGTTTGTCGCTATTAGTATGTTGGTATCTTTTCATAGTTTACATGCCTATTGAGTGACATTATTTGCATTTGCCTCATCTTGAATTGCCTAAGCATTTGTTCATATAGTGAGAATATATGCATCATATGAAGCAAATGTGTTCGTGAAAGTCTTTTATCGCACTCAGTTGTTAACTGAATTGCTTGAGGACAAGCAATAAGCTAAGCTTGGGGGGAGTTGATACGTCCAAAACGTATCTACTTTCCCGAACACTTTTGCTATTGTTTTACCTCTAACTTGTGTGTTTTGAATACAACTAATGCGGACTAACGCTGTTTTCAGCAGAATTGCCCTGGTGTCTTGTTTTTGTGCAGAAAGTCAACTTTCGGGAAAAACACCAGAAAAGATCGCAAACCTCCTATTTTACCAGAAGACTCACGGAGCCAGAAGGGGAGGCGGAGATGGGCCACGAGTGGCCCAAACCACATGGTGGCGCGGCCTGGGGGCCCACCGCGCCAGCCATGAGGAGGGCGACTCGGGCACCTCCCCGAGTCCCCCTTTCGACTACTTAACCCTCTCTGACCTAAAACGCGAGGGGGTCGTCCACTTCATCCAGAAACATCACCGTACGCCGCCACCATCGCGAAACCTATTTCGGGGACCAGAAACTCCGTTCTGGCACTCCGCCGGGACGGGGAATTGGAGGAGATCATCGCCATCATCATCACCGACGCTTCTCCATCGACCATCCATGTTTCCCCCATCCATGTGTGAGTAATTCCCTGCTGTAGGCTGAGGGGGATGGTAGGGATTGGATGAGATTGTTCATGTAATAAGCTATAAGATCATTAGGGCATGGTGCCCAGTATCCGTTGTTAGTACTTATTGATGTTGTTGCAACTTGTTGAGCTTAATGCTTGTCACTAGGGCCCGAGTGCCATGATTTCAGATCTGAACATGTTATTGTTTCATAATGATATGCACTGTTTATTGATCATACCTGCAAGTTGTATACACATATTGTTGTCCGGAACCCGCGGTCCCAAAGTGACAATAATTGGGACAGCCGAGGGGAATGGCTGCGATGTGAGGATCACATGTGTTCACGGCGTGTTAATGCTTTGCTCCGGTACTTTATTAAAAGGAGTACCTTAATTACCAGTAGATTCCCTTGAGGCCCGGCTGCCACCGGCTGGTAGGACAGAAGATGTTGTACAAGTTTCTCATTGCGAGCACGTACGACTATATACGGAACACATGCCTATGTTTACTTAGTACTTGGATGCTTTATCATTATTATCTGCAATGCCTATGTCTTGATTATTATATGAGCTATCTTATCCATGCAGCGCCCGTTCATCCATCCCTATGCCTACAGTGTTTTAATCCTACTGTTTACTGCAATCACTACTGCTGTCTCTATTTACTGCTGCTATTATTTCACCGCTACTACTGCTATAAAACTGTTGCTACTGATAATCTGTGTCGAGCAAGACTATTCACAGGTGCAGCTGAATTGACAACTCCGCTGTTAAGGCTCTCAAGTATTCTTTGGCTCCCCTTGTGTCGAATCAATAAATTGGGTTTTACTTCCCTCAAAGACTGTTGCGATCCCCTATACTTGTGGGTCATCACTGGCGTCGCCACCGGAGCAGCAGGCACCGCAGAAACAGGAAGTGCCGGCCCACCTCTGGACCTCGCCGACCGTTGTCATCCTCGACGACTAGGCGGCGCCGGCGACGACGGCCCCTCCCCTCCCCCAAAATGTAATGGCCCTAATGGCCTCCCCCTATGTAATCGCCGTTTGTGGCCTCCCTCTAAGTATAATGAAATCGGCCCTTAGGCCCTAAAAATGTGTTCTTGCATTGCATTGCCAACTCCGGCGCCAGCCCCGCGGTTAGGGTTAGGGTCCGCCGCCACCGCGCGCTAGATCTGAGAGAGGGTGGATGAGCTCATCTTGGGTCAGGGGCGAGCTTGATTGCTCGGGGACGACGATCTTGCTCGGGGATGATCTTTGCTCGCGGCTCGGGGACGATCTTGCTTGGGGCAACGGCCGCTGGAGCCGGAGCAGGACGGGGACGGCCGAGGCCGGAGAAGGAGAGGGCGGCGACGGTCGGGGCGGCGGCGGCGCGGGGACGAAATCCGGCAGTCTGTCGCCGTAGGGGGCGGCGTCGTCTGGAACCCGGAGGCGGAGCGTCAATTTGGTGGACTTGGGCAAATTTTCGGCCCGAGCCACTCAAATTAGCGCCAAAAAGGCCTTTAGTACCGGGCCGTGGCTCCACCCGGTACTAGAGGGTCTCTAGTACTGGGCCGTGTTACCACCCGGTACTAGAGGTCCCTCAGGGCCATGAAAATTTGCGCGCCAAGCCCAGTGGACCTGTAGTACCAGGTGGTCACACGGCCCGGTACTAGAGGTTGATTTTTTAAAATTTTCTGATTTCATAATTTTTTATATCTTTTGATTTAGTTGTCCAAATCAAGTAAAATTTGCTTTCATTTTCCTGTTTTCTGTTTTGGTTTAAAATGAAGTACCACATGCGCTTGGTTTTAAATTAAGTACTACATACGCTTGATTTAAAATCGATTCAAAAATTTATAAATCAAGTACTACATGCACAGGGGATCATTTCACATCACAAAGTTTGATGCTACATAAAAAATTTATAAATCAAGTAGTACTATAAATTAAGTACTTCATACGCTTGATTTAATTGACAAAGTTTGATGCTCGCGCTTAGAACACAATTATATAAAAGTTTAATAAATTATTACACATCATGAACAACATCCCTATTTAGTCTTCGCTTTTTCTTTTTGTGAGGCCCTTTCTTCTTATCGCTCTGTAACCATGGACAAGGATCTCCATATAACTTGATGCTTGGATCAGTGTTCACTTTGAAGGGCGGAATTTCATGAAACTTGTTGTAATCTTCTGACATGTCTGTATTGTCATCCACTCCCACGATGGTTCTTTTCACTGAAAGAACTATGTGGCGCTTTGGCTCATCGGCTGATGTATTCACTTCCTTATCTTTTTTTTTTGCATGGTAGACATGTCTTTCACAGAGAAAACCTGAGCCACATCCTTGGCTAGAACGAATGGTTTGTTGTCGTACGCAAGATTCGTGAGAACCATTTGCACCAGAACAAAGGGACCTTAAAAGAAGGTCCATAGTCAAGTTCCCATATCTGCTCTATGCAACCATAATATGTGACCGTGGCCCCATTTCGCCATTGTCGTTTGTGCTCTTATCATCAAAGCGGACACCACTATTTTGGTTGGTGCTCTTTTTATCTTGGGCGTTCGTGTAAAATGTATTCTCGTTTATCTCGTACCCTTGGAAAGTCCAAATAGTCGAAGATGGCCCCTTAGACAACAAGTACAGCTCATCTGAGACTGTGTTCTTGTTGTTCAGATGCGTTTCCAACCAACCGCCAAAATTCTCCACGTGTTTCTTTGCAATGGCGGAGTCATCCATCCCCGGGTTGTTGGAGCGTACAATATCCTTGTGTATCTGGATATACGGAGCCACCAAAGTGGAATTATGCAGAACTGTTTAGTGTGCTTTTGTGAAAGAATACCCGTCCCTGCATATGTATGATTTCCTTCCTAGAGTGTCTTTTCCACTTAGTCTCCCCTCATGTCGTGATTCAGGAAGACCAATCGACTTAATGCCGGGAATAAAGTCAACACAAAACTCAATGACCTCCTCTGTTCCATAGCCTTTGGAGATGCTTCCTTCTGACCTAGCACGGTTATGAACATACTTCTTCAAGACTCCCATGAACCTCTCAAAGGGGAACATATTGTGTAGAAATATAGGACCCAGAATGAGAATCTCGTCGACCAGGTGTACTAGGAGATGTGTCATAATAGTGAAGAAGGATGGTGGAAACACCAACTCAAAACTAACGAGACATTGAGCCACATCCTTCTGTAACCTTACTAGAGTGGTTGGACTGATTGACTTCTGCGAAATTGCATTGAGGAACGCACATAGCTGAACAATGGATAGTCGAACATTTTCCAGTAGAAGCCCCCGCAATGCAACCGCAAGCAATTGAGTCATAAGCACGTGGCAGCCATGAGACTTTAGGTTCTAATTTTTTTCTCTGCAATATTTATTATTTCCTTTATATTCGACGAGAAGCCAGACGGGACCTTCATACTGCTCAGGACTTCAAAAAATATCTCCGTCTCTTCTTTGGTAAGAACGTAGCTAGCAAGATGTAGACGTTCTTTACACGCCCAAAAAGCCCAGCAGGTTCACGCAAACATTCTTCGTCACGTGCATCACGTCGATTGCAGAGCGGACCTTTAGGACTTTCCAATAGGGTAGTTCCCAAAATATAGACTTCTTCTTCCACAGGGGAACGTGGTTGTTAGCGTCCTTCGGAACAGACTGTCCGCCAGGACCCTTTTCAAAGATTACATCTAAATCCTTGACTGCATCATATATATCTTGACCACTTTGGAGGAGTGGCTTCGCCCGGTGATCTGCCTCACCTTCGAAATGCTGCTTGCCTCTCTTTCTTAGGGGATGCTGAGTTGTAAGAAATCGACGATGACCCGGGTACACATTCTTGTTACCTACATATATACTTTCAGTCTTATCTAAACAATGCGTGTATGCATTGTATCCCTTGTTTGACTGTCCTGAAATGTTACTAAGAGCAGGCCAATCATTGATGGTTACAAACAACAACGCTCGTAGGTTAAATTCCTGTTGTTTGTACTCATCCCACACACGTACCCCTTCATCAGCCCACAACTGTAAAAGTTCATCAACCAATGGCCTCAGGTACACATCAATGTTGTTACCGGGTTGCTTCGGGCCTTGGATGAGCACTGACATCATAATGAACTTCCGCTTCATGCACAACCAAGGAGGAAGGTTATAGATACATAGAGTCACAGGCCAGGTGCTATGACTGCTGCTCTGCTCCCTAAAAGGATTAAAGCCATCCGTGCTGAGACCAAACCTTAAGTTCCTTGCGTCACGTGCAAATTCCTTATACTATGTATCGATTTTTCTCCACTGCGACCCATCAGCCGGGTGTCTCAACATCTCGTCGCTCTTGCGGTCTTCTTTGTACCATCGCAACAACTTGGCATGCTCTTTGTTTCTGAACAAACATTTCAACCGTGGTATTATATGAGCGTACCACATCACCTTGGCAGGAACCCTCTTCCTGGGGGGCTGGCCCTCAACATCACCAGGGTCATCTGCTCTGATCTTATACTGCAATGCACCGCATACCGGGCATTCATTCAAATTCTCGTACTTCTCACCGCGGTAGAGGATGCAGTCATTAATGCATGCATGTATCTTCTGCACATCTAATCCTAGAGGGCAGATAATCTTCTTTGCTTCATACGCACTCTCAAGCAATTCGTTACCAGCCGAGAGCTTTTCCTTCACTATTTTCAGTAAACTCCCAAATCCCTTGTCAGATAAACCATTCGCTGCCTTCCATTACAATAATTCCAGTGTGGTACCGAGCTTTGTGTTGCCATCTTCGCAAGTTGGGTACAACTTTGTTTTGTGATCCTCTAACATGCGTTCCAACTTCAACTTCTCAAGTGTAGTTTCTGCTTGGGTATGTGTATCAACGATGACCCCACGTAAATCATCATGTATGATGGGATCATCTGGTACCTCTTCATCATCAGCTTCCCCCGTTGCGTTACCATCGTATTCAGGGTACATGTAGTTGTCATCCTCTTCTTCTTCGTTCTCTTCCATCATAACCCCTTTTTCTCCGTGCTTGGTCCAACAATTATAGCCGGGCATGAAACCAGAAGTTATCAGGTGGAGATGAAGGGTGTCTGTGTTAGAGTAATCCTTCTCATTCCGACATTTACTGCATGGACAACACATAAAACCATTCCGCCCCTTGTTATCCTTAGCCACATTGAGAAAAGACTGCACGCCATCCATGTACTCTTTAGAGCGTCGGTCAATGTACATCCATGGATGACTCATCTGCAAATCACCGCTAAAACCCATTACGGTAAACCAACATAATAGGGAACGGACCATATTCATTAATACAAGTTCATCACGTTAAAATCAAATTAGAGTAGTGACCAAATGTAATACATAGTTATCATAAAACATAAATTAATTGAAACTAGAATACAACTATCTAAAGAATTTAAATCCAACAACAAATGCGATCAGAATCGCAACTAAGGTAACTATTGAACCAACAACATAATGATACCAAACCTCTTGACTAATGACATATTTTCTAATCTTTTTAAGCTTCAAGCGCATTGCATCCATCTTCATCTCGTAGGCAGCGACGACGTCGGCAAGCTCGACCCCGTGAGCATCAACGATGTCAGCAATCTTCAAGTCCAATACCATCTTCTTTTCTAGGCATTGGAGACGAAGATCTTCACTTATCTTCAATTTTGCTTTCAAATCATTGTTATCTTTTTTAAAAAACTCGACAATTGGGTCGGCTGGAATTTCCGGTTCAACTACCTCCTAAATAAAAATATATCTATGTCAAGTTGGTCGACATGATTGTTATAAACACGAAACAAAATAAATAGTGATAAAAATATACCATATCCGAATCATAGACCGGATGAGGGCCGACGGGGACGGATATCAAAACCATGACACTATACATATAAAAAACATAAGAAAATTATACAAGACAATAATAATTATGCATTCAAATCATACAAGTAATTTTTTAAAATAAAAGATAAAAAAGAGGCTCACCAAGGTGGTGCCGGTCACGGGACGGCGGGGGCTATCGACGGCGGTGAGGACCGAGACGACACTAAAATCCACAAATCATAAATTAATTTGAGCTCGAAATACATATAAAAATATGAACTACCTAGCTTAGGCATTTCATCAAACACCTAGGTAGCACTGCAAAGATGAAATGAGCTAAACTAGTATGGAAATGGCTAAAATTTGGCCGCCGGGTGAAAGGATCAAGTGTTGCTAACCCTTGGAGAGATGGGTGCCGTCTATCTTGACAAATCTTGGAAAAAAATGGGGCTACACTTGAGCTTGAGAGAGGAAACAATGGAGATGAACTTGAGAGTTCAAAAATGGTGGCTGGCCCGGGGTGGGAGATGATATAGCGGGACCTCTAGTCCCGGGTTGTACCACGGCCTAGGACGAAAGGTCCACCCTCCTGTCCCCACTCTGCCGCTGCCTGCCTCGGTCCCGGGTGGTATCACGGCCCGGAACTAGAGGTGCCCTGCGACCCGGGACCGGACCTGCGCAGCGTCAGAGCCGCCAGCCCGGTACTAGTTCCCTTCTCTAGTTCGGGTTCAAACCACGTCCGGGACTAGAGCCCAACACCCTTCTCCACCAAAGGTCCGGTTTCCACTAGTGTAACATTGTTTCTTCCAGGTTTGTGTTGTGTAACATCTGCGAAACCTCTGAATCTTAATCAGATCCACTACCCGACGTCTCCTGTACAAATATATTGTGCCGACATTACCGAGCAATGAGCCACTTAGCACCAGGCAAGTACCAAACTTAGGCCTCCTTTGATTTGGAGGAAATGTAGAGGAATCCTAAAGAAAAAGGAAATTTTCCAAAGTTACCATTGTTCACGCATTTGATTCATAGGAAGTGTGCAAATGAAAACTATAGGAATTTTTCCATCCAATCTCAGATTCAACGCAAAACGTACAGGAAGTGAAAGTCCACTCAGACCACATTTTTCATTTCCTATGCACAAGAACCGAGGGTCACATGCCATCCTTTCCTATTCCTATCCCTTTCCTGTTCCTTTGAATTTTCATTCCTACAAATCTAAAAGGCCCTAATAATGTAATACATACGGGTGTGTGGAGCCTGCTGGTACTCGAAGCTCCATACAACCCACAATATCAGCATTTACCCTGAGAAATTATGATACACATTGTCGTCGGATTAGCTTTTTTAGGGTACAACCGTCACTTTATTTATTTATCAGATCGTCTGGAGAAACTGATAACTAGACATGGCGTTTGGCGGCCACTTCATGGTATGCCGATGACCGGGCAAGCCTGTGTGCCTCCAGTCTCCGTGTTTGACGATCTTCACTCATGCACGCAACTTGCTTGAGCGAAGTCAGTGGATATATCTCTAAAAAAACTAAGCTCCCTACGATTGGTGTCCTCTCATGCTCCCACATGTCCACATCATAGTGGACCCCCATTTAATTATAAAACTAACCTCCTAGGATTGATGTCCTCTCATTTTCTCACATGTCCACATCATGGTAGACCCCATTTAATTATATTTATTCCATAGTAAACAGTTTTAAATACATTTAGAAACAAATTCTATTGGATATATACATATGTTTGTACTTATATAATAATATTTTTGTGAAATAAAAAGGGATTTCCATCTATAAAAAAAGAAAATTGTGGCTTACAAAAAGAAAATTAGCTCCATATCCCCTCAAAATTATTCTTTTTGTGTAGACTAAAATATAGTAAAAAATATTAGAGTGCGTACAACATACTTGTAGTTGTACGTTCAATTGAACCGTAGACTTTCCTCTAAAAAAAATACTCTTTTGTGTAGACCAAAATACAAAAAAAGCTTCTAGAGTGCATACAAAATACACATAGTTGTACGTTTTATTTCAAAAAATTGAACCATAAACAGTTGTTTTGATGAGATGTGGTGCTAAAAGAACTAAGCTCCCTAAAATTATATTGGTGTTCTCTCATGCTCCCACATGTCCACATCATGATGGACTCCATTTAATTATAAAACTAACCTCCATATAATTATAAAACTAACCTCCCGAGGAATGATGTCCTCTCATTTTCTCACATGTCCACATCATGGTAGACCCCATTTAATTATATTTATTCATAGTAAACAGTTTTAAATACATTTAGAAACAAATTCTATTGGATATATACATATGTTTGTACTTATATACTAATTTTTTAGTGAAATAAAAAGGGATTCCCATCTGTAAAAAAAGAAAATTGTGGCTTACAAAAAGAAAATTAGCTCCATATCCCCTCAAAATTATTCTTTTTGTGTAGACTAAAATATAGTAAAAAATTTAGAGTGCGTACAACATACTTGTAGTTGTACGTAAATTTTCCTCTAAAAAAATACTCTTTTGTGTAGACCAAAATACAAAAAAGCTTCTAAGTGCATGCAGCATACACATAGTTGTACGTTTTATTTCAAAAACTTGAACCATAAACAGTTGCTTTGATGAGATGTGGTGAGTTCAGAGCTGCCGGCTCTATCCGAGAACTCTCTCTTATCTCTGCCGCCAACGTCCACCATAGCGTTACGCAACCTGTTCCACGCGTCACCATTTCTTTCCCTCCTCCTCCGTCGAGCTGTATTCTACCGAAAAACAGCCGTCCCTATGCAAAGTTTGCCCGTCTTTCCACACACACATCTGCGCTCCCCTCTGGTGGCCACCCAACGTTAGTGAGCTGAAAAGACTTTCTACAACCCTCACAGTAGATGCACATGAACACCTATGTCGCCTCTGGCATCGTCTGCCGATGTCACTGTTGCTGTTAGTCGCTCAACTCGGTGGTGGTGGCAACTGCGTGTCAAACCGTGAATGACAAATCGATCGTGAATGCGGGTGAAATGATGAGTCATACGATTTGTTGTTGGATGCCACCTATTACTGATGAAAAATGATTTGGGTATTTATCTGTGAACTTTTTTCTGCGGTATATTTACTTAGATCTCACTTGTCTTCAGGCAACGTGCCAGATTATGTAAAAAGTGCATGTGTGGATTATACAGATGGTTGAATGCATAAACTTATAAAGGACCTATGTTTGCCTAGCCTCGGTTGCAATTATTAGAGTTTAGAAAAGTCATGACCACGAGTACACAATTTAACTTTCATGGCATTTCATAATTGTCATTGTATATTGATCGTCTAACTGAGTGTAACATATTTTTAAGTGGGGTCATGCTCTTTCTCTTGAGTGGTGTACTCTCTTAACCTTGCTACAACTAAATAATTGTGTTGCTTATCTACTTCTCTATGTTTATGTAAGGACGTTTGGCTAATTCTATTGTAAAATACTGAGTCAATGTTAATATTTTCTGCATCATTGGTACTTCTTTTTATATATGTTTCACTAAAAAAATTGTTTATTTATCTATCGTTATTCGCATTAGGACAGACGCAGCAACGCGCATCTTTTCCTTCTAGTCTCTTTGATCTCTGGCAGAATTGCGCGAAATTTGTTGATGTTGATATTCTACATGCTCTTATCACTTCGATGGTGGTGCAATCCAACTTTCCGCTGGATTATCTGCGCCGTTGTCGTATGAGCTATGAGACGTAGTTGTTGCCACACGGTGCCGCAGAAGTACTTACATGCGTTTACTTTGTGGAAACCACCACATGTGGTAAGTCATCCACATGTTTCACGGAATGAGTGTGCGGCATTGTGCGAAGCCACATCTGTTTCCATGTAATGATACTAAGTAGCATAAAATAATAAAACTGTCATTGTCAAACATTGTTACATCTACGTGGCAGGTTGATTTTGACTGTGTGGCACCGCCCTACTTCATAGGAGAAGGATCACTCATAGCTATGCCTAGTCGGATAGGATGGTTCACTCAAGGAGAATAATTTTATTAAAAAAACCCCGGTGTTACTAATGAAGTAACTCCTCATAAGACATCATACAATACAAATGCGTTTTTTTTAAAGTAGTATTTACCTTTTTTAAATAATGGAACAAGTCATCTCACATAATCCACTTCTCTATTTATTACGCGATCTAATTCTTCGTTTATTACATGGCCTAATAATTACCTACTTATTACATTTACATTTTTATCATACAATTAGAATGTGTTTATTTTCTTTGGATAGATTTTGGTTTGCAATACTATATGTGTAAAAGAAGGGATCTACGGAAACCGTGTGCTGAATTTTTTGCTTTACTTATTAGTGAAAATGTTGTTTTGGACGTGAGAAAGTTGTGATAAATTTGAAGCGATACACAAGGACACACAGTTAACATTAGTCCACGTCAACCCAGTTCCACCACCACCTTGTATATATAGTAGATTCATTTCTAATGAATAATCCCTAACTAGATGCTAATATTATTGGACATAGTTGTGAAAAAAGCCTACGCCATTTTTATTATTTTAAATATTTTTTAAAAAGCATTTTAGGTTATTTGAAAGATAAAAAAACATTTGCGCTTTTTGAATGATTTTTCAATATGAACCTTTATATTATATGAACGACATTTATATTATTTTAACATAAATACTCACAATTATCTTATTTTGAACAGAGGAAAAAAGGAAAAATAAAATAGAAAAAATCCAAAAAAACGTAGAAAAGAAAGACCAGAAAAAAAGAACCAACAGAAAACCGAGAAACCAAGGTAAACCAAAAATGAAAACGGGTGGGAGTAAGCAATTGGGCTCAGCCCATCATGGGGTGTGAGGGAGCGAATCCCGGAGAGAGTTTAAGACTCAGATTTGATTTGTATAGGAAATTTTTCTATATAAGTTATTTGATTCATATGATCACATCCTCTAGAAATTAATCCCACAAGAATCTTGTAGTGCAATTCTTAAGTAATAAGGATGAGGTCCAACCTTCTGGAAAAATTCATTTACGACAATCAAGGAATCTCTCTTCCCACAGGATGTAATTAACATACCACTTCAAGTCTTCAATCCTATAGATTTTCTGTTCATACACTTTTCCTATCCTACGAATCAATTTTTTTTGAGATTCATCAAATCAAATAAATAAACGAGTGTAATAATCCAGGTTCGTCAGTTATCTCATATTGGGCCTAACGCATGGAGAAAAAGGCCTAGTACCGCGTTAAAAAGCCGAGCGTCCAACCGCGGGAAAAGCACACCCAGTTTCCCGCCAAATCCCGAAGAAAAATCCCCAATCCCCTTCTCCAATCTCCCGCCGCCCCAAGACAGCGAGAGAGAGAAGACGTAGCTTCCTCGGCGATTCGAACAAACCCTCACCGGCATGGAGATCGTGCGATCCCAAAGGCAGCTCGCGGCAGCGGCAGCAGCCGCCAGCGGCGGAGGCAGCGGCGCGGGGGGCCTGCCAACGTACCGGGTGGCGCCGCAGCTGGAGGTGCGGCTGGAGGAGTTCGAGCTCTTCGCCATCGACCGCCTCCGAGGTACGTTGCCTGCCCTTCGGTTATCAGGGCCCTCTGGGTTCCCGCCGCCGCGCACTTGTTTAGATCTGGCTGTTAGCGGTTAGCGCATCGTGGGATTTTAATTTTCTGTGTTGGTTAGTCCTGAAGGGGGTCTCGGATGGGCTATCTCGGGGGAAGATGCCGGAGGAGATGGAGAAATTGGTGAGCCGTTCGATCTTGCTCGGTTGATTTTTTGGGGGGACTCTGGAGAAAGCTGCATTTCGTGCATTTTAACGCAGATTTGGAAGAAGTAAATGGAAGGATCAATGTATTTGACAGTGTGTAAACCTCGGTCTGACTTGGTTTGGCTATAGATATGAATAATTTCTAAGTTCAACTCAGGCACTTGTGCTGTTGTGCATGATATTACTTTTAAAAATTGCACTTACATAGTGTATTTTTCTAAGCAGCATGGGGGTTGTAGTTTCATGCTAAAGTTTACCGTTTAATCAAGTTACTTCCATAAGGGGTACATTTAGTCTTCCTAGAATTTACTCTGCTTTAATTTTCAAGCTGTAAGTGTCCAGCTCTCCTTCGAATGGGTACATACTAGGGTACAATGTAAAATTCGGGGTCTAACTCTGGACTTGGCATAAGTACGTGGATGGCAATTGCAAAGTCTAATCGAAATTGAAATGTTGGGATTTAGGTCAGTGAGTTGTGGAAGGCACACATGAGGCACCAGGATCCAGCAGAGACTTTGAACAAGGACATAATATCACACTTTGTGCTCCGTCTTGTCTATTGCAGAACGTACGTTTTACATTCTTCCACTTACATTGCATATCCATATGCTTGGTTATTTGTTTAGTGTTTTGACCAACTTACTGAAAAGCTGTATTTATATCACCTTGTAGGGAAGAATTGCGTAAGTGGTTTCTCTCCATGGAGACGACACTCTTTCGGTATCGTTTTCGGCTTGAGAGTCCTGATACACAGGTGGCTTTCTCTTTATTTATACTCTTAGCTGTACTATGGTAGCAAATGAAAAAAAAAATACGTTTTTTAATCATTGTTTGTTCCACGATGTCGTTTTCAGAGGCTTCTTATGAGCGAGTTTCAGCTTCCATACAAAGCATTGCCACACTCAGAATTTGAGGTATGGATATGGATATCAATTGAACCGTGCTGAGCACTCGGATCTTGATGCTTCACATTAATGCAAATTTTGTTGTCATGCTTTAGGCTGTGAAAGACAAGTTAAGCCAAGTTGCACGTTCCATTGGTCAGTCTGCAACCGGTATGGAACACTTTTTGAGGGCTTATTTCACTTTGTACTTTTAAAATAAGTGGCACATATCGGGAACATATCCATCTCAGAATATGCCACTTTCACTTATTTTACTGCAGATTTATGTTATATAACAAGTTGTTTGAATGAGTTGCAGAATAAGTTGCTTCAGGTTTTTCATTTTTCATTATTTGCTTGTTGTGAAATCATGATAAGCAATTAAGGTGCTGAAACAGTGGTGGATCACCGGGATGGAACTTAGAGAATCTGTCAAAAGAAAAAATTATTTAGCATGCCATGCGTAGCATTATAATGTGAAACTGTCCATACTCCTACCTTTGTCACGACGATCCTTCTTGAAGTCGTTGTTTTGGAGTACCATGCTCATTATCAGATGTCCGCAGTGGCGGACCCAGGAATTTATCGAAGCCTGGGCGCGCCACAATGCAACAAAAAAAAATTCTCGCACAAATGTACAAAATATAGAGCAAATAATGTGTTCAAGATAGTTTTAACGCGGAAACACGAATATAATACATTACACGCTTCCAACACGTTCCAATGTTCACAAGTCTGAACCTAAGAATAAGAACTACCAAAATACTAATGAAATTCCGACGGTCGACCAAAAGTTGAATTGCCCAACACCAACATAGAGACCCTACAAGATAAATAGAAAGATTAGTAAATCATATGAACATGCCTTCAAAAATAAATCTATCTTAATACACGGGATAAAGAAATATACCGAGATAGCATGCTAGTTAGTCCTAGGCCTACGAGGTAAATTTTTCCTTCTCTTCCTCATAGCTTGAAACCTTTGAATGATAGCACCATCATCAAGTAGTTTAAAAAGCTCCCGCTCGGTGTAACAAATCATCAACTCATTGAACCATCCATTCTTGATCTTGTTACGCAATTGCGGCTGGGCCTGGCCGCTGCTGCCTGGGAAGTCCGCCGTCGCCGTCGAGAAGATCTGCAGCCAGGGGCGGACCTCCTCCTGGGGCTCCATCGTCCATGGTCTGCACGGGCACGGCCGCCTGCCGGACTGATGCCGTCGCCCGTCGGGGCTGTCGCGCTGCGACGCAGAGGTGGATGGGAAATCGCGGCGGCCCGCGGCGTTGCGGTCAAGGGTTTCAGAGCAGAGGTCGAGGGGATTGGGGAATCGAGTGCCACTGATTCGGGAATGACAACTACTACTGGGGACTCGATCGAGGCTGGCGTGCGTGCGTGCGACAGGGAAAGAAACGGCCTAGGCCCAGTAACTCAAAGCCCACCACACACGCTGATGTATTTTTTTTTTTTGCGGAGCAGTTTTGCCCCAGCTCGATCGGGATTTGCTAGCTAATAGCGATCAAATTCAGGGGGCGGGCGCGCTCGAAGCCCGGGCGAGCGCCGGGCAGCAGGGGCGCTGCGTCCGCCCATGGATGTCCATGCTGTTTCGTCGGTGGAAATCTCCGGCAATAGTTGTGGTAGATGATGGAGAACATAGCTGCCGTGGGGCCTGTCTAATCTACATGGCCTTGTTTTCTTTTTCATTTTGAAAGCCGATGCTTTCGGAGTTCGAACTTGGCTTTGTCTCCATAAATAATAATAATAATAATAATAATAATAATAATAATAATAATAATTACTTTGTGCATCTGAGGAGGCAGAGGCCGGGAGGCTTTGCCTTCCTTTTTGAAAAAATAGATTTGTTTGTTATCATTTTTTAATTGCTCATTACGCTTTTCTAATAGAAGTCTAGAATTACGTTATTGAACTTGGCAGCTAATATTTTGTATGTTCTTTTTGCAGTTGAATCTATATTCTTCAAGGTATTTGCACCAATCGATTGTAGTTTTAAATTTGATAGATATCTATTTTTATTATCCAACTGAATCATGTTTAACCCCTATTAAGGCACCATTTGAAGAAGTCCCAGATCTTGTTGGCAGCCGCCGAGTATTCATTTCAAAAGGCTATGCTTATGTAGCAATGAGTCAGGTTTGCAGTGAATATGAGGATGAAAACTTCCTTTTTTTTTGGCTTAAGTCCATTCTAAACATCTGTATAAATATATAGGTGGTTTCCCTGGTGGTTACCCAGTTCCGCTGCAATATCTCAAAGGCACTAGTTTTGACGAACAGGTAAGTGGTAACCTTGCTTTTCTTTTCCCAGTTAGCTATTGTTTTCAAAGTGTGCTTGCTTCCTTTTTTGTAGGAACATTTTCTTTTGGCTTTAGATGTTATACTTAAATACCTATTTTTTCACAACAGACCTGTATTGGTAGTGGTTTGTGCCTGACCAGTCTTTCTCTGTTCATGTTTAGACAAATGAAAGATTGATTCTGTAGCTGATTGCACCTTTTCAGTGTTTAAAATTTCCATCTCTTTAGAAGCTAGCATTACTGTCTGGAATTAGCACATATTTATATAGCTGTAAGACTTCTGCTAAGTGAAACCATTTAATTTACAGGAAATGGACGTCGAGCATTAAGGAACAAGAAAAGGATAGGTTGACTCCTGTGAGTACCAGTGTCCCCTGTCTTTCCACTAATCAATTAATAAATTTGACAATACAATTTTTTGTACTGATTACTATGCAAACTTTAATCCTATCAGATTGTTGAGGCATTAAGCAATGCATATTTTGGACCTGATTACTCCCAGGTATATTGTTGTACCTGTACTTGCTCACAGGTTGTTCTTTCCAATGCTGATGTTACAGAATTCCTCAACTTTTTGGCTGAAACTTCATTGTTTACAGCCTAGTGATTCTGCTGAGATTTCTCCTAAGGATATTGATCAACTGTCTAGAACTTCTTTCCCTCTTTGTATGCGCCACATGCTAGAGAAAGTAAGGCACCTTAAAACCTGTGTATGTGTATTTGCCTTTTGATCAGTTACTTAGTTTTTGCTTCTCTTCTGAAGTTGAGAGAAAACCATCATCTGAAGAATGGGGGTAGAATGCAGTTTGGTCTTTTCCTTAAGGTAATAAACGAACCGAACTGAATCTTAATTTTGTAAACCCCTGATAATTTATTTATTTATGTCACATTAATCTAATTTCTAAAACTTATGATTTAGGGTGCAGGCTTAAAGTTGGAGGATGCTCTTGCATTTTTTAGAGCGGAGTTCTCTCAAAAGGTACCTGACTTTTCTAGAGAACATATGAATGTGTATCTTTATTCTTGAGAAAGCTCAGGAAACTTTTATCAGTGCCTTTAATTCCTTTATGACGTTAGAGTCGTGTTAGACAGACATCTTGTAGGACTACATACTGCACTGTTACCTGTACTGCTGTCATATCCCTTGAATCAGATGCGTAAGTAAGCGCTTCTACTACTTAACTGATGGTGCATCTTTTCTGGATAAGGTTGGCTCTGAGCGATTTGACAAGGAATATGCTTATAGTATCAGACATAATTATGGAAAAGAAGGAAAAAGAACGGTAAGTTTTTCTCAATGTGTAACCTCCAAAGGTATTGGAGTTATTAATAACTCGTACCTTTTCTCGTGGAGAAATTAGTAACTCTTACAAATTTCTGCTTCAGGATTACACTCCATATTCATGTCAAAAGATTATCTCTGCGACACCTGGTGTTGGTGATCACCATGGTTGCCCTTATCGACATTTTGGGTATAGTCTCATTCATTGTGTCCTTTCATGTACTCCCTCTGTTCCAAAATATAAGACTTTCTAGCCTTTCTGACTTTGTCCTGGTTCCAATGCATGTAGACATGTTTTAGTGTGTTGATTCACTCATTTTGGTACTAATCAGAACAAAGCAAGAAAGGCTAGAAAGTCTTATGTTTAGGAACAGAAGGAGTAATTATTAACATAGTAGATAAACACTTCGGTTTTTGGGGTTGCTCTGAACATTCTTTAAACGTTAGTTGCCAAACAGTGTCTTCAAAGTATGTTAGAATACAGTGGCCCTGTCTTTTGCATGTTAAAATTGTTAGGTTTAGGTCTGGGTGTCGTACGTGATGGACTTACGAATTGTGAACAAACTATTATGCCAATTTGTGCCTTTTAAGAGACTTCCATATAGCTAGCCTGTTACCTAATTTTCGTTTCATGCTTTCTTACCTTTTCTGCTCTCTGTATTTGTAGTGATGAGAACTTGAGAGCAGCTCTCAACAGTATGGGTATCAGCGGAAATGCTTTGGAAGGGATACTGGATAAAGTGAAGAACAGGCATTACCAGGTACTATCTCATGGTACTAGTATCATTTCAGCAGTCTTTTATCCTTTAACTAACCGAATCTTCTGATGCATGAAACATGCAGCTAGCTTGCACATTGACCTTTGAGGCAACTCACAATGTCTCGTGTGACACTGGAATTAATCATCCTAATCAGTATTTCAGCGAAAGCCAGAAGTCTTGCAAGCCAAGGTGGGTTAAATAGTTGATTAAACAGTGTACCTTATTTTCTGTATATGAGGAATTCAAACTAACAGAAAATTTGGTTCATGTCGCAGAACCAAACAGTGCAGAGTCAGTCATCGACCTAAGTTCTGATGCTCCTTTAGAAAGCAGTCCATCGACAAGAAACTCAGGTTTTGATGCTACTTTGGAAATTGTAGCTTTGCGCTCTGTGTTTCATTGTTCACTGTGACTGGTTAATTAGTCAGCGTTTCTAACATGGATAAATTACTGTAAACATGATGCTCATTATTAGCATTTTATGGACTTGTGCAATGCATCTCGGCTGGCATTGCACTGTGTGTTCCTTAAGTATGTGATGCTCATTATGCTTAGTTTTAATGGCAAGGTAGTAACTGATCAATTAAAAACCATGATTAATGGTACAATTTCCAACAGCTGGAACAACTACCATTATCCCCGGTGTTGTGCCAACTGCCAAGCTGATGCGCATGTGCCACAATCCACAGTACATATCTTTACTGACTAGGGTAGAAGAATATGGAGAATCTCTACATATTCTGCTAGGGTCTGCAGAAATTACTATTTAATTTACAAGCAGAGCATTACAAGAGATGAAATATAGGTTTAGTGGCCACTGCCGCCCACACTATTTTTCTAGGTAATGCCCGAATAATCTTTAAGCTTGAAAATGCCGAGATGAGGTAAAAACACACTTCTATCTTTTAACAAATCTGCTGATATTATTAGCTATACATTTGGGGAGTATGAACCACCAATTTTTAGGCTGGAAATATGTCCACGTGTATGCTGTACTGAGGGGGTCTAAAACAACTAGTACAAGGGTACATGATTTCCTTTTGTTTCTAATGCACATAAGTGGACATATTTTGGCCCAATTTTTTTAAGTCCACACACATCCCGCGTTTTACATTTAGGAAATACTTCGTAGTCTGAGTTTATTTTTTTTTAAACGAATTGTTTTAATTGGAAGGGAAGGATAGTCATTTAACCATGGTCAAACCTGTTGAACTTTTCAGAGTGGTTCAAAATCCTACTCAAGTTTGCAATGGCACAAGAGCAGTTTCGAATCAAATTACAGGATGCTCCTACTATTTTCTGTCAATAAGAAAATGAATCAAATGCAGATGCACAATTGCACATTTTGGAGTGGTATTAATACAATTGTTCCATTCCACTGCAATAAAACGTTACACCTAAATAATAGGAATTATTTTATATTCTAAAATAAGTGCATTGTTTAATCAGTGCTAAGTAGTATCAACATATCCTTGACTTTTGGGGAATGTCATGTCACCATATTTCTACATGACGTACCCAGGTAATCTGTCCAACAAGTCTTCCATATGCTGTCTTCCATGAATTTAACATTCTGACTTATTCACGATTTGCAAGTCATCAGGGATTACGAGGCTTTATTTTTTATGTGTGTTTATGTTTGTGACTGGATTTGTCCATGCTAAATGTCAGCAGCTCCTCAGTCCTGAAGACTAAGACTTAAACATTTTACTGTGATACTGCATCACACTACTGTTGACTAAGAATAGTGCTGGTCTCTTGCATAACAATAATGTCATAACTATAACACCAGGGTTTCATCAAATACACGGCTTGTGAATTTGAGTATCATTTTTGTTATTCTTAAACAAATGTTAATGCCTTGAACTTATCTTTTAGGTACTTTCGACCAGATGTGCTACAACTAATTCCCTGCCTCATCTCCCGTTCCTGAGCTCTATAGCAACTCGGTGTCGAATCAAGATTGGTGCTTGTTGCCAATATTTAACCTGATATGTGGAGGGAGCTCTTTTGCTCACCAAGGTTTGAGAATCTCTACTGCCGGTAGTCACGTTGGACAGAGAAGTGATCTATTGTTGGACAGAGAAGTGATCAATTGTTGCACAACAGTAGATAGGTAAAGACATGTACTCGAATCGAGACCCGGTATTTATGTTGTAGCTGGTTATGTTTTGCTATTGTAATCTTCATTGTTCAGGAATTCGTTAACTGGTAACGGCTCGCTCGGCCACTGAATAGCGAATAATCGGCCTATTCGCCAGTTAATCGGCCGATTAATCGGGTAATCGGCATTTATCGCTATTCAGTAACCCACTGAATAGCGATTACTTGGCCAGTTAATCGGTGATTTGGCCGAATTTTAGAACAATGGTAATCTTGCAACGTCGTGTAACACCAGAGTTTGAAAGCCCTGATCAGTTGTGCTGCTTCTCTGAGGTTTTGCACCGACCTTCTAACATCATATGAATGTTTAGTCATTTCACTTTTTTCTGTCTAAAGGAAATATCAATTCCCACAAAAGATCACCGATATTCTGTGGGCTGTATAGTTGAACAGAGATGTCTCCTCATATGTTGATCGGATAGGGAGAAAATACATTTTATGCCGATTTGGACAGGCACATGGACAATTAAATATTTTATCATCCAAATACGTACTAATTGAGTAAAATTGCCACCCCTAGCTGGGAGTGAAAGGCAGTAACTGGGCAATTCTCTTAATAAATAGAGTAGCAAGACTTTTGCCCCCGTTTAAAACAAAAGTGAAAGGGCAGGACGAGTCGGAGAAGAAACCAAGTACAAGTAGTACAGAAGAACGGTAAGAGTAATGACAAGTCACACAGTTACACAGCGAGCCTGTAGGGCATCACTCAGAAACAACACAAAGAACGAAAAGTTCGCAACAGGAATCACCAGAACTAGCTTGTTGCTCCGGTTCCCGCATGTCATCTCTCATGCGTGCGCTCGCGCCTGAGCCGCTCCTGCACCCTAGATATGTACAAGGCTGCGCGGCGGTCGACGTCGGCGTCTCCGTCGCAGTACATGCCGTTGTCCGGCGCCATCACCTGCACGGTGACCACCCCCGGTGGCGGAGCCGGCGTCAGCGGCCATGGCACCGCAGCGGCGGGCTTCACCTTGTAACTGGCTGCAGCCTGGGCCGGCGTGGGCATCACCGCCGTCTTGTGCCTCATCGCTCTGGCACTCTTGTACAAACCAATGTCCATTGCACAGGTGAGATGTCGTCGTTGGTATATGTTTGTTGTGGTGTGTAGGCTCGAGGTACTACGTTCTTGCCAATTTATAGTGGTTTCTCAGTCTCTAGATTCTCTGTTGCAAATGGTATGTAGACCTAGTGTACCACCTGGACCATACGCGTAGGCGTTACTTTCTCAGTTCATCGTGTGGGTAGCCAGGTTGCCGGGTCTGCACAGTGTGGTGTTTCATGACTATATTGGTGCACTTGTAACGGTTTTCGGCCGGTTTGCCGATAATGAACCGTCAATTTTTCTCCTACTTTTTAAATAAAATGAGATAAGGTTGCATGTTTGGTTAAAAGAAAAACTTTCTCAGTTCAGAGGGGATATAGTGGACCAGTGAGTCCTTCTAACGTTGTTGCATAGCCAACAGGAAAAAAACTTGATGTTGTGCTTGTAGTGTGGGCGAAGGAGATTTCACATCCTTGAATGGAATATCCACACTGTACCTTTTCTTTTTTGAGATATGTACTTCTACAGTTGTATAAGATGCTATGTATCACGCACCATTCATGCTTCTTCGGTGTATTAGTCAGTTCATATGTAGCAGTCGGTAATCGAAACAGCGAAATGTAGATTACTTTGCAGAGTTGCAGACTTAAACCTGCTCATGGGTGATGAGATCTAATTAAGCAGAGAATATGATATGTTTTCTGTAGCATCATTTCACCTTTTGCATAACTAATCCCTCCCCCTCAAAAGAACCTAACATTGGGCACATACATTTCGCTGATGTTTTTTATAATTATAGTGCATTTATACCGTATCTAGTTCATATCTGGTCCATCTAGAGAGAAGATGTGTAACTAAAAGGTATCACCATCACTGACCTTATCCCTACCAACTATTTTTTGGCCGTACCTGCTAATTTACTTAATCAAGAGGAACATACGAGGATAAGACTGGTGTCCTGGTAAGGAATAAAGGGTAGGAGATTGGAAGGAACAACTCATGCAAGCTGGATTTTTTTAGAAAAAAGATGCAAGTTGATTATAAACGATCTTTATGTCTGAATGAATTATCCTGAAACAAACTGGCATATATTCGCCTAGTTCTTTTTTCCTTTCATTTCCACATGTGCAAAGGCAGAGAATCTGGTAGAAAGGAATGGAAAGGAAAGAAAAGCAAGTATTGCATATCCTATCCTGTCGATTTGTCCAAGAATATCTTGAACAGGGCAGGAATATATTGTCTTTGATTCTCTTCCGTTTGCTATCGTACATTTGTTTCCTCACAGAGCCCCATTTTCGTCCAGATTTATTCCAGTTCCAACACAAAATCAAATGTACAAAACCCATCCATGTTCTCATAATGGAATGGCCTAGATCGAGTTCATCTAGATAGAGTTTAGACCTACCGCTGCCTGTGTTATGTTGCTTCACCAGGACAAGCCGCGAGCGCTATGTGAGTGAAACAGAAAAAACATTCCCAGGGAAGAAAATTTCCATATATAGCTCAAAAAAAAAAAACTCCATAGTTTGTCATTTATGGTGAGTGACATATGTCTGACGTGCAGTTACGTGTATCAGACTTGCTCTGCAAACAAAGATCTATTGCCCATCTATAGAATCCTAGAGACACTGATCTCATTAATTCTGTCTTCTCCTCTATTCCGGTTTACTACATGTCGAATATTCTTTTCTCCAGAAAGTTCATTGCAAAACTCACTGCCATTATAAGAACCTTCTGGTGGACAGGAATTAGAAGACCCTTCATCTAGAAGCCTCTGTTTAAAAGCATGGAAAGATCTTTGTGCTCCAAAAAAAGAAGGAGGGTTAGGTATTAGGAATTTGCAAGTTGTAAACCAAAGCCTTATCCTTATGGCAACCTGGCGCATTGCTCAAAACCCTAATGATCATCTCCATTTAGTTCTAAAAGCTAAATATTTCCATAACTCTTCGATTTGGAGACCAAGCCCCAATGTTCCAAAATCAGCCTTTTGGGCTTCGGTGCTCAAAATTCTACCTATCCTGAAAACGCACACTTCATATCAACTAACCCAAGGAAACATTTCTGTTTGGAACACTCCATGGTATCCTTACTGGGCTTCTATATATGAAGATTTAATTCTTCAGGCTCCCGGTTACACCTATCCGGCGGTAGTAAAAGATCTTTGGCTACCCAATGAAAAGAAGTGGAATGCTAGCTTAATTGACTCTTTATTCACTCCTGCAGCAGCCCTATCCATTAAAAACACATCCATTATTAATGTTGAAGATCAAGATCCCCTTTGCTGGAACCTAACCCAAAATGGAAAATGCAATGCAAAGTCTGCCTATTATGCTTGTCTACAAGTGCTTTTTGACAGCGCCAAGAAGAGCGACCACGACCACCTGCCCCACAAACAATCCAACTACTAAAACAGGTATGGAAGTCGAAGGAAATTATTCCAAGAATCCAAACTTTTGCTTGGCGTTTGCTTCGTAAGGCGCTTCCTACAGGAGCAAGAGCAGGGCGTTACTCCAAGCACATAGAAAAAATATGTTGTAGGTGTGGAATGCAAGAAGATGATAGTCATCTCTTCTTTACCTGTCCCTTTGTTAAATTAGCTTGGTTCATTGCTCCATGGTACATTAGAATGGAACTTATAGTTGCAAACTGCACCACTCTAACACACATTATCCTGGCTCTACTATCAATGAATCATCCTTATGCCACCTTACCGAATATTCTCACGTTTATGCGGTGCATTTGGAAATCTAGGAATGATATGCTATTCCAAAGGAAAGAAGGAGAACTTTACCAAATTTTCATAAACGCTCAAGCCCTTTTAAATGATCTTGAAATTTCTAACATCTCTTCTAGCGAACAGGGAAGCAAACAAGTCCAAAGACAGGTCCATACAGCAGCGACGGAAGCTCCTTTGCAAGGGACTACTTTACAAGATGATAATATACTTCCAGGAACCATCTTTTTTGCAGATGCATCTTGGAAAGGCAGCGACACTACAGATTCAGATAAAATGCAGGGGAGAACAACAAGGTTGGGAATCTACATTAGGGACAACTCACCTAACAGGAAATGGAGCATTCGGATACAAGCTTTAACAAAACATCAAGATACAGTGTTTCAAGCAGAAGCAAAGGCTCTATTACTAGCTGCGAAGCTAGCAAACATTCTACAGGTGGACAGGCCAATATTCTTAACGGATAATTAGGTACTCGCCAAAATGGCAGCATCAAGGAAAATTGACCACCCTCTCCTTCACTGGAATGCGAGAGCTCACTTAGCAGATTTCTTCAAAGCAACGGAAAATGCTTCGTTCCAGATCTTTCATATTTCTAGGAAGCTAAATGGAGAGGCTCACAAATGTGCAGCACAGGTTACTAGGATGTTCCTAGATCAACCTTTCTACAGATGTACAAGTTCTGTTCATTCTCTAGGTCGTTGTCCTCTGCTTTCCAATATCCAAAAATGTAACCTTACAGACATTGTAATCAGTTCTGCCTCATGCAGCTGACCTGGGAATGAAATTTAGGCGCCCCTGGCGCCACTATTTGTTCAAAAAAAGAGACACTGATCTCGTCTCACTGAATATGTGTCGGGTTTTTTTCGAAGAAAAAGGGGCATGGTTATGAAGTGTGTGTGCACGATTTTGCGCTACGCAATGCCCCTCCCAGAAATAGAAAGAAGCATATATCATGTTTATACATCCCGAAAAACAAAATTCCTGTTCTTGGCGAGTTCTTAGAAATCCAAGCGAACCGTATCGGCGAGAGGTGATGCCTCTTCTGGTTGGTGTTTGCCGCGTTGACGTGGATCTCGTGGACAATTCGCAATAAGATGGTGATCGAGCGGGTCTTTCTCTGACGTGCTTCTGACTCGACGTTTATATTTCTGACTTTCTTGCAGCAGTGGCACCTCTTGTCTAGGCAGCGGGACAAGGGGAACCTAGATTACATGCTCGCTAGACTTGCGAAAACCGCTAGACGCATCTCCTCTACTACTTCCATCTAGTGCCGGAGGCTTAGTTTTTGTTCTTACTCTCTTTCTCTCCCTCCCCAGATGTAACTCTCTCACCGCTCCCTCTCCCCCCTCCTCTACTACTTCCATCTAGCGCGGATCTATCTGTTTCATCCCCTTCCAATATTGGGTGGTTGTCCAATATTCGGCAAGGTTTGGGGTCTACTGGGTCAGGTTTGGGGCGAAACGAACATTGTTCGTGTCCTGGCTGTGTCCTCTTTTGTCCTCCTCTAGCCCGATGGACAACCACACAGCCGCCTCTCCTCCACTTGCACAAACCCTCTCACGGACGGAAACCCTCACCTCTTTCCTCCGCCGCCCTAGCCACCGCCCCCTGCCGGCGCCGATGAAGGTACTGATGGAGCTCGATGCCGGCCTGTCCAAGCCAAAGAGGCTCCGCACGTCGGCCGGTCCAATCCAAAGTGGCTCCCGTGTTTGAGAAGAGAGCCGCTCAGAGGGAGAATGTGAAGGTGCGGAAGGCCACCGCCAAGGAGAAGATCCGGGTGAACCGTATCAAGACCGAGTACAACCGAGTGAAGCTCGCGTTGCTAACCGAGGAGAACCGCATCATGATGACCGACTTGAGCATCATGGATCCGAATCAACGTGTTTGGTTCATCAAGAAGCAAAACACGATCCGTGAACGAGACAAATGATCATCTTGGTCATATATTTATCTCATCTCAACTATTTCTTTGTGTGAACTATGTCCCATTTGTAACTATTTCCCATTTGTGCCCCAATGTTGTAGTTTTAATTTTTTTTACTATTATTTTTCTTCATTTTTCATTAGTCTATTTTGATTTACAATACACTGGAAAGCAAATAAAAGACAAAAATGAGACCTAATTTCTTTTTGTGATAGGCCGTTGAGTTTGCCCTCAAGCCCAAAGGATAAGAGAAGGACATGGGCCTTTTCTCTGTCTGCAGACCGCGCCAAACAGATTAAAAAGGCCACATTGGATGTCGAATCTAGGGTGACCCGTTAGAGTTAGCCTAGGAGCATCTCCACGGTCACCCTCCAAATGGTCCCCCAAAGTGCCAATGGAGGTCCGGATGCCAAAAAGCGCCCCAGAAGCACCCCCAATGGCTCGACCGAGCCAAATTGTGCCCGCCACCCCCCGAAAGAGCCCCCAAGTTTGGAGGCCCTCTTGGGGGTGTCGGACACTGCTCGGACATGCCCTCCGACAGGTCACCCCATTCGTCATAGACACAACGACGCGTAGAGGCGGTTAAAGGTGTCATACAAGAGGTCGTTCCGCCCGCGTTAATTGAGACGCGTTTTCACAGGCGACGAAGGGACGGGACATCAAAGCGCCTTCCTGCTGAGCACCCAACCTTTCCCGGCTTCCCAAGCGTCGGCGCGGCCGAACCTTGTCATCGGCATTAACTCCAAGGCGACGCGCACTCCCCCACCCGATGCTTCCCGCCTCCGTTTCACACCTCACGATTGGACGACTATAAAGAGGCCCTGAAGTGCAGCCATTTCATCACACCGCTACCAAGCAACACCATGACTCGCCGCCTCACCATCTTATGGGCCACACTCACCTAGGTAGCACGTCGTGCTCACTCGACGACGCATGAGGCAGCCTCCAACGAACCCGCGTTCGACTGGGCGGAGGTTGGGAGAAAAAACTGTCCAACACGTCTCAAATGGACAGCCGTTTGAGCGCCCGACTAGAGATACTCTTAGAGCATCTCCAGTCGCGGCGCCCAAATGGCTGCCCAAACGGTCTTTTCCATGTTGATATTATACCAATTGTTACATGTTTTATATACACTTCATAGCATTTTTATGCATTTTCTGGGACTAACCTATTAACAAGATGCCACAGTGCGAGTTCTTGTTTTCTGCTGTTTTTGTATTTTAGAAAAGTTGTTCTGGAAATATTCTCAGAATTGGACGAAACAAAAGCCCAACCTCCTATTTTTTCGACACATACACAAAGTCCAAAGGGGAGACGGAGTAGAGCCACGAGGGCGCCTCACCAGGGGGCGGCGCGGCCCCACCTCCTGCCGCGTCGTGGGGTGGTGAGGGCCCTAGCTCGGGAGGGTTCTGAACCTCTTCCCGGCACCCTGCCAGAGAGGGGAATCATCACCGGAGGTCTCTACATCATCATGCCTGCCTCTGGAGTGGTGCGTGAGTAGTTCATCCTTGGACTACGGGTCCATGGCAGTAGCTAGATGGTAGTCTCTCCACTTTGTGCTATCATGTTTAGATCTTGTGAGCTGCATATCATGATCAAGATCATATTATTGTAATGCTACATGTTGTGTTTGCTGGAATCCGATGAATATTGAATACTATGTCAAGTTGATTATCAATCTATCATATATGTTATTTATGATCTTGCATTCTTTCCGTTACTAGTAGATGCTTTGGCCAAGTAGATGTTTGTAACTCCAAGAGTTAGTATTTATGCTAGATAGTGGGTTCATGCCTCCGGTAATCTGGGAGAGTGACATCAACTTCTAAGATTGTGGATGTGCTGTTGCCACTAGGGGTAAAACAACAATGCTTTGTCTAAGGATAATTATCTTTGCTTACATAATGCACTTTACTTAATGCAATAATCTATTGTTTGCAACTTAATACCAACGGGGAACTCGGATGACAACCTGAAGGTCGATTATTAGTCATAGATGTTGTTGGATAACGGTATATGTATTTTGTCGTAATGCCCGCATGAATATCATAGTAATCATCATGTCATATGTATGCATTGTCATGCGCTCAATATTTTGTCAATTGTCAGCTGTAATTCGTTTACCCAGCATTGAAAGTGCATGGTTGCCCCATGCGTGGTTTTGATAATTAATGACAATCCTTATGGACTAATGTTTACATTGAGATATTCTTATAGATCTTGTCCATGGGAAAATATAGGAGTTCATGTGTTGGACTCTTGAAGATGACATGATGACCAATGCTCTATTCAAGGGTTTATTTGAAGAATGGTCATGTGTAGAGTTGAGCTCATTGCAAGTATGGCTTGGAAAAGAAGATTGAGTGAACAATCATGTTTACCCCCAAGCCATCATACATATCAAGAGAAGAAGATGAAGTGCAAGTTCAATATGATGCATCTCGGAAGATATCATTTGATTGAAGCTTGCAAAGGAGACATGAAGACGGAGCTTAGCGAGGCCCTCCCATAATGGAGTATGGGGGAGCATTTGGAGAAGTCTTCATCAAGCATGTGCTAGCAAGCACAATCAAGAAAGGTGTTCCAACTTGAGAGAGTCAAGATCGTCATCATCGAGCTCAAGTGGAATGCGCAAGGCAAAGGATCTTGATAGGTTTTCTATTTTACCGGTCTCATGTTGTTAGTGGGAGACCGGGTTTTAGGATAGACGGCGTACTATCAAGAGGGGCTCAAGTGAGTAACTTGATCGCATCTTTGTGGAGAGCTCAAACCTTTGCATACTTGGCATTTCATCTTACTTGGTGCTCATGTGGCTTTTCTCCTTGTTGGGTTTTGGTGCTTGTCGTGATCTTCATGACAAACCCAAGTTCTTCGAAAACGGATTTCTTTTGGAAACTTGTTGCGTTTTCGTGTTGGAAATATTATCGGTTTATCCTTAAGTAAAGTTCCACACCTTCTAATGTGTGCCAACTTAACTCTATTTATGGTTCTTAATATTTCCAACAAAGTTGGTTTCATCTCATTTGGATTTTTCTCGCAAAAGTTGTTGGGTTTGCAGTTTTGCTGGATTTCCAGGCCGGAGTCTCCGGTGTGTCCCAACCGGAGTCTCCGGTCCTAGGGTTCCATGTCGAAGAGGTTTTGGTGGTTCAGCTCCTGGCCTAGGCCGGAGTCTCCGGCCCTTGGGCCGGAGTCTCCGGCCTCTATGGCCGGAATCTCTGCCCGAGCTGCTCCGTGACTGATGTGGTTCAGCCCCTGGCCGAGACCGGAGTATCCGGTCCTTGGTCCGGATTATCCGGTGCAGGCCGGAGTCTCCGGTCACTTAGGCCGGAGTCTCCGGTGCGAGTTTTCCTGCAACGGCTCTTTTTCTAGGAGGCCTATAAAAGGCCCCTTCTTCCCCAAAGAGCCTAAGTTTTTCTGAGCACATTTTTCTCTCTCTTCCCCATCATTGTTGACCTTGGAAAGCTTGCCCCCATCTCAATCCCTCCAATGATTCTTGCATATCTTTGAGGGAAAAGTGAGAGGAAATCTAGATCTACAATTCCACCAATCCATCTCTCTTCTAAGTGAGGGGAACCTAGTGGATCTAGATCTTGGAGTTCTTGTGTGGTTCTCTTCTTTGTTCTTCCTCTCTTCTCCCCCATAAGCATTAGTTGTTTTTGGTGGAATTTGAGAGTGAAGGATTTGAGCAATTGTGATCTTGTCTTTTGCATTTGGTGCATTGGTGTGCTCTCCACGAGGATTCGTGGAAGTTGAAAGTTTGTGAGCTTGTTACTCTTGGCTCCTTGGACCCTAGACGCCCGTGTGGTGGTTGGACCTTTGTGGTCACTTGTAAAGCCGTTCGGGAGCCCCCGATCCCGTTGTGGGTTGTGCCCCGGATTGTTGTTGAAAGGCTCCGGATTCCGCCTCGAAGGATTCCGATAGTTTAAGATGAACCAAACCTTTGTGGTGCGGCTCATCGGAGAAAAAGGTGAAACCTTTGTGGTTGTTGAACCATTGTGTTGGTTCACAGCTCTCCAACGAGACATACTCCCTTAACAAGGAGGAACTGGGGAATACATCCTCGTCTCCGCGTGCCTCGGTTATTTCTATACCCGAGCTTTTTACTTATGCACTTTACATTGTGATAGCCTTCGTGCTTGAAGTATTCTATATTGCTATCACCTTGTTGCTTGTCTTGCTTAGTATAAGTTGTTGGTGCACACAGGTGAGCCTAATTTATTTAAATTGTCGGCTTGTTAATTTAAACACCTAGTTTTATTCCGCAATTAGCAAGCCTAAACCAGAAAAGTTTTAATCGCCTATTCACCCCCTCTAGGCGACATCATTGTCCTTTCAAGCATGTTAGTTATCTTTTATGGAGAGACACCACTAATAAAATGTGGACCCCGGTCCATTCTTTCACATCTGATTAATACAACCTACTGCAATCATTGTTACTTTTCATTCTCTGCAAGTAAACATTATTTTTCACACCACATATTTAATCCTTTGTTTTCAGCAAGCCGGTGAGATTGACAACCTCACTGTTTCGTTGGGGCAAAGTAGTTTGATTGTCTTGTGTGCAGGTTCCACGTCAACAGCCAAGAACTCCAGGCAACAGTTCTTTTCTGGCACCGTTGACAACCTTCAGAAGTGATTTCTTACTCCTACTGGTTCGATAACCTTGGTTTCATACTGAGTGAAACTTGTTGCTGCACTACTACATACCTTCCTCTTGGGGTCTCCCAACGAACGTGTGTCTACACGCATCAGCTCCCCACTCGCGACGCCCAAATACTATTCAAATACGAAATTTGGATACAAAGTGCTTACATTTCATTGAAATTTCGTTAAAAACAAACATAATTCATTCAAATTAAAATCTAGACCTAGATCTAGTTCGTAGGGTGGCACGCCGGGCACCGGCAGTTGGGGCATTAGCCGACCCTTGCGACGGCGAGCACAGGACCCCGACGGTAGCCGAAGCAGAGGCAGTAGAGGTAGCCGTAGGTCGGGGCCGGAGGCTGGGCAGTGAAGGTTGTGGTGGCGGTGGCGGCGGAGGCTATGTCGGCCTCAGTGGCGAGCTGCATGTGGCTGGGATCCCACTCCGGCGTTGGCGGCCAGCTAAAATCGTCGGAGCTGCCATCATCACCATCCACCTCCTCCGCCTCTTGTTGAGGTTGCGGCGGAGGAGGCTGCACGCGGCCTTGTTCTGCTCTTGCGCGACGAGCCTGCTCCCTCGCCTCGTAGCGAACCCTCTCCCTTTCCATGCCCGCCGCGAAGTCCTCGTCGGAGGTGTTGGTGAGGATGTCGTCGTCGGAGTCCAACCAGTCCGCAGGCGGCTCGGGGGCGAAGAACGATGTTCGGCGGTAGGTGTGCTCGAGCTCGATTTGGTCGTCCCAGTACGTCGAGTTCGGCTCAAACCAGACGTCGTCGTACATCTCAGGCGGCATGGTCTGCATGCACATGGCGATGTAGTCGAGGCGAGCCAGGCCGGCCAGCCTTGGTGCAACCGGGACGTGGACTGGGTTCGTCTCCCATCCATCGGGGAGGCGACTGTTCACCGGCACCGGCGTGTTGGTGCGCATGATGTCACACACCTCGACTTCCGTGAGTAGGTTCACCAGCGGTGGAGGTGGTGGCGGAGCAGACGACCCCACCTCGTGGTCGTTCCGCAGCGCCCCGCGCACATTGTCGCGACGGCGCCGGTGAGCCGCCGTCTCTTCCTCCGTGGAGCGTCGGGCTGGGGCCATGGCTAGGTTTTCGGCGGGGTGGAGATGTCTATGCTCGAGACAGCGAGGTACCCGCTCTATATAGCGGCCGGGATGCGAACGGATGAGATCACCTTAACTCCAGCCGGCCAACGACTCGCCTGCCACACCATTAACGCCGACGCTTCAAAAGGAGCGCTCTCCTGACACCGCCGTGGCGCAGACGCTTCGTCGCTTCAGAGGCGCAACATGGTGAAGCGACGCGTCGCTGCGCCCGGATAGGAAACCGAGACGACGCCCGACATTAATATAGCTTACCAGGACAACCATCGACTCGTGTCTCACTGCCAGGCTAGCCCGCGTGTCGGAGCCTTCCGTTTCGTTATGTCCTGGGCCGACCCAAGCCTCCTCAAGTTGTGAACGTGAGCTAGGCATGCCGGATACAAAACTGGACCACGCTGAACCAAAAACGATTTTGGGCGGCGCGAGTGAGAGAAAAACACGTCTGTCATACCAAAGAATTTTGCGTGGCCGTTTGGACGCCCGACTGCAGATGCTCTTAGACATGCTCTAACCTGTCCTGCTCTAGAACGTTCTCCATACCACGGCGGGCTCTCCTCGTTACCTGTGCTGAGCAAAAGTAACAGTGAAGACCGTACATGCATGGTGTCGAGCTGGGCGACGCTCCACGTTGCGGGCGTGCTGGAGCGTCGGCCTGGTCGGGCGCTCGACCACCCGTGGTCCGACACCGCGGCGCAGCAGGCGTTCGCGTGCCCTATATACCGTGGGCCCGCCCCGCTCGCGGCTGACCCAATCCGGGACTAGCATTTCGATTTTTAGATTTATGCGCGCTCGGCTAAACAGAGCAGCAGAGACTAGCGAGTAGCGACCAAATTTTCGACCCGATCAATCCCTACCAAGGTTTTAAATAGCCGGCTATAGCTCAGCTATAGCCCGGCTATAGCTTTTCGATAGCCTTCGCGCTATGGCTATGGCCTTCATAGGCTATAGTGATAATAGCCGCTAATAACCCGGCTAAATTGATTTAGCCCCGATTTAGCCCCATAGACGCTAAATTTTCGGCTTAGACGTCCAAAAAGTTTGGATCAAAATTGTCCGCTCAATCATATTTGGAGCAAAACTCAACCCTATATTGTTTTTGACATGTAATATGGGCATAAAACTCTATCTTGAACTACATTTAGTACTCTAGTTATTTGTATCTATTATGTGAATATGTTATGTATCAGTAAATTAGTGATATATACGAATACACGCTCTTAAAAGTTAATTTTCTATCATTATATGTCAAAACGGCTATAAGGTCATAGCCGCGCTATAGCCCGGCTATAGCCTTTCATAGCTTTCAAAATCACCGGGGCTAAATGCAATAGCCGGCTATTTAAAACCTTGATCCCTACCAAGATTCCCTAGCCCGGCCGGTGGGGAGCGAATCCGGCAAAGCGAGCGACGGCGAGATGAGGAAGCGCTGCCGCACGCGGCTTCATAAGCCCCGCGCCGTCCGTTTCGGTCAGGAAGAAGGAGGAGGAGGAGAAGGAGGATGGCGCGGCAGCGGGGGCAGGTGGTGCTGCGGCGGATCGAGGACCGGAGAAGGCGGGGGATCTGCTTCCGGAAGCGGCGGGCGGGGATGGTCAAGAAGGCCGAGGAGCTCGCCGTGCTCTGCGACGCCCACGTCGGGCTCCTCGTCGTCAGCCCCTTTGACGGCACCTTCCACCGCTTCTCCGCGCCGGCAACGTACGTGCTCCCAGTCCCAGCTCTTTTCCTCCCGCACGGCAGTATGTTGCTTCCTCTCGATTAAAGTCAAGCTACCTCAGTGTTTCGAACAGTACTCTCTTTCCCGTGCTGCCGTGCGAATGCGTGCTTCTCCGGCCGGCGCCTCGCTTGCCGGCCGGTGCCGCTAGTTTTTTTTTCCCTCTCTCTATGAAGAGGATGATACTACTCGACGATGCGCTCGGGCGGTGCTCATGTTTAAGTCTTGTCTCCGACTCCGGCGGTGCTCCTGTTCCGGATGTCGATGGGCAGCCACTCTGATGCGATTGTTTGGAGATGACTAGAACTATACTGCTGCACACCACGTGCACTATACACTACACAGTATTTTATGCTTCTGTGAACTACTGCTAGCTGATGTCCCTGGCTTTGCCTTTATGTAACTTCGAGCAAGAGGCGCTCGGATGCAGTGTATGTGTCTAGAATCGATCATGCCAGTCAACACTCAAGACTAAGAGGCGCTCGGATGCAGTGTATGTGCCTACCGTTTCAGATTGCTGATTTTGATTTTCCATCTCTTCGTATGGGATAATTAGTACTTTCTTATCTCTATCTTGTATAGCAAAGTTAGGATCATCCTTAAGTAGGATATCAGAATAAGGAATATAGTATCGTATCAAAATGTATAAATATAAATATTTGTATATATATTAGTCGCAACTATATTAGTGAAAACTTATGATAAATACCATATGTATTATAAATTTATAATTAATCACCATATTCCCCTTTGACAAAGTGAATGCATTGATATCAAAGATGGTCTTGCTTACACCCAGCTTTTACAATAACTGAATAACACAATGTTAAGAACTAGTCGACAGATTAAGGTTGCGTACAATCAGGAAAAAAAAAGAGAAAGAAAAAAAGACCACATCTGGTGATCAACCACTTACAACAACGGGACCCAAACAACTACCAATGGCAGCACGGAAAATAGGTTCTTCAAAAGTGACTCCTCCAGACAGAAAATACTGCACAAATGTCTTCGTCGCCTGATCAATAGATCTTAGATTTCACCCTAGAGAAAGTATGAACTCTTCGGGCAATGCCTTCAACAAGGGAATAATCGCCATTGGCAGGTACAAACAACCAATAAAATCAAACCTAGGGTTACCATCAAAATGGAGCCTCGGTAGAGGAACACAACCAAAATTGAAATCCCTTGTCGAGGCGGCCGATGCAAATCACCAATCACCACGCATCACTCGTGTGTGTTGGAAGGGAACATCGTTCCACAACAAAATTTTGTCCGCATAACCTCCTTTGAAGCATTGTTTTCGTGACATCCAAGACCCCACCTCCGCTATTGCTTAGGAGTTTGGAACTCGACTTGAGTCATTGAGACCTTCTGTTTTCCAATTGTAGCCACCTTGACATTTTCCATCTCCATCTTGACGTGCTCCACAGTGTAGACGAAAAGAAAAGCAGAGCTTCACGAGAAGACCCCTTGAACCCGCATTGGATGATGTTTGCGGGCACGCGCAACCGAATCTCATCCGGTTGATCAGAGGTCCAGGCGTGAAATGCGCCAATGTGCGAAGACCGCAGAAGAAGGAGTCTGCAACTCATCGGTGTAAGACCGAGGATGACCAGGAAGCACTAGGTCTGCGCTTCCTTCCTTCATTTTCCTCATTGGCGTCGCCCCACACAGGCCGACCTCCACCTTCTTCGCCGCACCCGAGGCAGCCCAAACCTCTTCCAGAGATGGGTCCTGCGGCCACCGTGGCATGGGCCATCGGCGGTAGGTGAAGCAGGTCGATGCATATAACGATTTTTATTCTCGGTGCACTAAGCCGGTGCTTAAAAATAAATACATGAGTATTAGAAAAGTCTGGTCCTCAAGAAAATAGAACAATCGCGTCCGTGGGGATTAAATCCAGGTTTGTACATTCCCACCCCAACCAAATGAACCGCCATGATCACTCTCTTAATTAATACACGTCCATACGTCCTGAGTACAGGGACCATCTTAATACTGTCGGTTCAGTTAGAAAATCAGACCTAATGGTGTACCTATTCACCTCGCTCTCTCCACCTCGCTCTCTCCTGCTAGTGCACGTCCATCAAGGAAGAAAATGACCAAACGGCAATATATCGTTGCATATAGTACTATTGAAAACTTCGTATCTTTTTTTTCATGGTAATACGATTCTCATTGATAAATAAAAGGCGAGATACAAAGTACGTATACACCGATCTTACAGATCTGGAAAGATAGGATAAACCTATGTGACAAACCAACGTCTATCCATCTTTTTTGGCACCACCGTAGCCGCCACCAAGGAAAAAATAGACAGATCACCTCTTCACCCGAGCTCGACGCGGCTCCATCGCTGATCATCAGCTTTTTGGACCTCCAATGTAGTTTGCCATAGGACAAACCATTGCCGTTGAAAGAATCAGACCGGGCATCATGTCCCCGGACACGTCATCGAACTTCAGCACTGGCACCCACGCACGACGATGTCGGAGTAGGGAACCAGAACCATCAGCCTTCAACCACGAACCCACCATAAGATGCACCATCTTCCAGCTGTCACCCGTGCAGACCACCGTCTGCACGTACTCCTGGACGAATCCTCTTTGCTCCACCTTGGCGCCGGAGACAACGCCGCAGCAACGGGACAGAGCAGGAGGAAAAAAACCATCTGATGGAGTCGTCGCCGCCTCGCCAACACCATCCATGAACTCTAAAGCCGCCAATCTGAAAGATCGGCAAGCACACAGTGCCACCAACTCCGAGACGCCGCCATTAAGGACAACGCCGGTGTGGGAGAAGAGTTGAGGTAGATTTATTTGCCCGGCGCCGCTCCCACCACCCCAACGACGCGCCATGCCAGAGAACTCCTAGCCCTAAGTACCATGCAAAAAACGGGGTCCCCCTCCCTCCTGCCGCCGGAGCGGCAAGCGGAAGGAGAGGGGCCCAACACAATCGCCGAGATTGGAGCAGGAAAAAGTTTTTCCGCCGCCGCCGCCTGGGAGACGCGGAAGACCTAGCTACCGCTCCTACGTGATAATTAACTAATGCGCTTGATTATTGAAAACTTCATATCTTGTGACAAAACCCTGTTTAGTACTCAAGTCAATACTGACGTATATGTATTCACTTATATGTACACGGCTAGAATTCATGATGCAATTTCGTATGCCTGCACTAATCGAATAATTTTAGTCAGGAAAAAATGTCCATATATTGAATATTCGATTTGTCTTATAAAACTTGTGTAACTCTGAATATAGATACTCCAAAAAAGATAGTTTTGGTTAAATTACTTAGTGAGCTACTGAGCTTCATTTTTCTAAGCATAGAGCATAAGATCTTTTCCGAACCTATATAGGACTAAGATCTGTTACCAGCATTATAAAATGCTTGTACGTATATGTTTTGGGACCTACCCACATCAGCATGACACTTAATGCTGGCGACAACGAACAACGCCTATGATTTCATGTGCGTGCAGGTGGACAAATTGACTGGAATGAACTCTTGCTGGGCCTCTTCGTCTCCCACTTTGTGCTTATCTATAGGGTTCTTTCCCTCTCCTAACCCCACAAAAAGTCACAGACTTATCTTGGGTCAATGCATGGGTCTTATAATATCTCAGTATTACACCCAAATTATCACTCATTTAAAGAAAAGCATACACCAAAACTATGCTTTCAACGGAAGGGTGAACGAGGAATACGAATATCCGCAACTAGCTAGTTATGCACGGCCGTACCCCAATGTCGCATGTGGTACTTTTGAGCTTTTCAACCACAAAAACCCAATGCAATAAATAAATAAATCCAAGTGAACAGTATATCATGTGCTAGTCTCGCATTATTTTTTGTGTGCATACCATGCATTATTCATATTTTTGGATGAAATTTTGGAGGGTGCACAAGATACACATGTTCATGATCCCCCCCCCCCCCCCCCCCCCCCCCCCCCCCCACACACACACACACATAGTTTAGAACTTAAAAGTGCATCATACAAAATGGGGTACGGGTGCCGTTGGTTGTGACTTTTGGTATGCCGGAAAACATGTAAAGGACACTAGGTATAACATGTTGACGTATGTGTTTTCTTTAGTTGCACAACATTAGACACACCCGCGCACCACCAGCATAAATACCTGCATACTCAACTAATCTTTACTGAAGAAATGAACCGCAAGGTTAAAGATTGACCAAGAGTCACCAACTATTGACCAAGAGTCAATACTGGCGAAGGCACCAACTATTTTTAAATTGCCGCTTCCTACTGAAAGAATATTTCGTCTGAATAAGAAGCCATCACATCAACATGTTATATGATCTCTAGTGTAACTATCTTGCTGATCATCCAACCACGTGTTGATTCTCTGAAAGATATGATTCTACAAATGTAAGAATATTTGAAATCTCGTGGTTGAATAATGACTTTTTAATTATGTGGAATTAGAACGTGTGAATTATTTTAAAGAAACCTAGAAATGCTATACAAAAATATACAAGCAGTACGAGTATAGCTATTATTTGATTATAGAGGGATGTTAGACAAAGGATAAATGACACATGAGACTACTATCGAGATCAAACTTTCCATAAGGTCAGAGCCACGCGGTTTCCTCCAAAACTTGTAAGCCTTTCTTATCTTATAGATTTTTTTGATACAATCCTATGAATCAATGGCTAGGAATACAATTTTCCTATTGCAATTGCAGTCATTCGTTAACCCTTACAAAAGTATTCCTTCCAAATTGTATTCCTTCCAAAAGTACACCTTGTTAAATGTTGAAGTATCATCTGTACTTAAGGAGCCCAATTATAGTTAGAGAATAAGAGAATTAGGATTTGGTAGGATGCAAGGTGCCAAATTATTAGGCACGAGATTCATAAATTCCCGGTTATAGAAATCCCAATATTAGGGTGTCATCAGATCAGTCTGATCCACAAAGGGAAATCGCAATCCAAAAGCCCTACAATTTCAGAGCACCTCATGTTGATAGTTTAATTATCTATGGACGATTGTTTTTTGTTCAATGCCTTTTTCAATGGTCTCGAAGATATAATTTATTATTTTTATCTATGGAATCACAACCGAGGTCGTGGTAAATCCATAAAATTGATTCTATTTTTCTTATATTTTTGTTTTCTTACACTATAGAAATAGACATTTCAATTTAGCATTATTCCATGATTCCTATTTCAAAGCCTATCTTTTAAGGGAAAAATAAAAATAACAATAAAATAATCCTTGTATCCCACTCCATAAAAGCTGGATTCTTAAAAAAACTTTTGCAGTCCATTTTTATGTGTGGCAGAAAGGAGTTGTGATATCTTCTTATTCCTATAAAACATCTAGTAACAAGAATCTAAAAACGTAACAAAAGAATTTATTGTCTTGCGTGGTCTAAGTCCAAGGAAATGAACAAATTCGCTTATACAATTTCATCTTCATCGAATTTATATATTTGAATATCGTATAGAGGCCTTATCCAAGGAGTCATATCTAATTACTTTATGGTTCTTTTCAAAAACAAATTGAGTTTGATAAGAACCCCTCTTTGCTTTCTTTATCAATAGTCGACAAAAAATCATTTTTTTTGTTTCTTATATAACCTACTTATTTTATTGTAACAAGTCTTAGAGGTAAATGCCCGATTTGTAAGAAATAAAAAACAAGAACTGTCTTCTTCTATCAACATTAACAAAAGTAATATAACTAAACTAAATTGGTAATATAATTTGTATAGACTTTTGAAAGAAAAAAGGGTTTCTTGCAATCGTTATTTCTTGTCTCTATCATATCACATAAACCTTTTGATTTGAAAGGGGGAGAGATGACTAACTGGACTAAAGTGGCGGATAGCTAATCCATTACAACCAATTTCTACGGAGGGTTCGAATCCCTCTCTTTCTGCTCCCTCAAATCATTTTGGACTTTCGAATTGGAAGGAATTATGACGCTCAGATTTTCTCATAGATAAATGTACGAAACAACATACGATAGATTCTTGGCGCCTACTACGTGAAACTTGTCCCACGTTGCATTAATGGTTGCTTCTTTTCTTCTGATTTCTTTGTGATGCCCTTGTACCAAAGAATTTCTTAAGCTGAAGAGTACTTTTGCCCCCGAAAACCTAGAACATACTCGACGATGAACTTATTGATATTGGAAAGGCTATAAAAGGCCCAACGATTAAGACGAAGGAAGGTATTGTTGTAGCTCTACCGACCTATTCTTCTTAAAGAAAGGCTGGATAGACATATACCCGTGATTCCACTGAACATGAACTCACAAATCCATTGGATCCACTCCGGGCATGATTTCCCAGTTATTATTCCCCTTTTCGATAGGTTCCAGCTGAGAATTCTCTTTTTAACTTGAGGCGCCGGGCCGGTCCCATTTCCCAAGATTTTCACTTGCATTCCCTTCAAGTATCAGAAGCTCCTAGCATCTTTCAGGATGATTATCAAGGTGCATTTTGCCAGTGTCGACTAATATCATAGTTTTGAAAAAATGACTACCTCAAGCGTAATAGTTTTTGCGTGTGACCCTAATGTGCAAGCCTCTCATCTCTCCAATAATCATGCCCACCTCTCACTATTGTTGTCATCTCACAATAATGTTGTCACCTTCCTATGTCCTCCCATATTAACTTCACATCCTCGTAAACTTGACATTTTCGTTTCTACTCTTCCTCAAATGTTTCGTAGCTGTTGGAAATGTTTCTTCATTACAACAGTTCCTTCAAGTTAGTCGTAATAGGATCTTTATCTAAAAAAGTCGTATTAAGATATTCCCATTAAACGTAGGAAAGCGAGGGAAAAAATAATGTTTGATAAAACTTGACAAAAACAAAAAAATAAACAGAGTGGAATGTGTAAAGTTGTATGTTTATTTGGTGCTCAAGCTCACTGGTATCAATTATTTGGGCATAGCAAAAAAAAATGTGATTATTAGAGTATCAATTATTTCAGCTTGTTAAGTCTAGTTTATTTTGCTTCCAATATTGGTAAAATCAGTGAAATGAAACCTTGGTGAAATACTTGGGTAGCAAAGATGTTAGGATGAACTTGGGCTCGACGCAAACATGCTGAAGATCTAATTTTCTTCTTCTTTCGACCAACTCGGTTAGTAAGATTTAAAGTTGTAGTAAAAAATGTATTTAATACATACAAGTGCAATTTTAGATGATGGAAAATCACTCTACAATCATGAATACTAACAAGCATAGAAAAATCAAAAGGAAAAATGATCGCTACAACATGGAAGATGATTTGTCAAAGTAGTCGTCGATCGATCTCACGTATGTAGATGTTTGTGAAGAGATAAAGAAGAGGGGATATGTTGCCCACATGCAAGTTTTTTTCCAGGTGGACAAGGAAATAGAAATGTTCATGCTCTCTCACCAAATAATAGCCCTACCTAAAAATGATATTAGACCATAAGGATGGGGTCTACAACTATTTAATTCTAATCCACTGATGTATTACTGCGATGGTGGTTGTAATATGACTGAATAGAGTTCATCAAGAATCCATGTATTACATCAAAGTGTATCGAACCTACACGAGAGCTTCCTTTATAAACACATGTGCAACATTACAAACAACAACAATAAAAAAAGAAGCTTGAAGTATTCGAACAGAGCAACAAACATTCCACTTTGGAAGATGTGTGCTCCCTTCATATTGTATGTTTCTCGTTTTCTCTAAGCTACACCAAGTACTACAATTATTTTGGTGAAAACATTAGATAACCCTCTCCTAGTAGGCGCCTTTATATGGCCCTTCACAACATCCAACATTTCGTCAACACAAGTGTGTTTTATGCAACCCGCTTCAGCGAATGAACACGCATCATCTGTGATGACATACCTGACATACCCTGAACGTGCTTCACCAAAGTTATAGTTTAGCGATCCATCAATGTTGATTATAACCTAGTCCACTAGTGGTGTTCGGGTGCCCATTGACACTACAATAGTCTCTTGGATTTTATTGTTCATTCCAAGAGCACATATAAATCCTTTATATCAAACTACTTACACCACTCGGGCCTCTTCATAAACTTCTTGAAAAGATCATCGAGATTCGAGACAACACCACCAAATTGTCGAGATGGTGATTTTCAACAATAAAATCTCTCAAATTACCACTGAATCAATTGATGTAGAGAGCTCCATACCGATGCAACAAATGAAATCGCAAAAGAAGCTATTTTATCTCCCTCAAATCTCAATACATCTAACTCATACAATGGATCAATTGGGGATGAATGGAAAAAAGGGAGGGAATTCAAAATGACTCCTAGATACATCAATGACCTACTCCAAATTAGCCAAAGTGACTAATTATAGCCAAGCTTCAAAACTAGGCATGTAAGTATGAAAGTTGTCGTTGGCAGACATTCTTGGGACATATTTGGAGCTCCAGATGCTAGAACTTTGGGCCATTTGGGGGGCTAATTACAACAAGTCTTGAGATTATTCTAAGTTATCTCTAGGAAGACCCCAAAAGTAATCTCGGAGCCTCCGTTAAATATTGTGAGCCCAGGCAACCAGCATAGAAAAGGCTTAAATTTCTCTAACACTCCCATTATGTTGATCGTGGGCTCGTTTCAAAGCTAATGATAAACTTGGTGTCCTCACAAAACACCCAGAATCACTCATAATTAAGGATGAAACAAATCCAAAGTTTCCTGCATTCTAATGACAATGTGTTCATATGATCCCTGCTAACCTCTCTTTATAATATGAATATTAAACATACAATCTAGTCTTTCACCAACCACACTGAGACCGTTGAAACTAGGAAAAGTTGTTGTAGGCTATATTTTCCTTATGCAATTTATTGAGCTTGATAACGCCATTCATGTTTGACTCAAGCGAGAAAATTTCTCTTGAACGCGGCTAGTTGGTGAAGACTCTCAAATTGTTTCTCTTATTTCATTTATGGGAAACCTTCACTTCTCAAACTTGATGACCATATCCACTTATGTCATGTGCAATTTAAAATCTTCCTTTTCACACACCCAGGAATGGCACATAATACACATAGGCATGCCAAACTTGCGAAATATAAGGGGTACATAGTTTAGGGTTTAATTGCTCTCCATAACACTAGATCAATTAATACCATGTGGCACATTAGTTATGCTAGTGAGTTGCCATCAATAACCCCTAGAAGGCCTATAGCCCTAAGCCTGGTTGTTGAACAAGGAACTTGCATCTCATCGATTGTGGCTGAGGAAAGTGCACTCAAAGAACTTTCTCCATCACTCGATACCAAGAAACTTTTCAAGTTTATGACCATGTATCCACCGTGATCGGGAATAGTTCACACGGGTCAAATTCGCACAATGGTCCCTTTGATGAACAAGACTTGGTTGTCTAACCACTTTGTCGCGCGCTAGTTTCGAGGGATGTGGGCAGTACTTCGTTGGCCACCACCTACGTGTATTATCTTTTAGTCTCGTAACAGATTGAGTCCTTGAACATGGTTTTGACCACTCCGTTGATTTTGAATTGCTATCAGAGTTGGGAGTCATTTCCAGATTCTTGACCTCCTTTTCTTCAAGTATCTCATCCTCGTTCTTCGTGTGTTCTAAAATTATGCATTAGTTGGAGGAGGTTGTGCATATCCGTTTGTGCATACACGCCAAGATTGTTTGAGGCGCTCAATATCATGAAATTTGGGTTGCTCAGGAGCACTCGGTCTTCTGCCCTTTCCAAAGCAGGTGGCACTAGCCGTTTATCCGAAAATCTAGTCAAGGAAAGACACGCTGATATACCCATTCCCAAGCCACGACTTGATGGGTATGGTATGGGTATTTCCCTTGCGTACAAAAATGTGCTTAGTACCCTGGGTACCCGTGAATAAATGTGTCATTTTTAGCGATGATTCATGTGATCGTGTGCCAACCGCTTCCCAATTATGGAGGGAGTGATCCAACATTATAGATGTAATGCGATGTCTGCACAAATCTCCTGACCCGAATAGTTTTGGAACAACTAAAGGAAGGTCGAGAGTTCTCTCATGCGACTATATAAAGGGGTAGGAAAGAACATGGTTACTCCCCATCTTTATATCCTTTCATTATTCTTCCTCACATAAGACAAGCTCCTAAGTCCTAGCTCAGAGGACGTGCTGTGGCGCGGTGGTAGTGCCTGGCAGTGGCCGGCCTGCCCGTCCCAGGTTCGAGTCCCCGGGAGGACCGAATTTCTGGGATGTCTCACGGCACTGTTCACGTGAACAGTGTCCGGCGTGGTACTGTTCGTGTGAACAGTGTCCCCTGCTTCTGGGCCAAATCCACCGTGGTTCTGTCAGAGGTATTGTGGTGTGCCCACCACCGCAGGGTTTCCCAGTAGATCTAGGCTCACGGGGTTCAGAAGCTACAGTATAGTCTGGTTAGGTCTAGCTTGCGCACAGGTGGCGTGCGTGGTGTTGAGTGTGTGTGGTGTGAGTTGTGCGTGAGTTCAGATACTACAGCTGTACTGTAAAAAGGAATTCTCAAAAAAAAAAAAAAAAAAGTCCTAGCTCATCGCTTTTGGGAGGAGTTTCAGATAACTCATGACTAAAGCCAAGGTGACTTGTAGCTTCAGTGTCTTAGAGGAGTTTCGCTACCCTAGCTCATCTCTTAAACAGATGTCTAGGGCTTCAGAAAGGCGTGTGGTACTTTTTTTAGATCGCCTACTGGTGGATGACACCCATGCAGAACTCCTACGCGTATGTTTATTGTGGGGGTCCCAAGATCGATGTCAAAATTAGATAACTAGAAGGCCTCATGTTGAAGGCTATGGACAAAAGTTGTCGTGGCCTAAGTTGGTTGCCTATGAAGCGGATATCTCTTTCTGTGGACTCTATCCAATGTAGGCGAAACTAGGGAAGGTGCACATATAGAGGGTATTGACCTTTCCTCTGACTTAATGCCTCTGAGTCATAGATGGAGCTCAAGAAGGCGAGGTGAGACTTAGAGATCAATTATTGAAGTGGAGGATGGAGTACAATCTATTATACAACTTATGTCTAAATTCTCCATCCCATCGATGCCAGTGCGTCAAGACACCCGAAATTTGTGAGGAGCGTGTTTTCGTAGATAGGGTTGCCGAATGCGAGGAATATGTCTAGTGTTGCCACTTGACAAAATTCTTCGTGCTCCGCTATGAGGCTAGTCAAGCGAAGTTGGCAAAGGAAACTTGAAATTGGTCTAGTTCATCGCTTTTATTTGCCTATCTTGCGAAATAGAAGTTGCATGTTTTGTTAAAATGCAGTGGATCTTACGTTTTCATCTTTTTTTCCTTGAAAGGCCCTTAACTTGTATGTTTAGTTCATCACGATTGATCTTCCGGATTGATTTCCTCCACAACCATATCGATTTCTTTTACAACGAAGATGGCGAAGAACCCGAAGGAGGTGAATTGGCTATTATGGTTGGTTTATTATTTTAGTATTTTTCACTACCCCAACTCTATTGTTAGACAATAGGTGATATTAGTAGTGCGCATAACACTCTCAAGCATGATATCATCAATCATATCGGTTATGCATCTTTCATGCACTACCCTATGCTGGTAGGTGGTTGCTCTATAGTGCTTGTGTTTATAGTTGTAGTTAGCGAACTATTCACCAAATCTCAGACTAGAGCATATTCACGAGATTTTGCATCTCCAAACTTAGTTGGTTGATCGACCATGAGTTTGAGTGGGTGTTAGTTGTATAGGCTTTCCATGTATTAGTCGTGTATTGTCCACATTGTACAAGAGGTGTTTTGCAAATTTTCCATAATGCTCCTCAAGTTGTCTAGATCGGGTCTGAGTTCCTTCGTTTGCCATGATCGAGCTTCTATGACATCATGGAAATGTTGGTTGCATATTTCATCACAGGCCAAACCTCAAATCGTGATGATTCTGCAGGCCCCCGCATTTTTAGACACCAACACACGTAGTTTTTTTGTTGGCATGAACTTATGAACTTATCTATAGTTGGTCTGTCATAAGATGGTGTCATAGGTTGTTTTATAATCGATTAAGTCACATGGGTTCTTTTTCATCCGCAAATTTTCTTTTCATTAGCAAACTCTTTGGAATTCTAAAATTAACCAGATGATGGTGCACGAAACATAATATAACTGCTATCGAAGCACGTATCTTGGGTTTAAGTTTTGGATTTTATAGCTTAGATACAAAAATTATTGCGCTCTTTATATCAAGTTTATACCTTATTGATCCATGTGGGAGTGGATGTTGAAATACTACATATCTATGAAATTTCTAACATTCCCCATCAATTCAGACTTAAGTGACATGAAACTTAATATGGTATCACAACAAAGGTTTTAGTTAAATCTCTCCTTCCGTATAGATGAAAAGGTGCTCACCCTCTTTCCATCACGCTTAGGCCTAACTGAGCCATATGTGAGAGAAGATGTTGAAGATATGGTGATTGCCCAACCTTCTCAATGAGCCCGCACGTTTGGTTGTACTGTTTGACGCATGCAAACCTAATACTCAAGGATTGTCTGTCGACTATCATACTCTTTTTTCTTGAATAAAATTAGGTATAAACGCACCACATAACGCCAACTAAAATAATTGACTAGGGAGATTCAATTTACGAAGTCATTTAAACGTCTCACTATCGATAAGATCGTCACCCTATTGAAAGAATAATCTGCGTTAATGAAACATACCGGATGTCAAATTGAAATATGATTCCCAGTTTGCCAAGGCTATACCAATCCTCGTAATCATCCAACCAATGGTTGGTTCTCATTGTTACCCTATCCATGAATGATATTTTTGCAAAAGATATTCCCCGTGCCTTCGTCGGAACTATCCTTCTTAAACATCTACTAGATTCCTGTTGTTATCGGAGAGTACATCAAGATGGCGCAAAGCGTGGAAATCATAACCAATAAAAATAAGGAACAAAACCTCCGTTTTTTAATATAAGATGTTTTAGGTATTGCACATGCTATCTAGTTACGGACTAAAATGAATGGATATCGACACTAAACATGTCTGGATACATGTGGATATATGTGAATATGGAAAAAGGTTAAAACATAAACAGAGAGCGTAGTTATATTTTGCATCCTCGTAGTACCTTGCCTTTTATGCCTTTTTTTCATACTGATATATATGGTACATGCTTTTCTAAGAGTTAGGCATTTATAAAACTTTGTTGCAGCATGGAAAACATCATCAAACGTTATCAGAACTTGTCAGCACCACAGAAAAGAGTACACGGCAGGAGCCTTCTTAAAGAGGTAACAAAGGACAGTACCCACATCAATAAACCACTTAGGGATGTGTAAGTGAGATAGTAGAAAACCCCATTTATGCCACTTACACATCCTTGAAACCACTGTATTCAGGAGTGTTTCTTGTCTTTCCCCTTTTGTTAGGTATCAATATCATTTTTATTGTGTTGCTACATATATCCTTCTAAGAGCAGATCTTTTTCTTGCTACAACATAGACCATTTCTTTTCATTTATTTATGTTAATAAAAATAAATCATGCCAAGGAACATGCTACAAATTTGAAAGTTACAGATCAAATGGAAATGCAAAAGATGTTTTGTTGTGATTTAAAGTGATGGTGTTGCATAAATGAGACGTTATGCAAAAATATGGCCATTTGGTTCGAGAGTATATTTGGTATTGCTAACGTTTATTTCCTTGTCTAGAGAAGAAGCAAGGATTTTCAAATTCCAATGGCAACAACAGACAGAAGCCCAAGCAATGATGACATGTAATATCTTAAAAGTGCTTTTGCATGTAGCAATTGAAATTATTAGTTGCTGTAACTTTTGATTAATCTGAACAATGTGCAGGTCAATTGATGAATCTAGCATATCACAGCTGACCATTAAACAACTTAGCCGGATCGAAAGAAAAGTGGAATATGCACTTAGGAAAACAAAGGCAAGAAAGGTATGTGCAGTGTGGCTTAATTGTTACAACAGTAGTGGACAACAAAATAACTATATAAGTATTGTGGTTCTCAGTGTGAACTTCACATGACCATAGCTTATTACTAAATAAATACAAAATTATGAACTCGTGGGCATATCGTTCTTTTCCAGCAAATTCTTAACCTTACGGTGTTACTTTTGAGGACCCGGAGGTGCCTATTTTACTTGAATATCTTGACGGGCATCCTCAGGGCAGTCCTTAGTGCAGTCGTGAGGTCCTCCCCACAAGAAAACTACGCAACAACGTATTTTGGCTTAGACAGAAATCTAGGATTGTTCAAGACATGTTGTTTTCGTTTCTAATTCTGTACTATAAATCAGTTGGACTGATACTGAATTACTGATGTTCCATGAAGCCCGGATTTGTCACAGCCAAATTACGTTGCAGAACACGTAATATTGGCAGATCTGACTTTCGACTCATTACTACAACATGATACTCACTTGTCCGTATTAACAGTACTCACACCTTAACTTGCTTCTATAAAAATAAACCATGTTTTTAATGATATGCATGAAAACATGCTCAGTCTGTCTAAAAGCCTACAATAACTGAACTTTCATATGATAAAATACTCATCACAGAACCTGTTAAGATGTTGGCCCAACAGTTCGAATGATCTCTCAACATTTTTAGGGAGGTCCCAAATAAAGATAAGAATATAGATATATTCAAGCGTTGTCCTCTTCTTAAGGTCTGACCATTCCAAGTCTGGTTCCATCACTGATTCATGATGATTTTTCCTGACTAGCGGTTATATGGAAGGTATTGTGCAACATAGCTTCCATTCCTAGTTCACGCAATTCAGCTGATGCATCATTAGGATGCAAATTCAAGTAAGGCTCTACCATCAGAGTTCGGTAATCAGCCATTAGTGGAAGGGAGATGACTAGTCTTGTTTCTTTCGGCAACAATGCATATTCCAACTGGCTGCATTGCTAGTCATTTTGGTTTATTGTGATTTCTATCGTGTGGCGTTTTAAGATAATTAAGTGTTTAAGATATGCCCTCGGATTCATCTTCAAACTCAATTAACACATTTTCTCCTATTCAGTTGGATGCGCAAAGGATGTTCACAGCTCAGGAGAAGGTGAGTCCCAAACTCCCAATATACCAACAAGATACCTTTTAAGTCCTTGTTGAAAAAACTTTTTCAAAAAGATACCTATTAAGTCTTAAGTAAAATCTGATCTAGTCAGAGCATAGAACTACTTTGAGTTGGTACTGGTTTTACCACACTCAGCACATGTGTCCATTCAAATCTCTGCAGGGATCATCCAGTTCACACTGTATAAACAAGCAGCAGTTCTGCATAATGGAGAAAAATCAATCAGGACAACGCATGAGTCTAGCGTTTGTGCTACCAAAGTATTGTTGTGTGTGTGCCTTTTTTCATTTTTAGTGTGCTCAGGACAAGCTGTTCTGTTTGTCTATGACTCTGAACTGTAGTAGAAATGTAAAAGCAAAAAAATAGTAGATGAAGCAAGGACTAACCCAAACAAAATATTGTCGAACGACTAATTCTGTACCTTGACTGCATATTTCTGCATGTCTGCAGGGTAAAGGAGTGCTTGAGGAGATGGACTTGGTGAAGATGATCTCCAGGGAGGAGCAGGCAAGTGGATTCATCCACTCCAATTAATCGTAAGACTCTGTTTTGCTGCCGTGTTGATCTCTTGCATTACACTGAAGCAGGACCTAGGAAGGTATGGAACTGGAAGCCACCAGAGCGACATGGACGTAGATTTGATGCTCAGACTTCACACCGGTATTGGATGTGACAGTGGCGGCTTGCGTAGGCACGAAATGCCGATAAACCTCAACTTGCCGTGAGCCCGTGAGAGACATCTCCAGTGGCACCCTTGTGAGTGTTGCTGTGAGCATATATCTATTATCTTTCCGTGGTAGATAGTGTGTTGGATAAAACTGAACAGGCTAATTACCGAACCATGGCCCGTTGCCTCCTCTTACATATTCTTAATAATTGTATTCTAGCGATCTACACTCTGTTATGGGGTAAAGCTCTGAATGTCTGACTAAAATGATGCATGTTTGTGTGTCATGAAGATATTTTACAGTATCAACTTTAGTAGTTCGCATATTTTATTAGCGGTGTTTACTAGTGTGTGAGTTCTTAAGAAGGACAAGGAGCTGGAGGGAGATGTTTTTTGTCAGTTCAGTCACCCAATCTGCAATTCAGGCCATGGGGATCCATCGAACTCTCAGCAACTTGAGGACGTTAGTTCCAGATTCCAGACATATCAACGACTTACGGAGAAGCCCAAGATCCATCTCTCCAATCCTTTGTTCCTGATTAGGCAAGCTCTCGAAAAAACTCTCCTCAATCCCCAACTCCTAGAAACTATCTATCTTGTAACACTTCCAGAATGTGAAACCAAGATGGGAGTTAGAGTTAACCCATAGCTTGAAACATAATAGCAGAAGAATCATTCTCCAAAAACAAAAGAACACATAGCAGAAGAATAAGCGGCACGTTGAGAAGAAACCTTGGAACGAGAAGATTTCCTTGCAGGCCGTTCGATTCCTCGAGGGCGCTCTCCTTATCCGATAGCCGGAATTCTCCTGCGCGCATCCTGGCGGCGCCGGAGTTGCGTCCGTCGTTGGAGCGAGGAGGACTGGGACCGGACGAGAGAGACATGGAGAGAGTCTGTCCACTTCCCCTTCCCCTTCCCCGGCCGCGTGTCCCAACTCTCAAGGCTCCGGCGGCGGCAGCCGCCAAATGCCCAACTGTAGCGTCGATTGACACGCGCCGCGAACCGACGCCGCTGAGTGTGGATCCTCCGGCAAGGTCAAAAGGAAAATGATTGGGTCGACACGCTAGCGCGGACGTGTCTACGCTCGTGGCGTCACCAGGTTGGGTGGGCCCAAACCAAGTCCTTATCAACTCTTTACCGCACGTTCTCTCTCCTATCACAAAACACATGCTTATCCTCTCGCGTCCTTAGAGCATCACTAGCAGTGCCCTCAAACTGGTCAAACCCTCAAAATAACTGCTTTTTTGAGGGTTGAGGCTGAAACGAGACGCGGAACAGAACCCTCAAACCCTTTAACCCTCAAAAAAATTTGGAGGTCGAACCCTCATTTCCCCCCTCGACCTGGACTAGTGCAGGTCCAGAGGCAAAACTGAAGGGCCTTTCATCGTGGTCAACGCGCGCTCGCGGGCTGAAATTTCCCCCAACCTCCCCTCCTCCTCCTCGCGTCCTCCTCCTCTGTTCCACGAGCCCGCCGCCGCCGCCCCGATTCGTCCTCCGCCGAGCTCGGCCCGCCGCCCCGAATCGCCGCCGGTCCCCGCTGCCTCGCCCTCCGCCCCGACTCGCCGCCGGTCCCCGCTGCCTCGCCCTCCGCCCCGATTCGTCGCCCTCCGCCCCGATTCGTCTCCCTCCGCCGCCGACGAGCCCGCCCCGCCTCCCGTCCTCCTCCGCCTCTCCCGCCCCGAGCTCGCCCCGCCTCCCATTTGCCTCCGCCTCTCCCGCGCCGAGGCCGTCCTCCTCCGACCCCGTCCGCGCATCTGTCGACGGTAAGGAAAACTTTTTCTTTTTTCTTTTGTATTTTCGTTTTTGGTTCATTTTAGTTAGATTAAATGTATGTGTGTCGGTATTTAGATGGATGCGAACATGGACAATGCGATGTCCGACAGTTCCGGTTGGTCATCTTCGGATGATTCGGACATCGAAGAGCTGCTCGAAGACGATGACATCGATATGACGGTTGCTCTCGTCGCCGTGAAGGAGCTTGAGGACCGCGCGATGCTGCTTGATCGGAGGCCGGGGCGCAGATCAGTGCCCTCAAACCAACCCTCAAAACAGAATATTCTGTTTTGAGGGTTGGTTTGAGGGCACTGATCTGCGCCGGCCGTTTTGGGACTTCAAATTCGTGTTTTCTCGGCCCTCAAACTGGTTTTGAGGGTTACTAGTTTGAGGGCACTGCTAGTGATGCTCTTACCTTCTTCCCCACCGTATTTCCATGGCAGAACTAGCAAATTCAGCGCCGCCGCCGTCCGGACCTTCCAACGCCGCCGCCGTCTTCACCATTCAGCACCGTCGTGGTCGTCCACGCATCACCGTTCAAAAATCCCTGTTCTTAGGGCCCTTCGCCTCTGCTACAATCTCCGGCCACCTCCGTATGACCACTGCGAGTTCGGACGGCGGCGACCGGCGCACTGCAGTGGGGAGCTGCGAGGACGGTGGCCGGGGGTGCTGCGATCGGCTGGCCGTGATGCTCCCAGCGGCCAGTGGAGTTGCTACCGGCGGCAAGCGGTTGTGCTACCGGCGGCCGGCGAGAGGCACGGTGCTACCTGCGTGGAGGCAAGATGCTCCCAGGGCTCGACGACGTTGCTGCCATGGTGGAGGCGCGGTGCTTCCAGTGCCTGGCGGCGCCGCCGCCGGCGAGAGGCGCGCTGCTACCTGCGTGGAGGCAAGGTGCTCCCAGGGCTCGACGACGTTGCTGCCATGGTGGAGGCGCGGTGCTTCCAAGGCATGGTGGCGCCGCCGCCGGCGAGAGGCGCGCTGCTACCTGCGTGGAGGAAAGGTGCTCCCAGGGCTCGACGACGTTGCTGCCATGGTGGAGACACAGTGCTTCCAGGGCATGGCGGCGCCGCCACCGGCGAGAGGCGCGCTGCTACCTGCGTGGAGGCAAGGTGCTCCCAGGGCTCAACGACGTTGCTGCCATGGTGGAGGTGCGGTGCTTCCATGGCAGAGCGGCGTTGCTCCTAGGGTAGCACGACGGTGCTGCCAGGGCATGGCTAGTGTTACTAGCCGCCGGCAGTGGCGCTGCTAGCCGGTCACCGGAGCTGTGAGCTATGGGCGTGTCCCGTCGCGTTTGCCGGTTGTTGGGGACGGGGGAATTTTTTCTGCTGGAGGGGAGGAGAGATGCACATGGGCCAGGACACGTGTCGCTAGCTCCATGCGGAGGATCGGAAACCTCCATGCGGAGGATCGGAAACCCCGATCCTCCGGAGGACGCTCAACGCTGCCCAGGTCAAAATGAGCGCGGTCGTTTGGATGTCTAGATCCCAAAATTTTCAAAAAAAAAAGTCATACTCGTTGACGAAATTTTTAGGTAACATGGTTTTGTTTATCAAATAATATGTTTTATTTTTTGAAAGGGCTCCAAAGAAACATAGCTCTATTTGTGATTCTCGGATAATTTTATACTGCGAAATGAAATGGTTGACATTGCAAAGAAAACAATATAGGGACAATATGAGATTAGCTTCACAAATTTGGGGCATTGGTGCTTCTTTATTTAGGAGAAATAAAGTTGTATTGCATCTATCTTGCACAAGTTTATAACATTCCGAAGACCGATAAGAACTAAACAATATTGGCCGGATATACAGGGTAACCTAATTTTGACTACGACTGATTTTTGTTTTGATAAATGATACTATATATTGGTATCAAACTGATACTAAGTTACTAACACATGGTCTCGAAGATGCATTATGCAAATAACTAAATTATCGAAAAGAGAAGAGAAGACTTAATTTGAGTTGAAAATTTGTATGTTTGTAGAATACATTATTATCTACATGCAGAATTGTTTTTGTAATTTTTTGGAGGTTCAAACTATCGATTACAAATTTTGAAAAATAACAGGCACGGAGCCTCTGTTTGTGGTTCCGCGACTTGAGTTCGCTCTGCACAGTAAAATACTTAAATGTGAAAAAAACAGTTAAAATTAAAATAAATCAACCAGGAAAAACAATCGGAGACATAAAATTATTTGTCTGATCCCAGGTTCGAACTGGGGACCTTTAGTGTGTGAGACTAACGTGATAACCAGCTACACCAACCAGACGCTCTGTTAAGGAACTTGGGGTACGCTATTTATCCACACCGAATCGTCTGCCAATCGCACTAAAATCCCCAACTTCACTCAACCGATGAACTTGTGGAATACACGCGGCAGAACAAAGAGGTAACGGATGAAATCGAGCGCATGTGCACAACATATACAGCATCGATCGCGGATCTTTAGCGTCCGGTTACTTACTAAAAGGTCGAGAACTACATCACATGGGTAGTATTTAGGATGGGAATGGGCCGACCCGGACCTGGCCTTGGACCCGGCCCTACTGGCCCCAAGGCCAATTTTAGAGGCCATGGGTCGACCCATAAAAAAATAGTCAGTGGCCCTGGTGGCCCGATGGGTATTTTGGGTCGACCCAAATTTTAGTTGTACTTTGACTCACGGACAAAAATTTGTTAGCGTAAAACGTGATTTGGTGCAAATCAACTAGTGTAGAAATAAGAATTTCTAATCCTACCAGATTAGCTGCTCAGACTGCTGTTTATACGCATGCTTACCTCGTAATCGAAGTAAACCAGTCAGCCTGTCACGCCTGGAGCAATCAACCATGTTTACACATGTGCGTGTGTCGGCAAGTTAGCAAAAAAAAAGTGTGCTCCTGAAATTGATAGTTTGATACGTACCTGAGGCTAGCTAACAGAAGCGATCAAGCAAATTCAAAAAAAAAAAACAGAAGCGATCAAGCTACATGTCCGTTGTTCTGTACGTGCTTGTTTTGCAGAAACAAATCGACCTAACTTTGCTACTCCCTCCGTTTCAAATTACTTGACTTCCATATATTCACATATGTATGTATACACAAAAAGATATCTACATATATCTGTATGTAGACAAATGAAAATCATCTATTTTGAAGGAGAGAGTAGTTGCTATTACATGAGCGTTTCGTTGAAAGGAGCTAAACAACGGGAGACAACAACTCCGACGCGGTAGAGATCGTGACTGTTACGAGACATGAGACTACGAGGTGGGTCGACCCAGCCGACCCAGCGGGTCATACGGGGCCAGCCTGCTGACCCAAATCCCGTTCGAGGCCGACCCGTATGACCCATTGGCCTCGATTTTTTGGGTCGAGTCGGCGACCCAGCGGGCCGACCCAGCCCATTCCCATCTTGAGGTAGTATTACCACCAAATCCACATTACAAGCCCACACATACATAATAGCTCAACAAGCAGTCGACAGATCTGGCAGCTATAAGTCGAGTGGAAGAAGAAGCTGGATGCCGCTAGCCGGCGTAGACGTGTACTCCGATGGCGATAAGAAAGATGGTGATGAGCGCGAAGTAGAGGACGGCGTGGACGAGGATGGAGAGACCGCTGGTGTGCATGCTGCCGAACTCCGCCACCCGGCCGCGGCCCGGCAGCGTGCAGAGCAGCCCCGGCGTGAGCAGCACGAACAGCACCGTCGCCACGATCACCGGGCCCCAGTCCGCCATCTCGCCTCCCTGCTCAGATCTTCAGAAGATCGCAGCTTCTGTTCCTCTGGATTGGATTTTGCTGGAACTGTCTATGGGGGAGCGCACTGGACTGGAGTGAGCAGGGGGCAGGCACGCATTAATTTGTAGTCGATCAGGTGAGCAAGGTGGGGGAAAGCGTGCGGGTGGGCTCCAGCTCAGCTCCGGATGCTCGGTGGTGCTAGTTGATATACACATGACATGTTTTTTGTTTGAGGTATATATACACATGACATGTGGGGCAGATAGTATTGACGAAGTGATATGGGGCCCGTACGTCATTGGCGAGGTAAGAAGGTTCTCGTGGTGCATCGGGAGGGGAAAAGGATTTCTGATTTCGTTGAAGAAACCCATCGGTGCGGATTGCGTGCCGTGGGCGCAGGTGGAAGGAACCAGAAGGAGCATCCCGGTGGCTCCAACGCCACACGTCAACGAAAAAAGAATAAGGGATCATTTGATTATGCTAGTATGGAACGTCTAACTGAAGAAAGTTCATTTAATCAAGGGAAGAATATTTTTTCCATGAGGTATTTTCATCTAAAGTTTGTACTATAGAATTCATATCAAAAAGTTACGATGAATCAAACGGTTTCCAAGAAAATATTCCATAGGATTTCAGTCATACGCAAATTTTCTTACATTCATTTGAATCAACTGTTGAATTTCCTACACCCTGAACTCCCTGCTATTTCAAATCTACAAAAATATATTTAAAAGTTTCAGAAAAATCTAAGAATTTCTCGACATTATTATATCCTACGGACGTGTAAAATCACAATGTGAAATACTTTATATTCCGACATACACAAAAATGACAAATTTACACATCGGGGTATAGTAACACAATGCATAGTTTCGAATTTCCAAAATTTGTTATTTTTGTGGAGCCTATAATTAAGAATTGTGCATTGACATTTTGGACACCCGTAGAATATATCATTGAGAACATACAACATTTTTTTAGACTTTATTTGAACTTTTAAATTTACTTTTTTAATAGAGAGATCACTGTATTCAACCTATTTCTGTAGGTAGATCATCCTTCATCTCGCCTCGCCCAAATGTATGCCCTCTTACTCACATCTCTCGGCGCGACTGGAGTTCTATCTTTTGGCTTGTTCTCGTTACCCAACAGTCAATGTAGTCTCCGCTAGCCATGGATTGGTATATATCTCGTTCATAGTGAGTCGATACACGACTCACCCTCATGACTCCTCCATATGGACCGGGCGTATGGAGGTTTTTATGCTCTTTTTCATTTTAACTTTCCTGTTGTTTTACTCCTTTTTCTCATATCCTTTCCATTTACTTTACATTTCTAGGGTAAAAAAATATTTACTTTTTGAATGTTCAAATGTGAAATATGTTCAGCTCTTTAAAGTGTTCAAATCTTAAAATGTTAGGTGTTAAAAAAAGTTCAAGTATTAAAATCTAAATTAAAAAACTAACATTTTCTAAAATCTGTTCCATTTTTCAAAAGTTGAACCATTTTAAAAAATGGAATTTTTTTAAATCTTGCCTGTTTTTAAAATGAACATTTTTCAAATCTGGCCTATTTTTAAAAATGATTTTTTTTTCAAATCTGTATCTTTTTTAATAACCTAACCATTTTGAAAAATGAACATTTTTTACAATCTAAAGCAATTAAAAAATGAGTAGTTTTCCAAACTTGAACCATTTGAAAAATGAACATTTTTAAAATTCTCGATCATTTTCAACAATGAACATTTCTAAAGTCTGGCCCACTTAAAAAAAATGAAGAGTTTGGTGCCGGGAGAGATGGGGAACACACGATCTGGAGGCGAAGGTGGAGTGGCGGCGGAAAAGACTACCTCGAGGGGCGTGTGTCAGATCCACCTAAACAAGCTAGTTTGCCAACCAAGAGGAATGTGGAGAGGGGAATACCGAAGAAGCGTGAACCCACTTTAGGCCCTGTTTGTTTCTAGAGTTTTAGTGGGGATAATCCTCTAGTGGATTGGGTGAAACCCCAAACTTCACCCAATCCCCTAGGGGATTGGGGATCAATCCACAAGGTAGGGGTAGTGTATTGAATCCCCTAGGGGATTGAGAAAAAATGAACTAGAGTTTGGAGATTTGTGAGGAAAGGTGGGGATAAAACCTATCCAATACACTAGAAACAAATGATGTTTTGAAGTTTGGGGTTTCACCCAATACACTAGAGTATTATCCCCACCAATTCCCACTAAAACTCTAGAAACAAACAGGGCCTCATGGATTAGACGTGGAAGATAGGTTCTCGACCCGTTTTTTTTCTACTTCACTATCTCTAAATTTAAGACCGCTTTCCCTCCAAAACAATGTATGAAAACACAACATGAGTTAGCTAGCTCCTTTTCTTTTGCTTCTAAAATCTAACATATATTTATCTGCAAAGCAAGGTATTTAAAATTTGGGTAGCCCTAGAAAAAATATGTTTGCTCCGTTAGGTTTTCATCTATCTATAATATTAATTTCCAACAATGTGGCGCCCTGACCCGACTGCTATACAGTGATGCTGTGTGTCACCGGTTAAGCGATACAACCGGAGGTTACGGGTTTACCAATCCCCGGCCAAAACCTTTGGCAGGCGTTGCTGGGTACACCTCACTCCAGACAACGCAACACCCCGATTGATGCCTCAACACATGCACAACTATCAAAGCATAATAGTAAGATCAAGACTTGTGGAACAACTGGCACATCACAGACTCTACGACACAAAATCACATATAGCTCAACTCTTATACAGAGAAAGATAGCAAACGACAACCAGAGGTCACAGACCCAACATTACATCAAGCGGAAGCGAAATTAGGTTGTTCTAAACAACAAGATCCAACATATGGCCTAAGAGGCCTACAGATAAACATCACAACGCCAGCTGTTCCAGGATGTCCCAAGCTGCCACCTGGGAACCCCAGACTACTCGTCGACGTCCACAAAGAACCCACCTTCGAGGTCGGTGAAGTCCTCCTCTGAAACAAAACAAATGACGTTGAGTTCGACGAACTCGCAAGATTAAGAGCTAATATATGCTCGATGAAGCTTTCAAAGTTTTATGGCTGTTTTGCATAAAGCTGATTTTATTTATGAAAGGCATAACTCAAAGGCATCGACTAATCAGAATATTTTCAAAAGAGGTAAGAAGTAACTCTTTCTTTCATCACCCTTCTCCTCATAACCATCATCAACCACTGTACCTGTTCATCAAAGGCACCTCCCCGAATCACCCTCGAGGAAGCTAACCTTGCATTCGTGAGTGGTACCTCTAGTACCCAGTTTTTAATCATTCCGTTAAAGTTATTCTATGATCTTATCGTCCTTTCCCAAGTTGTCCGTAACCGTGGACACGGCTTTTCGAAAAGATTTAACCCTGCAGGGGTGCACTGTGTTTACCTTCGGTACCGCCCGGCCCATTGCCTACACGTAGCTCTCTTCCGGGGAAAGCGGCTGAGTGGGAACGGTTACAACCTTTACCTTGTTAAAGACTAACCCAGGATCATCAGTGAGGACGGAGCAGCGATCGTCAATACCCCGCCCCATGGCCACTCATTTTCCTAGACACCACATCCTCATCCCAGTTCATACCACCATCCTCACGCACGCGCAAATGGAAGCTCAAACTAGAGGACCCTGGCTAGTCCCGCTCAAGTTAGTCGGTCGACGGGGCTCCATATACCCCACCGAAAGGAAGCGCGCTCATTCTTGGTTCAAGAGGTAAAGAACTCGCACCTAGGCGGCGAGAGTGAGACAAAACACCACCATACCGAAGTGGCCTCTCATCCCCACCTTTAAGCATCTTATTACCTGTCACCACAATTCCTCCACCATCCACATCGCTGTCACAAGTCAACACCTGTTTCCAGCATGTACCACCATAGTACCACTAGGCAATTCACTAAGCATGGCTAAGCACTTGCATAGCATAATAATTATATCAGGCCAACAATGCAAACCTATGGTAATAGGAGGGGAAAACAGGCATTGGCATCGGAATCTTAATGCATTCTATAGGATACTCTAATCCAAGCAAAAAGACATTTAGAACCGCATGCAATATTATAGTGGAGAAAATATTTGCGGAAAATAGGATAAGACATGCTCAGAGGGGGGATTACGCTTGCCTTGTTGAGCGGAGTAGTCAAACTGCTCGTCGGAGTAATGAGGGTCAACTCCGGACTCGTGATCTACCGGAGAGCAAACAACACCGGAAAACAAGAACAACACTTCAACACATGGCAATTGTGCAATGCATACAAGAGAAATGATGATATGACATTTTTATTGCACCGAACTTATTATAAGCTATCTAGCAATTTAAGTGGGGTGCGGGGAAAAGTTACGGCATCCGGATACGAATAACACCCCATATTATCTTAATGAAACTCCTAGTGTCCGGAGGTGCATTACGGTTACGGTGAGCAAAAATGCATGACAACATTTTAAAAGGTTCGTTTACGACTGTCCGGACATTTCAGTGTATCGAACACCTTTTTCGGGCGCACCGATAAATAGTTATTAAATTTTATAACTTACTAAAATAACTATGCTCTTTTAATTATTTTACTCCCTCCTTTAATTAAGTCTTGGTTATGAGTTAAATTCAATATAGAGCAATCATTTAACCCAAATAGAGGGAAGGAAAAATGAGTTAAACAGGAAAAATTTTGAGTACTGTATTAAATCGGAATATCCGAATTATTTTCAAATCGGATTATCCGAGTCGAGTAGCACCCTCAGAAATCGGCTAAGGACCTAAACTTCTCAGCACTGATACAAATCGGATAATCCGAAGCTTCTTCGTTCGGAAAATCCGATCGATGCGGAGAGCAGGGCAAAAATCGACTAAGGACCTAGAGTGCAACGCACTGGAACCAATCGGATATTCCGGTTTCTCTGGGCTCGGAATATCCGAGCGGCACGGAGGGCGCCGCGGCGCACGGCTGCTCCCGGGCGACGGCGACACAGCGGGGTAGGGGAGAAACGGAGGGGAGAGGAAGGTGCGTCAGCTCACCCTGAGCTCGGCGGCGACCACGGAAAGGTCGGGGTCGGCTCGGCGGCGACGAAATCGGCCGGCGACAACGGCGACGGTGGACGGAGGACAACCGGACGGCGGCGGCGATTTACGTCTCCCCAGCTCGATTCCTTCGGAGGGAACGAAGAGGGCAGCACGGCGGAGCTCTCTACCGGCTTCGATTCGCTCCTCGCGCGCTCAATCGCCGGCGGTAAGCGAGGCAGCCATGGCGGCCTTGGAGCTCGGGGGAAGAAGAAATGGGGGAAGGAGACGGGGAATGGGTAGGGCAAACGGTGGGCCTCGTGGTCGGGCTCTCCTTGCAGTGCAGGCACAGGAGGAGGGGCCCGGAGCGGCAGCGGCAGGGCGACGAGGTGGTGCGGCCCGAGCTGCTCAGCTCGGTCGCTACAGTGCCAGAGGAAGAAGAAGACCATTTTCTGAAAAACCCCCTGCAATAGCTCGGATTATCCGACCCCTTTAAAATCGGATTATCCGATTTAGGTCCTTCTTTCCTGCTTCTTTTAAATCCAGCAGGTGTATTTGATTTAATTGAGCAACTTAAACACTTCCAAAAATTGTGCAAATTTTTGGGTAGCCTCCATGTACCTTGGGCCAACACCCATAAAAATTACAAAGCATTTGGAGTCCATCTGACTGGGGAAAAAAATAAGAAGTTGCTATAGGCATTTTGAGAACACCCCAATAAAATTCCTTTTAGAATTTTGAAGCAAGTCAAAATATCGATTCGAACTCTGGGCACTTCCTGGACAAATATTAGAGGTCAAAGTAATTTTGTTTGCAAGTTTGAGCGCTTGCATGGCTTTGTAGAAATGTTTGAGCAAGTTTGGCATTTTAGTTTTCCAACTTTTGACAAACCACTTTAGTGTGTTGTTTAGCAATTTAAAAGGATGCAATGATGCATGCATGCCATGATGCAATAGAGGATACAAAAGTGAAAATTTGGTTCACAAATTTGGGGCTGTTACAATTCTACCCTCCTTACAGGAATCTCGTCCCGAGATTCTAAGATTGCGAAAGAAGTCGGGATACTCCTCACGAAGACTAGACTCTCGTTCCCAAGTTGCTTCTTCTTCGGAATGATGAGACCATTGAATCTTGAGGAACTTGGTAGTCTTGTTGCGGGTCTTCCTTTCGGCTTCATCCAAGACACGGATAGGATGCTCACGATAGGTGAGGTCTTCTTGTAGATCTAGCTCCTCATGATTAACTCCATGGATAGGATCTTTGAAACACCGGCGAAGTTGGGATACATGGAACACATCATGCACATTGGGAAATTTGACCGGTAACTCCAACTTATAAGAAAGATCTCCTCGCTTTTCCAGAACGGTGAAAGGACCAACATAGCGAGGGGCCAATTTCCCTTTGATTCCGAAGCGGCGAACGCCACGAAGGGGAGAGACGCGGAGATAAGCTTTATCACCAATTTCATAGTGAATTTCCTGATGGTGCTTATCATAGTAGCTCTTCTGCCTAGACTGAGCAATCTTCAGATTCTCTCTTATGATTCGAACCTTCTCCTCAGCTTCATTGATCACATCCGGACCAAAGAGTGCTCTCTCTCCGGTCTCGGACCAATTTAGAGGAGTGCGGCATTTTCTTCCATAGAGAACCTCAAATGGAGCCATGCCCAGACTAGCTTGATAGCTGTTGTTGTAGGAGAACTCCGCGAAAGGGAGATACTTTTCCCAACTCTGGCCAAAAGAGATCACACATGCCCTAAGCATGTCTTCCAACACTTGGTTCACTCTTTCGGTCTGACCATCAGTTTGAGGATGGTAGGCGGTACTGAAGTTGAGACGGGAACCCATAGCAGTTTGGAAACTCTGCCAAACTTGGATACAAAGATACTTCCACGGTCCGATATGATCCTCAGAGGGACCCCATGCAATGGAACAATACGAGCCAAATACAAGTCAGCAAGTTGACTTGCCGTATATCATCACGGACTGGTAGGAAGTGAGCAACCTTGGAAAGACGATCAATGATTACCCAGATTGCATTGTTGCCCTTTTGAGATCGGGGAAACCCGGTGATGAAGTCCATACCAATTTCATCCCATTTCCATTCCGGGACAGCAATAGGGCGGAGAGTGCCGGCAGGTCTTTGATGTTCAGCTTTTACCCGTCGACATGTGTCGCATTCAGCAACATACTTGGCGATTTCTCGTTTCATACGAGTCCACCAGAATTGTGGCCGAAGGTCTTGGTACATTTTGGTACTACCGGGATGGATAGAGAGAGGTGATTCATGAGCTTCTTGGAGAATGAGCTCCCTCAAATTGTTCTTTGGCACCCAAGACGGTCACCAAAATAAACAACCCGGATTCTTCCAAGAAACATTTTGCCTTGCCACTAGCAATGTTCCTCTTGTTCAGAATACCCTCATCCAGCTTCTGAGCATCCTTAATCTGGTCTACAAGAGTAGCTTTGATCTCCAGATTTGCAAGGTAGCCGGAGGGAACAATTTCCAGGTTCAAACGGGCAAACTCTTCATGAAGAGCGGGTTGGGCCTTCTCAATCATCAGATTGTTGCAATAGGACTTCCGACTTAGCGCGTCAGCCACGACGTTTGCTTTGCCGGGTTGATAGTTCAGACTCACATTGTAGTCCGTGATTAACTCCAACCAACGCCTTTGCCTGAGATTTAAATCCGGCTGGGTGAAGAGGTATTTCAGACTCTTGTGATCCGAGAAGATCTCACAACGGTTACCAAACAGGTATGGTCTCCATTGCTTCAAAGCATAGACCACAGCGGCAAGTTCTAGATCATGAGTTGGGTAGTTGAGCTCATGCGGCTTCAATTGGCGAGAAGCATACGCCACCACATGGCCATCTTGCATCAATACACAACCCAAGCCTTGTAGAGAGGCGTCACAGAAGACGACGAAATCCTTGCTGGTGTCCGGCAGGACAAGCACAGGAGCGGACGTGAGCTTGGCTTTCAGTGTTTGGAAACTCTCTTCAGCTTCGGCCGACCATACAAACTTTTTATCCTTCTTGAGAAGGTCAGTCAGTGCCTTGGCTATTTTGGAGAAAGCTTCGATGAATCGGCGGTAGTAACCCGCCAATCCGAGAAAGCTACGAATGTCCTTGACTGACATTGGAGTTTTCCAGTCTAGAATAGCTTGAATTTTGTCGGGGATGACTTCCACACCATTGGCAGATATTACATGTCCAAGGAAGACAAGTTTATCCAACCAAAACTCACACTTGGAGAACTTGGCATAAGACGGTGTTCACGAAGCCGTGTCAGAACCAACCGAAGGTGTTCATCATGCTCTTCGTCGGTTTTAGAATAGATGAGGATGTCATCGATGTAAATGACGACAAACTTATCAAGATAATCCATGAAAATGGAATTCATGAGCCTCATGAAAGTAGCTGGAGCATTTGTGAGACCAAAGGACATGACGGTATACTCATATGAGCCATAGCGAGTAACAAATGCCGTCTTTGGGATATCCTCCTTTCTGATCTTTATTTGATGGTACCCAGACCTCAGATCCATCTTGGAGAATACTCTTGCACCAGCTAACTGATCCAACAGATCATTGATGCGAGGAATAGGATACTTGTTCTTGATTGTCACCGCATTCAACGGTCGATAGTCAGAGACTAGACGAGGCACGGTAGAATCCCTCTTCTTGACAAAGAGTACCGGACAACCCCAAGGTGAACTGCTAGGCTGGATGAACTCCTTAGCTAACAGCTGATCAATTTGCTCCTTCAACAGAGCCAACTCTTCCACCGGCATGCGGTAGGGCTTCTTGGAAATTGGAGCAGTACCGGGAAGTAGTCTATGACAAACTCCACACTTCGGTCAGGAGGCATGCCAGGTAACTCTTCGGGAACACATCCGGGAAGTCACACACCACGTGTATGTCCTGGATTTCAGGAGGGGACAAGCCTTCCATGAAACATAGGGTGATCTCCGGGGAGAGGGGATTGTCTGATGATGGAGGTCCTGAATATGTAGCCCAAAACTGCACATCGTAACCGGAAGGGTGGGTCACGGTGATGGACTTAGCAGCACAGTCGAGATTAGCATGGTATCTTGCTAACCAGTCCATGCCCAGTATGGCATCAAGGCCCTTCGACCTCAAGGCTATCAACGGGAAAGGGAAGGACAGGGATGCTATGATAATCTGGACCTCAGGAGTAACGCCATCGGTTTGCCATTTAGAGCCAGGAGTGGAGATCTCCAAAGGTCGTCTCATTTTCTCGAACGGTATTTTGTGCTCTTTTGCAAACGCAATGGATATGAATGAATGCGATGCTCCAGAGTCAAACAAACCGTAGCTGTATTGCCGTTGATTCGTAACTCACCCATGAGACGCCGGGATCATCTTCAGCTTCTTCAATAGAGACGTGGTTCAGGCGACCACGCACCATAGGTCCAGCCTTGCCAGTTGGAGTGGCAGGGGCTCGTGCAGGAGTTATAGCGAGAGGTGCCTTCTGGGGGCACTCCCTGGAGTAGTGGCCAGCCTGGCCACAGGTGTAGCAGTGACTCCAGGTGGAGCAGGTAGCATAGGACGGTACCCACTTCCGCCTACCCAAGTGTCGAAGTAGTGGGGCGCGGAGGAGGTGGCCTGTATCCTGCTGCCCTCGGCATGAAGGGAGCACGAGGTACGGCGCTGTAGGGAACAAAGACCCTGCGCTTCTTGCTCTCAGAACCCGAGGAACTCTGGTGATCCCCATGTGCGGGCCTCTTGGAAGCTTCAAGTTCCTTTCTTCCTTGCTCAAGGTGAAAGCCTGGTTGAACAGCTCCTGATAGGTCTGGAACCTGAAGGGAAGCAACTCATAGCGGAGCTGCGGATTCAGACCCTTGCGGAACAGCTCTTGCTTGTCAGCATCATTGGTCACGTCCCTTGGGGCGTAACGAGAGATGGTTGAACTCACGACCATAAGTGCGGAGGTCCATCCGTCCCTGTTGCAGATCCAGGAACTCCCTCCTCTTCAGATCCATGATTGGCTGGGGAATGTACTCCGCTCGGAAGGCAGTGCGGAATCAGCCCAGGTGAAGACATGGTTGGCTGGAAACAAGCCACATGGCTTTCCCACCAACAGCCAGCAGCACCAACCAAGAGATAGGTGGCAAAGTTGACTTGCTCAGCCAATGGGACATGCAGCGCGGAGAACTTGCGCTCCAAAGCACGAAGCCAATCATCAGCTTCCAGTGGCTCCTTAGCATCAGCAAAGGTGGGTGGCTGGACGCAGGAACTCGGTGAGAGTGTTGCACTCGTTCCTCCGTGCATTCTGCTGCACCAACTGCTCAAGCAAGCGCTCATTGCGCCCACGGTTCTCCTCAATGGCCATCAAGACTTGAGCCATCGAGGGTGGTGGCGGCAGATCATCCTCATCATCATTGTGGTTACCGCGACCACCACGGCCTCCACGACCTCCTCGAGCCATTCTGGAGATTTGACAATGACACAGTTAGTATCTTTCTCCGAATGGTCGAACAATAGCATTAGCGTCTACACAAGTACACAGACTAGGGACGATAATACTTTGCGAGAAGGAAAACAACAAGATAGAACTTGGGTCAAAGATCAGCATCATGTGCTACTAGTGAGAGTTAAGAAATCACAACTTAACACACTCTAGTTGGCACAATCCGGGACCTTATGTTCAAGTCCGTGGGTTAAAACCCAAAGAAAGGATCAAAGATTAAACTCGGTAGAAACATCTGAGTTGATTTGGGATTGACAACGCAGCGGGAGCAACGTGACACATAACACTAAAGGTCGAACCCACCCACGTTTCTCCTAATTTTGAAGTAACAGGTGAGAAGTAAAACCTTTAATCAAATGAGGTAAGATTGCTCCGAGATTAGAGGGTAACCAGATAAGGAGTAAAAAGAATCCTAAGATGGTTTTCACAACTCATTTTTAGGTTAAAATATTTTCACAAACACTAGACTCAACATCGACCAGTAGAAGGGTTTCCTACAGGCAGTACTGCTCTGATACCAACTTGTGGCGCCCGACCCGACTGCTATACAGTGATGCTGTGTGTCACCGGTTAAGCGATACAACCGGAGGTTACGGGTTTACCAATCCCCGGCCAAAACCTTTGGCAGGCGTTGCTGGGTACACCTCACTCCAGACAACGCAACACCCCGATTGATGCCTTAACACAGGCACAACTATCAAAGCATAATAGTAAGATCAAGACTTGTGGAACAACTGGCACATCACAGACTCTACGACACAAAATCATATAGTTCAACTCTTATACAGAGAAAGATAGCAAATGACAACCAGAGGTCACAGACCCAACATTACATCAAGCGGAAGCGAATTAGGTTGTTCTAAACAACAAGATCCAACATATGGCCTAAGAGGCCTACAGATAAACATCACAACGCCAGCTGTTCCAGGATGTCCCAAGCTGCCACCTGGGAACCCCAGACTACTCGTCGACGTCCACAAAGAACCCACCTTCGAGGTCGGTGAAGTCCTCCTCTGAAACAAAACAAAGACGTTGAGTTCGACGAACTCGCAAGATTAAGAGCTAATATATGCTCGATGAGCTTTCAAGGTTTTATGGCTGTTTTGCATAAAGCTGATTTTATTTATGAAAACATAACTCAAAGGCATCGACTAATCAGAATATTTTCAAAAGAGGTAAGAAGTAACTCTTTCTTTCATCACCTTTCTCTCAAACCATCATCAACCACTGTACCTGTTCATCAAAGGCACCTCCCCGAATCACCCTCGAGGAAGCTCACCTTGCATTCGTGAGTGGTACCTCTAGTACCCAGTTTTTAATCATTCCGTTAAAGTTATTCTATGATCTTATCGTCCTTTCCCAAGTTGTCCGTAACCGTGGACACGGCTTTTCGAAAAGATTTAACCCTGCAGGGGTGCACTGTGTTTACCTTCGGTACCGCCCGGCCATTGCCTACACGTAGCTCTCTTCCGGGGAAAGCCGGCTGAGTGGGAACGGTTACAACCTTTACCTTGTTAAAGACTAACCCAGGATCATCAGTGAGGACGGAGCAGCGATCGTCAACACCCTGCCCCGTGGCCACTCATTTTCCTAGACTCCACATCCTCATCCCAGTTCACACCACCATCTCACGCACGCGCAAATGGAAAGCCAAACTAGAGGACCCTGGCTAGTCCCGCTCAAGTTAGTCGGTCGACGAGGGCTCCATATACCCCACCGAATGGAAGCGCGCTCATTCTTGGTTCAAGAGGTAAAGAACTCGCACCTAGGCGGCGAGAGTGAGACAAAACACCACCATACCGAAGTGGCCTCTCATCCCCACCTTTAAGCATCTTATTACCTGTCACCACAATTCCTCCACCATCCACATCGCTGTCACAAGTCAACACCTGTTTCCAGCATGTACCACCATAGTACCACTAGGCAATTCACTAAGCATGGCTAAGCACTTGCATAGCATAATAATTATATCAGGCCAACAATGCAAACCTATGGTAATAGGAGGGGAAAACAGGCATTGGCATCGGAATCTTAATGCATTCTATAGGATACTCTAATCCAAGCAAAAAGACATTTAGAACCGCATGCAATATTATAGTGGAGAAAATATTTGCGGAAAATAGGATAAGACATGCTCAGAGGGGGGATTACGCTTGCCTTGTTGAGCGGAGTAGTCAAACTGCTCGTCGGAGTAATGAGGGTCAACTCCGGACTCGTGATCTACCGGAGAGCAAACAACACCGGAAAACAAGAACAACACTTCAACACATGGCAATTGTGCAATGCATACAAGAGAAATGATGATATGACATTTTTATTGCACCGAACTTATTATAAGCTATCTAGCAATTTAAGTGGGGTGCGGGGAAAAGTTACGGCATCCGGATACGAATAACACCCCATATTATCTTAATGAAACTCCTAGTGTCCGGAGGTGCATTACGGTTACGGTGAGCAAAAATGCATGACAACATTTTAGAAGGTTCGTTTACGACTGTCCGGACATTTCAGTGTATCGAACACCTTTTTCGGGCGCACCGATAAATAGTTATTAAATTTTATAACTTACTAAAATAACTATGCTCTTTTAATTATTTTACTCCCTCCTTTAATTAAGTCTTGGTTATGAGTTAAATTCAATATAGAGCAATCATTTAACCCAAATAGAGGGAAGGAAAAATGAGTTAAACAGGAAAATTTTGAGTTCTGTATTAAATCGGAATATCCGAATTATTTTCAAATCGGATTATCCGAGTCGAGTAGCACCCTCAGAAATCGGCTAAGGACCTAAACTTCTCAGCACTGATACAAATCGGATAATCCGAAGCTTCTTCGTTCGGAAAATCCGATCGATGCGGAGAGCAGGGCAAAAATCGACTAAGGACCTAGAGTGCAACGCACTGGAACCAATCGGATATTCCGGTTTCTCTGGGCTCGGAATATCCGAGCGGCACGGAGGGCGCCGCGGCGCACGGCTGCTCCCGGGCGACGGCGACACAGCGGGGTAGGGGAGAAACGGAGGGGAGAGGAAGGTGCGTCAGCTCACCCTGAGCTCGGCGGCGACCACGGAAAGGTCGGGGTCGGCTCGGCGGCGACGAAATCGGCCGGCGACAACGGCGACGGTGGACGGAGGACAACCGGACGGCGGCGGCGATTTACGTCTCCCCAGCTCGATTCCTTCGGAGGGAACGAAGAGGGCAGCACGGCGGAGCTCTCTACCAGCTTCGATTCGCTCCTCGCGCGCTCAATCGCGGCGGTAAGCGAGGCAGCCATGGCGGCCTTGGAGCTCGGGGAAGAAGAAATGGGGGAAGGAGACGGGGAATGGGTAGGGCAAACGGTGGGCCTCGTGGTCGGGCTCTCCTTGCAGTGCAGGCACAGGAGGAGGGGCCCGGAGCGGCAGCGGCAGGGCGACGAGGTGGTGCGGCCCGAGCTGCTCAGCTCGGTCGCTACAGTGCCAGAGGAAGAAGAAGACCATTTTCTGAAAAACCCCTGCAATAGCTCAGATTATCCGACCCCTTTAAAATCGGATTATCCGATTTAGGTCCTTCTTTCCTGCTTCTTTTAAATCCAGCAGGTGTATTTGATTTAATTGAGCAACTTAAACACTTCCAAAAATTGTGCAAATTTTTGGGTAGCCTCCATGTACCTTGGGCCAACACCCATAAAAATTACAAAGCATTTGGAGTCCATCTGACTGGGGAAAAAAAAATAAGAAGTTGCTATAGGCATTTTGAGAACACCCCAATAAAATTCCTTTTAGAAATTTGAAGCAAGTCAAAATATCGATTCGAACTCTGGGCACTTCCTGGACAATATTAGAGGTCAAAGTAATTTTGTTTGCAAGTTTGAGCGCTTGCATGGCTTTGTAGAAATGCTTGAGCAAGTTTGGCATTTTAGTTTTCCAACTTTTGACAAACCACTTTAGTGTGTTGTTTAGCAATTTAAAAGGATGCAATGATGTATGCATGCCATGATGCAATAGAGGATACAAAAGTGAAAATTTGGTTCACAAATTTGGGGCTGTTACAAACAACTAATTAGACGATTCAACAATCGCAAATTCTGACTTCAAATCAATGCCAATGAATATCCCACCAACCTGTTTATGCATCCTGTATAAGAAGTTCTCCATTTTTCCCACTATATATACATCCTCATTTCAGCCGAGTAGGAAGAACATACTACGTTCTCTTCAAAAAAAAGACCATACTCCATTGCTTTGTATGCTCTAGTATAAGATATTACCGTGGCAATGAATGTGCAGTAAACATCGGAGATGATGAGGGCAAAACTGAAACAAATATGTGAGAATCTCTACAAGTACTAATCTTCTTAGGATTTTTGCCTTCACCTTGCTTCACATGTCCACATCAAGGTGGACCCACTTAAATATCAATTAGTTAAATACTAAACTCACAACATCATGATGGACCATAAACCACATTTGTAATTAACATATGCACACAAAAATATATTGGATACATACACATGTTTTATATATATTGAAAAACTCATTAAAATAAAAATTTGATTTTAAAAAGAAGAATAGTTTTATCTTCCCTTAAAATTTCTCTCTTTTCTGTAGCACAAAATAGAAAATGCTTACAAAACTTATAGAACATGAACAATATACGTAGTTGTATGCTTTATTGGAAAATAACAAAACCTAGACATTCAATTTTTGTAAAATAAGAAAATGTGGTGAGCTCAAAACTATAGGCACTTTACGACAACTCTCCCCCTTATCCTTTCTTTGCCGCCAGTGCCCACCATAGCATCACTTAGACTAAGTTGCACGACATAACTTTTCTCTCCACTTCCCTCGATCCGTATTCTAGCGAAACATCCGTTCCGCTTCAAATTTCCCATCTTCCGCACACACCTCTAGCTCCAGTAAGCCCCTAGGAATACATGGAACATTCATCCCCGATGTCGCGTCTCAAGTCCATTGTCAACTTGCAAGCCACGTGCTCTCCCGTCGGTGCATAATTTTGTGGCCACCCACACCAGTGAGGTGAAAGACTTTCTACATCTCTCGCAGTAGTTGCACGTGAATATCATATCAACTTTCGCATCGACCGCCGATGCCGCCATTGTTGTTAGTGGTGCTCGACTCGGTGATGGTGGCAGTTGCGGTTGATACCGTGAGCAACAATTGGATGGTGAATGGGGGTTGTATGATGAGTCGGACACATTTTGTTGGATGCCACCTAATTACTGATAAAAGATCATGTGTGTATTAGATTGTGGACATTTTCTCTGCACTATGTTTGCTTATATGTCACTTATATTAAGAGAACGGATTATGTAAGCAAGTGCATGCGTGTATTTGGTAGATGGTAGGATGAATACACCGAAAAAGAGATGTGTGTCTAGCCTCACATGAAGTCGTTAGCATCTGACGTGTGGTGAAGATGACAAACTATATGTTTAAAGAGGGGCATTACTATAATTAGATATATATATATTCAAAATTATTGGTGGTATTCATGCCATTATTTTAGTTAATATTTTATTTTATATATATGGATCTGACTCACAGATTGATATCGTTAAATCTTGCGTTGCTCTGTTTTTAGTGCATTATTTAGTATTTATCGGTAGAATGATCCTCATTTTATAGTATCGATTCTACTCGATAGACTTTTTAATTTTGCTACAATGTGGGATAATTAATGTCAGAAAAGTCTACTTGATTTCATTACAATGAATTAATGAGCTCGAGGATCTTGATGGCTAATCAAGTCATGAATAATCTATCTTTTGAGTCTACAATGTTCATCATATATATCGTACATTGTCTACGATTGTCAGAAATTTGTTCAAATTCTTTGGTTGAAATCTCGATAAAACCATGTACAATTTAACTTTCATGAAATTTCATAATTCTGGTTGTATTTCGATTGTCTAACCGAGTATCCGATAGATTAATCGTTTATGGGTCATATGGTCTATCTCTTGAGTGGTGTAGCCCTAACCTTGCTACAACTCAAATAATTGTGTTACTTTTTTTACTTCTCTATTTTTATGTGAGGATGTCTATTGATCGTGTTATAAGAGAATGAGCGAGTGGTGCAATTTGTTTTTCTTTATTGATCTATTTACATATTTAAAATTATTTATTTATTTATCCATGATTGTCCAGCAACGTGCGTCTTTTCCTTCTAGTATGAGCCATCGGGATAGAGGAGAACTACTCTCAGAGTGTATCATCTGCTGCCGCGAGAGTGTCCGGATTACCTCGCCGTTTTCTGGGCTAGGGTGTGGATATCTGCTTTCTCATTGCTTGCGGCCTTGCGCCATTCGCGATGTTTAATGAGTGAGTGAATAGGAGATGATCGTGTTTAATTTTAGTGAAGAGCTGGTAGAAAAGCAAGTCTCCACGCGCAGCTGTTCTCTGATCTGCACCAACTATAACGCCAAATCTATTTACCAGAACTCTCCAAAGAAAAGTATATCAAAAATTCAAAATGGTGAGATCCTTGACGCTAGGCTTGGAACTAGAGATGGCCATTGGTATAGAGAAAGGACGACAATTCACTTGTACTTTAACAATTGGATCTAATGGAGGGATTGAGATAATTGTCTTTTCTCCCTTTCTCGTTGCCCGACAATCAATGAGTCTCTGGTAGCAAACATGGCTCGGTCCATATATCGCTTGTAGCGAGTTGATACACAACTGGCCCACACGATTTGTGCGGCTCTTTCGCACTACTTCTCCATATGGGTGTCGACCCATATGTGTGTTTTTATTTATTTTTCTTTCTTTTTTATATTTTCGTTGTATTATTTCTTTCTTATTTTTTATCTTTCCGTCTCTTTCTCATTTATTTGACATTTGTAGGGTAATAAAATATATTTCAATTGTTCAAATATGAAAAAGGTGTAGAATTTTAAAATATTCAGATATTAAAAATGCTTGGTTTAAAAACATGTTTAGTTTTTAAAATTGTTCACATTCTAAAAATGTTCATATTCTTCACATTTTCTAAAACGTAAACATTTGTAAAAATGAAAAAAAATCTGAACATTTTTTAAAACTGAATATTTTTCAAAGCTGACCATTTTCAGAAAGGGAAAAGCCCAAAATGAACCCTGAACTCGTAGATGGAAGATAAATCAAACCTCGAACTTCTAATCCCTGAAATTGACACTCTAAACTTGTTAATCCCGGTCTATTTTAGACCCTACATGTGTTTGACGGCATCGGGAATACTACAATCCCGGCCGGGATGAGTGCTACTGTCACTGACAATTCGGTCCCACACGTCATATTCATCATCTTCCCTAATATTCCTAGAATTCAAAATCCGCAACGATCCCATTATCCAATTCAGTTTGGTGTTCAACAATCTAATTAACATATTCGATACATGCATACAGCTACGTAATTCCGGCATGCTTGCAAATTGCACCTACAGATCTACCGTAGCTGTAGAGATGAGCTCTGCACACCCAAGGGCCACGGGGTAAGTCCAGGCAGCAGTTTCGCATCGTGAGACGACAGCCGGAGCCACAGATTAAAGCAGTATCAACACATCTAAGAGCAGTGCGCCATGGCGGCAGTTTGTGCGAGCAACAGGAACTCGCCGGCGGCTCTCCGGCGACAGGTCGCGTGCGGCTTCGCACCAACTAGTGCGCCGTGGCTGACGTACTATCTGTGCCGGAAGCCGGGACCTCGCCAGCGAAGGCTCCACACCGAGGCCAGTCCCTGGAAAGACACTGTGCTCAGGCAAACTGCCGCATCGGCCATCGGGAGTAATTGCTTGTCCCAGGCTGCGTAGAGGTGCCATGGCCCATGGGTGAGAGGGCAGTAGAGGGAGATGCTATGTGAATTTGGGGTTGAAGGTGGATCGATTTGAGCAGTCTAGAGTGATGTCGCCTGTTAATTCCCTCGATTTGGTGTGGGATTAGCGGCAGAATTAATCTCCAACTCTTCGAATCGCTCACGGCGCCGCTATTCTTGGCCCAGGGCATCTCGTCATCTAACTGCTGGAGGAAGGAGATGGATATGACATGTGGGTCCCAACCGTCAGTGAGAGTAGAACGTCATCCCGGACATGATTGGAGTATTCCCGGTGTGTTCAATATGTCTAAGGTTCAAAATAGATCGGGATTGACAAGTTAAGAGTTCCAATTTCAAGGATTAAGAGTTGGGGGTTTAATTTAATTTTTATCTACCAGTTCAAGGTTTGTTTTGGACTTTTTCCTTTCAGAAATGAACATATTTCAAATTTTCAACCATTTTAAACAATTATTTTTTAATCTCACCCATTTTCAAAAATGGACATTTTTTTATGTCATAACCTTTTTGAGAATCTGAACCATTTTTTAGAATCGGAAATATTTAAAAAAATGAACATTTTTCAAAGCCTAGCAATTTGAAAATGTTCTCCATCATTTTGTTTTTTTGCGGGTTTTTGCGGGTGTTCTCCATCATTTTCAAGAATGGTAGTTTTTAAATCTGAACATTTTTAAGTTCAAACTATTTTAAAAAATTAACATTTTCACTTTCTCCTTGAAAAACTATTCATGAATCCAAGAACCTTTTGAAAAAGGTTAAATAGGAAAGAAAACATAAACTAAATTAAACAAAAAAGAAAAAGGAAAAAAAACGAATTGGACGACCCATGCAGAATAACTTCCCAGGCAAGATGAGTCTATCACTCGGAACGAGCAATACATAGTGCCGGCAAGCAAACATAGTGTTCTTCGTATTTTTTAACAAACTCGACCCAGAACTAAAATAAGGCCGCATATGGCAGCAAGGCCTTCGGCGTTTTGAGCGAACCTCTCTTCGGCGTTCGGATTCAGTTAACACCGACATGTACAGTTTCAGTTTCATCCTCGTTTGCACCGATCTCGAGGGTTAGATATGTCAATAGTTGCGCTTAGGAGTAAGATGTGGCATTTAATTTCGTCCAAGGACCGGTTTTGGTGGAAGAGAAGAAAAATACATGGTTGTGACTATGTTTTGGTCTTTGATGCCGTGGTTGATGGAGATGGTCGAGACGGATCGAGGCCCTACAAAAGAGATCGTCCAGGTGGAGCTGGACACAATTTTCTCGTCTGCCACCGATGACACGGTCACAGATGCAACTGCGAGATAGTTCGAGCCGGTGGCACCGCAAGTCCCTCGCTCTCCGCAGATGACACTTGAGGAGATTCCGGATCTGGCCATCTTGTTGTACACTCTACTTTGGCAATCCACCAACGACACAGTTCAAGTGGAGTCCATCCAAGATCATCGTTGTAGATTCGTTTGAAGTCCTTGCATATTTGCGACTCAACAGTCAACAGCAACCCCATTGTGACGGATTCAGCACCTGTCTTCCACGAGATCGTCCAGGTGGAGCTGGACACAATTTTCTCGTCTGCCACCGATGACACGGTCACAGATGCAACTGCGAGATAGTTCGAGCCGGTGGCACCGCAAGTCCCTCGCTCTCCGCAGATGACACTTGAGGAGATTCCGGATCTGGCCATCTTGTTGTACACTCCTACTTTGGCAATCCACCAACGACACAGTTCAAGTGGAGTCCATCCAAGATCATCGTTGTAGATTCGTTTGAAGTCCTTGCATATTTTGCGACTCAACAGTCAACAGCAACCCCATTGTGACGGATTCAGCACCTGTCTTCCACGCCTGCGTAGCTGATCTGGTTCAGCAGTGAGCATGTTTTTTTCAAGGCAACCGGCAACAACGGGTTTTCTCGTCGATGTCTTGCTTGGCAGAACGTCATGCACTGGGCATAGTTTCTGTAATATCTGGAAAATCGATTTGGATAAGCTATGTACCGCGGGTTGACTTCAAGAATAAGAGGGACTAAAAATGATTTTTTTCGCTGCGACTGTTTCTAGACTTTGGATCTTTGTTCGGATGTGCTGACAACAACCGATTTTGGGATTTTATCACTTGACCGACGGCTAGGGTGCGCCTTTTATTATTGGTAGCAACATAGTGCAACCTTTTATAGATCCACCCGTTTTTTTATTTTTATGTAGCTCAGAATACAGAGTATTTGAAATCGATATTTTGCACATTTGTGGAAAATATCATAGACAACATGCTGAAGTTGTTTCATATTTTTTGAAACTTAAAAATATGATTTTGAATTTTTTTAATAGAGGAGTACTACTGGTGCCCGGGAGCAACTCTAGATTATTTGTTAGGTGTGTAGGTGGTGATACAATGGTCCACTGGTCCACACCTTCAAAGAGGCTCTCCGACTATACCTTGGAAACGCCAGTCGCTGAACCCTGGCACTAGCTAGCTTAAAATTTGATTACCTCCGGATCACACGATGAGACGACCATCACAATGATATGCCCTCATCCGGGGGCATCTTCTGATCCTCATCCTACTTTCCTTTCAGCATCATAGCAGGTCCATGTCTCATTCCTCCTAATTCCTCCTCCTTTTTGGTTTCCACATTCCTTCGTGCTCATCCTCCAGTCCTCCACCCCACCATCAGTATTTCAGCAGGGACGGCAGCAGAGAAACATAGATACTCGCCGGCAGCAGACATTATAGATAGATTACTCGATGATTGACTGGGCCCCTGTGGTAGTTGGGTTGGTGTTGTTCGTGCTGCTCTCGCCGGGGCTGCTGTTCGAGCTGCCGGGGACGCAGGGGTGTGTCGATTTCTGCAGCCACCGCACCACCGGCAAGTCCATCACCGTTCACACCCTCGTCTTCTTCACCCTCTTCTCCGTCATCATCCTCGGGTTCGAACTCCATCTACACCGGTGCCTAGGCATGCAGCGGCCGGACGAATCGCCCGTCGTCAACGCTGCATGCTACCCCGATCAGCATGGCCATGCAGGCACCCTGGTACATATGTGTCATGCGTGGTTAATAATTTATTCATCAAGGTAGATATATGGTTTATTTGATGGTGTGGTGTAATCCAGATTGTCATTTGACCTTTACCAAATGATCAGATCTTAACATGCAGCTTATTATATCCTATCTTTTTTGAACAAGAAGGCAAGAAGAACCTCTATTAATTGGTTTATCTTCCATTTTTTGTTTTGAGCGGGATTATTGTTCTCTCTTTGTTTATTTGGGCCGTGTTTTCTCGTTCTTGCTAGCAATTCTTAGGCTTTGTTTCTATTCATTCTTTTAAACGCAGGTCGGCGCTGCCAGTGCCAGAGCCAGGCACAGCACCACAACATTACTCGATGTAGGCTAGAGCATGCGCCACTGAGTTGTCCTTAAATCCTTCCTGTTGATTTTCAGCAGCGAGAGGGGTAGATCGATTGGCTTGATTTAGTTGAACTCCTTTGCGATGCTAGCAATGATGGACTTGTTTCCCTTTGGAGTTTTGAACACTGTCACAACAGAGCTGCAGTCGGACTTGATTATCAGTGGGTTTGCTGAGTAAACTAATGCAAGATTCAGACCTTCAAGGCTGCAATCATGCAATCGCCTCACCCAACAGGCCAATACTGCACTATAGCAGGACTACAAGTAACCCCAGTCAGAAACAATGGTATTACCATAATAGTTATCACTCCCCAGGAACCAGTACCTGCTTGCTCGACATAGATATGCGTCAACACTTAGATTATCTCATCTTGGTTCGGCAGCTTAGTCCAGCGTGTACAACTTTCCGTCTGAACCACGAGTTCAGAAGACAGTGAGTCGCATTCAGTAGCTTTCTTGCTTTTTCTATCCTTGTTTATGTTCTCCATTTTGTAATGAGATGCAAAGAAGGTAGGTAGTTTTGTAGGAAGCTGACCAAATACCAAATCGTTGCATCCTTTGCCAAAAAATCACATATTTCGATGATGCCACACGCGCCACCACATAAACATTACCTAAATTCTAGATTGTCTGTCCACATTGTCCAGTAAAATGAGCACTCAATCATCCCGGTCTTTAGAAGGTTTTCTTCAGGAGGCAGAGCCCAAACGACCTCACACGGCCTTCAGAAGGTTTTCTTCAGCCGCCGGGCAGGGTTCACATCGTCATCACAGTATCACACTGATCATCGTGCATCCTTGGCAAACTTGGAAAGAATCTTCAATCCGCCCCACGTGATCCACTCCAATCAACTTTGATGCCTCCCTTATTAGCATAATTTCTTTCTAAATTTAATTAATTCTCATTAATTGCTAGAGATGACTATAAGAGATAATAATAATACATTGTACGACTACTATATACTGTATTGTCTTCTCTAAGTGACGTGGCAAGCTAACAGAAGACCAACCTTTTCTACCATTATAATGCTCTAAGTAATCTTTTATTTTTAAAGATTCCTTAAGTAATCTTAGCCAATGGTGAAAACAAAGATGTTTAACAGATTCCTTTTGTCCAAGCTAGAGAGACTCAAGATGAGCACGTTTTTGATGTGCCCTTTTTTCCTCGGTGCTGTGCGTGTGGGTTCGTTTGCTAGACTTCTTCCATTTAGATCAGATCGACGATGATCGAGGGAAAAGAGGGGTCCCTGTCATGGTCCATCCAGCCAGCCATCCATGATACGATGGACGGACCGATCGCTCAACAGGCCGGCAGCTGGACCCCACGCGCACCATGGAGATGTCCAGAGTCAGCCACTCAGCCACTCTTCACCTGTTATTTTCAGAAGCCCTTATAACCAAGCTCTTGCGGTTTTCTGCTCAAGCGCTGTTTTTTTTTTCCGAGAAACCTCTCGAAAAGGACAGGGCGTTTCTGCAATTCGTATAGAAGAATAGAATTGACCCAGTTTATAAGGAAACGGGCCCGAAAACCGTACAGATGACATGTTTATAAGGAAAACATGGCTGAAAAACCGCACAAACGAGGGGATAGTCGCCCTCACGACACAAGCCCACCGGATGCCACAAAACACACCACCAACCCCGGGGCCGCCGCCCCGACTTACACCACTCGGCACTAAAGCCGCACACGAGTCACAACGCCGCACGACCCAACCGCCTCATAGCCCATGCTACCCTCGCTAAAAACGACCGCCGCAGACCTCAACGTCGCGCCAAATTAGGGGCCGCCGCCCCGGCATAGCAACCAGATCAAACTCCGCATTGCCCGGAGTCGAACCAGCCGAGTCGACACTCCCGATGCCCTCGCAGTACCAGGTCGCCACCCAAACCTCGCTAGGTGAAGGCCCTGCCCCATAGGACCGTCGCTGTAGAGGGGACCGAGGCCGCCGCCTCGACGTACCACCACCATCTGGGGTCGCCACCCCGGCATCCACCACCCCCAACCATAGAGCCATCCTGCCTAGCCGCTGCGAAACCGACGCACCGTGAGGGCCAAGAGCTCCAAAGCGACGCCTCCAACAAGGAAGTGACGTGTCGTCCGCTCCGAGGGAGCTTGGATTTTCATCCGGAGATCTTGAAACCACCCGCGTCGGACAAGATCTGAGCTCCACGATAACTCAAACAAGAAGGGAAACGACGCCCGAAGGCGCCTCCGTCATCGACACCGACCGGAGTCGATGTAAGGCTTTTGCCCGGAGCTTTCCCCTGCCGCAAAGTACCGGGAGCAGCAAGACGTGTAGAGGGACACCGTGGTTCTTGTCGTCGCACGCCGGACCCAACCGTGGCGCCTCCTGCCACGGCGGTCGCCGCCGTACCATCTTCCAAGGCCTGGGGCCACCGCCCCAGCTTTCCGCAGTGTACTGCGCGGCCACACCTCCGTACTCCACCCGCTCCTGAGCCCCTGTGCTGGCCGCACCACCCCACGCCGGCGCCAGCCCGACTGCTCGCAGGGCCGGGCCGCGCGGCCCAGATCCGGCCCAACCGCGCCCCGCCTTGAGCCCCCAGCAGTCGTACTATGTTCGATCAGGCTGAGCAAACCGTCAGAATTTGCATTTTTCTGCCTCAAAAGATGAATAACTCGTGACCTCTTCATCATTGGGCACACAACTATCTATTATTCATATTTAAAATCCAAGGAGGGGAGATCTGGCTCTCGTGCGGTGTTTTTTGTTCTAAGTTTTACAGGTTTTGTGTTTCCTCCACCGACGTCATGGCGGGGCTGATGCAGAGGGATCTAGTAGGAATAATGGCCATCTAACCCATGCTCTTGTTCGTCATATGTGTTGGTGGCGCCGGTGATAGATTTGTGGAGTCCAAATTATTGGGGCGGTTTCAGTCTAACGTTGCGTTTAGGAGTGACGAGGGGAAGGGGCTGTTTTTGAAGTGTCGTGGTATTGACTGTGGATATGTGGTGGATCCGACCGCCTGTTGATGGTGGGGGGTGACGTTGGCCCCAAATCCGACGTTGAAAAGACCCGCAGGGGTACTCCGGTCGATATTCTTATCGGAATAGATTTAGTCTCACGGGACTGATGACTATTACGACACATTAACGCCTTGTACAAAGGGGTTTATTCAGAATCAAGATGTGGATTTTGGACGACGACGAAACACGTGGATTCTTGATAGTTGTGACGGTGACGGTTTGCAGCAATTTAATTGCTTGTTTTCTCTTAGTTTTATGTTGGTTATTTTTCATATCATCTCTATATCTGTACTGTTAATATAAGCAATATACGCCCGCGGGCTTACAATGTCAAAAAATTCAGCTGTCAAACAAATGCGATCTAGGAAAGAAATCCCGATGTGCGCGAGGTAGACGATAACTCCATCAAATAATCCAGTGGCAAAATCATGTTTCACATCGCAGCTTGACCAGTAACGCTTTGGTGTTCCATTGGTGGCCAAGACCACTCAATCTATGGCAAAAACACGAATGTCACTTTCTATTGCTGGGGCCTCGACTTCTAGAAGCTTGGTCTGAACACATGTCTATTTCCTTCTTTGTCCACCGCTGCTACAAATATGTCATAAGGTTTTGGGATTTGGGATTAGTAGTCAAAAGTAATGCTTACTCCAGGTTGATAGCAACGTGTTAGCAACCAGTTGGAACAAAGATGATGGTTAGTATTCGGAAATGGTTGACAAGGATTTGTCAAAATACATATGTATCTACACACTAAAAAATGTCTAGATACATTCGTATTTTGATAAATTTGTGTCAATAATTTCTAAAAATCCAACCAAAGAGGGAGTAATAATTAGTCGCTTCTCGTCTATTTAAATTCCGTGACTTGATACGCCAAAAAAATGTTGTGCAACTCGGGAAACTAATTGGAACATCCATGCACACTATTGTACTCAGCCAATTTCACTCCCCCTAAGCGGTCAGGGATGAGACGAACATATCATTTGACGATGAAAGTTAGTTAATTCTCCATCACTGACGTCACCATGGAGGGGAAGATAAAGGAGGAGGGGAAGGAGAGCACTGCCGCCATGAGCTGAAGAGGAGGGAAGAAGTGAAGTGTGTTAAATCTAACTTATACATGATTAGGCTTAACCTTAAATAGAACATCAAACTCATGGGGAATAAATTGTCTAAACATTGCTTGGTGAGGCCTTCTCGTTTGACAGCTCCACTTGACTTGTTGTTACACACGTAGAATACTATGTCTTTTTTATCGCACTACAAGGATAGTAGCTCAGAAATATTGTCCACCCCTCTTAAGTTCGGAATAAAAAGGCATACGGTTTTCGGTTTCCTCATAACATTCAACAAACTCAACTCACATCATTGGTGATGCCATAAGGGCTCGCTTGGAGCTTTTCCATAAATTGGCTCCGTCTGCAAGGGTGATGATATATCTTGATATGGATTTCTTAGTTTCAACACACCATGCAAAGTCTACATATGAGTAACCTATAACCTCAAGTTCATCATATCTGTTATATGTAAGCATGTATCCCTTAGTGCACTTTGTCTGTCTATGCCATTTGACATAAGCCTAGTAACCTTCCGGACATATGTCAGAAAATCTCAATGTCCAAAACATAAGAGGCATCGCCAAGATCGTTTTTCTCGAAGTGCGAGGAGAGTAAACTCTTGGTCCATGTAGCATATTCATATCGCTATTTGCAAAAAGGATATTATCCACATGGAGAACTTTGATAATAAGCTTGCCTCTTTTAATGTTAATGTACATGCAATAGCCCACCTCATTTTGTTTAAATCCAAATAATATATTATCCCATCGATTTGAACACTTGTTTTAAGGATCTTCAAAATTTGCATCCAATGTGTTTCTTGTCTTGTAGAACAATATCTTTCGATTGCTATATATACATTCTTATTATGCAAGTCATCTGTAAAAACGCTGGCGGATCGGCCTATGTGTCACTGACAAAGCTATCCTGCTTGTCGATATGTTATGCGGGGTTGTTTGTCGGTTATGTTCAACCACTCCCACCCCGCTTCATATGGACCGGGATCAGTACCCGGGAGTGTTACTTGACCCATCACCCAGTGTGACAATTTTACCGTTATTGAGGCCACCGTGGGTAGCATTTTCGTGTCAAGACGGAGAGCTACTCGGTGCGCCGATTCTTCGCTGAATTAAAATGCAGAAATGTATCCCGCGTTAAACGATTGCTCGCTTCGTGGCAAGTAGTATGGAAATTGCACGTGCGCGCATATATACAACACCCCACTTTATTCAGGAGGCGAGACAAGAGGACGAAACAGCGGGTCTCCGTCTCCGTCTTGAAGATTCACGGAACGAACCAGCCGATCCCCCTCCTCTCCTCGCCGGACCAGTCGCCACCGTTTCACACCAACTTCTTCCCTTACGCTCGATACTTCTCCGTCAGAGCTGCTTAGCTCAGGCCTCAGGGAAGGAAGAAGAACCTTCCTACTATCCTACTTCCCCCTCCCTCTCTCCGACGAACACCGTTCGGTTCTTGTTTGTTGTTTGGAGTCGGGGGCTTCCGTTTCTCGGAGTTCCTGACCCCCTCCTCCCATGACTGCGTGGAGGCTGCTGGATCTCCGCGAGTGACCATGAGCCAGAGTGAGTGGAGCTCTCTCATCGCTTTTTTCCTCCCATTTGATTCTTCGCCTGGGTGTGTCTCCTCTGTGCTTGTGAGTTGACCCGGCCGGGGGTCGAGTTCCTCACCATGGGTTCTTGACTTCTGGTTAAGGTCAATGCATGTTTGTACAGGCGAATTTAACCCTCGAGTGTTTATTTCGTCTGAAAAAGTTGGCTTATTGGGCCCTTCCTTCTATTGTTGCGAGTGACACGTCAAATTTGGTTTGTAGCTGATCATTTTCAACGGCCGGGGCCATATTTTAATTCTTACAAGGTCGATGGTAGTAGCTGCTAGAACTGCTTAGCCAAAGATGAGAGGAATTATTTCCTCAAGATTATTTCACCAGTTTGGATCAGCTTGTTTTCCGTGGCCTGGGGTTCAGCATTCTTGTAAATATTTTCGTTTTAATTTCTGTAATAACTGTAAGGGGTCGAATGTAGAATATAAGCTTCGGAAGCATAAATGTTATTTTTAATTATATTTGTGCTTCTGTTTGTATTTCACTAATCCTGATGTTCACCATATTACTGTGGCAATGTTGGATCATACTTGAGTTCCCAACTTTTTTTTGTCTAGTACATCATTGTTTCGAGGAGATGAATGTTGATTGCTTCAGTTCATGCGTAATTGAATGCTGGTTTTGTACCTTAATTTTGGGCTTGGTACAAAACCGAGTGCTATTTTACCTTATCATTTAGTTCTTTCTCCCGTAGGTTTTGACATCAACGTTCTTCTCAAGGAAGCAAGGGGCAGGTGGTTAAAGCCTTCTGAAGTCTACTGCATCTTGTTGAATCATGAGAAGCTCCAGATCACTCATGAGCAACCAAAGAAGCCACCCAGTACAGCATATGCCCTTAATTTTGAGAAATTTCTTTTACCCTCTGTCTTTACTTTGGTACAATAATAGTATCATTTCTTATCTAGGTGGTTCGCTGTTCCTTTATAATCGCCGAGTGAATCGCTTTTTTCGGAGAGATGGTTATGCATGGCGAAGGAAGAAGGATGGAAGAACTGTTGGGGAGGCTCACGAGCGATTGAAGGTTTTTCCAGAAAATGCTCTGTGTAGTAACATTATTCCAGTTTTTTTTCTTGCTGTCAATACTATCTTGCCTAGTTTTGTCAACTTTTAAAAAGACAAGTATCACAAGACACGATGTCTGTCTTTCGGGACTTTTAGGGTGACTCGGCGTACATGTTCCTGCTATTGATGCTTAATTCTTGCAAGAAGTAGCAACATAACTGTACGATATTGCGTGGCGAACCAAATATCATGAATTGATCAGATCACTGCCATTCCATTAGCTGAATCGCTTTTAACAGTTTTTCGTATTCATGTATAGTTCTTAAATGGATGTCATTGCACTGGTTGCTTTGCTGTATAGTGTCTCTATTAAACAAGTACATCAGAATTGGGATAAGGCAAAAACATAACTATATCAATTTTAGTCATTATTCTGTTTGAATATTGTAGACTGAAGTATTTTACCTGGCATCCTTTGCAGATTTTATAAAGAGACATAACTCTACATTTAGCAAACTTGTGGTTTGAAATTTGAATGTCCAACTTCAAAGATAAGTTTAGTTTCAAAGAGAAAGTGTGGACGACACAAATTATTGCCTCGCAAAAATTAAGATTAATTGCAAATTTTTGGGATCAATCGACAACTCATTGGTGTCTTTCCAAATATTTGATGACTGGTTGGAGACTTACCAAATTAGTCATTAAGTGATGTGCAACATGATTGGAGCAGCATAGGCAGTTTTATTTAGACGGTTTAATTTCTAGGTTCATCTCGGCCACAACTCATGCCTTTTATATTAGTACTACTACTACATGTGATATGTTAGCAATCAGAACGAGTTGTTAATCAAAACACTTCAACATCTTAGATATGACATTTTCGTATCATCACAGGTTGGAAATGTTGATGCTCTGAGCTGCTACTATGCTCACGGAGAGCAAAATCCATGTTTTCAGAGAAGATGTTTCTGGATGCTTGAAGCGTAAGATCAGTTTTTCCATTCGGCTATTTCAAAGTCTTCTTAAGACTTGTGTGAGATTGTGAACTATGCTATTTACAATATCTATATTATCGTTAAGTTACACTTGTGCTAAGATGCCCGTGCTACTTGTTATTCATTTGCTACCTAGGAAACATTCCCAACATTTGTGTGTGCAAAGAAGAGTTGGTTAGTAATATATATTATAATGCATATTGTCCTTTTCTGCAGTGCATACGACCATATTGTGCTGGTACAATATCTGGAAGTGGCTGAGGTATGTGAGTATTATCTTCAGGAGCAAGGATAGATTTGCATGATATACTTTCCTGTAAATATTTCTGGTGTTATTTTGGCAAAATCATCTGTATGGGAAATAGATACTGAAAAGACTTGACTGACTGAGCTAACATATGCACACATAAAAATGCTAATCACGATTATCAACTCATTCTGAAATTGAACTAGTCATTATGTGTCAAAATGTATATAGTTATAGACCAACATGTCATTTCAGTCATCGCTGTAATGCACATTCAATATATTCTTACTCACATCAATCCATATCAGGATTCAGTTACGCATCCTATCAATCTTCATTAAGAATTCTTAAACCTGACGGCAGCTCTGCAGTAAACAATCACTTGTAGTTGCAGAGTGCTCTTGTAATATGCACGTAAAATACAAAATAAGTAAACTAGAAACTTCAATTAGGATTACAGACCACTCTAGTAGGTGGCACTTCCACCTTTTGCCTTAATGTTTTTTCCATAATGGATTAGATAAGGTATATTTTTCACAATTCCATAGAGATTCTTTCCTGATATTTTTAATAAAACTAGAGGAGTAGCCTGTGCAATTTGTGTGGCTAAATTTGCTTTGTTTATTATAGAAGTTTTAGAACAACGTGTACCAATCTACACAGTTATAATTTCTTTCCACCAAAATAACAAGTGTGTATCTTCTTTTTTCTTCAGAACTAATCAACACCGTTATAATTTGGTTTCACAAAAAAGTGGTACATTCTTATATTTTCTGTAAAACTAATCTGGCCCCGATAAAATAAGCTTGTGTAAATCTTTTTTTGTTCAGTTAAAGTGAGAATTTTGAGATTTTTTACCCCTCAAAACAAATGTGGCACTTTGTTTCAGTTAAGTCTACAAGCTTGTATAGTGATAGACTTATAGATGACGAATTGAACATGAACTTGAAAGTTATATTAAAATCAAATAGATCAGATCCCACAACCTTGTATAGTGATAGCTTCCTTGGATCCACTCCTATTTCACTGATATATAATGGGAGCACATCTGATGAGTAATTTTATGCATGAAACTTTCTTACAGGGACGATATTATTCATCACTGTCAAATGGATCAGCAGGATCTCTTTCGACCTTGAGTTCTCCAAACGACATATATGGGAACCACGGCTCCACTTCAGACTTAAGTGAGGGTAGTGAATCCCGTCAGAGCTCTGTAACTGAAGTAAGTTCCTATTCTGTGAACAAAGAGTACTACGATGATAGCGGTATTCTTCTAAGCATACCGGAGCTTGAGCAGTCAACTGTAATAGGGAAACCAGAGCTTGGCCAGACCAGTCTGGGACAAAGTTCCGTATTTTGCATGACAGATAGTAATGATTTAACAAATAAATCTGGGCTTGACCAAGCTTTGAAGAGCATAGCTGAGCAGTTAAATTTGGGTGATGATGACTACATTTACTTCAATCAAGCACAATCGTTGGACTTTGTTACGAATACTCAGGCTGCAGATAGACAGGGAAATCAGACATGCAACAGTCCAGGTAAAGTTCCAGGTTTTCCTGCTTCTCTTTAACACTGCCAACACTCTCTCCTTGACACCTTTGTGATTATATAGTATTTTTGTTTTCTGATCTTGGTACACGTTAGTTTTGTGCCAAGTGCCCACATCCCTTCATCTACAGATGTACATTCACCGTCACACTATGAGGTGTCCAAACTCTAGACTAACTAATTAATTGCTTCATATTTGTAAACTAAATAAAATTATTTGTATCCTTATACAGGTCATGATAAAGCAAATCAAATTCGAGCAGAAGAAACTCAAAATGGTGTTGGAAGGGGGATATCAACATCATGGGAAAATGTGCCGCGGTTCAGTTCATGTTTGCCAGTGTCATCTACATACCAGGTAATTAAGAAATAGTGACTTCATGATTTTTATTATCCTTGTGTGATTTAGTCAACATAAAGAATTAGTTGTAAACAGTCTAATATGTTATTCTGATTGCTTTTTAAGAGAGATACCTGCAGAGTTTCCCTGGTGAATACATTGGAAGATAATTTCTTGAGCTAATACTTAAGGGCATTTAATTCACCGTGCATTTAAGATCAGGGCCGTCATCCTACTACAGAACTAGCAGAATGCGTAAAATGAAATTTGCTAACCATTTTTGTTGTCTCCATGTCAAATTAGTGTGTTCAGACCGTACTTACCATGCCCAGAACTATACCAACTGTATTACTCCCTCCGTTTTTTAATTTAAGATGTTTTAGCATTTGTCCACATGCACATGTATACAAATGTATCTAGACACATATTAATATGCATGTTCACTCATTTTAGTATGCATATAGACAACATATAGAACACCTAAAACATCTTATATTAAAAAACGGAGGGAGTACCATGTAAAGGGATGTTGATTCGTTCTACATCATCACCCACAGTGAAGTGTATTGATACCTTACATCTTACATGCGCAGTCTGGTGCCCACTATGAGCAAGGTTCAGAATATCAGCCACCGGGAGGCCTAGACAGCAGTGATTTGCAGCAGCAACTTTGTGCTGCTAAAAGATTTCTTTTAGGGCCGGAAGACTTTATTGATTCTCCATCTTATAAATTCACGCCAAGAGATGATGGAATCAATGGCATTGATACCTTTTCAGCTCATGACATTAGTCTTAAGAGCTGTTTGGAACCGGACTGGAAAAGAACTACTCCTGTCACATTTCAAAGCAATTTTTGTCGCTCTGAAATATCAGAGTTGTTGCTAGACCATGGTCAGTTCGAACCATTCTCCGGAGAAGATACAGGACTAACCTCGATACCGAAGCAACAGTTTAATATTTGCGAGATATCTCCTGAATGGGCATTCTGCTACGAGATCACCAAGGTACACCATTAACATTTTAGCTTTCTACACCATAATATCAATTGTTCTTATTTCTTGCCCTTCATGCCATCAATGCAGGTCATTATTACTGGAGATTTCTTGTGTGATCCGTCGAATTCATGCTGTGCAGTAATGTTTGGTGACAGTGAGGTGCCAGTTGAAATTGTTCAGCCAGGTGTTCTTCGCTGCTATACACCAGTACATAGTAGCGGTAAAGTCACACTGTGTATTACCACTGGTGATAGAGAGTTTTGCAGTCAAGTCAAGAACTTTGAGTTCCGTGCAAAGTCAACGGATTCTAGTTTTGCAGACCTTGCACCATCGTCCAGATCTACAAAGTCTACAGAAGAGTTTTCACTGCTTGCCAAGTTTGCAAGAATACTTCTGTGTGATGATCAATCCTCTGCAGTTCCTGGTAGTGATCCTCCGTCTGGACAGAGTTCCAAACTTAAGATAAATCAGGAGCACTGGCAGCGGTTGATCGATGAACTCGATGTAGGATGTGAAAATCCACCAAGTGTGTTTGATTGGATTATGGAGGAATTGTTGAAAAGTAAATTACAACAGTGGTTACAACTGAAGCTACAAGCAAATAATGCAACAAACGGTACTCTGTCCAAGCATGAGCAAGGCATGATACACTTGATCTCAGCGCTGGGCTATGAGTGGGCACTGTCTTCAGTTCTCAATGCTGGTGTTGGCATAAATTTGCGTGACTCGAATGGATGGACTGCACTTCATTGGGCTGCTTATTTTGGAAGGTAATCAGTCATTATATTCTATCGTTGGTGTTGAATAGTGGCCCAGGAGAGGCCCAGGCCCATGTATGTGAATGTGTGGTGACCTATTTCTGGTGGTGCTGGCTCCCGTGGAGAACCAAGCCGCCACACTCAAGGTGAGAACTCCAAAACACCACATGGTATCAGAGCTAGGGTTGCTGGGTCCTGGAGGCTGCCGGCGGTGAATCAGCGGCAGGAGGCGGAGCTCCTGGTCACCAAGAGCTTCAGCGGCAGCAGAGGTGCGCGAGTGAAGGGGATCGCAGGAGCTTGGTCCTGGAGGCGGGGATGACGTCTATGTGCAGCTGAGGAGTCAAGGGGGAGCAGCTGCGTGGACTCAAGAGGCTATCATGGGGACTGAACTCACCGCTGCCCTGGAGAAGTTGGCGCAGATGATGACAGCGAATGCTGCGGGGACTTCAGCAAATGGTGCAGCAGGAGGCGCACTTGTTGCGTCTCAAGGAGATCAGGTTCTAAAGCTCGAACTCATGCCAAATGATATCAAGTTGAATGGGGTGAGCAGCTACTTGAGCTGGTCGAGGCGGGCTTTGTTGATCTTGAAAACAAAGGGCCTGGTGGGATATGTTCTTGGGACTGTTGGAGAACCGGCTGACAAGGAGAGCTTGGAGTGGAAGAAGTGGAGTGTCACTGACTCCCTGATATTGGCATGGATGCTGAACTCCCTGATTCCACCTATTGCAGCGTCTGTTGAGGCATTGTCATGTGTTTCTGATGTGTGGACCTTGCTGTCCAAGAGGTACTCAGGTAAAGGAAATCTGATGCTTATGTCTCAAATTGAAGACAAGATCCATGCTGTTCGTCAAAGTGACAGAAGTGTGATGGTGTATGTGAATGAGCTACAACATCTTTGGGCAGAACTAGATCAGTGTGACCCCCTTGAGCTTCCACATGCTGAGTCCATGGAGATTGCCAGGACTTGGGTAGAGCGTAGACGTGTGATGCAGTTCCTAAAGGGTCTCAATCAAGATTTTGAAAATAGACGTGCTGCACTGCTCCATCAGTCTACACTTGTGTCTCTAGATGATGCCATTGCTGCGATGTCTCAAGAAGAGGTACGCCTGCAGTCTAGAGGAGGAGCTGGGACTGAATCTGCTTACAAAGTGGCTGATCAGCGTGGTTCTAGGGAATGTTTTAATTGTGGTAACCCGAGGCATATCAGTCGTTTTGTACTGAACCGCCCCGAAGAGGCAGAGGGTATAATGGTGGCAGTAACTACAGGGGAGGCAGAGGGTATAATGGTGGCAGTAACTACAGAGGTGGTCGGACTGGACGTGGTGGTTATTGGAATACCTCTCCTTGGAATGCTCCCAGGGCAAATGTTGCTGCCTCTGTCGAGGTGAGGCAGACTACAGGAGAACAAGAGACTGCTACCAGTTATGCAAACTTTGTTGATACAAATGAAGGTAACATTGAACATGCATCAATAGCAGTCCATAAACAAAAATCTGAATGGGTACTTGACTCTGGAGCATCACAACATGTTGCCGGAGACTTTACCGAATTTACATCCTATTCCCCTCACACAAATCCGAAATCCATTTATACAGCGGATGGCACAGCCCAACCCATCACAGGTGTTGGGACAGTCACTTGCACACCAAGTATAAAATTATCCTCTGTGTTGCATGTGCCAGCTTTTCCTGTCAACTTAGTGTCCTTGAGTTCTCTGGTTGATCAAATGGATTGTCGACTCATTGTTGACCGCTTTGTGTTCTTGATCCAGGAGAGATCGACGGGCAAGAGTCTTGGGACTGGAGCGAGGCGTAAGGGGCTGTGGTACATGGACCGCAGCATGACGGAGCAGGAGGGAATGCACATGCTTGCTGCAGTTGCTGAGAATAAGGAGACTAGAGCCCTTATTCATCACTGTAGGATGGGGCATGTGTCTTTTGACAAAATGTATCAAGCATTTCCTGATGTAATGAGTGGTGTGGACAAGAGCAAGCTGCACTGTGATGCGTGTGAGTTTGCTAAACATACCAGAAACTCATATGTGAGTAAGGGGATAAGGAGCATATCTCCTTTTGTGTTAATCCATTCTGATGTATGGACATGCCCAGTGTTATCTGTTAGTGGTATGAAGTATTTTGTTACGTTCATTGACTGCTATTCTCGCATGACTTGGGTCTACCTTCTGAAACATAAAGATGAAGTGTTTCAGTGTTTCAAAACCTTTTATGCCCTTGTTCAGACTCAGTTTAATGTAAAGATCCAAGCACTCAGATCAGACAATGGCATTGAGTATGTTAACAAGGCCATTGGTACTTTTATGTCTGAAAAGGGTATCTTGCATCAAACATCTTGTCCTGATACGCCTCCTCAGAATGGGGTGGCAGAGAGAAAAAATCGTCACCTACTGGAGGTGGCCCGAGCATTGATGTTCACCATGAATGTGCCTAAGTTCCTTTGGAGTGAAGCTGTCATGATGGCCACTTTCTTGATCAATCGCACACCATCCCGGGTGACAGGTATGAAATCACCATGTGAGTTGATTCTTGCAGAAAATAAATTTCCAGTTCCCCCCAAAGTGTTTGGCTGCACTTGTTTTGTTCGTGATCATAGGCCATCAGTAAACAAGTTGGATCCTCGGGCAGTCAAGTGCATCTTTATTGGATATTCTTCGGGGCAAAAAGGGTACAAATGCTGGAGTCCGGTTGAGAAGAGGACATTTGTGAGCATGGATGTTACATTCCGTGAGTCCGAACCCTTCTATGGTGACCAGACTGATCTAAGCGTGCTATTCAAAGACCTTGACCATTTGTCGTGCCCATCAGGAGGTCACGAGGGGGAGAGTAGTGGTACAGGGGCTGTTCCAGTGCAGCAGCCAAATTCAGCGCAGCAGCAGCAGCAGCCAATTGTGGCTGATGGGGTTGTTTCGGTGCAGCAGCCAATTGAGGGTGCCATTCCGGTACATCAGAGTGAGCAGCACCAACAGGAGCCAAACTTGCAGCAAGACATGTGGGGCAAGATAAATCAAGAAAAAATCCTCGAGTTTATGCCAGGAGACAGATTCAGGGGGAGATGCCTGGCTATGTGCCGAGGTGGACAACAGAGCAGGAGGAGCAACTCAAGGTGTATTCACGAAAGCGTGACAATGGTGTTGCACATCAGGGGGAGCAACTTGATCAGCCACTAACAGAACAACAAGGTAGAGCTGATGTGATTTCCGTCTCCACTGATGGAGATCAGGCTGAAGGGCAAACTGATGGGGAAATTGCTTTAAGGAGAACTACTCGAGCAAATGCAGGGATACCACCAGAACGATATGGGTTCAATGCAAATGATATTGGAAACTATGTTTCCTATGAAGCATTGTCACCTGCCTACAAAGCATTTGTTACTTCTCTTCAATCTGTGTCTGTTCCAACTGACTGGAAAAAGGCAAAGGAGGACTCGAAATGGCGTATGGCTATGGTGGAGGAGTTGGAGGCATTGTGTAAGAACAAGACATGGGTTCTGACACCCCTTCCACTAGGAAAGAAGGCAGTCAGCTGCAAGTGGGTATACACTGTGAAGCAGAATGCAGAAGGAAAGATTGAAAGGTACAAAGCGAGGCTTGTGGCTAGGGGGTATAGTCAGACTTACGGCATTGACTATGATGAGACCTTTGCTCCGGTAGCAAAGATGAATACTGTGAGGATTCTGATCTCTTGTGCTGCAAACTTTGGGTGGTCTTTGCATCAACTTGATGTGAAGAATGCTTTCCTGCATGGGGACTTGCAGGAAGAGGTCTACATGGAGATCCCACCTGGTTTCTCAACCTCTCAGACCACTGGCAAGGTATGCAGATTAAAGAAAGCCCTTTACGGACTGAAACAGTCTCCAAGAGCTTGGTTTGACAAATTCAGACGTGTTGTATGTAGTATGGGCTATGGGCAGTGTAATGGTGATCATACACTCTTCTACAGACATAAAAAAGGGAAAATCACTATACTCGCTGTATACGTTGATGATATTATTATCACAGGGGATGACAAGGAAGAAATTGCAAGATTGAAGGAGTGCCTAGGCAAGGCATTTGAAGTCAAAGACCTAGGCCGACTCAAGTACTTCCTAGGTATAGAAGTGGCTAGGTCTGCTAAGGGAATTGCGCTATCTCAGAGGAAGTATACTCTAGACCTGCTAAGTGATGTAGGAATGCTAGGATGTCGGCCAGCCTCAACCCCAATTGATCAAAACCACAAAGTGACAGCTCAGTCAGGACAGCCAGTCGAGAAAGAAAGATATCAAAGGTTAGTTGGGAGGTTGTTATACTTATGTCATACACGTCCTGACATTGCCTTTGCAGTAAGTGTAGTAAGCAGATACATGCATGAACCTAGGAGTGATCACCTTGAAGCAGTATATAGAATTTTGAGGTACTTGAAGGGAACTCCAGGAAGGGGCTTGCTGTTTGAGAGTAACAAGCACCTCGTGATAGATGGATATTGTGATGCAGATTGGGCAAGTTGCTTAGATGATCGCCGATCAACCTCTGGTTTTTGTGTCTTTGTTGGTGGGAACTTGGTCTCGTGGAGAAGTAAGAAGCAGGCTGTTGTGTCTAGGTCAACTGCTGAGGCAGAATATAGAGCTATGGCTCAAGGACTAAGTGAGATGTTATGGACAAGAAATTTGCTCGATGAACTGAAAATATTGAAGACTAGTTGTATGAATGTGTGGTGTGATAACAAGTCAGCAATCAGCATAGCAAAAAATCCAGTGCAGCATGATAGAACCAAGCATGTGGAAATAGACAGATTCTTCATCAAAGAGAAACTAGATACTGGAATCATCAAGATAGAGCATGTTGGTTCAGGACAACAGATTGCAGACTGTTTGACTAAAGGGTTGGGGCCTAAAGAGTGTAATCTGGCGTGTGACAAGATGGGAATGATAGATATCTATCACCCCTCTTGAGGGGGAGTGTTGAATAGTGGCCCAGGAGAGGCCCAGGCCCATGTATGTGAATGTGTGGTGACCTATTTCTGGTGGTGCTGGCTCCCGTGGAGAACCAAGCCGCCACACTCAAGGTGAGAACTCTAAAACACCACAGTTGGTGACTTCGATTATGGTTTAACTAACTAGGTAGTTATCCATAGCTTTCTAAATAAAGTCCTCCACAATTATTACAAGCAGTAGAAAAATCCTTTTGTTGGCCGAGGAAACCATTTTGTATCCAAAATTATAAATGTTGGTGTTGTACTTGGTTTACTCTCGGCCTGGGTCTCGGCCTCCATGCCACTAACTTGGTAACAAGTAAACAGAACCTAGGTTCAGATGAAGTAGAACTGTGGAAATAGCCATTTACATTGGGTAGAAAAGATAAGTTAGTTAGCAAGCAATACATCAGCATCTTTGTTTAAATGGCAGTGTACTTTTTACCTCTCTTCATGTGTTAGCACATATTGCTATTGATTTAATGGAACTAGCAAGCAACCTTGGTAAATCTTTATTTGCTAAATTAACAAGTAACTCCATTTTCATTTCAGGGAAAAGATGGTTGCAGCACTTGTTGCTGCTGGTGCATCTGCTCCAGCAGTCGCCGATCCCACTCCGCAAGATCCAGTGGGCAAAACGGCAGCTTTCCTGGCTTCTGAACGAGGACATGTAGGCCTTGCAGGCTACCTTTCAGAAGTTTCTTTAACTAGCTATCTTGCATCATTGACTATAGAAGAGAGTGATGTTACAAAAGGATCAGCTGCGGTTGAAGCAGAGCTAGCAGTAGAGAGCATATCTCAGAGGAGTGCCCAACTACATGGAGGGACCGAAGACGAGCTCTCACTGAAGGACTCTTTGGCAGCCGTGAGAAATGCAGCTCAAGCCGCGGCTCGAATTCAGAATGCCTTCCGTGCCTTTTCTTTTAGGAAGAGACACCACAAGGACGCTCGACTTAAGGATGAATATGGGATGACACAAGAAGATATAGATGAACTTGCAGCTGCATCAAGGTTATACAACCATCATCATGTTCGAATGGTCAGTTTTGTGATAAAGCAGCTGTTTCAATTCAGAAGAAATACAAGGGTTGGAAGGGACGCAGAAATTTCTTAAACATGCGCAGAAATGTCGTTAAAATACAGGTAAAGGAATAAACAGTGTAATTTTTGGTTATGGAGCTGTATCTTTTTTATTGCTCTACCGTAGGGGAAGCCCCTACAGTGTAATTTTTGGAGCTGTTTTCAAGTTGAACTTGATGGTTCTTGATGGCTTCCTTTGTACAGGCTCATGTTAGAGGTCATCAAGTGAGAAAGAAATACAAGACTTTCGTAAGCACTGTTAGTGTGCTAGAGAAGGTAATACTAAGGTGGCGTCGGAAAGGGCATGGCCTACGTGGCTTCCGAGCTGAGCAATCAGCAATGATTGAAGCAGAAGAGGGAGAGGAGGAAGATGATGATGACTTTGATGACGACGAAGCAGTCAAGATCTTCCGTCGGCAGAAGGTTGATGAATCTGTGAAGGAGGCTGTGTCAAGAGTGCTCTCCATGGCAGACTCTCCTGAAGCAAGGATGCAGTACCGCCGAATGCTCGAGGAGGTCCGTCAGGCAACTGTAAGTAGTTCATGAATTTACCATTTAAGCAGTGTTCTGATCATAAGCCATGTTGTCCAAAAAGACTAGTTCATACCAGTATAAAACAATGTGGAAATTCGAAAAAAAGGAGCATTTTCTTCCTTTTTTGCATAGATAAAATGCAAGCATCTAGAGCTATACATGACAGTAACATTTGGTTTTGTTCTTTCTATCTAAAAATCAAATCTCAGTACAGCAGTATCTTAACAATGCTGGTCTGGTCTAAATGCAGGCTGAATTGGGCACATCTGTGGTGGCAACATCATCAATATTTAACGATGACTTACTAGTAGAAATCGAGAAATACACGAGCTGAAAGAAGCGGGCAGCACGAGGAGGGTTTGTGTAGCTGCCTTAACTGATATGAAGTAACTAGGAAATTTGGTACAGTATGCAGTCCACTGTGAAATGATAGTGTCCAGTTTGTACAGTGTTTGCTCGAGACTGTTGTAGAGTGATGGTCCTATCCAACGATGAAGATGCCGGGGAGGACGAACTGTATATTGCCCAAAAAAGAGTGCTGGTTCTGTGTAGTGTTATATCACGTATTAACTGGGAAAGTCAGGCTATGAACACCATATTCTAGCGGTCTTTAACATAGAAGTTACACAGTAGACCTGGATCAGCAAATTCTTCATTCCTAAACAAGCTGGGCTAGGCTGATCAGCAAATTCTTCCATTTCCAAAAAAATGCTGTGCGAATATGGAAAATCAGTTTGTCCAAATGTTACTGATGAATTGTTAGGTTCGCTTGGATTTTGGACATTTTACAGAAAACAATAGTAAAAAAAATGAAGGATACCAGGAAAACACAAAACTGAGTGAATTTATGAAGCACAGCAATTATGATATGTAGTGTTTAGGTGCTCTATGGGATATTGCGTGAAGATGTTTCTTGGTTAGAGAGAAGCAAGACTTGATGGACATCATAGAGGAATTTCAAGGTCATGTTCGAGCTCACGTTTAGAATCCTCTTATCATGTGAATGGATGTAAAAAGTTTTTAATTTTTGGATCAATCCAAAGAAAGTTCAAAATGTCACCCTACAAAATTCTTTCACCCAGATATTTGATACAAATGAACCCTGAATTCACGTGAAAGAGCAAACTGCAAAGCTAATGGGACTGAAAGTTGTGACAGGTATATCACGATTTCTTTCAGCATTTTCAGTACACAGAAACAATCTGCATTGCACTTCACCAACCAAATTTCATCCAAAAAGTACATAAGTCAACAGAAACCTTGACTACAAGAGAAAAGAGAAGCATTGGGAGCTTACACAAGTCTTAGAGCATGGCTGGTTCAGCACACAGAAAGTAGAGGAATATCCTCAACATATGCACATTTTGCCCAATACACGCATCATATGTGTTTGCATCACCGCATGCTCAATACCCTTTCTTAAATCCTTAAGAAAACCAGCACAGGGTACAGTATCATACTCGTGACCTTTCACGTGGCCCATCTACCTTCCTATTGTACAATACTGTACTCGTGATCTGGTCATATCGCATCTGCTTTCATATTAAAGAGGGCAGTGTACACAGTTTCACATTAGCCGCATCTAGCTGTGTGATCTCTTGCACTTCTAAGAACTGAATGACTGCGACATCTCAGACATCTCACACTGAGTAAGGGCTTTGCCACATTGAGATATCTGATATTATATCTCGGAGTTGATCGATGAGGAGCTTTACGTGTTTGTTTTTGCTTTCAATTTCCTGCAGCAGAATCCCAATGTTAGACAGACTTGCATTACCATCCAAGAGTATGTTTGTATAAGTTGCCATACGTACAATCTTCCCATTTCCAAATAGCATGGATGCTATTTATATGGGAGGCTCATTTTTAGGGACATACTTGGTTAGCTTCTTGTAACCGCAATTAGTTAAATAATAATTAACTCTAAATTATATAGGAAAGAACTAAGCTCCAACCTCTGGAAATCCTAGTTGCTGCCCTAAAGAGATACAAGGACCTAAGAAAATTCAATAAACATGCAGATGATGCCATGATGGCAATATAAACCACAGATGCACTGTTCTATGTGCCTTTACCAGAATATTCTAGACCCTACAGAATGAACATGATTTTCATCTATACAGCAGGATGAATGAGGCTATCCAGACACGACCACAGATAGAATGCCATAGTTTGCAAAATCAGAAACAAGGCAACAAAATATAATCAAATTCACAGACTGGACTGCTTTGGAGGGCATTCTGGTCTTCAGAAGTTTCAAATTGATATGATCAACCCATATGTTATAGGCACTTATGCACACAATCAAAATATGTTATTAGGTGGTGCATTTTGCCTTTATTATGGATTGTCCTAACAGAATCCTGAATCCTGCATAATAGTGTCAATTATATTGACTACAAGTCTACAACATCTCAAGGGAGTACCTTTCTCAAAGAAGACGCATGCTCTTCCAATCTCTCAATCTCAGCTTGATCAGCTTTGGATTCTGTTGAACCAATCTCCTGCAAATAATGCAATGCCATCAGTGAGCAGTTAACAAGTGTTCTGTTGATTCAGTCATAGCATAAGCATAACTTGCAATAAATCTGGTCGCAAAGCAGGGGAATCAGGATCCGAGTTCAAATTTGGCACATTCGTGTGCCAAACACGTTCAGTAGTCTCAAAGAAACCTGCTCACCGGCGTATCTGACATCAAACTTCCACCGTTCAAAGCTGTACCATGGAATTGTCCTAGTTTTTACATCGAGAAATTTTACTAGAAGTACATGGGATCCTGAAGTACATCCCTCTCAGGTTAACACTAGGCAGAATAGACAGTAGGATCGTACGACCTGGTCCATCAAGTTCTCACCTGAGTACAGGGCGACACGGCGGCGATGGACGCGCGCAGCGCCGCCACGGCAATCTTGTACCGGTGCCTCGCCTCGTCGAGCGACCCACCGGAGCCTCCCCCACGGCGTCAGCGGCTTCAGAGTCAGCGGAGTGGAGCGGCGGGAGAGGCCCCTGATGCTGGAGGGGTTGCTGGGAGACAGCGGTGGCGGTGGCGGCTGCGGCGGCGGCGGTGGCGGAGGAGGACCACAGCGAGGGGTTGCAGAGCTCGTCGTTCATGGAGGAAAGGATCTGGAAAGCGGCGGCAATCGTCTCCTCGAGGTGCCGCTGCCCCTCCGCTGCCAGCTCCTGCCTCCGCAGCGCCGCCGGTGAGGCCATTGGTTGTTCTCGCCGGAACCCTAGCACCGGCCGCGGATCTGCGTTTAGCTCAGTCCTGACATCTAGCTAAGCGAAGTGAGTTCTGGTGACCTGAATGATGCAATTTCTGGGCCGGGCTGCTTAAAACAAAATGGGCTCAAAGGTCGAGAGTGCCTCGACGATAGGGTTGAAAATGATAAGGAAATTTTCCGGCAGTTTCCGTAGAAAAAGGAAATGAAGAGCAAAATACGAAAACGGAAATGGCATTTTGCGGAAACAAAACGGAAAAGGCATATTCAAAAATGGAAATGACAAAGGAAACGATTTAGCAGTTTTCGACGGAAACGGAAACGGAAAGGAAAATTCCGAAAATATAAATATGGAAACTTTCTGCATGACTAATACACGTTGGATTTGTACGACCCAAGGCCCAGGTGCAAGCTGGAGGCCTGCCTATATCGCTAGTTAGGTCCATTAGTAGTTCATTAGCATACATTTTTATAAGACTGTTTTTTCGCAAACTAAGTGTGTTAGTGCCTATGTGAACTAACTTTTGTAAACTTTTGTTTGTGTCGAAGTGTTAAACTATGTGTGGGGTACTTGAAAGGACAATGATGTCGCCTAGAGGGGGATGAATAGGCGGTTTAAAACTTTTCCGGTTTAGACTTGATAATTGCGGAATAAAATTAGGTGTTTAAATTAACAAGCCGACAACCTAAATAAACTAGGCTCATCTATGTGCACCAACAACTTATGCTAAGCAAGACAAGCAACAATGTGATAGCAATATAGAATACTTCAAGCACAAAGGCTATCACAAAGTAAAGTGCATAAGTAAAGAGGTCGGGTATAGAAATAACCGAGGCACGCGGAGACGAGGATGTATTCCCGAGTTCCTCCTTGTTAAGGGAGTACGTCTCGTTGGAGAGGTGTGAACCGACACAACGGTTCAACAACCACAAAGGTTTCACCTTCTTCTCCGATGAACCGCACCACAAAGGCTTGGTTCACCTTCCACTATCGGTATTCCTTCGAGGCGGAATCCGGAGCCTTTCAACAACAATCCGGGGCACAACCCACAATGGGATTGGGGGCTCCCGAACGGCTTTCAACAACAATTCGAGGCACAACTCACAATGGGATTGGGGCTCCCGAACGGCTTCAAGTGACCACACAAGGGTCCAACCACCACAAAGGCGTCTAGGGTCCAAGGACCCAAGAGTAATAAGTTCACAAGCTTTCAACTTCCACGAATCCTCGTGGAGAGCACACCGATGCACCAAATGCAAAAGGCAAGAGCACAAGTGCTCAAATCGTTCACTCTCAAATTCCAACAAAGCAACAAATGCTTATGGGGAATAAGAGAGGAAGAACAAAGAGGAGATGCACCAAGAACTCCAAGATCAAGATCTAATAGATTCCCCTCACTTAGAGGAGAGATGGATTGGTGGAAATGTAGATCTAGATCTCCTCTCTCAAATCCCTCAAAGATATGCAAGAATCATGGGAGGAATTGGGAGAGGGACAAGCTTTCCAAGGTCAACAATGGAGGTGAGAGAGGGGGAAAAACGTGCTTGGAAGAGCTAGCTGGCTGGAGGTAGGTGGAGGGGTATTTATACCCCTCCCAGAAAAAGAGCCGTTGCAGCCAACTTAGACCGGAGACCCCGGTCTCCCTGGGCAGAGTCTCCGGGGTTACTCCGGGGTCACTCCGGACCCCTATACAGAGACTGCCGCCCGTTTGCTCTCTTTTCCTCGAAAACCTGGGGACCAGAGACTCCGGCCCCTGAACCTCCCAAGGCCGGAGACTCCGGCCTGGAAAAGCAGCAAAGCCTGAGTCCGGAGACTCCGGTCATGGGCATCGGAGACTCCGGCCTGGAAAACAGCAAAAGTGCAAACTCAATAAATTTTGCGAGAAAACTCCAAATGAGATGAAACCAACTTTGTTGTAAAGATACCGACGAGAGCTTTACCACAAAAGTGGGAATATTAAGAACCATAAATAGAGTTAAGTTGGCACACATTGGAAGGTGTGGAACTTTCCTCAAGGATAAACCGATAATATTTCCAACACGAAAACGCAACAAGTTTTCCATAAGAAATCTGTTTTCGAAGAACTTGGGCTTGTCATGAAGATCACGACAAGCACCAAAACTCAACAAGGAGAAAAGCCACATAAGAACCAAGAAAGATGAAAAGCCAAGTATGCAAAGGTTTGAGCTCTCCACAAAGATGTGATCAAGTTACTCACTTGAGAGCCCCTCTTGATAGTACGCCGTCTATCCTAAAACCCGGTCTCCCACTAACAACATGAGACCGGTAAAATAGAAAACCTATCAAGATCATACCTTTGCCTTGCGCATTCCACTTGAGCTCGATGATGACGATCTTGACTCTCTCAAGTTGGAACACCTTTCTTGATTGTGCTTGCTAGTACATGCTTGATGAAGACTTCTCCAAATGCTCCCCCATACTCCATTATGGGAGGGCCTCACTAAGCTTCGTCTTCATGTCTCCTTTGCAGGCTTCAATCAAATGATATCTTCGAGATGCATCATATTGAGCTTGCGCTTCATCTTCTTCTCTTGATATGTATGATGGCTTGGGGTTAAACATGATTGTTCACTCAATCTTCTTTTCCAAGCCATACTTGCAATAAGCTCAACTCTACACATGACCATTCTTCATATAAACCATTGAATAGAGCATTGGTCATCATGTCATCTTCTAGAGTCCAACACATAAACTCCAATCATTTCCTATGGACAAGATCTACAAGTATATCTCAATGCAAACATTAGTCCATAAGGATTGTCATTAATTACCAAAACCACGCATGGGGCAACACATGCACTTTCAATCTCCCCCATTTTGGTAATTGATGACAATCCTTTTACGAGGTTTATATAATGAATTAAGCAACCATGCAACACAAAGAGCAAGGATGCAAGAGCAAGAAAGGCAAATGCTTGAGAACGAAACTAAAGCATAAAACCAAAAACTCTTAAACCCTCTAAACTTCTCCCCCATTGGCATCGATTGCCGAAATTGGTGAAAAGTAAGAAGGCCAATATAATAAGAGCTCCCCCATAAAGTATGCATCTCTCATAACATGAGTGAAATCAAATGCACATATCCAATAAAGAATAGATGGAGGAGATCGAACTATATTGAGGATCCAAAGATTGCAAAGAATATCAAATAGAAAGATACTTCAACGAAAGAAGCAAGCAATCAAAAGGATCCGAAAAATGTTCTAAATATCAAGAGGGAACTCTCCAAGGTACGTGCACAACATGGAATCCTCACTCCCTCCTAGATAAATTCGAACACAAGCCCATGCAAGAGAATATAAATGAGAAAAGAGGCAAACAACTTGCAACAAATAAATTTTGCAACATGAGCAAGGAGCGGCAAATAAGGATGGGTGTGAGAAAAAGACATTTTAGGAGACTAATACAAGGATGAGCAAAAGCATCAACATAGTCTTTCAAAAGAGTTGCACATAGTGCATATCATGTCTTTCCATACCACACACCAAAAGAATATAAATCAAATAGCTCCACAAGCTTAGTAAGATGCAAAAGCATCACAAAAAATAAAGCTTGTGCCTTTTAGAAACCACCAAAGAACAAAAGCAATAAGAGGTGGTCACTAAAGAATTGGAATATCAATTAAAGATGTAACTATTCTCATGTGTATAAGTTTCTAAGTAGACACGAATCACTAAGATATGTCACAAATAAACATGTACACACAAATAGTACAAAGGTAAAGATCATGATATCCAAGAGGAAGTCATAAATACACCAATAAGATCTTTGCTTAAAAGCATAGCACAAAGCTCAATTTTATCTTAAAGGATATAGATGAACTTCCAACACACTCATCATAGCATCAAAAAATATCCACAAAGGATAAGGTGATAAAGGGATGCTCCGAGTAAGATAACAAGTATCACGAAAGGCAAATGATTTTGAAAAACATCAATATTGCATATGCGAGACATAGAGTAGAAAGTGCTAGATTAACATATGGGATTGGTGAATCATGAAAATGATTATATATATTCCCTTGATATGTAATCATCCCGGCTTACTCACATTTGCAATAAAGACGTTTTGCAAGAATCAAAAGAATTGCAACCAAAGAGATTCATGCCATGAAACAACCTACACAAGGTTGAGAGCTAGAAAAGTATGCATGAGGTAGATACTTGTTACCGAGATAGCATTGGTGATGTAGAAGATAGAGCTCATGATCATCCAAGCTTGGCTCCAATAAGCACATGGTGACAACACCTTCCTTGTAGATGAGACAAGCTTCCAATGCATCTCCAATGTACCTAAAACAAATTCAAGTACAAAATGGTGCCCAAACTCATTGGGTCCAAAGTAGTTAGAGCAACTACAATACATAGGACAAACTCCACATAAATATGTGCATATTGATATGAAATTGAATTTCATGCACATCTTAGCCATTTAGGATTTGATGGAGTTTATCCTATATATTGGATCAACGAAAGTAAGCATGCCAAAGATATACATATAATAAATATGCATGCACATGACTTTCAAGAACCAAAGAGATATAATTTAGACAAAACACCAAGTAAAACAAAGCACACACAAGTGTGACAAGAAAAAAAATTGTCCAAATTATATCAAATACCAAATCAACACATGAGTGAAGATACCACTTTGAAAAGATACCAATGAAATCAAGATACCAATGATGAAAATATCATCAAGGAATAAACCAAACCCTCTACACTTTTCATGATGGCACAAAGTACCAAGACGAAAAATGTTTGTCTTCCAAGGAGACACGTCATCGGGATCAAATATCAAATGAAGACAACTAATGTTCAAAAACCTATAGGATTGCTCCCCCAAGATGTGTGCATTATTTAAGATTTTGCATTTGAATACAAAATGCACACAAATGAGATCATCACTCTCCATATATATATATATTCAAACACTAGTCATGTTCAAGAAAGGCAAGAAATTGCAATACCAATTTAAAGAACGGTGTTTTACTCAAAGTAGGATAGCTTCCCAAAGAATAGTGCATTATCAAGAAGTATGACTTTTGAATGTCAATGCACAAGAATTGGTTCATTGCTTTTCCCAACTCAAGAAAGCACAAAACAAATTTCAAGTAGAGCAATAAAGGATCCAAAAGATACAAGGAAGACAAATGAGAGTTAGATCAAAACAAATCCTTGGCAATCAAATAAGGCAATTCAAAGCAAGAGCCAAAGTGAATATGATCAATATATTTACCACAAATATGATTATCACTTGTCAAGACAAGTAATGTATGGAGATATTTCTCGGTGGTGGATTGCAAAGATATATTCAAGATCATATTCACAAAACATAAGCATATGGCAAAGGATAGGAATTAAAAGCCATGCTTAGATAGATAGATATTCTTGATAGCTTCAAAAATCACACAATATGCAAAGCAACTCCAAGGAGTAGCTTGAAGCAATTGGTTTCCCAAAGAGATATATGAGAACATATTTAGGGAAAGCCATATCAAGAAATTCCATCACAAACAAGATCCAACGGTGAGAGGCAAAAACATTTAAGCAAAAGGAACTTGTTTGAGAAACATGCCACAAAGGAATAAGATAATGAAGAATATCAATTCTAGGTGGCAATACCTCACATGTTCACATTTTCTAGGTTGTAATATGCACATAGCTTATTACTCCCCCATAATGTGATAATCCATTTTCTTTAAAGCAAGAGGCAAACAAAACCAACTCGAGAAATTAATGGACATTATAGAATTTGAATTTCTCATGAGCATGACATACCACATAGAGAATAGATAATATTGATATATCATCACTAAGTGGTATTCCTCATGTACACACATTTTTGGTTTGTGAAGTGCACGAAGCATATCACTCTCCAAAAATGGAATGGTCCATTAATCTCTCAAAAGAGAGCCAACAAGGTAATATATCAAATAAAAGCAATAAGGCTCAACACAAGTAAATGGTGTGCAAACCAACATACACATACTTGATTTCTCAAGATAAGTAAGTAGAGAGCACAACACATACAAACACTAGCAAGGTACAAAACCAAACACATGCAAGGGTGCAAGCAACTTTCAATGTATATATGATTTAAATAAAAGTTACCGCAAGGAGGAAACATTGGATATGAGGTAGAACAATATAATCCAAATGACTTGGCTTGAGAGAATATAATTGATGAAGATCCCTTAATTCTTCATGATGTAGCCAAGTCTCCAATGCCTCCAACAACACCTATTGATCAAGTTTTAGCTTGTTGGTCCCCAACCAAGTTGGGTCCTAAGAGGTTAGTCACAATAGGTTTGGCAACCCAAATGGTTCTTTTCTTGACACCACTTTGAGTACCAACATATTTGGCAAACACATTGCCAACCTTATCCTTCCGAAGAGAATAAACATCATCAATATAATGGGGTTGGATAAGGTACCATTTGTGCATGAAGAAGCAAGGTGACCCTTCTCACGGCATAGGTAGCAACATCGACTTCCTCCTCTCTTCTTGGTTGGAATCTTGACTTGAGGAGGAGTAGCTTGATTCTTCTTGGGAAGAGGTCGTTCTTCAACTTGAGGAACTTGAGGCTTCTTCCCTTGTTGCTTCTCACTAAGAGCCTTCTTCTTCAAAGGGCAAGATCTAACATGGTGCCCTTCAACTTTGCACTTGAAGCAAACAATCTTGGCCGAATCTTTAACTTGTTCTTGGCCCTTGTTCTTCTTGTGACTTGGACTTGTTCTTGTTATTGGAGTTGAATCCAAGTCCACTCTTGTCATTGGGGCGTCTTTGAACACTCAACATATTGTCAAGTGTGGACTTCCCAACATGACGCTTTTCCAAGTCTTTCTTCAAAGAAGTGACTTGGGCCTTGAGCTCATTTAGTTCCTCTACATGGTTAGTATCAACAAAAACACTAGAGGAAGTAGAAGCTTCATTGTTAGAGCAACAAGGCAATGAAAGTAATTCATCACAAGATGTAGCAACATTGTGAGTGGATGAATCACTAGGACTAGCACATGGCAATAAAGCATTTTTAGAAGAAGTTGTGCCAATTTCCACATGAGGCTCACAAGATGTTACCTTTGACATAATAGCCTCATGAGCTAACTTTAGCCTAGCATGGGATGCTAGAAGATCATCATTAGAGCTAGAAAGCTTTTCATGACTTTCTTCCAATTTCCCATACTTGCTAGATAGCAACTCAAGTTGAGCCCTTAGCTCAACATTCTCCTTCAAAATAGATGCTTCACAAGAAGTGGAGTTAGTAGCACAAGCATCATTAATATTAGAAATAGAAGGAGACAATTTGGCAAGCTTATCATTCTTAGATAGTTGAGTTTGGAGTTGATCATGAGACTTGATAAGGAGAGAGTGTTCACTTTCTAAAGCCTTGTGAGCTTTGTCAAGTCTCTCTATGTCCTCACTTAGTCTAGCATTGCCAACACCAAATTCAACTTTTTCCTTTTTAAGCACTTTATATTTAGCAAGGGCATGATCTCTTTCCTTAATGATTTTAGCAATAATAAGATCATTAGACTCATCAAGAGATTCAAGTCTCTCTTCAAGAGAAGACCTAAGCTCTTCTTCTTCAAGAGAAGCTTTCAAGGAAGCTATAGTAATAGAGTCATCCCTCTCAATTTGACATTTCTCATCAAATTGACTTTCCAAATCCTCAATAAATTCCCTACTCTTATAACATAAGCAATGATTTCACATAGAGGAGGGATAGCTTTACTACCTTTGGGGAGAGCACCAAGTACCATCTCACCCATCTTGGTTAAGGATTCAAAATCAAAACCTTCTTCATGAGAATCCTCATCCACATCATCACAATTTGGATTTGAGGTGGGAGACACCTCGGAATCCTTAGCCATAAGGCAAACATGATTAATGATTGAAGAGGAAGAATTACTTGAAGCACCATTTAGGTCCATGTCTTGTTCCAACAAATGTTGGGATTCCTCTACATTGTTAGTCATGCAAGTACTAGAGGATATGGAAGCATTTTTTCATGGCAACAAGACATAGAAGCATATCATCATGAGATTTAGTTAAACAACTATTACATGATATGCAAGGACTATCAACTCTAGCATGTATGACATTTGGAGTGCTAGAAGAGTTTAAGTCCAAAGATAGAACATTGCAATGAGATAGAGAGAAGTATAATCAATAGTAAGTTCACCATCACAATGCAATTTCTATCACCACTCACCATATCATTACCTTGTGACAAATCACATGTTGGTGAAGTGGAAGAAGTTGTGAACTCATCACGGCCGGAGTGGAAGGAGAACAATCATCCTCAATAATTTTGGACACTTCATATATATCTTGAAGCTTGGTCCAAAGCTCATGAGCGTTCCGAAAAGGCATGATTGACGCAAGAACTACATCGCTCAAAACACATATAAGACCATTAGAAACTAGAGTCTCGAGATGAGAGTTTTCCTCATCCTCTAAAGATAATTCTTGAGAATCCTTTGGAGGAGAAAAACCCACATCCACAATCCTCTTAATATAATTTGGACCCATGGCCCTAAAAAGATTAAGCATGCGAATTTTCCAAACATCATAATTTGTGCCATCGAATATGAAAGTGGGATCGTGCACTAATTCCCTAAACGACATCTTTTACTCTCTAGGCGGTAAAGCCCAAAAAGAGAGCCCAGGCTCTGATACCAATTGAAAGGACAATGATGTCGCCTAGAGGGGGGGGGTGAATAGGCGATTAAAACTTTTCCGGTTTAGGCTTGCTAATTGCGGAATAAAACTAGGTGTTTAAATTAACAAGCCAACAACCTAAATAAACTAGGCTCACCTATGTGCACCAACAACTTATGCTAAGCAAGACAAGCAACAAGGTGATAGCAATATAGAATACTTCAAGCACGAAGGCTATCACAATGTAAAGTGCATAAGTAAAAGCTCGGGTATAGAAATAACCGAAGCACGCGGAGACGAGGATGTATTCCCGAGTTCCTCCTTGAAAGGGAGTACGTCTCGTTGGAGAGGTGTGAACCGACACAACGGTTCAACAACCACAAAGGTTTCACCCTCTTCTCCGATGAACCGCACCACAAAGGTTTGGTTCACCTTCCACTATCGGTATTCCTTCGAGGCGGAATCCGGAGCCTTTCAACAACAATCCGGGCACAACCCACAATGGGATTGGGGGCTCCCGAACGGCTTTCAACAACAATCGAGGCACAACCCACAATGGATTGGGGGCTCCCGAACGGCTTCAAGTGACCACACAAGGGTCCAACCACCACAAAGGCGTCTAGGGTCCAAGGACCCAAGAGTAACAAGTTCACAAGCTTTCAACTTCCACGAATCCTCGTGGAGAGCACACCGATGCACCAAATGCAAAAGGCAAGAGCACAAGTGCTCAAATCCTTCACTCTCAAATTCCAACAAAGCAACAAATGCTTATGGGGGAATAAGAGAGGAAGAACAAAGAGGAGATTGAAAGGACAAGGATGTCGCCTAGAGGGGGGGGTGAATAGGCGATTAAAACTTTTCCGGTTTAGGCTTGATAATTGCGGAATAAAACTATGTGTTTAAATTAACAAGCCAACAACCTAAATAAACTAGGCTCACCTATGTGCACCAACAACTTATGCTAAGCAAGACAAGCAACAAGGTGATAGCAATATAGAATACTTCAAGCACGAAGGCTATCACAATGTAAAGTGCATAAGTAAAAAGCTCGGGTACAGAAATAACCGAGGCACGCGGAGACGAGGATGTATTCCCGAGTTCCTCCTTGTTACGGGAGTACGTCTCGTTGGAGAGGTGTGAACCAACACAATGGTTCAACAACCACAAAGGTTTCACCTTCTTCTCCGATGAACCGCACCACAAAGGTTTGGTTCACCTTCCACTATCGGAATCCTTCGAGGCGGAAATCCGGAGCCTTTCAACAACGATCCGGGGCACAACCTACAACGGGATTGGGGGCTCCCGAACAACGACAAGTGACCACACAAGGGTCCAACCACCACACGGGCGTCTAGGGTCCAAAGACCCAAGAGTAACAAGTTCACAAGCTTTCAACTTCCACGAATCCTCGTGGAGAGCACAAACCGATGCAATGAAACAATGGCAAGAGCACAAGGCTCAAATCCTTCACTCTCAAATCCCACCACAAGCAACTAATGCTTATGGGGGGAGAAGAGAGGAAGAACAACTAAGAACACAACAAATGGAACTTCAAGATCAAGATCTACTACGTTCCCCTCACTTAGAGGAGGAATGGATTGGATGAATATGTTGATCTAGATCTCCTCTCAAATTCTCTCAAAGATATGCAAGAATCATGGGAGGGATTGAGAGGAAGGCAAGCTTTTCCAAAGGTCAACAATGGAGGAGAGAGAGGGGAAAAACGAGCTTAAGAGATTAGAGAACCGTTGGGGAAGAAACCCCCTTAAATAGGTCCCCTCAAAAATCTGCCTGTTGCAGACGAAAAAGGCCGCAGCGGTAGTACCGGGCCGATCCCGGTAGTACCGAGCCGCGTTGACTCGAGGAAGAACGAAGACCAGTTAGCGCTCCCTGACTCGGCGCGCAACGGTAGTACCGGACCACCTGGCCCGGTAGTGCTCCCTTCCCGGTAGTACCGCGCCACTACCGGGGCAACTACCGGGTAAAAACTTTGAGAGGCAGAGAGCCATCCGGAGATGCGGTACAGGGCCCGGTACTGGCCGCGGTAGTTCCGCAAGGGGTCACCCGGTAGTACCGGGCTAGGGTCGGTACTACCGGCCTAAGAAGAAACAGCAGAACCAGAAAAAGAGAACCGCAATTACTTTTGCAAGGAAGCTCCAAACGAGATGAAACCAACGAGGTTGGAAAGGTAGCGACAAGAGCATTCCTACAAAAATATGGAGGAGATATCACACATGGAAGGTGTGGACCTTATCTCGAGGAGGACCGGTAATATTTCCAACACCGAGAACGCAACAAGTTTTGCATCCGGACTCCGTTTTCAATGATCTTGGGCTTGCTCCGAAGATAATCACAAGCACTACAAGATCATGCATATACACATCATAGTCCATCATGTGAGAAGGATAACACAAAAGAAGAGTTTGACCTCTCTACAAGAGACGAACCGGAAGAACCTCCAACATAAAAAACACCACAAGATATCCAAATGAAATCTGTTTTTGATGAACTAGAGCTTGGTATGGAGATGAACACAAGCTCTAAATTCTCACATGAATAAAAGCCAAATAAGAACCAAGAAAGATGATATGCAAGAGTGCAAAGGTTTGAGCTCTCCACAAAGATGTGATCAAGTTACTCACTTGAGAGCCCCTCTTGATAGTACGCCGTCTATCCTATAACCCGGTCTCCAAACTAACAACATGAGACCGGTAAAATAGAAACCCTATCAAGATCATACCTTTGCCTTGCGCATTCCACTTGAGCTAGATGATGACGATCTTGATCTTTTCAAGTGGACCATCTTTCTTGATTGCGCTTGCTAGCACATGGTTGATGAAGACTTCTCCAAATACTCCCCCATACACCATTATGGGAGAGCCTCGCTTAGCTCCGTCTTCATGTATCCACTTGCGCTTCATATTCTTCTCTTGATATAGATGATGGCTTGGAGATAAACATGGAGTTCACTCAATCTTCTTTTCCAAGCCATGCTTGCAATAAGCTCAACTCTTCACATGACCATTCTTCATATAAACCCTTGAATAGAGCATTCATCATCATGTAATCTTCTAGAGTCCAACACATGAACTCCAATCTTCTTCATGGACAAGATCTATAAAGATATCTCAATGCAAACATTAGTCCATAAGGATTGTCATTAATTACCAAAACCACGCATGGGGCAACACATGCACTTTCAGAGATGCACCAAGAACTCCAAGATCAAGATCTACTAGGTTCCCCTCACTTAGAGGAGAGATGGATTGGTGGAAATGTAGATCTAGATCTCCTCTCTCAAATCCCTCAAAGATATGCAAGAATCATGGGAGGAATTGGGAGAGGGGCAAGCTTTCCAAGGTCAACAATGGAGGTGAGATAGGGGGGGAAACGTGCTTGGAAGAGCTGGCTGGCTGGAGGTAGGTGGAGGGGTATTTATACCCCTCCCAGAAAAAGAGCCGTTGCAGCCAACTTAGACCGGAGACTCCGGTCTGGAAGGCCGGAGACTCCGGCCTGGCCAGAGACTCTGGGCCCTGAGGCCGGAGACTCCGGTCTCCCTGGACAGAGTCTCCGGGGTTACTCCGGGGTCACTCTGGACCCCTATACAGAGACTGCCGCCCGTTTGCTCTCTTTTCCTCAAAAACCTGGGGACCGGAGACTCTGGCCCCTGAGCCTCCTGAGGCCGGAGACTCCGGCCTGGAAAAGCAGCAAAGCCTGAGTCCGGAGACTCCGGTCATGGGCACCGGAGACTCCGGCCTGGAAAACAGCAAAACAGCAAACTCAATAACTTTTGCGAGAAAACTCCAAATGAGATGAAACCAACTTTGTTGTAAAGATAACAACGAGAGCTTTGCCACAAAAGTGGGAATATTAAGAACCATAAATAGAGTTAAGTTGGCACACATTGGAAGGTGTGGAACTTTCCTCAAGGATAAACCGATAATATTTCCAACATAAAAACACAACAAGTTTTCCATAAGAAATATGTTTTCGAAGAACTTGGGCTTGTCATGAAGATCACGACAAGCACCAAAACTCAACAAGGAGAAAAGCCACATAAGAACCAAGAAAGATGAAAAGCCAAGTATGCAAAGGTTTGAGCTCTCCACAAAGATGCGATCAAGTTACTCACTTGAGAGCCCTTCTTGATAGTATGCCGTCTATCCTAAAACCCGGTCAACCACTAACAACATGAGACCGGTAAAATAGAAAACCTATCAAGATCATACCTTTGCCTTGCGCATTCCACTTGAGCTCGATGATGACGATCTTGACTCTCTCAAGTTGGAACACCTTTCTTTATTGTGCTTGCTAGTACATGCTTGATGAAGACTTCTCCAAATGCTCCCCCATACTCCATTATGGGAGGGCCTCGCTAAGCTTCGTCTTCATGTCTCCTTTGCAGACTTCAATCAAATGATATCTTCGAGATGCATCATATTGAGCTTGCGCTTCATCTTCTTCTCTTGATATGTATGATGGCTTGGGGTTAAACATGATTGTTCACTCAATCTTCTTTTCCAAGCCATACTTGCAATAAGCTCAATTCTACACATGATCATTCTTCATATAAACCCTTGAATAGAGCATTGGTCATCATGTCATCTTCTAGAGTCCAACACATGAACTCCAATCATTTCCTATGGACAAGATCTACAAGTATATCTCAATACAAACATTAGTCCATAAGGATTGTCATTAATTACCAAAACCACGCATGGGGCAACACATGCACTTTCAGTACTTCATGTTAAACTGTGGTTGGTCAATATTGTGAAAAACTCTTGTCTTGTTAGCTACTTATATTTATATATTAGGAATATGCACCAACATATTATACCCGCTATTGTGTTCCGACAAATATCTGTTTTCGTATCATATCCGTCCCGTATCCGTTCCATATTCATTTCCGACGATTTCCGGTTCCGTATTCGTTTCCGGTGTTTCCGATTTCGTTTCTGATTCCGTCAAGACGAAAGGAAACGAAAACGATAATTCAACGGTTCCTTCCGTTTCCGTTTCGTTTTCAACCCTACTCGACGGTTTGCAGGAGAGGTCCGGGGCTTCCTCTAAAAAAAAGTCTGGGACCATTTATGGTTTTTTTTGTTTCTTTGATATTGATTCAAAGAAATGATATAGGATTTTAAAGGACGGATACAAAGATTTCTCGTATATAGCCAATAGAGTTCGTTTGATTTGCATGTATCAAACCCTAAGAATTTCCTAAGTACATTTTTGCACTTCATTTTGAAGATGAATTTGCATCCACTCAACCTTCTGGGTATAAATCTTTTGTGGTCTTATATGGTAGTATGTGATTTGTTCCTTGGGTCTTGTCAGACCAACCGAGAGTGTTTAACATCTTGTTGCTGGATGGATTAACTGATTGCTAGAGGTTCTCAGCGCAATCTGGTTATGGGTGGTGGTGTTGCTATTTGCTGAACAATCTGGAAAACTCGCAATGGTGCATGTTCCGATAAAAAAATCATGTTGATATTGCAGAAAAGTCAAGGTAAAAAAAAGTCTTAAGGGTGCTGTCGAGAGGATCAAGTTTGTTGATATTGAGCTCTAATGGTGGCGAGGCTTACAAACTGAAGTATATTGATATTGTTCATCTTTGTTTGTGTTATGTTGATGATTTCGTGATGTTTTAATCGATATGTGAGATGTTAGAATGTGAGGTCTTTAGTGCCGGAGGCGTGGCTCCTATGTGAGCTTGTCTCCAGGATGCCTGAACTTTGTGTGTGGCAGGGCTCGTTTGCTCATAAAAGGAATGCCTGCAAATGAAATGTGCCCTTTAAATTTAGATCGATTCTATGTCATAAAGTGATCCACACAGACACGATGGAACTCTTCGTTTGACCTATAGCGGATATAATTCAATGAATTAATCAAGATGATGCCTGGTCGCATAGTGGCTCACGAATTGTTGATGCGGCTCTTTGACGTTGGGGCAATAGTCTAGTGGTTTTTGAAACTATCCTGCTGGCTGTGAGTTTGCGATTGCTATTGTTTTTAAATTCTTCTTCTGTCCTTAATTGAGTCCTTTAGGAGGCTGCAGAGTACATACAGTAGTATTTTTGGTCTTTTAATTTGTTATTTTTATCCAGCTCTGTGATAGTCGAACCAGGATTACTCTGAGGCGTACAGAGAAAACATCAAAACAATGGCTTCTGTAGCTGCCTAACGATGTCTCTCCCTAACGATGTCTCGAGGATAAATTCAACTTTTCGTGCCCATGATCCGTCAAGAGTCACTTTTTTTTTTAATGCCTCTGGATTGGTACAGCTGTAGTATCTGAACTTAACACACCAACACACACCACACGCACGCACACAACACCACACACACCCTAGTGTGCAAGCTAAGACCTACAGATTTATACAAACCCCACTTTTGTTTAACTTAATAACCTTCTGCATCTCCAAAGGGCACGGTTGGATTGTACTTGCACTACTGCCTTGAGGCAAGACTACGCTGTTCTGAACTTAAATGAAGAAGAAGGTCTGCTGCCAATACTATAGTTTAGTTCAGTCATCTTTTACGTGGCTCTGATGTGGCTTTCCGCGTACGGTCTTGAACGTATCAGTGGCATTTAAAAAACAAAAAACTGATACGTGTATTGTTAACCTACTATAGGAGAAAAGGTCTTTGGCCAAATTTTGTGGCATGGCTACTCCTGGCTAGTACATGAAGTTCCGTTGTCTCCTCTAGGAAAAAATGTATGTACGCAGTGCTTGTCTCGTGTGGAGATTGATAATAATAGTCCAATTTCTTATGTTAGCGAAAGCATCACGTGATTATGTATCTTAATCAGCACAATATGCAGGCAACAACTAGTGATTGGTTCCTTTGACCGACGTGTTGGGGACTGTGCTCCCTGGAAATGACCGGATGCGGTGGACGAAAATTGAAGCCGAGGAGAGCAGAAGAAGGGCGAAGAGGAATACACGGGAACGAGATCCTCTGACGTTGTTGGCAAAACTGCGGAGGGACATAGTTGTTCCTGGTTCGCTCGATGCATCGAACGGTAGCAGCTGGAACGCGCTGGGATCACAGTTAAGCAGCAGACCCCAAGCCCACATCGTCAACGAAAAGGAGAGGAAAATGGCGCCGTCGCCGTCCGCTCACCGGCACGCCCAAATATAATCACCTTCACTCACCGTCGCCGTCCGCTCGCCGGCACGTCCAGCTCCGCCTGTGTGGCCACCGCCACCACTGCCTCTGGCGCCGCCGCCGCCGTGCGCACCTTGAAAGTTTGTGGCCACGCAAAGAATGAGCACGAGCCCATGTCGGCTAGGTCACGCGCTCGACTTCTGCGCTTCCGCGTCCCTGGTACACGCCGGCCGCGTCCTTCAAGTGGAGGAGCAGGAGTGGTGTCGCCTTGCTTGCTGCACTGATCCTCCGTTGTCGCCGCCATTGCGGTTGCTGTTCTGTGACTGAATAAGAACTCTTGTTGCTGCTTGCTAGTACAGTAGTACTTGTACATGTGTACAAGTGAATAGAGTATAAAGGAAAATGTTCCTGTGCTTACTCGAATGTCATGAATGAATGAGTGTTCAACGATTGTTCATATAAACATCGTGGATACGCAAATTGAACAGGAGTCTTGTCCAAATTCAGTTAACAGGTTCATCAAAAAAGCAGTTAACAGCAGTTCCACGTTAGTCAACATTGGCCAGCAATTCGACGCCGGCGGCAACAGAGGACGGGAACGGCGGCCACGAATCGAACTCTTGCACCTCCAATCACCCTCTTCTTCTTGGAGGAACCGTCTAGCATGGGCAACGGCGGCGGCAACACAGAAGATGAGCGCGGTGACCACGAAATCGGATTCCTGCTCCTCCTCTTGAAGGACACGGCCGGCGTGCGCCATGGAAGCATGAGCTGAGAGGTTGAGCGCGGCCACCAGGAAGACAGGGGCATTATCTGAGATGGCCTCGACGGCGTGGTGCAGCTGGTCGTGCCGGCGAGCGCCGTGTTCGCCGTTTTCTCTCTCCACTTCGCTGAACTTGGGTTTGGGACGACTTACACGATTTGTTTGCAGTGATACGAGCTGCTGCCATCCGATGCGCATCGAGCGGACCACGAGCAACTACGTCCCTCTGCAGTTTTGCCAACAACGTCAGAGGATCTCGTTCCAATACACGGACCCCATGTGTTGATAGTGGAGGAGATGAAGAGCAGGGGATCTGGTGGAGAAGATGAAAAGGATCCATTAATAATTAATAACGTATGCATCTAGTGTGGAGGAGATGAAGCGGTAAGTTATTTTGACGTGACATTTTGTTGTGACAATCTGTTGCAAAAAGATAAATGAAAAATGAAAATGATGACATGGCAGACTGCTGAGGTGGATAGGCTGCATGTTGGGAGAAATAGTTAGTGGGATGATCTATTTAGTTACATATAGATACGGGGTCGATTTGACATGAGATACACACGATTTTAAGTTTGACTTAATGCTTAATTTATTTTTTGCTGTCATCTATATCATCGATAAAAATATACATCAGAGATATTTGGAGATTAGGACGACACATGAGCACAAGGGCAATGCATTCTCATTCTTAATTGATGGTAGAGGGGCCGGGGAGACGGGGAAGGGCAAATTTTTTTTTTGAGAGCCTCTCTAGGATTACAAGTTATAGCACACGGGAAGGGCAACTGTCTTTTCGATCGGCGAGACGTAAGGCGAACTGGCCCAGGCTTAGCCTTGCACATTTGCAATGCGATGGACAGCTTGAATGAGTCGGTGCAAAGAGAATATTTGTCCTAGAGCTGTAGAGCAACGGAAGCCGTACGTTGGGACTTTGGACCCAACAGACACAGGATCACAATCATGTTCTGACAGCTTATCCGATCGTTACAAGAGAGAAGATCACGACGATGCCAGATCACGCGATCGAAAATGAGAAATTGCTACACATATAGTAGTCTCAACAAATTGAAGACTGTACTCAAGACTTAACTTAATTGGTTTTAAAACCAGCTTCAAACTTCTGTTTGTTTGTTTGTTTGTTTGTTCCAGATGGTACTCAGCGCCCTCATGATCAGGCTAGGTGCTTACAAAAATAACCATATTTCATCTTAAGCACTGCTGCTTATTTCTATAGGACAATGCCTAGTTAAGCGTCTTCATCGTATAACGTTGGTCATCAAACTTCGGCTTCTCTAAGGCTGGAGAGCTACGTCAACCAAGTCGCCGAGGGGCTACTATGGTGGCAAGCAATTTTGGCCTCACCCTGAATAAAGGTAAATTTATGTATGCCATGCTCCAGAGACTTCACCATGATTCCTCCCTGAATATCCGATGTCGGCAACCAACCAATCAAGTTAGGAGGAACATATCGCTCGGCCATAGAGGCCGGTGGGACCAAAGTTTGGGTCCAAAGAGCTCTCCACGGTGAAATGATTGAAGAGGTTAGCTAGAGTGGCCGAGTGGGTGCAAGTTGGCGACTACAATTTATTTAACTCTTTCTTATAAACCTAGGGATTAACACAAATACAAGTTATTCAAATAATGCAATTAGCTCAGCAATATATATAACGAAAAGGATATCTAGCAGTAGAGATGCACAAGCATATAAAGCTAGATACATGAGTAAAAGGATTGAGAAATAACCACACATTGAACATGATGGTTTATCTCTATGTTCACTTCTGCCAAGAGAATCTAGTCTTTGCTGGAGAGGTGTGGAGTCACAATGATCCCTAATAATGGATCATCTTATTATTCTTGAACCACAAAATCCATCAGGGGGAGTGCCTCGATCCACTATGTGGTGCCTGATATATACGCACACTTCTATTCTTTTAGACAATGTTGCGCCTCCAAGGTGGAGATGTTTGTATAACAGAAACAAATTTCTCTTAAATGAGTAATCCAAGGTTTATCGAACTCAGTGAGGTAGAGGTCAAAAATATTCCTCTCAAGCAACCCTGCTATTAAGATACAAGAAGTCTCTTGTGTCCTTAACACACCCAATACACTTGTCAGGTGTATAGGTGCACTAGTTCGGTAAATAGATATTAAAATACAAGTGATATGGATGATTACAAGTGGTAATAGCAATCTGTAATGAAAATGGCAGCGAGCATGCAGCAGAACTGAGAGTAAACGTTGTTTTCAATGCTTGGAAACAAGGCCTAGGGATCATACTTTCACTAGTTGTCACTCTCAACAATAATAACATAACTAAACACATATAGATACTTCGTCTTCAATATGCAACTTAGACGCTACTCTGATTTATTATCATGTTGAATAACGGACACTATCGTGAGCATAGGGCTATAAAAGCACACCTTAAAGTTTGTATTCCACATTTTGGGAACCCCACGCTGTCATTATGAGCGCCCTAAAATAGTACTAAACAAATACCACAATTTTATAATGACATCCAACACAAGAACAACTCATGGTATGTATCCCTCCAATCTATTATCCAGTAGAGTCATACACGCCACCCGCACTGTCACTAAGGTATTGTGTTGTCAATGGTGACTCCGGAAATTATACTAGATAAAACCAATTGAGTAGCATATCCATAACATAATGAAGGGGAAACATCTATGAGTTCAACTATATTACAATGCTTATGATCACATAAAGATCACACCATGGGAGAAAGAGATAAACCACATAGCTACCACTAGAGCCCTCAGCCTCGATGAAGAACTACTCCCTCCTCATCATGGGAGGTATCAATGGCGATGAAGATGGCTCCGGAAGCAATTTCCCGTCCCGGCGGGTGCCGAAACATAGACTTATGTCCCCAGAATCAGGGTTTTTAATGGCGGCGGAGCTATAGAGTTTTTTTTGGAGAAATCCTTCGGTGGCCAGGAGTTTTAGGTTAGGGGCAATATATAGTCCGAAGTACGTCGCACGGCGGTGCACAAGGTGGCGACACACCACCTGGGCTCCTTCCTCCATGGGTCGCGCGCAAGTAGTGTCTGGGGTTGTGGGCCTTACCTGCAGCTCCCCTTCTGGCTCACGAGGATTTTTGGCGAAATATTTTTTTTGGGATTTTTCTGAACAGTTTGGTTTTTTGACATTTTCTGCAATGCTCACACATAATAAACAGAAACTGGCACTGTGGCATCTAATTAATAGGTTAGTTCTAGAACGCGTAAAAATGATATAAAGTGTGTATAAAACATGTAGCAATTAGTATAAAACATGCATGGACATAAAAAATTATAGATACGTTTGAAACCTATCAATGCCCTTGAAGGCGATAATTGGAACTTTCACAAACAAGGTTGGAGCTATCTTCAAAACTTAAATGGAGGTTCCTAATATTAATATATCGTAGCTACTCACCACCAAGGTCAATCTACAAGACACATTGTCCTTCTAGGGTTCTAAGTAACCCAAGAGTAACAAAATTCACCAACGGTAGTAAGAATAACAATCATAGTGGCAAGCATACATGATACAACACACACCATAGAGTAATGAGAATAGACAAGAGATAACTGTTGAAATGACAATGATGTCGCCTAGAGGGGGGGGTGAATAGGCGATTAAAACTTTTTCGGTTTAGGCTTGCTAATTGCGGAATAAAATTAGGTGTTTAAATTAACAAGCCGACAACTTAAATAAACTAGGCTCACCTATGTGCACCACACTAGTGGGAAAACCCTTATAGGTAGGTTACATTCTGTGGCACACCCTTAATTGGTGCGCCACAGAAATATATTTCTGTAGCGCACCAGGCTTGGTGCGCCACAGAAAGTCATATTTCTGTGGCGCACCTGTGCGCCACAGAAAGTGACTTTTTTGTCTTGCAGGAAGTAAAAAAAATGATAAAAAAATTCAGTAAATAAAATCCTTTGACATGTAGTTAGGTTTGAGTGTCTAGTAGGTATAGAAATTTTGAAATATGAATTTTGACCTTTTCTGTAACAAACAGGAAAAAAACTTGTAACGGCCATAACTTTTGCATACGATGTCGAAATAACGCAAATAATATTTCAAAAAAATCGTGAGAAAAATCCGAGTTCAAATCCACCAGGGTTTACCCGGTCCGCAATTCACAGATTCCTCAAATTCCAAAAGAAAAAAGTTATTTCAAACAGACGATTTTTCGCAGCAAAATAAAAAAAAATCAAAAAATTCAAAAAAATTAAAATTTCCAAAATTTCCAAAAAGACACATAAATGTTTAACAAAGAAGATTGTTGACTTTTCTTGACTTTTTTTTTATTTTTTTGGATTTTTTTTTGATTTTTTTGGATTTTTGGATTTTTTGGATTTTTTGAATTTTTTTGGATCTTTTGAATCTCCTTTTGAAAGTTTAGAAGTTTTGAAAAATCTGAAATTTAAAAACGCACGTTTATAACATATACATAACATATACACATAAAAGACTTAAGAGGATTCATATGATATATATATCAATAATAACTTGAGTAGCACAAGGGTAGGTGAAGTGGGTGGAACTTAGAAGTTAAACGTGCTAGGGTTGGAGCAATTTGAGGATGGGTGACCTAGCGGGAAGGTATCAATTCAAAAAATCTGAAAATAATTCCAATAATTAGGATTTTTCATATTATTTCATATTTTGATTTTTCTGATTTTTTTGAAACTTTTTAATTTTTTTTTGCAGTTTTTGAATTTTTTCAGAATTCTGTGGCGCACCAGGCCAGGTGCGCCACAGAAAGTGGATTTTTGTGGCGCACGCCCATGGTGCGCCACAGAAAAAAATTAGTGGCGAGGATTCTGTGGCGCACCCAGCAATTCTGGGGGTGCGCCACAAAATCCTAATTTGGTGCGCCACTGATAGCTGTTTTCCTACTAGTGCCAACAACTTATGCTAAGCAAGACAAGCAACAAGGTGATAGCAATAGAATACTGCAAGCACGAAGGCTATCACAAAGTAAAGTGCATAAGTAAAAAGCTCGGGTATAGAAATAACCGAGGCACACATTAGAAGGTGTGGAACTTTACTCAAGGATAAACCGATAATATTTCCAACATGAAAATGCAACAAGTTTCCAAAAGAAATCCATTTTCGAAGAACTTGGGCTTGTCATGAAGATCACGACAAGCATCAAAACCCAACAAGGAGAAAAGTCACATGAGAACCAAGAAAGATGAAATGCCAAGTATGCAAAGGTTTGAGCTCTCCACAAAGATGCGATCAAGTTACTCACTTGAGAGCCCCTCTTGATAGTACGCCGTCTATCCTGAAACCCGGTCTCCCACTAACAACATGAGACCGGTAAAATAGAAAACCTATCAAGATCATTCCTTTGCCTTGCGCATTCCACTTGATGTCGATGATGGCGATCTTGACTCTCTCAAGTTGGAACACCTTTCTTGATTGTGCTTGCTAGCACATGCTTGATTAAGACTTCTCCAAATGCTCCCCCATACTGCATTATGGGAGGGCCTCGCTAAGCTCTGTCTTCATGTCTCCTTTGCAAGCTTCAATCAAATGATATCTTCCGAGATGCATCATATTGAACAGGCACTTCATCTTCTTCTCTTGATATGTATGATGGCTTGGAGGTAAACATGATTGTTCACTCAATCTTCTTTTCTAAGCCATACTTGCAATGAGCTCAACTCTACACATGACCATTCTTCATATAAACCCTTGAATAGAGCATTGGTCATCATGTCATCTTGAAGAGTCCAACACATGAACTCCTATATTTTCCCATGGACAAGATCTATAAGAATATCTCAATGTAAACATTATTCCATAAGGATTGTCATTAATTACCAAAACCACGCATGGGGGCAACCATGCACTTTCAACTGCAATGGTGGCCACGAGATCTCCTTCCCATGGAAAAGACGTCTTTGTTGGAGCGGTGTGGTGCCACCAAAGAATCAACTTATTCTTCATGAGTCTACCATAAAGTAATAGCTCAATCATTATGATGTCGACTTGAAGGCGTTGAAACACTAGGGAACCAAGAAACCTAAGAGTCCGGCTACTCCTCCCGCGTCTTTTCGATGTTCTTCCAGCGCGGCGATGTCTACGCACGCTTCTATTCTTGTAGACAGTGTTGGGCCTCCAAGAGCAGAGGTTTGTAGAACAGCAGCAAATTCCCTTAAGCGAATCACCCAAGATTTATCGAACTCAGGGAGGTAGAGGTCAAAGATATCCCTCTCAAGCAACCCTGCAAATAAGATACAAGATGTCTCTTGTGTCCCTAACACACCCAATACACTTGTCAGATGTATAGGTGCACTAGTTCGGTGAAGAGATAGTGAAATACAAGTAATATGGATGATTATAAGTGGTAATTGCAATCTGAAATTAAAATGGCAGCAAGCAAACATGTAGCAGAACTTGTTGTAAACGGTGTTTCAATGCTTAGAAAAAAGGCCTAGGGATCATACTTTCACTAGTGGACACTCTCAACAATAATAATATAATTGAATACATAATTACTTCCTCTTCACTATGCTAAATGAATTATTCTCTCATTGTATAACGAACACCAATCCACTGCGTAGGGCTGCAAAAGCACACCTCAAGTTTGTATTCCACATCTTAGGGAACCCCACGCTGTCACTGTGAGCGCCCCAAAATAGTACTGAAAGGATAGGTATGACACCTAGAGGGCGGTGAATAGGTGCTACTCCAAATTTTAGTTCTTTTCAAAATTAGGCTTGACACAAAAGGTAAATTCTCTAAATATGCAACTACGGTGAATTTAATATGACAAGCTAGCAACTAAGCACGATATACAAAGTAAAGGCGGTAAACAAGGATAGAAGTAACCGAAGTGAAAGCACACGGAGACACGGATGTAATCCCGGGTTCCTCCTTGCTAAGGGAGTACGTCTCGTTGGAGAGGTGTGAGGCACCACAAAGGTCGAACCTCAACGCCACAAAGGCTCACCCTATTCTCCGATGAACCGCACCACAAAGGATTGGTTCTCCTTCCACTATCGGAATCCTTCAAGGCGGAATCCGTAGCCCTTACAACAACGATTAATCTGTCACAAAGACAATCAAGTGAGTACAACGGTGGGCTAGGTTTTCCATGTGGAAACCCTAGCAAAGGTCCCTCAAGTGAATGAGGGGGGAATGAAGAACGGCTTGGTGAAGATATAGATCGGGGCCTTCTCCTTCAATCCTCCAAAGATCAACGAGTTTGGGTAGAGGGATTGGGAGATCTAGCAAAGCTTGAGTTTGTATTAATGGTGGTCTTCAATGGTGAGCAAGCTACCCGTCCAAAGGTAGGTGGAGGGGATTAAATATCCCCTCCCAATTTTCTGCCCGTTGAAGACCAAAAAGGCCCGCATCGGTAGTACCGGACCACGCCCGGTAGTACCGCACGGAGCTGAGCTTCGATGGACCAGTCTTCCTTGTGTTGACCCGCAGCGGTAGTCCCGGACCGCACGGTCCGGTAGTACTCTCTTCGTGGTAGTACCGCGCCACTACCGCGTCTAGTACCGGGATAAAACTGGGAAATACAGAACGCATTTGGGCGACGCGGTACTGGCCCCGGTACTGGCCGCGGTAGTTCCGCACAGCAAAAGCTGGAGTAAGCCGGTAGTACCGGGCCAAGCCCGGTAGTACCGGCTGGGCAAATAATGCCAGCACTTCTTCCTTTTTGAGATAAAACCTGTGCACATAAGATAGATAATTTCCTGCACTTATTTAGCACATTCATTAGACATCAAATTGAGTTGTCAACAAACATCAAAACACTTAAGGAATGAAAGTGTCCTTTCAATCTCCCCCTTTTTGGTGTTTGATGATAGCACAATTAGGACAAAGAATGATTTGCAAAAGATAGACGGGCGTTCCCAAATGTGTGTTTATTTGAGTTTGCTTTGGAATGCAAAACACAACATTCAAATGGGCGGAGCTCCCCCTATATTTTACAAACCAAGCAAGTTCATAAAGATACAAATATGGAACAACTTACAACACATAATATCGAAGGAGTAACAATACTAGATAGCTAGATAGGTCTTATTACAATGGCACAAAGTCTCAACATGTCTTACATCATGCATAGAGGAGTTCAAAGCAAATATACAAATAAAGATGAAACACAAGCAAAAAAGATCAAAGAAGGGGCAAGCTTGTGTTTCTCCCGATGCAAATCCCACGATCCTATAGAGAACACATTCTCCCCCTTTGTCATAGAAAAGCCAAAAAGGGAGAGGTGCAAAGCTAGATCGTCCCTAGGAGAATCAAACTCCCCCACCGTCGTGAGAAGGACCCTCGGGCTATGAAGAGGAAGTACCAACATCATCATCATCAGACGAGCAACTATGCTTGGAGATCCACTGCTCTTTTGGAGTGATTTGTCCTTCGGAACCCGGGACACCGTCATACCCATATGAGCCATCATTGCCTTCTGACGGGCAGCAGCCTTCTTGTGGTACACATGGGCATCATATAAGCGCTCTTGAAGGTCAAGCTTGAGGTGAAAAGCTTTCTTGAGCTTGATCTTGTATTTCTTGAACCAAGAAGGTTCCTCAAGAGGTGGGGCAACCCCACTAGCTCTAGCAGCTTCAGCAGCAGCCTCAGTATCCAAAGCCTTCTTCGTGGGAAGAGTATGAGGCTTAATCCTAAGATGCTTCACCTCATGAGGAACGACGGTGCTGCCATCTTTCATAATGTCTTCTCCATTTTTCTTGAGTGACCACTGGCGATGAATAAGCTTCATAATATAGGGGCCATAGATAGGGGCCCTCCTGTCAATGACGGTGGACCACATCTCGTTCCACATGAAGTCCATCACATCAAGCCTTTGACCTTTGCCTTGGTTTTCCTTGGAGAGCTTGAGGAGATCAAACACAAAGCCATGAACTTGATCCCAATTACCCTCACGAGGTGCTATGGTCTCATGGTACACGCGATGCAGAATCTCGAAGGGGCGAATAAGATGAGCAGTTTGTCCACAAGTTCCATCTTCCATGGTGATAGTTTCAAGCACCTCCTTGCCGCTGGACTAATTTTCCTCATGGCACCTCCATCCACTGGGTGAGTCCTCACCATTATCCTCATAGCCTAAAACAATCCCAAAGTCCTTCATGGTGGCAGAGAGCACAATGTCCTTGGTCATCCACGTGATAGTCCTTGCATCATCATCACCAAAGTACACCGTGGCAAAGAATTGGATGATATAGTACTCAATGTAAGGTTGGTTGGTCTTCATGATATACATGAGCCCAAACTCTTCACACATCGCAAGGGTCTCATCAAAGTAACCCTTGTGCCGAGCCTCTCGCATATAAGGAACATCAATAGTGTGTTGAAGGACCACTTTATACTTCTCGTGCACATATATCTCCTTGTAGATGTTCTCTTGATCATTGGTGTAAAAGTGAGGATGGCGCACTGGTGCGTGTAAACCACACGTTCGTTGGGAGACCCCAAGAGTAAGGTTTGATGAGTGTAGCAGCAAGTCTTCCCTCAGTAAGACTACCAAGGTTATCAATCCAGTAGGAGGTGAAGACACTTCTGAAGGTGTCAACGGTGCCAGAAACATTGCAGCTGTTGATGGGGTGGTCCTGGCGGTTGACTTGGAACCTGCACACAAGACAATCAAACTACTTTGCCCCAACGAATCAGTGAGGGTGTCAATCTCACCGGCTTGCTGAAAACAAAGGATTAAAAGTGTTGTATGGAAAATGATGTTTAATTGTAGAGAATGAAAAAGAACAATTATTGCAGTAGGTTGTATTTCAGATGTAAAAGAATGGACCAGGGTCCACAGTTCACTAGTGGTGTCTCCATAATAAATAATTAACATGCTGGGTAAACAAATTACAGCTGGGCAATTGACAATATTGAAAAGTGCATAATATGCATGTGCAAGTTGTGGTGTCTACTATGAGATTCATTTGGGCATTACGACAAGGTACACAGACCGCTATCCAGGATGCATCTGTGCCTAAATAGTCCACCTTCAGGTTAACATCCGTACCCCTTCCAGTATTAAGTTGCAAGCAACAGACAATTGCATTAAGTAAAGTGCATAATGTAAACAAGACATTTATCCTTAGACAAAGCATCATTAGGTTACCCCTAGTGGCAACAACACATCCACAACCTTAGAGGTTGCTGTCACTCCCCAGATTAAATGGAGACTGAACCCACTATCTAGCATAAATACTCCCTCTTGGAGTCACAAGCATCCACTTGGCCAGAGTATCAACAAGCAACGGAGAGCATGCAAGATCATAAATAACATAGACATAATATTTCAGTATTCAACTTGACATAGTATCAATATTCATCGGATCCCAGCAAACACAACATGTAGCATTACAATAAGATGATCTTGATCATGATAGGCAGCTCACAAGATCTAAACATGATGGCACAAGAGGAGAAGACAACCATCTAGCTACTGCTATGGACCCATAGTCCAAGATGAACTACTCACACATCACTCCGGAGGCAGGCATGGCGATGTAGAGCCCTCCGGTGATGATTCCCCTCTCCGGCAGGGTGCCGGGAAGAGCTTCAGAACCCTCCCGAGTTAGGGTTGACCGCGGCGGCGGCTCTGGAACTTTTCGTGGAATTGACTCGGGTGTTTAGGGTTTTCCCGAGAAAGGCAATTTATAGGCGAAGGGGCGGCGTCGGTGGAGGCCCGAGGCCTCCTCACCACGTGGCGGCGCGGCAGGAGGTGGGACCGCGCCACCATGGTGAGGACGGCCCACGGCCCCCCTTCGTCTCTCCTTCGGACTCCGTGTACGTGTCAGAAAAATAGGGACTTTGGCTTTTGTTTCGTCCAATTCCGAGAATATTTCCAGAACAACTTTTCTGAAACCAAAAACAGCAGAAAACAGGAACTGGCACTGTGGCATCTTGTTAATAGGTTAGTCCCAGAAAATGCATAAAAATGATATAAAGTGTATATAAAACATGTAGCAATTGGTATAATATAAGCATGGAACATCAGAAATTATAGATACGTTGGAGACGTATCAAGCATCCCCAAGCTTAGTTCTACTCGTCCTCGAGTAGGTAAAACGATAACAACAAAATTTCTGAGGAGACATGCTTCACACAATCTTGATCAAATAATATTGCAAGGCTCATGTCATGAATGAAGTGACTCAAGGCAATGGTCTATAGTTTGCTAACAAATAGATAAAGAGTAAACAACTGAATCATATAAGCAAAAACTTTTCATGAATAGTACTTTCAAGACAAGCATCAAAAAGCTTTGCATAAGAGTTAACTCATAAAGCAATAGATTCTAAATAAAGGCATTGAAGCAACACAAAGGAAGATTTAAGTTTCAGCAATTGCTTTCAACTTTCAACATGTATATCTCATGGATATTGTCAACACAAAGTAATATAACAAGTGCAATAAGTAAGCATATAAGAATTGATGCACACAAAGTTGACACAAGTGTTTGCTTCTGAGATAGAAAGAAGTAGGTAAACTGACTCAACATAAAGTAAAAGAAAGGCCCTTCGCAGAGGGAAGCAGGGATTAAATCATGTGCTAGAGCTTTTTAAGTTTTTGAAATCATATAGAGAGCATAAAGTAAGTTTTTGAGAGGTGTTTGTTGTTGTCAACGAATGGCAGTGGGCACTCTATCCCCTTGTCACCCAGACTTTCAAGAGCGGCTCCCATGAAGGACGTTATTTCTACCCAAGGTAGATCATCCCTCTTCTCTTTTGTTTACACATGCATATTTATAAATTGGTATGACACTCCTCCCAACCTTTGCTTACACAAGCCATGGCTAACCGAATCCTCGGGTGCCTTCCAACAATCACATACCATGGAGGAGTGCCTATTTGATAAAGTTTAACATTTTGAAAATTGCTTCTGATAAATCATTGGCAAACATGTGAAGAGAATCAAGTGGTTAAAGTTGTAATTAATTGGGACTGGGCACCCCATTTGCCAGCTCTTTTTGCAAGTTATTGGATAAGCGGATGTATATGCCACTAGTCCATTGGTGAAAGTCTGTCATGAGTAAATGACAAGGTGATAGAGAAACGCCACATACTTCCTCATGAGCTATAAAACATTGACACAAATAAGGAGTAATAAAGTTTTGAATAGTTTAAAGGTAGCACATGAAGTATTTACTTGGAATGGCAGGAAATACCACATAATAGGTAGTTATGGTGGACACAAATGGCATGGGTTTTGGCTCAAGGTTTGGATGCACGAGAAGCATTCCCTCTCAGTACAGAGTTTAGGCTAGCAAGGTTGTTTGAAGCAAACACAGGATATCAACCGGTACAGCAAGACTTACATAAAAACATATTGCAAGCATTATAAGACTCTACACTGTCTTCCTTGTTACTCAAACACTTTACCAGAAAATATCTAGACCTTAGAGATACCAAACATGCAAACCAAGTTCAACAAGCTCTACGGTAGTTCTCCACTAATAGGCTTTAACTACATGATGCAAGAGCTTAAACATGATCTACTTGAGAGCTCAAAACAATTGCAAAGCATCAAATTATCCAAGACAATGATCTACAAGAATGAGTATGTCTTTTCAATATACCATCTACCACATGTAGCATTTTCTGTTTCCAACCAAACACCAATCAACTTATTTCAACATAAAACTCTCCAAATAATACAACAATGAAACAAGAGAGTACTTCTCTACAAGAACTAACAGCTCTGAACAAGAGATGCATGAAAAACAGGAGCTAAAAGCATTGCAGTAGCTAGTTAAGAATACTCAACAAATATAAGTGAAGAATATGAGTATTCACATGAAAAAGCGGAGCGTGTCTCTCTCCCACACAAGAATGCTAGGATCCAAATTATTCAGAAAAAGAAAACAACAAACAAAAATAAAAGCACACAGACGCTCCAAGTAAAGCACATAAGATGTGAAAGAATTAAAATATAGTTTCACTAGAGATGACCTGATAAGTTGTTGATGAAGAAGGGGATGCCTTGGGCATCCCCAAGCTTAGACGCTTGAGTCTTCTTGAAATATGCTTGGGTGACCACGGGGGCATCCCCAAGCTTAGGCTTTTCACTCTTCTTGATCATATCATATCATCCTCCTCTTTTGATCCTTGAAAACTTCCTTCACACCAAACTCGAAGTAATTCTCATTAGAGGGTTAGTGCATAATCAAAAATTCACATATTCTGTAATGACACAATCATCTCCAACACTTCTGGACATTAGCTACAGCCACTGATGTTTTGTGGAGCAAAGAAATCCACTCAAACACAGTAAAAGAGAGAATGCAAAATAAAAGGCAGAATCTGTCAAAAACAGAACAGTCTGTAAAGACGAATTTTTTCGAGGCACTTAAGTTGCTCAGATGCGAAAAGTCAAAACTAATGAAAGTTGCGTACATATATGAGGATCACGCCTGAATTTTTCAGAATTTTTAGATTTTTCTGGAGTGCGTACAGCTCAAAACGGTGGACAGCAAAAATCTGTCTCTGCGCAGAAATCCAAATCTAGCATCAACTTTCTATTAGAGGCTTTACTTGGCACAACAATGCAATAAAATAAAGATACAAAGGATTTGTTATAGAAGTAAACAAGCTCCAAGACTCAAATAAAAGAAAACAAATACAGAAATAAAAACCATGGGTTGTCTCCCATAAGCGCTTTTCTTTAACGTCTTTCAGCTAGGCATGAAATTTTTGATGATGCTCTCATATGTATAAGAGTTGAATATAGAAGAGCATCAAAAAGAAAATATCAAACACATTTAAGTCTAACCCACTGGGTGAGTCCTCACCATTATCCTCATGGCACCTCCATCCACTAGGTGAGTCCTGACCATTATCCTCATAGCCTAAAACAATCCCAAAGTCCTTCATGGTGGCAGAGAGCACAGTGTCCTTGGTCATCCACGTGATAGTCCTTGCATCATCATCATCAAAGTACACCGTGGCAAAGAATTGGATGATATAGTACTCAATGTAAGGTTGGTTGGTCTTCATGATATCCATGAGCCCAAACTCTTCACACGTCGCAAGGGTCTCATCAAAGTAACCCTTGTGCCGAGCCTCTCGCATATAAGGAACATCAATAGTGTGTTGAAGGACCACTTTATACTTCTTGTGCACATATATCTCCTTGTAGATGTTCTCTTGATCATTTGTGTAAAAGTGAGGATGGCGCACTGGTGCGTGTAAACCACACGTTCGTTGGGAGACCCCAAGAGTAAGGTTTGATGAGTGTAGCAGCAAGTCTTCCTCAGTAAGACTACCAAGGTTATCAATCCAGTAGGAGGTGAAGACACTTCTGAAGGTGTCAACGGTGCCAGAAAACTTGCAGCTATTGATGGGGTGGTCCTGGCGGTTGACTTGGAACCTGCACACAAGACAATCAAACTACTTTGCCCCAACGAATCAGTGAGGGTGTCAATCTCACCGGCTTGCTGAAAACAAAGGATTAAAAGTGTTGTATGGAAAATGATGTTTAATTGCAGAGAATGAAAAAGAACAATGATTGCAGTAGGTTGTATTTCAGATGTAAAAGAATGGAACAGGGTCCACAGTTCACTAGTGGTGTCTCTCCATAATAAATAAATAACATGCTGGGTAAACAAATTACAGCTGGGCAATTGACAATATTGAAAAGTGCATAATATGCATGTGCAAGTTGTGGTGTCTACTATGAGATTCATTTGTGCATTACGACAAGGTACACAGACCGCTATCCAGCATGCATCTGTGCCTAAATAGTCCACCTTCAGGTTAACATCCGTACCCCTTCCAGTATTAAGTTGTAAGCAACAGACAATTGCATTAAGTAAAGTGCATAATGTAAACAACACATTTATCCTTAGACAAAGCATCATTAGGTTACCCCTAGTGGCAACAGCACCTCCACAACCTTAGAGGTTGCTGTCACTCCCTCAGATTAAATGGAGACTGAACCCACTATCTAGCATAAATACTCCCTCTTGGAGTCACAAGCATCCACTTGGCCAGAGTATCAACGAGCAACGGCGAGCATGCAAGATCATAAATAACATAGACATAATATTTCAGTATTCAACTTGACATAGTATCAATATTCATCGGATCCCAGCAAACACAACATGTAGCATTACAATAAGATGATCTTGATCATGATAGGCAGCTCACAAGATCTAAACATGATGGCACAAGAGGAGAAGACAACCATCTAGCTACTGCTATGGACCCATAGTCCAATGATGAACTACTCACACATCACTCTGGAGGCAGGCATGGCGATGTAGAGCCCTCCGGTGATGATTCCCCTCTCCGGTAGGGTGCCGGGAAGTGCTTCGGAACCCTCCCAAGTTAGGGTTGACGGCGGCGGCGGCTCTGGAACTTTTTGTGGAAATTGACTCGGGTGTTTAGGGTTTTCCCGAGAAAGGAAATTTATAGGCGAGGGCGGCGTCGGTGGAGGCCCGAGGCCTCCTCACCACGTGGCAGTGCGGCAGGAGGTGGGACCGCGCCACCATATGGTGAGGACGGCCCACGGCCCCCCTTCGTCTCTCCTTCGGACTCCGTGTACGTGTCAGAAAAATAGGGACTTTGGCTTTTGTTTCGTCCAATTCCGAGAATATTTCCAGAACAACTTTTCTAAAACAAAAAACAGCAGAAAACAGGAACTGGCACTGTGGCATCTTGTTAATAGGTTAGTCCCAGAAAATGCATAAAAATGATATAAAGTGTATATAAAACATGTAGCAATTGGTATAATATAAGCATGAAACATCAGAAATTATAGATACGTTGGAGACGTATCACGCACAAGATGAGACCTTTCCACATCATACGGATTCTCTTCACGAAGCTTTTGATAGTCATCATTCTTCCAAAGGTGAAGAGGTTTGCGAACTGGCTTCTTTGGGGCTGCAGCAGCAGCGCGAGCAGAGGTCCTAGAGGCACGGGAACGACCAGTTGGCTTTGCGGGCAGCACTTCCTCTTCCTCTTGTTCATCTTCAAGATCTTCCTCAACCCGTTTTTGCTTCTTACCATGACGGCTTCCTGTGAACAGCAGTAGATGGGGTAGGGAAAAGGATGAGTGCACAAGTTCACGGAGGAGAAGAACAAAAACTAGTTGCAACCTGTAAGCATAAGCTCGAAATTCCTCACGGGCGGTAGTACCGGACCGTATGGTCCGGTAGTACCGGCCGTGCAAATCGATCCGAGGATGAACTCAAATCGATGAGTAAATCGACCAAATGCGTACAAGGGGCAACTAGTGGACACACTCCCTAGTCAACGGAGACCATCCTACCAAGTTTTAACCATAAAACGTGGAGCTACCGGTGATTTGCACAAGTACTCTAGGTTTCAAGAAAATGAGACCAAGAGGAGCAAAACGAGGCAGATACCGGAGGCCATCAGAGGAGGCTGACTTGGGGAGCGATTCCACGGGCGGATCTGGCCGGAGGACGGCGGATCCCGGCCGGCCGGCGGCGGCGCGGGTGGAGGAGAGAGGAGGTGGCAGGGGAGGTCGAGCGTGCGGGATGGGGAATAACCCCTCACCCTGCACAGTTGACTTTAGGTACAGCGAAACCTGCACGCCCGGTAGTACCGGGGCGGGTGGTCGGTACTACCGGGGCCTGAATTTTCTAAGCAGGTGTTAAACTGCTTAAATTCAGAGCCCGGTAGTACCGGCCTCCACCCGGTAGTACTACTGGGACCTCCTAAAAAACTCCAGATTTTCAAGGAAACGAACTTGTGCAAGAGAGGAAATGTTTTATGAGGTAAGAACATGGCTTAGGATAGACAAGGTCACTAAAAATGGTACTTCACACTCAAACTTTGTAAGAAGAACCGAAACACATTAAAATCCAACATTTGAGTGTGTTTTCCATGAAAACATCGAATATGCAATGAAATCCAAAAACAACTCGAAAAAAGACTAAATCTTCACAAAGAAGATGTCGGTGACCTAGGCCACCATGTATGAGTGTATGTGGTGTGACACCACGAAGATATATCTTGGGTTCATCGCCACTACTCATCATTTAAGCTCACAATTCATGAAATGAACAATATAGAGACAAAATGAGTTCTTACTATCGGCATAATGGGGGGAGGGATAGTCCAATGTATTAGGACCGCACTCCCCCTATGTCCATGGCTACACCTAAACCAAACATATAGCTAAGAAATAGGTGTGTATGCAAGATAGCCAAGCGACGCTCCTCGAATCCACGATATTTAGCTCATGCCTCAAAAAGGTGAACCTTGCTTCATCAAGTGGCTTCGTGAACATATCGACAAGTAGATCTTCGTGGGAATATAGCCAAGCTCAATGTCACCCCGGTTGATGTGATCACGAATGAAATGATAACGAATCTCAATATGCTTTGTTCTTGAGTGCTCCACCGGGTTGTGACCAATCTTGATAGCACTTTCATTGTCACATAAAAGAGGCACTTTGTCACAATGGACACTGTATTCCTTTAAAGTTTGCCTCATCCATAAGAATTGAGTGCATGCACTAGCGTCCGCCACATACTCGGCTTCGGTGGTGGAGAAAGATATGCAATTTTGCTTCTTAGAAGACCAACTCACCAAGGAACTACCAAGGAATTGGCATGTCCCAGAAGTTGATTTCCTATCATCCTTGCAACCGGCCCAATCCGAATCCGTGTAACCGGCAAGAGAGAAGTTGGAGCCTCTAGGATACCACAAACCAAAACCTTGGGGTATGAACCAAATATCGGAGGATTCGATTTACCGCTATCAAGTGGATTTCTTTAGGAGCCGCTTGGTACCTTGCACACACTCCTACACTCAACACAATATTGGGTCTAGATGCACAAAGATAAAGCAAAGAACCAATCATAGAGCGATAGAGTTTTTGATCAACATCTTTACCCTTTGGACTAAGTTCAAGATGACATTTGGTGTCCATAGGAAACCTCTTATCTTTAGCATCTTGCATCTTGAACCTCTTGAGCATGTCTTGGATATATTTGGCTTGAGAGATGAAAGTCCCTCCACTCAATTGCTTGATCTCAAAACCAAGGAAGAACTTCAACTCTCCCATCATGGACATCTCAAACCTATCGGTCATAAGTTTTGAAAAATTCATCATTGAAAGCTTTGTTAGACGAGCCAAATATGATATTACCAACATAAAGTTGGCATATGAAAAGCTCCCCTTTAACACTCTTGGTAAAAAGAGTGGGATCGATTTGCCCCAGTTCAAAGCCACGGACTATCAATAGCTCTCTTAGGTGCTCATACCAAGTACGAGGTGCTTGTTTGAGACCATAGAGCGCCTTATCAAGCTTGTAGACATGGTTTGGGAAGTGTGGGTCCTCGAATCCCGGTGGTTGCTTCACATATACCAACTCCTTTAAAGGACCGTAAGAAAATCACTTTTCACATCCATTTGTTGCAATTTGAAATTGTGATGTGATGCATATGCAAGAAGGATACGGATGGACTCAAGGCGATCCACGGGAGCATAGGTCTCTCCAAAATCAATGCCTTCAACTTTAGAGTACCCTGGAGCTACCAATCTTGCCTTGTTCCTCACAACCATTCCATGCTCATCTTGCTTGTTCTTGAAAATTCACCTGATGCCTATAACATTGCGGCAATCTTTTGGCTTGTTAACTAAATTCCACACTTTATTGTGCTTGAAGTTGTTGAGCTCTTCATGCATGGCTTCCAACCAATCCGGATCTTCAAGAGCTTCAAAGACTTTCTTTGGTTCCACCATAGAGATATGGGCTTGATGTTCACTAAAACTTGCCAATTGACCTCTTGTGGTGACCTTGCGACTTGCGTCACCAATGATGGCTTCAAGTTTATGGCACTTGATTTCCAAGTCTCTTTTGACTCTTGCTTGACGACGGGTTTCGATATCCCTATTGTTGCGAGGAATTATCGCTTGATCATCTTGATCATTTGAGTCCCCGTCTTGACCGGTGTGGTGACCTTCATCACCTTGATGCACATCTTCAATAATAGAAGTAGATGGTTGATGGTCTTGACCTTGGCTAGTATTGACAATAGGAGTACTTTGTTCTTGTATAGCCTCTTGGTCAACATGAGGAGGGTCTTGAACTTGTTCTTGGGTAGGTGCATCATTTGCTTCCATAGAAGGCGCCGCTTAAACTTGTGATGATGGAGTCTCCACTTGGGTGGAGCTTGGACTTGCTTGAGGAGGCTCAAGATGGACTTCGATGGGGCGATAGAAACCAACCCCCATTCTTCTTATTGCATCTTGAGGTTCCTCATTATCTACATCACAAACATGAAATTGCGCCACTTGGGAGCCATCATTCTCATCGAACCTCACACTACAAGATTCCACAACTCTCCCTAAGGATTTGTCGTTGACTCTATAAGTGTGAGAGTTCGCACCGTACCCAACAAGAATACCCTCTAAAGCTTTAGCTTAAAATTTAGATAAATGAACACCTTTGATTTTGTAGAAACACTTACAACCAAACACACGGTAGTAGGAGACATTGGGCTTGTTGCCGGTAATCATTTCATATGGAGTTTCCTTCTTTCCTTTGCGAAAGAATAACCGGTTAGAGGAGTGGCACGCCGTGGAGATGGCTTCGGCCCACAAGAAGAGTGGAGACTTAAACTCCACCAACGTGGACCTTGCCATGTCCATAAGAGTCTGGTTCTTTCTCTCAGCTACACCATTTTGTTGAGGGTATACGCAGCGGAATATTGATGACGAATTCCCTTTTCACTAAGAAACTCATTCAAGGTGTAGTTCTTGAACTCGGAGCCATTGTCACTTCTAATGGCCAATATGGGAACATTGTGTTGACGTTGAACTTCATTGGAGAAGTCGATCACGGTTTGTTGAGTCTCATCCTTCGTCTTGAAGAAAAAAACATGTAAATCTTGAATAGTCATCAACAATCACCAAACAATACTTCTTCCCACCAAGACTCGGTTGCGGTACTGTTGCATATATGCCCAAAAGGCAATGTATTTATACGTGTGACAATGTATTTATACATATGTATATCTGATTCATACATTATTGATTCGTATTCTCTATGATATAACTGCAGTGATTTCTAAATGCGTGATTTAGGGAAAAGCTCACCTGCACGTGTAGAGAATATGAATACGTAAAAAGTACCCTAGTTCTTTATGGACTAATTCTTAATGCTAGATGACGCGGCTTTTTCTAGTCATGGACATAGAGTTTATGTCAGCATCAAGGATGGCATATTATTGGACTATAATATGGCCGGGTCACCCAAGTGTTGGTATGCTAAGAGATTCCGTTAAATAGTCTTTTTGTCCTTAGCTTTATCACAGAAAGGTTGTTGTATAACATGTCCTTGTAACCATGAGGTTATTGGGGTCATGCATATTGGAGGAGTTGCTTTGGTGCTGTCAACCGTCACGGCCGTAATAGGGTGACCATAAAGACAGTTGCTGGGTGGCTTCAAAGGTGTGTGTATCCTAATGTTCTGAGATGGGAAATTACTCCTCTAGGTTAAGAGAGATACTTCTAGGGCCCACTCGGTATTATATACATATCCACTATGTTCTGCAGACAATGCACATTGAAGTTACACTGTGTGGGATATCATAATACGGCAACGAGTAAATGGAACTTACCGGTTGCGAGATAGACAAAGATGATGTGAATTAATCCTTGATTGATTCATGGTATCATCAAGGATCTATATCTCGGGTGAAGTTCAGTGTCGAGAGTAATGGGATTGATATATGATAATCAACAGGTTCAACAGTAGACTTATTCGCATAACGATAGCAGCCACACAGGTTGTCCTTGGAACTGTCACTGGCCGATGATTGGTTGATACCCAACCAATTATAGCTACCCGTTATCGGACCTGCAGGTGGACACACTTAAGCTAGGATTGGTTAGTTGTGTTATATGGTTGGTCTGGAACATGGAGACAGTATCATCGGCATGGTGCTTGCGTGATATGACATACCTTGTCAAGAGAGAAAGTTTGAGAGAAAGTTTGTGATAGAAGTTACTATCACGGTCGGATTTATTCCGAGGAGGTTTATATGGAGGATATATTTGTCCGAGTATTTTTCGGCGGACACTAGGTGTCCCGGATCATATGAAAGGAGTTTCATATGATAGGTAATTAATTTGGTGAATATTCTGTAAAAGGAAATATTCAAATAAGAATTAATATGACAAAGTATTATTTAATTATGTGTTAATTAAATATTCATTTATTTAATTGATAATATAATTACGGGACAATATTAAAAAGGCCACACCACCAAGTGGTGGTGGGCCGAAGACGTCGGCCAAACCCTAGTGGGCCATGCGGCCACGGCAGGGGCGAGGCGGCGCGGCGGCGACCAAGTGGCGGCCGGCCAGGCGGGCCCCACCCGCCGAGTCGGTGCGGTCAGGGCGGGTCCCACGCGCCAGGCAGCGGCGGCGGCCACGACAGCAAGGCGGGCTAGCCTAGGGCGGGCCCCACCTGCCAGGTCGGTACGCCGCGGTGGGCCCCACCTGCCCTAGGTCCGTTCGGACCAAGGGTGGGCCCCACCTGGCCGGCCGGTGCAAGGAAGGGAGAGGGGATGGAGAGTTGGGGTGCAACCCCAACTCATCCTCCCATACCGAATTGGGCAAGGGGACTTTCCCCTTGTCCAATCTTTGTCCAATTGGACTAGGGGAAGGTTTCCTCCTTCCCAAGTCTCCCTACCCCTTGGGCTCCTTTATAAACCCCACCCCTCTAGTTGTGGGAACAAGGAATTGCACACAATCTAGATAGACAATTGGCTCATGTCAGCTCTCAAGTTTAGATCTCTTCTAGTTGGATTAGAGGGACCTCTAATTAGAGGCGACCTATCCGATTAGACTAGATCTAATCTCTCTCTCTCTCTCTCCTTCTCATGTGTTGAGATCTCCACCTTCATATACACCAGCAGACTTCAAGCTTGGACGGCGAAGCCCTGCTGAACCTTTCCTGTGTACGTGTGCAAGCTCTCAGAGGGGTTCCTCGTCATAGACATTGCACCCTTCAGTTGTTGAACAAGGTGGTGAAGCAAACGAGAAGAAGGCGTCGGAATCTCTCTACCAGGCTTGGTTGAGAAGAGACCGCGTACGGCTACATCGACTACGTCATCAACACGTTCTTCCGCAATCTACGGTGTTGGTAACGTATACTAAACTCGATCTTCGGATCTTCGTATTCGCATGTATCTTGATAGTAGATCCTGGAATAGGGTTGCATAGCAATGCGTGAAAATTTTAATTTACCGTACGCGCATCCCAATAGTGGTATCAGAGCCGATCTATGCGTAGATACATGTTTTGATCTAGAGCGCATGGTATGTGCGGGCACCGCATAAGTTTGTGCGGGTATGTTATTGAAGTAGTTGCTTCTAACATTCAGTTTATTTATGGATGCTTCCAAATATATCCATTTAAGGATTGTTTCCGATGGCATAGTTAGATCTTTACGAACTTCTGGCAATCCGCGACCTTCCAGCTGCTCCTAGTATGCTTGTTGGCGCCAACGAAGTGCTTCAGTAGCTTCGGGTCTATCTATAGTTGGATTTGTTGACTTGGTGGTGGAAAGGGCATGTGGACTAGGTCCACACGGGGGTCACGCGCACCAATGAAGTTTAGATTGGGAGCTGGAAAAATTTCAAAACGTTGGGCCCTCAGTCACCCCGCAAAGTCAATCTAGCAACATGAATAAACATGCTTGGTGAGGACTGTAGGTTTCCGGTTGTCCCGTTGATCCTACAAGCCACGCTAAAAATTTGCAAACAAACGTTAGAGGAACGTCTAACTCTGTTTTGCAGGACATGTGATGTGGTATAGTCATAAAATATTCTTTTGTTGACTAACCCTTTTTTTTTGTGGCCGGCGTGCCGTTCTTATTCATCGAGCCATGATGGTAGTGGAGGATAGGAGAAGGCATGCAAGTGTCGTGAACCTCGACGTGGCCACACCGATGGAAGGTGCCACCGGCGCATGGAGCAAGAAAGACTATACTACATCATGATCAGTGGCATATTTACCTAAGATCCAAGCATGTCTTTGATCATAATTCACTTGCTTGTGAAGCTTTATTGTCCAATTACACTACTGAAATATTAGGAAAGAATATATATTCCCTACATAAGATATTTTACAGCCTTTCTTTTATATTTGCAGGATCGGTGCGCAAAGGCACCAAATTTCTACATCAATGCTGAGCAAGGATCTGTTGGAAACACGTGCGTAGTGAGCAAGGGCCTGAACTGAAAACTACAGGGATCAACTTGTGCAGAAAGAGGAGAAGTGGAGGGACCATGCTACAAATAACTAGAACAGATCGGGCATCAAATCCCTAGCTGCAGCCTCCATCGAAGTCAGGCCTGGCACTTCTATTCCCCAACCCCACGAGCTCCTTCTCCGCTGTCGGCCACCGCCGCGGCCAGGCAGGCGTGGCGGCGCGCCACCGCGACCCGCCACCACGACTCCACCGTGCTACCAAGAGCATCTCTGCGACCACCTCGAGCTTCTGCATCACCACCACACACCATCACGACGCCGGCTTCAATCTGCATCGACGAACCAGCAAGGCCGACGAATTGGAGATCTTCTTCCTCAACCTCCACTGCTCCTTCAACTCCATTCACTGCTGCTCTTCCCCAAGATCTCCACCGACCTGAAGACCTTCGGCTCTCCACCAGTTTCCATTGTGTTTGTTGAAGTCGATCTCTTTTCCTCTTACTTGCTGAATTTCAAGTGAACCTGTGTACGTGCTTGCTAGTACGTGTGTGTTTGTGCTTGTTAAAACCGCTACTTGTGTTGTGACGTGTGTGGAACCAAGTCCTGAGCTAGACCTGTGGCTGTTTGGTAATGATTTGTTTAGATGAATTACATGTGTGTTTAAATCTTGCTAATTTTAGTTGTTACAGTAAGTTGAGTGACACATCTCACTGTTGATGCTGAATTTTGCTTGTTATGCGCATGTGTAGTTTGATCTGTGGCGAGTATGGCTAGTCCCTGCACGCCGGTGTGTTGAATTTCCATCCTTTGCCTCCAACTTCTCGTTAACTCACAGTGATCTTGCTTGACAACCAAGAAAGCTGTTATCTTCGTACTTTGTATTTTATTCCCTGCCTTAAAACTGCTAAAAACCCTCGCTTGCAAGACTAGTCTCTGCTTGCCTGTGAAGTGAAACATCTTGTTCCCTGCCTAAAAACATGCTTGGATCCTTGTTAGGCTCTGGATTGACAACCCATGCAAGTTAAATTCTGAATTTTTAGTTGTAGCTTTACTCTTTTGCAAAACCACCATTATACTGCGACCAAGCTTTAGCCGAACTTGAGTGTTGTTTCCCTAGTCCTTGTGGAGAGAACGACAAAACCCCCATATATTACAACTGATCACATCACACAAGTGTTAATTTACTAGTGATCGTTTTATATGTGTGTTTTTTCTTGTTCTTCCCTTGATTGCGTAGTAGTGTGATTATTAGGGAGATTCCTCGGTAGCTTCCAAAGTTTAATTACTTAAAGCTAAAATTAAAAATATCAAGGAGTTCGTGCTCATCCAATCGCTGCACCGTCAAACCGGATGCTTGTTGTCGTGCGACCTGTATCCAGGAGTAATGTGCACCAGGGGTTCGGGAGACGGGCACAGACCGTCCTAGCAGCAATAGCGATTGGTTGTCTTGATGTCCAGGCATAACTAGTTATGAGTTCAGAGCACTACATCGAAAGATGAAACGAAAATCACGGCAAGAAGTGATTGGTTTGTTGACCTACCCCTTCGTCGTAGTTGAAGACATGTATCCATGATTCAAGTACTGAGGATTGTGGATTCGTAATACACTAAGTTGATCCTGAGGAATATCAATTTTAGTGGGAGCACTTTACATTTAGTTTTAAATTTAGTGCCAGATAATAATTATGAACATGTCTAAGTGAACTTAATTGTTGTAGATCAATGGCTAAGATAGCACCCACGTTTAACCTTGGACCACTGATTGAGAAGAAACCCCTGACTGCAAATGGGAGCAATTATGCTGATTGGATTTGCGCCCTAAGGATTGTTCTTAGGAACGCGAAGAGTGAGTATGTTCTAGATGTGTCGTCGTATCGGCATCTTGGATAGGAGACGGGGTCCTCTAGCCGAGGGTGAACGTAGGGCAAGAAGGTGGACGTCATCGAGGTCAGGATTGTACACGGCAGTTTACCCAGCTTCAGGCACCACGACGGTGGTGGTGCCCTACGTGCTGCTATAACTCACTATAAGGCAATATCGCCGTGAACAGGTTACAATGAGTTGGTTGTGTTGAATCGTATGAGAGTATCTCCCCTAAAGGCGTCCCGAGGTCCAGCTTATATAGGCGGCTGGACCTAGGGTTACAAGGTGATTACGTATCCAGCAAGTATACGGAGTCCTAAACCTAGCCGGCAAGTATGCCGCCTTCCGTCTTGGTCTTGGTGGCTTCATGGGCTTCAGTCTTGGGCCTCCTCCTTGCCGGCATCCGCCTTCCTTGGTCGTCAGCTATCTGGGCCGCCCGGTAGGCAAAGCCTTCACCACCACTGCGGGCCACCCTGGACTAGCCGGATTGATCCATGCTGGTGATACCCCTAGTAGGTATATCCCCAACATTAGCCCCTGGGAGGGTTCGAGTTCTTCAGGCGCCGTCTTCTTTGTCGGCAACGTCCGCCTTGTCTTGTAAGCGTCTGAAGAGCTTGAAGCATTCCAAAGTTGAAAGTAAGCGGCGGTCCGCCTAAAGTAGTCGGACAATTTGCCGCCATCATGGGAAAGACGGCCTGACCATTGTCAGGAATCTTCCTGGCACCAGTCTTGTCAATTGACTGGACCGTCAAATGTTGACGGATGACGCCATGCAGTCCACGACAGTTTGGACTTGGGCATGCGTCATGATGGTTTCTCCACTACGCACAGAAATCGGAGCGAGGCCGCAGACGCCGTTGCCACGACGTGCAAATCGTGGGCACGTGGCGGAAATCTCGCGTCCCCCCAATCTTAGGCACGGATCTTGGCGCGTGGGGATAAATACCCCAAAGGGCACATCGATGCACTTCTTCATTCGCACACCCACCGTGGCCTCCTCACCTTCCCGAGCTCAACTCCTCCTCGTACTCAACTCCGGCGAGCACGAGCGCGCACTCTCCCCCAAATGGCGAGCACTCAGCAGGATGCGGCGGCGACGGCGGCACTGGCTGCGGCTTCACGACCCCCGCCGGATCTGGATCTGTCCCAGCGGCGGCGGCGGTGCCCGCAGGCGCATCGATGACCTCTCCCGCGGCCACCGTGGCCACGGGCGGGGTTTCTACTTCTTCCCCAGCTCCGACGGCGCCTGCAACCGCCGCTCCAACCTTTCCCCTCCCATCCCTCACGGCGGCCAGCTCAGAGGGCGGCGGAATCTGCCGCCGACGAGGATGACGACGCCGAGGAAGAGGAAGAGGCTGGAGACCTGGGTTCCAGGTACTGGCTGCCGTCAGTTATGACGTCAGCATACCTGAAGGAGCTGGAGGAAGGCGGATACATTCCGCCAAAGACTGAATGCTCCTGGAGAGTTCCAGGCGACGAGGCGGTGCCTGACCCCCAAGACGGCGAGCGTGTCATGTTGGCGTCGCACAGCCTTCGCGGTATGTCTCTGCCGCTTTCCGCCTTCTTCTTGGCGGTGCTTAGTTTTTATGGGCTGCAGCCACACAACATAGCGCCCAATAGTATTCTAGTGCTAGCCGGCTTCCAGGCTTTGTGCGAAGGGTACTTAGGCATAGCTGCGTCCATAGAGCTATTCAAGTACTGCTTCCTGTGCCGCCGGCAAACCATACCAGGCGGCCACCTAGCAACCTGCGGTAGTGTTACGTTCAACTGCCGCCAACCCGACTGGTACCCAAAAATACCATACATCGAGTCGGTGAAGCACTGGACCAGCACTTTCTTCTACTGCAAGGACATCCCGACACCTGGCAGCACACAAGGGATGCCAGCCTTCGTCAACGGTCCGCCAACCCACAAGGCCTGCTGGACGGCAAAGGTGCCGCTCAGCAGCTTGTCGGCGGAACTTCGGATTGCCGTTAGGCGGATCGAGTTCTTGACGAAGACGATGTTGGCTCCACGACTTGACGGAGTTGACACCGTCATCTGCTGGGTGTCGAGGAAGATTATGCCTCTCCGCCATCGCCCACTGAAGATGTGCGAGTACAAGGCGGACGACGCCGGCAACAGCACCCTTGATCAGGATGCCTTAGAATACCGGCTTAGAGAGCTTATCAAGCCTCTGTCGGTGAAGGCGGCTGAAGGCGTCGCCATGTTCACCCATGACAACCCAGCCCCAGCGGTAAGTCAAAGCTACTTTGTTATTTCACTAACATCCTTGCCCACTAGGTACTGATTAATATTGTCTTGTTTCCTTTTCAGCTGCAAACCTTGGGGGAGGAAGAGTTGGCTCCAAACTGGTACGACAGGTGCCAGCAAATCGAAGAAGCGCAAGCTGAGCTCCTCCACCAAGGATTTGGAGAAGAGGAAGAAGGCGGCCACCTCTGTCGATGCAGAGGATGAGACCGTGGGGAATGTCCCCTTCAAGAGGTAAGCAAACTTTGGCTTTCCCTGACTTAGCTATTTTGATATATTTGTGCTGACAAACTTGCATGTTTCTGCTTACAGAGGCAAGCCTGCCATGCCCAAGCTCCGCTCCAACTTGAAGATTGCTGCCGGCAGGGGCAAGCCACCACGTTCTTCTCCAGCCGCTGCGCCGACAACGCCCACAGTTGGCGTTCCCGTGGTTGTATGCCAGGGAACGTACACAGCTGCTGGTACCGCAGAGGCGGCTACAGAGAAGATGGCGGGCAAGAAATCAGTTGCCGGCATCACTTTTTCCAAGACGGCTGAAGCTTCGGCTAGTGATGCCGCTCGATTTATTGCCATGAAGCAGGAGATGGATGACCAGATGGCGGCCGAACAAGGCGGATCATCCTCCCATCCTGGCTCCCAATCTGGCAAAGGGTTGCAAGACCCCCGGCAAACACTGAAGACCATGCGTGACGGTACCCGCAACTGGTACGCACACATGGACGAACTCCACGACACCCTGCACGGACAACTTGAGGTAAAATAGCCTATGGTCCCAGCCCCCGAGCACTTTGGCGGCTGAAAAATTTAGCCGGCAAAGTGGTCTCGTTGACTAAATAGTGCTAACCATAATGTTGTTTTCGTGCATGCAGGCCGTTCTTGCTTCCAATCTTGAGCTATTTCGTGCTCAAGAGAGAAGAAAAGGAATGCCAGGAACTGCAGCAGGACGTGGAGTTGAAGAACGCCCAAATTGCGAGCTTGGAAGAAGCTCGCAAGAAGGATGAAGGTGACAAAGCTTTCTTTGCCTTCTTTTCGTCCGACTTCTTTTCCTTTTCCGACAAGTATTTTAGTCGTCTTTTCTTTTTATTTGTAGAATTACTAAACACTGCGCAAGATATTCTCAAGAACTCCACTGACATGCAAGCTTTGATGAACGAAGCTGCAGATCTTGCCGGGCTGGTGACCAAACTGAAGGCGGATCACGCCAAGGAGCTGGATGAGCGTGCGTTGGCCCATGCTGCCGAAGTTAGCAAGTTGACTGGACAACTTGAGGCCATGAGCAACAACCTTGACCAGGTGAACAAGAACGCCAAGGAGCAGCAGGACCAACTGTCAAAGGCGGTCCAGCTAGCCAAGAAACGCTTGAGAACCATCTGGATGAGGTCAACGCCATCCACGACCATGTCTTGGGTATGCCTCCAATCCTTCATTTTGTCACCTTGCTTTCTTGAAACTTGAAGCTGCAGTGTGTAACTTTGTGTTTGTGCAGTGCCGGCTAGCTTGGGAGATGACCTGGCTACAACGCCGCGCCTTGCCCGAATCTTGAAAGTTGGCGAAATCGTCAACCAGATTGTCGGCGCAGGCAAAGCATTTGCCGCCAAGTTCTACCCTGGGGAAGACGGCGATCCCGTCATCTTCGATGCTCTGCCGGACCTGCTGGAGAAGGCGGCAGCTGAACACGACAACACGCTACGCTCAGCAGCACGAGGCGGCGCCAAGTTGGCATTGGCAATGACGGCGGCGTGGTACCCGGAGGCTGATATTCATCAAGTCACCGAGTACTTCCCCACCGAAGACGAAAACAACCAAGCCATCGTGATGCAGGACGTGCTGCGGTCTGTTCGCGGCTATGCGACCCGGGTTGCCAACATGGTTGACATCCGCAAGTTCTACAAGGAACACCCGGACCCGCATGTTGCCGTAGCCGATCCCTCCTTGGCGGATCCTGAAGCTTCCCGAGGCGAAGAAGGCGAAGCCGGAGCCGACAAGCGCAGCCCCAAGGATGGCGGAGCCAGCCCCAAGAATGCCGGCGTCAGCCCCCAGGATCTCTCCACCAGCTCTACCAAGGCGGCAATCCCTTAGACTTCCTCCTGCAAAGGCAGCACAAAACACTGCGTTAATCTGTTAACGCATAAAACTTTATTTTGGGTTGTAAATATTTATGGGCCAACTTTTATGCTACACTTGGCGGTAGGCTTATTAAGTGGCCCGCCTTAATATGTATCTCGCCTGCATGTTTAGCTTTTTCATATGTTGGCGGAACCTCATCTTAGTTACTTTAGCTGAGCCAACCAGGTGCAATACCAACTAATTTAGACTCAGAGACCAAAGCCAGCATGTTGGTGCCAACGACATACTACTAGGCGACCCACACACAAACAGACAGATAAGCATATTAGGCGGTGCAAAGATTGTTTGCGTTTTTAGCCGGCAGACGGCAAATGTCAAAAAGTTTGGACCTTAGCACGGAGCAAAACTTATTTTGTTTGGTAACTTTTATGACAACAGATATATGATTGCGAGAAAAGACAAAAGATGGCATGATCCCAAAACTGAATGAGCAAACCACAGACTTTTATTTCATAATCATATAGTACTTATTACAATGTGGAAATTGCTAAGTGTAAAAAGGACGTAGCTGCTCAATGTTCCAGGGTCGCTTGGTTTCTTCGTACTTGTCGTCAACCTTCCTTTTGCGCTTGCGACCTCGCTTCTTCTTGTATCCGTCTCGTGCATCGACCAAGTAATAAGAACCATTGAGCAACACCTTACTGACCACAAAAGGTCCTTCCCAAGGCGGGGATAACTTATGCAAGCCCTTTCTATCTTGGATTAGGCGGAGAACCAGGTCACCACTCTAAAACTTCGTTGCCTCACCCTTCTGCTGTGATAACGCCTCAAACTTTGCTGATAGATGGCGGATCGCGCAAGGGCAACATCTCGTTCTTCATCAAGTAGGTCAAGGCCATCCTGTCTTGCATCTTCTGCGTCTCCTGGACGTAGGCTTGATTCTGGGAGAATCGTACATCATGTCGGTTGGCAACACTGCTTCTGCGCCATAGACTAAGAAGAAAGGAGTAAACTTGGTTGATCTGTTTGGAGTTGTGCGTAAACTCCAAAGGACAGACTGCAATTCATCCACCCAAGCCCCAGCCGCTCTGTGCAATGGTACTTCGAGACGTGGTTTGATTCCTTGTAGACTAAACCATTTGTACGCTCTACTTGACCGTTTGCCTGCGGATGCGCTACTGAGGCTAGATCTAGGCGGATACCATGCTTATAACAGTATTCCTCGACTTCGCCTTGCGACAAGTTAGTGCCATTGTCGGTGATAATGCTATGAGGCACCCCGAACCGAGAGATTATTCCCCACAGAAAGTTTGCGGCTGTGGCGCCGTCTAGCTTTTTGATAGGCTTAGCTTCAACCCATTTGGTAAACTTGTCTACAGCCACAAGTAAATGTGTGTAGCCACCAGGCGCCGTTTTAAACGGACCAACCATGTCCAAGCCCCAGACTGCGAAAGGCCATGTGATGGGTATTGTTTTAAGCTCTTGAGCCGGCATGTGTGATTGTCTGGCATAAAGTTGGCAGCCCCTGCATCTTTTAACAATGTCTTCTGCATCTTGCTTGGCTGTCAACCAATAGAAACCTTGTCGGAAGGCTTTTGAAACAAGGGCGCGTGAGGAAGCATGATGTCCACATACGCCGGCATGTATCTCATCCAACAGTTCTCTGCCTTCTTCGGGCGAAATGCAGCGTTGGTAAACACCAGTGGTGCTACGCTTGTACAATTCACCTTTGATTATTGTAAATGCCTTGGCTCTTCTTATTATTTGCCTTTTCAAAACCTCATCATCCGGTAACTCCTGATTGATCAGGAAGTCCAAATATGGCGTCGTCCAATCCGGCTTTACCAAGTAGACGGCATAGCTAGCACTATCAACTGGTTCTGCCGATTCTGGGTCAAGGAGGTCTGCTCCTTTAATTGACGGCTTGTGTAGGTGTTCCAGGAAAACATCTTTTGGTACCTTTTTGCGTTCAGACCCATTCTGGCAAGTGTATCTGCCGCCTCATTTTGAGCTCTTGGGATGTGGCGGACCTCGTAGCCTAGAAAACACTTGGCGAATTCGTCAACGGTAGCTCGATATGCCGCCATTGTTTCGCTCTTTGTGTCCCAAGTACCACGTATCTGTTGCGCCACCAAATCTGAATCTCCGTAGCAGAGGACACGCTGGACGCCAAGTTCCTTGGCAATGTGTAAACCATGAAGGAGAGCTTCGTATTCAGCAACATTATTAGTTGCCTTGAAGTGAATTTGTAACACATAACTAAGCTTGTCTCCTTGAGGGTTTCTTAAAACAATGCCAGCCCCCGAGCCCTGAAGCATTTTTGATCCATCAAAGTGCATGATCCAGTATGCATCTTCAGGGAGAGGTACTTCGTCCATGGCCTCCGTCCAATCAGCTACAAATCTGCTAAGGCTTGAGACTTAATGGCCGTTCTGGGTTTATATGATGTCGAAGGCGGCAAGTTCAATGCCCCATTTGGCAACGCGGCCTGTTGCATCTGTATTATTGATGATATCCCCCAGAGGTGCCTTGCTCACCACGTTATTGAATGTTCCTGGAAATAGTGCCTTAACTTCCTGGCGGCGTAGAAAACACCGTAGACCAGCTTCTGGTAATGCGGATAACGCTGTTTTGAGGCGGAAAATACTTCACTGATGAAGTAAACCGGACGTTGTTCCGGCAAGTCTGAAATTTCCGTCTTGCGTTCCACAACCAGTACCACGCTAACAACCAAGTTAGTTGCGGCAATATAGAGCAGCATTGGTTCCTGCGAACGAGGAGCTGCCAAAATTGGAGCAGACGTTAACGCGTCCTTGAGTTGCTGCAAGGCGGCGTCTGCTTCGTCTGTCCACTCGAAGTTGTCGGATTTCTTCAGAAGCCGGTAGAGAGGCAGTGCCTTCTCACCAAGACGGCTAATGAAACGACTGACGGCAGCCGCCGAGCCGGCAAGTCGCTGCACGTCCTTCAGGTCCTTGGGCCTGGATATGTTGAGGATCGCTTTGATTTTTTCTGGATTCACTTCTATCCCTCGTTCGGAAACGATAAAGCCAAGCAATTTGCCGGCAGGAACCCCGAAGACGCATTTTTTCGGGTTGAGTTTCATCCTATATACCCGGAGGCTATCAAAGGTTTCTCTCAAATCGTCAAGCAAATCTGCCTTCTTTCTTGACATGACGGCAATGTCGTCAACATAGACGTGAACATTGCGGCCAATTTGCTCGTGAAGGCATCTTTGCATACACCGCTGATACGTTGCGCCGGCATTTTTTAGACCGAAGGGCATCGTGATGTAGCAGAAGGTCCCATAGGGTGTAGTGAACGCTGTTTTGATTTGGTCGGATTCTCGCATTTTGATTTGGTGGTACCCGGAGTACGCATCCAAAAAGCACAGCAGCTCGGAGCCGGCTGTGGAGTCTATGACCTGATCTATACGAGGCAAAGCAAAGTGGTCCTTAGGACAGCACTTGTTCAAACCGGTATAATCAATGCACATTCTCATTTCCTTATTAGGTTTTGGAACCATTACAGGATTTGCCAACCAATCAGTGTGTACTACCTCCCTAATGAACTTGGCTTCTTGCAACTTGATGATCTCCTTCCCTATTGCTGTCCGCTTCTTCTCACCGTAGCGTCTTATTCCTTGCTTCACTGGTTTGGCTCCTTCGTAGACGTTAAGAGAGTGCTCGGCAAGTTCCCTCGGGACACCTGGCATGTCAGCTGATGACCATGCAAAGATGTCCTGATTCTCACGGAGGAACCTGACGAGCGCGCTTTCCTATTTGTCGTCCAAGCCAGCCCCTATGGTGACTTGCTTGGAGCTGTCACCTGGGACCAGATCCGCCTTCTTTGTGTCTTCGGACGCCTTGAAAGTGTTCTTTTGCTCAGCGGTCTTTACATGCTCCGGCAACTGTGATGTATCGAGCTCTTTCTTCAACATGGCTAACTCCTCTGCGTGGAGGACTGCCTCAGCGAAGGCGGCGTTGCCACGCTCACACTCCTTTGCTTTCTTGAAGTTGCCACTGATGGTAATTGTACCATTGGGTCCCGGCATCTTCAGCTTGCTGTATATGTAACACGGGCGAGCCATGAATTTGGCGAAAGCTGGCCGTCCAAAAATGGCGTGGTAGGCACTTTTGAAGGGGACTACTTCGAACCTGAGATACTCCGAGCGGTAGTTTGTCTCAGGCCCAAAAGTAACCTCCAATCTGATGCTTCCCATTGACTTGGCTTGCTTTCCCGGAACAATGCCATGAAACTTGACTTGCTATAGTCAAGCTGGCTTTCCGACAAGTTCATGCGCTTCAGAGTGTCCGCGTAGATGATGTTGAGGCTGCTGCCGCCATCCATCAACACCTTGGTGAGCCTGAAGTTATCGACAATTGGGTCGACGACAAGGGCGTATTTGCCGGGGTGAGGAACGTGATCTGGATGATCATCTCTATCCCAAGTTATTGGCTCCTCTGACCAGTCTAGATACTGGGGAACGTCTGGTACTGTGGCGTTTAGCTCGCGCATCTCCGCCTTTTCTTCTTTTGCCGAAGGAGTGCCCAGGAAGCACACCAATTGGCCATGTACCTTGGGATATTTCCTTTCTTTGCGCATCAGCTTGGGTTCCTCATCCTCGGACATGGACACAGCCCCATCATCGTCTTCCTTCTTTGTCTTCTCAGCCTTTTTGCTCTTTTTTGATTTCCAGCCAACCTCGGGGTCCTTCTTGAAGTCCTCCATGAACCGGCATTCCCCTAATGTGTGGTTGACTTTGCCTAAGGACGCGTGGATTGGGCAGGGCAAGGCTTTCGCCTGATCATACGTCAGGCGCTGCTTGCTGGAGCCGCCATCTTTACCCTTTCCTTTCCACTTGCGGTTGCCGCCTTTGCCTTCGAAGGCGGCGGCGACCTCGTTTGATGGTCCGGCTTTGTCATCCTGGGGAGCCTTGCGTTTGTGACTTGCTCGCCTGTTTGGCGCCATATCATGTGCGCCATCTCCATCGCGTGCATCATCATCCGCCTGTGCGTACATGGCTGCTACTTCGAGCATGACTCCGAGATCCTTGACTTGCATGCGTACGAGCTTATGTCTGAGACTTGAGCCCTTCAGGAGGCCGTGGTGAAGGCATGGATTGCTTGATTGTCGTCTACGTTCTCGCAGCTTGCCTTTGTTTGAATCCACCTTGCCAAGAAGCTTGTAGCTGTTTCATCTGGCTTTTGCACGCAACGAACCAAATCTGTGTATGTATTGGGTCGCTTGTACGTGCCTTGGAAGTGCTGCGTGAACACCTTTTCCATGTCATGCCAGCTATGAATGCTTTTCTCCGGCAAGTTTTCGATCCAGCTTCGGGCTGTCCCCTCCAGCATGAGGGGAAGGAAGCGTGCAGCGACGAGGCCATTGCCTCCGGCAATTTCAACTGCCAGCGCGTAGTCCGACAACCATGAGTTTGGCTTGTCCGCTCCATTGTACCTTTGATGAGTTTTTGACACTGATGTCATGTCTCTGGGTACTTGAACGTTGCGGATGGCTGGGCCAAAGCACTCAGGTCCTAGATAGGCATCTTGCTTTCCAGCCTTGATGTCATTGAGACGATGTCTCGCGTCTTGCGGACTGAGCTGTTTGCCAGATCTATCAGCATGGGCTCGTCCTGCGCTGCCCGGCTGTGCCTAGGCTCATTGTTGTGTCCCCGGCTTCCGCCTTCGTGCCTGGGCACTGGTGGTGGGGACTGTGTGCGGTCCCTGCTTCTTCTTGGCGGCGGGGCATCGTCGCGGTTGCCGCCACTCCTTGGCGGCTGCTTGCTGCCCCTGCTTCCGCCTTCATCCCGCCTAGGCGGTGGAGGTGAGGCCTTGCGCCTGTTGCCGGTCCTGGATGCCTCATCACGCTGCCTCTTGGAGGTGGTGATTTGCGTGGGTCTTTCTCCTTGTCCTTCCCTTTTCCGTGGCTACTGGAGCCGGACGGATCTTCTGGGTTGCCACCGGCCGCAGCTTTGCAAGCGTTGGATTTTGATTCCAACTTTCCTCCCCTTGCGTCCGCCATGTCGGCGCGAGAATCAGCACGGGCCTGCTGCTCTAGAGCTTTGTGAGCAAGGATCGATGCGTAGTAGATCTTCTCGTCCTTGTCATAGTCATCATTGTTGAGGATGTCCAAGGCGGCTGCAGTGTTGAGGACAGGGTTGCGAGGATGACGTCCCCGTTCTTGTCCTTACGCTGCGGCGCTGTAGCCCACTCGAAACCAAGCTTTTGGGCAGGGGATTTGAAGGTGTCATGATCCCTGCCTTTCCTACCTTTCTTCTCCGCCACTTGTCCTGCCGGCTTGGGCAATGGGGTGGTGGTGAAAAGATTGCGCTTGGGGTCGCACTTGGCGGTTATCTTGGCGTTTTCCTCCTTGGCTTCGTCGAGGAGGCTCTGGACCTCTGCTTGCTTGCTTTTGAGGTACTCAGTTTGCTCCACCAAGGTGTTCCGAAGTTTCTCCAAATCAGCCGGATTGGTTTTGTCGTTTACCGGCGTGTGAAGAACTTCCGCCAGAGCCGCCATGCTTCCTATCTTGCTGGGCTCGCCCTTCTCCAGAATTTTCTTCTTTGGAGCCCCAGGAGGCTCTGGAAACTGTGGATCGGTTGCCGGGGTCCCCAGGTTGGCGGCGTCAGTTGCCGCCTTCTCTGGCTGCCGGTGACATCCGCCACAAAAACCTGCTGCATGTTGACGGAAGAGCCCGTAGCCGCCTCAGATGGCGGAGGATCAGGTGTAACAAAACACTGCTTGACCCGTTGCTCGAACATGCTGGCAGAATCTTCTTCGGAATCAGAATCTACGTTGACGTGAACGGTAGATCTGGATCCGGCATCCGACATCGCATCATCCTGGAGTGCAGGAAGAATAGATTCGGGATCTTGACTGTTGGGCTGGGAGTCTGATCCCAGTCCCGTCATGCCGACAAAGTGTAGATCTGAATCTGCGGACTCCTCAGAGGAGGCAAACTCAGATCCGTCTTGATTGTAGGGAGGGTGGGATGGCGAATAAATTCGCGGCAACCCATACGCCTCAGAAGTGTAGCCGATGAACACATCGACGCCGCCAAACGGCACAACTCCGCATCCGACAATGTAGTCGTCTGCGGGGATGTAGGACTCGTCGCAGCTGATGTAGTGGTTGTCGCCGTAGCGAACAGCGCGGCCGACGGCGATTGTTTCGCCGATGCCGCCAAGAGTTCCCGCCTGGAACGTGACGCCTGACGCCTTAGGCCCCACGGTGGGCGCCAACTGTCGTCGTATCGGCATCTTGGATAGGAGACGGGGTCCTGCTAGCCGAGGGTGAACGTAGGGCAAGAAGGTGGACGTCGTCAAGGTCGGGATTGTACACGGCGGTTTACCCAGCTTCAGGCACCACGGCGGTGGCGGTGCCCTACGTGCTGCTATAACTCACTATAAGGCAATATCGCCGTGAACAGGTTACAATGAGTTGGTTGTGTTGAATCGTATGAGAGTATTGCCCTAAAGGCGTCCCGAGGTCCAGCTTATATAGGCGGCTGGACCTAGGGTTACAAGGTGATTACGTATCCAGCAAGTATACGGAGTCCTAAACCTAGCCGGCAAGTATGCCGCCTTCCGTCTTGGTCTGGTGGCTTCATGGGCTTCAGTCTTGGGCCTCCTCCTTGCCGGCATCCGCCTTCCTTGGTCGTCAGCTATCTGGGCCGCCCGGTAGGCAAAGCCTTAACCACCACTACGGGCCACCCTGGACTAGCCGGATTGATCCATGCTGTTGATACCCCTAGTAGGTATATCCCCAACAAGATGGGCCCCTACCACCCATGCCGGCGGTGGAGGCGCCACCAGCCGAATTCGAGGAGTACACCTTGAAGAGTGATACTGCCATATCGGTTCAGTGTCTCATGTTGACATGTATGGATCCTGAGTTGCAGAAGAAGTTTGATAACACTTCTGCATACGACATGGTTGTCGCACTCAAGGCCATGTACCAGACTCAGGCTAAGACTGAGCGTTATGAAATAACGAAGGCATTGTGGTCATGTCACATGGCAGAAGGAGGCTCTGTGAGCGAGCATGTAATCAAGATGTTTGGTTATGGTACGAGGCTTGAGGCGCTGGGATTTCCAATTCTGGCCGAGCTAAGTATAGATTTGGTGTTGGCTTCCCTCCCCCCGTCTTACAGCGGTTTCATCATGAATTACAACATGAATGGGTTGGAGAAGACACCAAATGAGCTGCTTGCAATGCTGAAAACTGCTGAACCTAGCGTGAAGAGGAGAACAATCAAGTATTGATGGTTACCCAAACCGCAAAGTTCAAGAAGAAGAGAACAAATAAGTCTAAGCATGCTAAGGCATTAGAGAAGACTACTACTCAACTCAAGAGGAATCCGAGTGCTTCTTCTGTAAAGGGAAGGGACACTGGAAGAGGAACTGCAAGAAATTCCTGGCTCTGAAGAAGAAACCTTCTAAGGGCAAGAAAGGTATAAGAATTATACCTAAATGATATTTGTCAATCTTAATGGTAACTCTGGAAATATCGGTTGCTAATTTATTATGCAATGATATAGGAGATACGGCAAGTAAGATGACGGAGGAGTAAAGGTGGTGATGTGCGTCAAGCTCGGCGCATGAAGTATCATCCACAAGATGAAGGCATCTCCAATTTACTTTTCAAGTTTTTAGTTTGAGAGATTTGAAGGTTTTGCCCTAAAGTTATTTTGTAATAGGATCACATTTATGGCGATGAAAGTACTCTTGTGATTTTGTGAGATTTTATCTCTCGTTTATCAAAGAATATTTTGGATCAATCCCTTCGTGGATTATCAAGTTACAAATCTCTTGAATTATGGAAATATCATTTGTTCTAAGATATATTGTGAAGATGTTGATACCACCTTCGTGTGGCACTATTGTCAAATAGATCATAGTAATATGATGGAAGGTTTTGAGATATTGCACATAGTGAAGTTAATCAATGATGAGTTTTGAGATAGTCAATATTTTATTTGATATTTGGAACTACACAATAATGTTTTAGAAATATTGTCTTAGTAATATGATGAAAAGAAATTTATTTCGATTCATGTATTTGATCAAGCTTGATTAAATAATTGCTCAGAAATCGCTGCTTGCGAATTATTCCAAGAAATCCAATTACAGTATTTATTGCATTAGTTTTAGCACAGAGTAAAGTCTTTAAAGGAAATCATGTCATAGTCTTGAAAGATAGACATAAAGGGACATGATAAATTTTAGGTACTTGGAATTTCTGAAAAGAGGTTCGGTCCTAAAATAAAGAAGACTTAGGAATATTTGTCTTATGAGTTGTGTCATAGTTTTGAAAGATAAACATAAAGAGACACAAAGAATTTGGGACCTCAAAGTTTTATGAAAGATTGAAACTTGATCCTAAAGGAGGAAATAAATAGAGATTTATTTTGTTGGTTGTTCCAATAAGTTAATTGGAAATCCTTTTATAACCACCACATAAGTGACAATGTTTTGCCACTAAGATATATGTGATTCTTGAGAAATTTATTCTTCTAAAGAATTCTAGCGGGAGGATAGTGAAATCTTGAAGAGATTATTTGAATCTTCGGAAATAGTTATCAGATGTTGCGCAAGCGGAAGCAATTCCAATTGACAAGTCTTTTAAACTAATACCGAGAGTCTATGCATTTAATGCATGACGTCTTGTCAAGATAAATTCACTTAACCAGAATAGTGTAACATATGAGTTTCTAGGAAACTTAATATGGCAAAACAAAATAAAAGAAAGGATTGTGCTAGAATAAAAATCCCAATAGATTATGACTTAGATGTCATATAGAAATTAATATCATTGTTGTTGAGTTATGATAAACTCAATAAGGATCTTTTTGTTAGACGAAAAGATGATCACAAAGTTGTGTTGATCAAAGGAAAGTTTTATGATAGGAAGTTTATATGAGATATTGAAAGACATATTCCTTTTTCAAAAGGAAAGATGGATCGAGGTTGGGTACTTAGTACAGCTCGAGGGTCTTTTGTTAATTGAATATAAATCAAATCATAAAAGGAATATATTTATCTAGGACAAATAAATGATATTAAAAGAAGGAAACAAGAAACAAAGTTTTGTTTTGAGTTTCAAGGAAATAAAGGAAAGTCATAGTTTCATTTAAATCAGTGGGAGCTTAGTTATATTATTCAAGTTCGAATAATGTAATATTATAGATTGTTTTGTTTTGATACAATGTGTAGTGTTATTAAAGGAAATTAATAACATGCATGTTTGGAACATATTCGTCACATCACATATGGAAGTTGCCATATAAAGATGAGATATAATGTTGCGGAAATTTCATTGAGGGTGTTTTGAATATTATTCAAAATACAAGAGAATAAAAATTCTCATAAAGTTTAAGGAAATTCATATGCAAGAACCATGGCTATTTCGTACGGTGGTGAGCATGATCAATTGATTTGAAATCTTGATCATAAAGGAATTTCTTAAGATGTGAAATTTTAAGATCAAAACAAAGTAGTCAAACTTGATTGTTGACAAGTTGAATTTGCTAAAAGTTCAATTGACTCCAATTAAGATGAGGATTCTCCATAAGGTGTATTTTGAAGAAGTTACTTCAAAAGTGAGAAATACTCATAATGTAAGAGTTGCATTGGAAAATCTTACGAGATAAGTATAAAGGTTAAGACAAGGATTAGATGACGAAATTTTCTAAAATTTTGTGCATCAAAATGATGGGTATGTTTATGTACGAAATCTACAACAAGTGGCAAAGACAGTGGGAGCGCAAAACTTCCATGATGAAGGGTTGACTAGGTGTGGTTCTTTACGAAGAAGACAACTAATTGGTAAAACAATGAAATTGTATTCTTAGTAAAGGTTCCAGGGTTTCGCCTAGAATAAGCAGGCTACAAGTGATCATATGATCAATTGAGGTTATGCATGAAAAGATGTATATCTTTTTGCATAAGAAACATAAAGTTCACATAGTCACCATTAGGGACTAAACAGACAAATGTCAACCACAGAAGGGTGAGCATGAGAAACACCGAACATCGGTATAGATGTTAAACTTATGCAAACTAAACATTGCCAGTTTGTGCAAGTGGGAGACTGTTGGATATATGCCCAAAAGGCAATGTATTTATACATATGTATATCTGATTCATACATTATTGATTTGTATTCTCTATGCTATAACTGCAGTGATTTCTAAATGCGTGATTTAGGGAAAAGCTCACATGCACGTGTAGAGAATATGAATACGTAAAAAGTACCCTAGTTCTTTATGGACTAATTCTTAATGCTAGATGACGCGGTTTTTCCTAGTCATGGACATAGAGTTTATGTCAGCATCAAGGATGGCATATTATTGGACTATAATATGGCGGGTCACCCAAGTGTTGGTATGCTAAGAGATTCCGTTAAATAGTCTTTTTGTCCTTAGCTTTATCACAGAAAGGTTGTTGTATAACATGTCCTTGTAACCATGAGGTTATTGGGGTCATGCATATTGGAGGAGTTTTGGTGCTATCAACCGTCACGGGCGTAACAGGGTGACCATAAAGGCAGTTGCTGGGTGGCTTCAAAGGTGTGTGTGTATCCTAATGTTCTGAGATGGGAAATTACTCCTCTAGGTTAAGAGAGATACTTCCAGGGCCCACTCGGTATTATATACATATCCACTACGTTCTGCAGACAATGCACAGTGAAGTTACACTGTGTGGGATATCATAATACGGCAATGATTAAATGGAACTTACCGGTAACGAGATAGACAAAGATGATGTGCATTAATCCTTGATTGATTCATGGTATCATCACGAATCTATATCTCGGGTGAAGTTCAGTGTCGAGTAATGGATTGATATATGATAATCAACAGGTTCAACAGTAGAGTTATTCGCATAACGATAGCAGCCACACAGGACGTCCTTGGAACTGTCACTGGCCGGTGATTGGTTGATACCCAACCAATTATAGCTACCCGTTATCGGACCTGTATGGTGGACACACTTAAGCTAGGATTGGTTAGTTGTGTTATATGGTTGGTCTGGAACATGGAGACAGTATCATCGGCATGGTGCTTGCATGATATGACATACCTTGTCAAGAGAGAAAGTTTGAGAGAAAGTTTGTGATAGAAAATACTATCACGGTCGGATTTATTCCGAGGAGGTTTATATAGAGGATATATTTGTCCGGAGTATTTTGTCGGTGGACACTAGGTGTCCCGGATCAAATGAAAGGAGTTTCATATGATAGGTAATTAATTCGGTGAATATTCTGTAAAAGGAAATATTCAAATAAGAATTAATATGACAAAGTATTATTTAATTATGTGTTAATTAAATATTCATTTATTTAATTGATAATATAATTACGGGACAAAATTAAAAAGGCCACACCACCAAGTGGTGGTGGGCCGAAGACGTCCGCCAAACCCTAGTGGGCCATGCGGCCCACGGCAGGGGCGCGGCGGCGGCCAAGTGGCGGCCGGCCAGGCGAGCCCCACCGCCAGGTCGGTGCGGTCAGGGCGGGCCCCACGCGCCAGGCAGCGGCGGCGGCCAAGGCAGCAAGGCGGGCCGGCCTAGGGCGGGCCCCACCTGCCAGGTCGGTGCGCCACGGTGGGCCCCACCTGCCCTAGGTCGGTTCGGACCAAGAATGGGCCCCACCCGGCCGGCCGGTGCAAGGAAGGGAGAGGAGGAGGAGAGTTGGGGTGGGTGCAACCCCAACTCATCCTCCCATACCGAATTGGGCAAGGGGAATTTCCCCTTGTCCAATCTTTGTCCAATTGTACTAGGGGAAGGTTTCCTCCTTCCCAAGTCTCCCTACCCCTTGGGCTCCTTTATAAACCCCACCCCTCTAGTTGTGGGAACAAGCAATTGCACACAATCTAGATAGACAATTGACTCACGTCAGCTCTCAAGTTTAGATCTCTTCTAGTTGGATTAGAGGGACCTCTAATTAGAGGCGACCTATCCGATTAGACTAGATCAAATCTCTCTCTCTCCTTCTCATGTGTTGAGATCTCCACCTTCATATACACCAGCAGACTTCAAGCTTGGACGGCGAAGCCCTGCTGAACCTTTCCAGTGTACGTGTGCAACCTCTCGGAGGGGTTCCTCGTCATAGACGTTGCACCTTTCAACTGTTGAACTAGGTGGTGAAGCAAAGGAGAAGAAGGCGTCGGAATCTCTCTACCAGGCTTGGTTGAGAAGAGACCACGTACGGCTACATCGACTACGTCATCAGCACGTTCTTCCGCAATCTACGGTGTTGGTAACGTATACTAAACTAGATTTTCGGATCTTCGTATTCGCATGTATCTTGATAGTAGATCCTGGAATAGGGTTGCGTAGCAATACGTGAAAATTTTAATTTACCATACGCGCATCCCAATAGGTACGGAACCAAAGAGATCAACATGAAGAAGTTCCAACATCCTCTTTGATGAGATGATGGTGTTGTTGGATGGGGAGAATCATGCATCTTTCCTTCAACACAAGCCCTACAAAGACGATCTATAGAAAATGAAACATTCTCTTTTAGTCCAAGAATGTGGCCACCCTTGTGAAGACTTTGCAAAGTTCTCATATTGACATAGGACAAGCGGCGATGCCACAACCACCCCACGTCGGCCTTTCCTTATAAGCATATTGCTTGAGTGTTGGTTGACCCCGAAAAGTCCACCACAAACAACTCATTTTCAACATACCCAACGAACATGACCTTTAGAGTCTTGCTCCTCAAGAGTACCACCATATCAATAGTAAAATGGACATCAAAGTTCATCTTATTAAGAGCACGAACGGACATAAGATTGTAACCTAGAGACTCAACAACCATGACATTTACAAGGGTGATATCCCTTGCAACAACCACCTTGCCAAGACTCTTTACCTCGGCTTTTGACTTGTCACCATAAGAGACGGTTGAGTGATTTAGATTTGGTCTCAACTCCGTCATAATCTCCTTGCTTCCCGTCATATGACTAGTGCATCCACTATCAACCACCCATTTAGACCCACCAGAAGCATAGTCCTACAAGAGATCATTTCTTGGATTCAGGTACCCATTTCACAATGGGTTCCTTTTGGTTAGCAATAAGGGTCTTAGGAACCCAAATAGATTAATCAATGTAACCATCATAAGGACCAACATATTTTGCACAAACATCACCATAATAGTCAACATAAAAAATGTAGTTGGATTGTTATGCCCCACAAAGTCACTACGAGTGGTCTTGCCCCTAGTGGCATTACCACTCACAATGGAAGTCTTGGCTTGTGCGGGCTTGGTCTTGATCTCCTTGTTGTTGCTCATTTTCTTCTTTGCCTCGGCTACATGATCAAGACCCTCCTTCGCTTTGTGTGGTTTTTGCTCAAACAAATAAGCAACACCCTTATCTGTACCTTTGGGAATGGAGGTCTTGGCACTAGTGGCCTTGGCAAGATCCACCTTCAACCTAGCATCTTCTTCAATAACATTTGTATGAACACGAGGAAGAATAGATATACTAGTTGAAATAGATTTAGAAAGTTGAGCTTGAAGTTGCTCATGAGACTTGACTAGAAGAGAGTGAGTCGTTTCCAAGGCCTTGTGAGCCTTGTCAAGCTTCTCCATATCCTCAAGAAGTTTAGCATTAGCAACCCCAAGTTCAACTTTCTCCTTTTTAATCACTTTATATTTAGTAAAAACATGATCTCTATCCTTAATGATTTTATTAATTATGTCATCATTTTTAGCATCAAGAGAATCAAGTCTTTCCTCAAGAGAACTTCTTTCTTCACTCTCTTCATAAGGAGAGGCATTCAAGGATGCTATGGAAGCATTTAAGGAAGCAATGGTGAGAGAATCCTCTCTCTCAATCTTACTCTTTTCTTCAAGAAGTTCTTCGGCCGCACATAGTTGTCTCATGAGAGACTCAACATGTTCCTTAGCTTCACCTTGCAAGTTGATGACCCAGAAGTATAGGGGGTGTATCGTAGTAGTTTCGATAAATAAGAGTGTCGAACCCAACGAGGAGAAGAAGGTGTTGACAAGCAGTTTTGATATGCAATTCACTGTAAATACTAGCAGACAAGTTTTTAGGGGTTTTTGACATAGCAGATAAATAAAGTACAAGTAAATAAAATGCAGTAATAATAACTGCAACGAGTGGCCCAATCCTTTCTACAACAAAGGACAAGCCGGTAGGTTTACTTATGATGACCAAACGTTCTTGAGGACACACGGAAATTTCGTCAAGTGTTTTTGCTTCATATAGTTGATTAATCTTCATTGTTTTGATAAGTGTTGTGTGGGTGAACCTATGCTAATGCACTGCCCTTCCTAGGACTAATACATACGTGTGATTATACCCCTTGCAAGCATCCGCAAATACAAGAAAGTAATTAAGATAAATCTAACCACGACCTTAAACTCTGAGATCCTGCTATCCCTTATGCATCGATATACCAACGGGGGTTTAGGTTTCTGTCACTCCGGCAACCCCACAATTGGCAACCGAATACACAATGCATTCCCCTAGGCCCATAAAGGTGAAGTGTCATGTAGTCGACGTTCACATGACACTACTAGAAGAATAACACCACAACTTAAATATCAAACCATTAAATATTACTCAACATAATTCACTACTAACATCAAGACTTCTCCCATGTCCTCAAGAACTAAACGAACTACTCACAAGACATCATATGGAACATGATCAGAGGTGATATAATGATGAATAACAATCTGGACATAAACCTTAATTCAACGGTTTCACTCAATAGCATCAACCACAAGGAGTAATTAACACCGGGAAAGCTTCCCCTATGAACTAGGCAAGATTCAACCCTAGATGTTACAGCGGAACGGAGTGGAGCGGCGGAGATGATGGTGCTGGCGGTGGAGATGATGATGATAATCCCAATGAAGTCCAGCTCGATGACGGTGACGATGGCGACGATTTCCCCCCTCGGGAAGGAATTTCCCCCGACAGATTTCTCCCTGCCGGAGAGCTTTTCTCTCTCTGGTGTTTTCCGCCTCGTGGAGGCGGCGGAATATTTCCTCGACGACCCCCTTAGGCACTGGCAGAGGTGGGCCAGGGCCTCCTCACCACCTCGCGGCGCGGCAGGAAGATGGGCCGCGCCACCACATGGTGAGGGCCCATGGTGGCCCACCTTGGCCTCCCCTTTTGGCTGCCTCCGTCATCTGACAAAATAGGAACTTCGGATGTTTTCCTCGAATTATTGATCTTTAGAAATATGGTGTCTTGACGGTCCTTTTTCTAGCAGAAATCTGACTCCGGTGGTTAATTCTCCAATAATCATCAAACATGCAAAATAGGTAAAATAACATAAGTATCATCTCTAAATATGACATATATCAATGAATAACAGTAAATTATGATATAAAATAGTGATGCAAAATGGACGTATCAACTCCCCCAAGCTTAGACCTCGCTTGTCCCCAAGCGAAAATTGAACTCAGTAAACAAGACCACAGGTTTATGGAGTGAAGTGTCGATAAACAAAATACGGACAAGAAGCATCACATTTATTAATACACAAGTTATCTTAGACAACAACTTCCTTCATATAACTTAACTTGAAACAAGTTAAGGGAGTCACAATAAGGTGCATAGAGAAAATCATAATTGGTGATGGCAAACTTTGTTCTTGGTCAGAGAACAATTAACAGATTGTACTTATCTTTCGAGCAGAGTCTTTATACTAGAGCTTATATTGCAGAACTTACATGCTCAATCATAACAGTCTCCTTACAGTCATCGATAACTTTCAAAGTTATATTCATTCAGATAAAAGCTTTGTGCTACACAAGGAAACATAAAAGACATGATTGAAAATATAACATATAGATGGTTGAATCAGAACAACTCAAATGCTTGCTTGAGATAGAAGGGAATAGGTTTACTGACTCAACATGAAAGTAAAAGATAGGCCCTTCGCAGAGGGAAGCAGGGATGAAATCATGTGCTAGAGCTTTTAAGTTTTGAAATCATATAGAGAGTATAAAATAAGTTTTTAGCTATGTATGTCGTTGTCAACGAATGGCAGTGGACACTCTATCCCCCTTGTCAACCAGACTTTCAAGAGCGGCTCCCATGAAGGACGTTATTTCTACCCAAGGGTAGATCATCCCTCTTCTCTTTTGTTTACACATGCATATTTATAAATTGGTATGACACTCCTCCCAACCTTTGCTTACACAAGCCATGGCTAACCGAATCCTCGGGTGCCTTCCAACAATCACATACCATGGAGGAGTGCCTATTTGATAATGTTTAACATTTTGAAATTTGCTTTTGATAAATCATTGGCAAAACATGTGAAGAGAATCAAGCAGTTATATAATTAATTGGGACTGGGCACCCCATTTGCCAGCTCTTTTTGCAAGTTATTGGATAAGTGGATGTATATGCCACTAGTCCATTGGTGAAAGTCTGTCTGACAAGTTAAATAGAGAACAACCCACATACTTCCTCATGAGCTAGTAAACAGTGACACAAATGAGAGATAATAGTTTTTGAATAATTAAAGGTAGCACATGAAGTATTTACTTGGAGTGGCAGGAAATACCACATAATAGGTAGTTATGGTGGACACAAATGGCAATGGTTTGGCTCAAGGTTTGGATGTATGAGAAGCATTCCCTCTCAATACAGGTTTTCGGCTAGCAAGGTTATGTAGCAAGCATAAGAGTTGAGGGATACAAACAAATATACATGTAGTAAGAACAATCATGCAATCTTCCTTGGAAGCACAAATAATTTTAACTTGAGAATACTAAGCTTATGAGCCAACAAGAAAGAAAGATCATGGAATAATATATCTACATGCACTTCCCTCTCTCTACTTAAGCCTCAAAGTATTGTAACTACTGACCAATGCTAAGTTTGCCAAAACCAAAAAGATTTACTTGATGCTCCCAAAGTGATACCAATACTAATAACAAGATCATCATGAAAGAAATTGCAAACTAAAATAAAGTATGCAGAAAGTAAATGATGAAACTTCTCATTAATATTCCATAACGGCAACTCACACCAAGGGATACATAGATAACCAACTAAAAGAGAGATACTTCCACACTGCAAACCATCCTATAAGATAACTTCCCTACTCACGATATGACTCTATTGAAAGGTAAAAGGTAAAGATAATGGTGTGATACCGCGACACTCCCCCAAGCTTGGAACAAGCCAAGGGGATGCCAATACCAATGATGAATTACTCCTTCGGCGGTGGTGGTGAATCCTTAATAAGCTTATCAACCAGCTCCTTCAGTTCATCAATCTTGTGGGTGAGGATACGAATCAACTCCGTGTTGTGCTCGATACGGTTCATGAATTTATCAGACTGTGAATCCCAGCTCTTGGAGTTGTCTCCCCACTTCTCATCGGACTTAGACTCTTTTTCCTGCACTGTTAGAACGATCTATATTCCAGCTATTGGGCAATTCTGCCTCAGGGATCCTCTCAATTTGATGCTTATGGATAAGAGTGTGGAAGGGGTTATTGATGCCTGGAGAAGATGTCCTTGGAGCCAAGAAGCGACGTGGAACCTTCCCTCCGGTGCTCATCCGCGCGCCTCTCTTGAGGTTGAAAGGGTTTGCCACCACTCCAATGCTTGCAATGGTGGCGCGAGGGTATTGACGCGGATCTTCCTCCACTTCTTCTTCATCTTCACTCTTGATCTCCTCCTTCAGCATAGGGTCTTGGGGATCATCTTCCAAAGGCTCCTTGCCCTTGTTGTTGTTGTTGGAGACCATGGTGCTTCTAAAACTTGAAGGTGAATCTGGCAGAAACAGCTCGAAACAAAAACACGACGAAAACGATATACGACCTCGGGGGATCCGGGGGATTATATAGCAAAAAGTTTCGCAACAAAAGGAAGGTACAAGAGAAACCTGGTCGGAGACGGGCTCCGAGGCGCCCTCACCACGTGGCGGCCGGCCAGGGGTGGGCCCCGCCACGGCATGGTGAGGTGCCCTCGGGCACCGTTTCCTACCCGGTTTGGTCTCTTATTTTTCCATATTTAAAATAAATAACAAAAATAACTCTTGGAAAGTTAAACGCGAACTTTTTCTTACCAAAACTGTTACCTATTCGAAAACAGACTCTGCAGTCCCTGAATTTGCTTTTCAATGAAAACTTCCGGAGTCACCACTTGAATAGTATCAACATCTTCATTATAAGAATCTCCAGAAATATAATGTTTGAGTCTTTGTCCATTCACCACTTGTGTAGAGTTGTCTTTAAGTGAAGCAATCTTTATTGCACCTGAACGATATACCTCCACAATAACAAAAGGTCCTTCCCATTTTGAGAGTAATTTTCCTGCAAAAAATCTGAGACGAGACCTATACAATAGAACTTTCTCACCAACATTAAACTCTCTTTAATAATTCTCCTATCATGCCATTTCTTAACTTTCTCTTTAAAAAGTCTAGCATTTTCATAAGCCTCACTTCTCCATTCATCTAAAGAACTCAAATGAAGCAACCTCTTTTCACCAGCAAGTTTAAAGTCTCTATTAAGTTCCCTCACTGCCCAATAAGCTTTGTGTTCTAATTCTAGAGGCAAGTGACAAGCTTTACCATAAACCATTTTATAAGGAGACATACCCATAGGGTTTTTATAAGCAGTTCTATAAGCCCATAAAGCATCATTAACTTACTAGCCCAATTCTTTCTAGATTTATTAACAGTCTTTTGCAAGATAGATTTAATCTCTCTATTTGATAATTCTACTTGCCCACTAGTTTGGGGATGATAAGCTGAAGCAATTCTATGATTAACACCATATTTAGCAAGGGTCTTTCTAAAACCACCATGAATAAAATGAGAACCTCCATCAGTCATAAGATATCTAGGCACACCAAACCTAGGAAAAATAACATCTTGAAGCATTTTTAAAGAGGTCTCACCATCAGCACTTTTTGTAGGTATAGCTTCTACCCATTTAGTAACATAATCAACAACAACAAGTATATGAGTATTACCTTCTGAAGGAGGAAAAGGACCCATAAAGTCGAATCCCCAACAGTCAAATGGTTCAATAACAAGAGAATAATTCATAGGCATTTCATTACGTCTAGAGATATTACCAACTCTTTGACATTCATCACAAGATAAAATAAACTTTCTTGCATCTTTAAAGAGGGTAGGCCAATAAAAACCTGATTGTAGAACCTTTTGTGCGGTTCTATCTCCAGCATGATGTCCTCCATAAGCACTACCATGGCATTTTCTCAATATCTCTTGTTGTTCATGTTCTGGAACACATCTTCGCATAATGCCATCTACTCCTTTATATAAGTGTGGGTCATCCCAAAAATAATGCCTCAAGTCATAAAAGAATTTCCTTCTTTGCTGAGCTGAAAAGGTTGGAGGCAAGTACTTGGAAACAATAAAGTTAGCATAATCAGCATACCAAGGACTATCTCGCGAACTTACCCTTATTGCAGCCAACTGTTCATTTGGAAAACTATCATTAACAGGAATAGGATCATAAGCAATGTTTTCCAATCTAGACAAATTATCAGCAACAGGATTTTCAGCACCTTTCCTATCTACAATATGTAAATCAAACTCTTGCAAAAGAAGCACCCATCTAATAAGCCTAGGCTTAGCATCTTTCTTTTCCATAAGGTACCTAATAGCAGCATGATCAGTATGAATAATGACTTTTGAATCAACAATATAAGGTCTAAATTTGTCACAAGCAAATACTACAGCTAGGAACTCTTTTTCAGTAGTTGCATAATTCTTTTGAGCAGAATCAAGAGTCTTACTAGCATAATGAATAACATTCAACTTCTTATCTATCCGCTGTCCAAGAACAGCACCAACAGCAAAATCACTAGCATCACACATAATTTCAAAAGGTAACGTCCAATCAGGTGGTTGAACAATAGGAGCAGTAATTAAAGCCTTCTTCAGAGTTTCAAAAGCTTCCTTACAATCATCATCAAAAACAAAAGGTACATCTTTTTGGAGAAGATTAGTAAGAGGCTTTGAAATTTTAGAGAAATCTTTAATAAACCTCTATAGAAACCAGCATGACCAAGAATACTACGAATACCTTTGACATCTTGGGGCAAGGCATTTTCTCTATTGCCTCAACTTTAGCTCGATCAACTTCAATGCCTCTTTCAGAGATTTTATGTCCAAGAACAATTCCTTCATTGACCATAAAGTGGCATTTCTCCCAATTAAGAACAAGATTAGTTTCTTCACATCTCTGCAAAACTTTATCAAGATTGTGCAAGCAATTATCAAAAGAAGTTCCATAGACGGAGAAATCGTCCATGAAGACTTCCACAATTTCCTCACAAAAACCATGAAAAATAGCAGACATGCATCTTTGAAAAGTAGCAGGAGCATTACACAAACCAAAAGGCATACGTCTATAAGCATAAGTTCCATAAGGACAAGTAAAAGTGGTTTTCTCTTGATCTTGCTTTCTCACAGCAATTTGAGAAAACCCAGAATAACCATCAAGGAAACAAAAATGAGTCTTCTTAGACAACCTCTCTAACATTTGATCAATAAAAGGTAAAGGATAATGATCCTTCTTAGTAACTTTGTTAACCTTTCTAAAATCAATGCACATTCTATAACCAACTACTACTCTTTGAGGAATAAGTTCATCATTTTCATTAGGCACAACAGTAATTCCTCCTTTCTTAGGAACACAATGCACAGGACTTACCCATCTACTATCAGCAATAGGATAAATAATACCAGCTTCAAGAAGTTTCAATACCTCATTTCTTACCACTTCCTTCATCTTGGGTATTAAACGACGTTGATGTTCAACAACTGGCTTTGCATCAGGTTCCATATTAATAGCATGTTGACAAATAGCAGGGGAAATCCCTTTCAAATCATCAAGAGTATAGCCCATAGCTCCACGGTGTTTCTTCAACACTTCCAATAACCTTTCCTCTTCTCTACCTGAAAGTTTAGAACTAATAATAACAGGATATATTTTCTTATCATCAATATAAGCATATTTAAGATTATCAGGTAAATCGAAAACAGGATCCTCCTTTCTTTGGTAAGTTATGTTTAAGTATAGGTTGACGAAGGAATATTTCGTCAAGCTCATTCCTTTCTTCCATAAAGACCTCACTTTCATGGTCCTCCATATGTTGCTGCAAAGCATTGTTAGGAGCAAGAGCAATAGAGGCAAGCTGAGCAACTTTAAAATCTTCATTAGGCAATTCGGTTTCATAAGGAGCTTTAGCAAATTTAGAGAAATTGAACTCATAAGATTCACCAGCAAATTTAGTAAAGATTTTCTCTTTCTTACAATCTATAACAGCACCACAAGTATTCAGAAAAGGTCTACCAAAAATGATAGGACAAGTCTTACTAGCAGCTGAACCAAGTACTAGAAAATCAGCAGGATATTTAGTCTTACCAAATAAAACTTCCACATCTCTAACAATACCAATTGGAGAGATAGTTTCTCTATTAGCAAGCTGAATAACCACATCAATTTCCTCAAGTTCACAAGAACCAATTTCATGCATGATTTCCCTGTAAAGCTCATAAGGAATAACAATGGAACTTGCACCAATATCGCATAAACCATAATAACAATGATCACATATCCTAACAGAAAGCACGGAACACTAGTTTTCCTAGAGCTTTTAGGATGTGAAACAATATTAGAAGCATCTTCACAAAAGATAATATGTCCATCTTCTATTTTTAGTGACAAGGTCCTTAACCATTGCTACAGCAGGTTCAACAGTTATTTGTTCATCAGGTTCTATAGCTTTCTTTGTACTTTTGTTAACAACACTAGCTATAATAGAGTGTTCCTTTATTTTAGCAGGAAAAGGAACTTTTTCAATATAAGGTTCAGGAATAATGTGATCAACGGTGTTAACTTCAATAGTTCTAGTCACAGGAGAAACAATTTTATCTTTATAAGGTTCATGATATTTCTTAAAACCCTCCTTAGGCATACCGAAATAAGAGGCAAAGGCTTATAGAAATTTGCAACAACTTGAGAGTCAAGACCATAGACAGTACTAACATTTTGAAAATCATCAGTATTCATGAAAGTTTTAACGCATTCGAAATCATACTTTATACCTGACACTCTACCTTTGTCGTTCTCCCATCCTTCAGTGTTCTCCTGACTCCGATCAAGAAGGTCCCATTTAAACTCTTCTTTATTTCGAGTGAATGATCTAGAACAAGCAGTATCCAATAGAGTTTTATCCTGAAAGGAAAGTCTTGCATAAAAGTTATCAATAACAACATTACCAGGAAGCTCATGAATGGGGCATTTGAGCATTAATAACTTCAATCTCCCCCACGCTTGGGCAATACTTTCTCCATCATGAGGCCAAAAATTATATATGAGGATCCGGTCTATGTGAATCTCACTTGGAGAATAGAATTTAGAATAAAAGAGAGGTACAATTTCCTCCCAACCAAGAGAACGCCCATTCTTCAACAGTTTATACCATTGTGCAGCTCCACCAGATAGCGATATAGAGAATAGTTTATTGTTAACTTCATCCATTGAAATACCTGCACACTTGATGTAACAGCCCCAAGTTTGTGAACTGAAATTTTGTGAATAAAATTTCCACTTTTGCATTTCATTCATGCATCATGGCATTATCTGCTTAAGTGCTCAAGTTGAAACAAAGATTTGGAAAACAAATTAAAAACAAATGGAAACCAAAGCACCCATTGTTTCTAAATACTCCAAATTCAAATGAGTTGTTATGACAAAAACAATTCAAATAGACATCCATATTTGTCAAGAAGTTCCGAGAGTTCCAAATAAATATTTTTCTCTTGTTTTCAAAATTCTAAAGTAAATTCATTTTGGTTTTAACCAAAATGCCATAAACAAACTCTATGAACAAAAGTTATGCAAAACATTTTATTTGGCAAAACCAATTTTTGTGGTGCTTATACATGTTGATGGGAGGCTCCATGAATTTTCTCAGATTTTTCTAAAATATTTAAAAGCCTCAATAAAATCCTGGAAATGCTACTGGTTTTTAAAAAGAAAACATAAAAGGACCTTTTGGTAAATGAGAAAATAAGCCTAGGGGGTTTTCTGGGAGAATGTCTTCGTCTTCTTCTGTAGCGACCGACGCCGAGCTGCTCCCGCCGCGCCAGCTCGCCGCCGCGCCATACACTGCTCCCTTGCTCGACGCCGACCACCACGAGGTGGATAAGAGCACCACCGAGGCGTGCACTGCTCTCTCTCCCCGATATTTTCCCCTCGCTCGTTCTCTCTCTCTTTCCGCCATGGCCGTGACCTAGCCGAGGTCGCCGCCGCGAATTGCCGCCGTTCCAGGAAGCGCAGAGCAGATCGAAGCACACCGCCGCCTTCGCCGCGTCTCCCTCTCCCTCCCCGTGCAAGGAATCGAGAAGGGAAGCCCGGGATCGCCGCCGCATTGCCGTCTTCCTCCTCTCCGGCCGTTGGACGTCGACCAAGCTCACGACCGCCTCCGACCTCCTCCGTCTACGCTGCGAGCACCCACGTGTCGAGGGTGAGCTCACGGTCCTGCTGGACATCCCCGACCTCTCTTTCGCGCTCTCAATCGCCGTGTAGCAGTATTCTCCGCCGTAGACCGTAGCGCGCCGCCGCACGGCCTCATCGCCGGAGCTTCTCCCGGCGACCTCTTGGTCCGTGGCGCCGCCAGGAAGTAGCCCGTAGCCGTGCGAGTCAAATGCCCCTTTTAATCCGTCCTCGCGCGTACTCAGTCGCCGGAGCGGAGCGTGCCGTCGCCGTTGATCCCCGCCGCCGCGCGCCACGGCCACGGTCAAACTAGCCATGGGCCTCGCTCGCCCATGTGGATGCCACCGTGGCCACGGGCCCAGCCGTCAGCGGCTGTGGCTAGCCCAGGGCAGAGTGAAAAACATTTCCGTGCGATTTTTCTGGAAAAATGAATAAAAGGCAGAAATATGTATAGAATTGTAAAATCAATAACTTTTTGATTACTTGTCCAAAAGTTACAAATGATATACCAAAATGTTCAGAAGAACACAACCTGTATGTTGATATAACTCACACATCCAAATAAACTAGCTTTATTGATGTTTTATTAAAGTTAAGAAAATGGCAGAAAAGAAATAGATTTTAGAAAATGCATATCTTTTTAGTTATAAATCAGAAAAATGCAACCTTGGTCTCTAAATGACCAGGGGAAGAAACCTTACATTTTTCATGACAATTTCATGGTGAAATAAGTACTGTAAATAAATGTTTCTTGCATTTCAGAAAAAGGGCAGAAATGAAGATGAATTTAAAAAATTCATAACTCTAATAATATTGCTCCAAAAATTAAGTTTAAACTACCAAAATATTCAGCAACTAGTATACCTCATTTTTCACCTTATCTTCCATCCTGGTTAATTAGTTTTCATATTGCTGAAATCATTTTGGTAAAATGGCAGCACTAAATCCAATATTGGAAATGCAATAACTTTTTAATGGTTAATCAGAAAAATGTGTTTAAAATATCCAAATGCTCACAAAATTATGAGTTATCCAGTACCATAAATAGCCTGCATTTTTGGACAACATTCAGTACTGTACATTTTCGAAATTGGCTAATTCCATTAAGTTTAACTATGGGGATTAATCCAAATAAGGCAATAAATATATCTGGGACCCCATTTAACTTGTTGGTCATGTTTAATACTTCTATGGTGCATATAAAATGTCATATCATCATGTGCTTGTGCATTGCACTTGTTTTATATGGTGTGGTATTTGATTGTGTTTTCCGGTGTTCTTATACATCCATAGATCAAGCAGTCGGGGTTCCACCGCAATACCCTGACGACCCGTCTTACCAACCTGCCGAGCAAGGCAAGCGTAACCCCCCTCTGAGCATGTCTCCTCCTATGTTTTCCGCAAATATTTTCTCCACTATAATATTGCATGCGGTTCCAAATGTCAATTTGGTTGGATTAGAGTATCCTATAGTTGCATTATGTTTCCGATGCCAATACCTGTTCCCTCCTAATATCCATAGGATTACTTTGTTGGCCTGAGTTAATTAACTATGTACTGTATATGCTTAGCCATGCTTAGTTAAATGCTTAGTTGTCCGGTGGATATTTCGTTGTTGGAATTGTTGACGGAATGTCCGGATAATGGTGGAGAAATGTGGATACTGATACTAAACATGCTTAAAGGTGGGGATGAGAGGCCACATGGAATGTGGTGGGTTGTCTCGTTCTCGCCGCCTAGGTGCGAGTTCTCTACCTCTTGAACCAAGAATGAGCACGCTTCCATTCGGTGGGGTATATGGAGCCCTCGTCGACCAACTAACTTGGGCGGGACTAGCCAGGGTCCTCTAGTTTGAGCTTCCATTTGCGCGTGCGTGAAGACGATGGCCAATACTGAGATGAGGATGGTAGTATTAGGACAATGAGTGGCCACGGGACAGGGTGTTGCAGGCATGGCTGTCCCGTCCTCACTGATGATCCTGGGTTAGTCTTTAACAAGGTAAAGGTTGTAACCGTTCCCACTCAGCCGGATTTCCCCGGAAGAGAGCTACGTGTAGGCAATGAGCCGGGCGGTACCGAAGGCAAACACAGTGCACCCCTGCAGGGTTAAATCTTTTCGAAAAGCCGTGTCCACGGTTACGGACGAACTTGGGAAGTGAAGGTAAGACCATAGAATAACTTGAACGGAATGATTAAAACCTGAGTACTAAAGGTACTACCAAAAATGAAAGTCTGACTTCCTCGAGGGTGATTCGGGGAGGTACCTTCGTAGACAGAGACAGTGGTTGATGTTGGTGGTTGTTGAAGATGATCAGAAGAAAAGAGTTTACTTCTTACCCCCTTTGAAAATATTCTGATTAGTCGATGCCATGGAGTTGTGTCTTTTCTAAAGAAAACTAGCTTTATGCAAAACGCCATACAACCTTTGTAAGCCAATCATCGAGCTAGTAGCTCTAATAATCTTGCAGAGTTCGTCGAACTCAACGTTGTTTATTTGATTTCAGAGGAGGACTTCTTCGACCTCGAAGGTGGGTTCTTCGTGGAAGTCGACGAGTAGTCTGGGGTTCTCAGGTGGCAGCTTGGGACATCTCGGAACATCTGGCGCTGGGAATGTTTATCTGTAGGCCTCTTAGGCCATAATTTGGTTCTTGTTGTTAGAACAACTTATTTTGCTTCCGCTTGTTGTACTGTTGGGTCGGTGACCTCTGGTTGTAATTTTTGCTATCTTTCTCTACTATAAGAGTTGAACTATAATGCTTTGAGTCGTAGAGTCTGTAATGTGCCAGTTGTTCCACAAGTCTTGATCTTATTATTATGCTTTGATAGTTGTGCCTGTGTTGAGGCATCAATCGGGGTGTTGCGTTGTCTGGAGTGAGGTGTACCCAGCAACGCCTGCCAAAGGTTTTGGCTGGGGAATGGTAAACCCGTAACCTCCGGTTGTATCGCTTAACCGGTGACACACAACATCACTGTATAGCAGTCGGGTCAGGGCGCCACAAGTTGGTATCAGAGCATGACTGCCTGTAGGAAACCCTTCTACTGGTCGATGTTGAGTCTAGTGTTGTGAAAATTATTTATAACCTAAAAATGAGTTGTGAAAACCATCTTAGGATTCTTTTTATTCCTTACCTGGTTACCCTCTAATCTTGGAGCCATCTTACCTCTATTTGATTTACCGAGGTGCCTTGGCCGTTGTTTCAAACTAGGGTCACGGGGTTGGGTTCCTATCCGTTCTGTGCTACTTCGTCAGTTGATTTACTTTTAGTAAATCTAACTTTTGAACTTCTCCTGTTACAGATGGTTCGTTCCGGCTTGGTGGTTCGCTTGACTCACTGCGAGGACACCCACGGGTTTCCCGCCCTGCTCGCCGCCGCAGTGCACGGCCAGGATTGCCGTTGGTATCCCGAGTACGTGGTGTACCAGGAGTACCTTCCCCACCACCAGGGACAGTTCTTCTGCGAGTGCCGCCTCCTGGATGATGAAGGGAATGCAGCGGAGTACATCTACGGAGGAGTGGGCCTCACCGTGACACAGGCTGTGCATGAGGCTGCACACACCGCCCTTTCCACCTACCGTGGTTACAACCCCTACCTTGCTAGTGATGAGTCAGATTTCCGTCACTTTCCTGCTTCAGCACAGGGTGCAGAGGGTATCTATCACGCTGTTTACTCTGAGGGTGAGGGTGAGGAGGATAGTGCGCATCGCGCACTGATTGAGCTAGTCCGGGCCCTGGACCTCCGTGCCCGTCAGTGATACACGTACGCGATCGCTTCACGCGAGAGTCACCGGGCCACTATGAGGGATCTGGAGCCGTACTTCCTCAGCGGGACGCTTCCTCGCGCAGCCCTTCGGCCCCGTCCGTTGGTGCTACCTGACGATATGTGCAGCACCCGAGTTGGGGTACCGTGCCGTCTCCTGGACCCCTTCGTCAGCCTCGGGGTAGCCTCAACCTGCCGCCGTATGGCAATCAGCCTCAGAGTTTTCGCGAGTTCGACACTCCACCCGTTCGCTTCCCGGCGAACTTCTGGGGAGGCTACTAGTTTCCTCTCGCTGAGTATCGAGGAGAGTACCTTGCCTTCCTGCGTGATGTGCAAGCTACTCAGTATCAGTATCTAGTTGTTGCTTTATTTCTAAGGGAACTATGCATGTATCAGACTTGGTGACTTGTATCATCCGTACTTCCATTCTGTGTAACGGATACTAAAGCTTGTATGCTGGTACTCTTAAATATCACGTATGGTTTGTATTACAGCTGGTGTATGTTGTATGCGTGTTTGGGTCCAAATATGCTGTCGCTAGTTGTTGGATGATACGTGAATGTCATGAAATGTGTGGCTGGTATTCCAAATAAGTTACTGCTTCAATCTCAACCATTTTTCGGAGGTAGATACTAATTGTGTCATTGTCAAATCTCCAGAATGGCTCGAGGAGGCCGCGGAGGCCGTGGAGGCCGCGGTGGTCGCGGTAATCACGATGATGAAGAGGATGATCTGCCGCCACCACCCTCGATGGCTCAAGTCTTGATGGCCATTGAGGAGAATCGTGGGCGCAATGAGCGCCTGTTGGAGCAGATAGTGCAGCAGAATGCACAGAGAAATGGCTGCAACACTCTGACTGAGTTCCTGCGCTCGCAGCCACCTACCTTCGCTGATGCTAAGGAGCCACTGGAAGCTGATGACTGGCTTCGCGCTTTGGAGCGCAAGTTCTCCGCGCTGCATGTCCCAGTTGCTGAGCAAGTCAACTTCGCCACCTACCTTCTGACAGGTGCAGCTGGCTATTGGTGGGAAAGCCATGTGGCTTTGCTCCCAGCCAACCATGTCTTCACTTGGGGTGATTTCCGCACAGCCTTCCGTGCCGAGTACATTCCCCAGCCGATCATGGATTTGAAGAGGAGGGAGTTTCTGGATCTGCAACAGGGACGTATGGACCTCCGCACTTATGGTTGTCAGTTCAACCATCTCTCTCGTTACGCCCCTCGGGACGTGACCAATGATGCCGACAAGCAGGAGTTGTTCCGCAAGGGGCTTGCGCCGAGACTCCGCTATGAGTTGCTGCCCTTCAGGTTCCAGAACTATCAGGAGTTGTTCAACCAGGCTCTTACTCTTGAGCAGGGAAGGAAGGAGTTCGAGGCTTCCAAGAGGCCCGTACAGTGGGACCACCAGAGTTCCTCGGGTTCTGGGAACAAGAAGCGCAAGGTCTTCGTTCCCTATAGCGTTGTGCCGCGTGCTCCATTCATGCCGAGGGCCGCGGGATACAGGCCACCACCGCCGCGCCCCACTACTCCGACACTTGGGGCGAGCGGAAGTGGGTATCGCCCATCCGGACTTACCTGCTACACCTGTGGCCAGGCGGGCCACTACTCCAGGGAGTGCCCCCAGAAAACACCTATTTCGGGGACACCTGCACGAGCCCCCGCCACTCCCGCTGGCAAGGCTGGCCCTAACGCGCGTGGTCGCCTGAACCACGTCTCTACAGAAGAAGCTGAAGAGGACCCCGGAGTTCTCATGGGTGAGCTACGAATCAACGGCAATACAGCTACAGTTTTGTTTGACTCTGGAGCATCGCATTCATTCATATCCATAGCATTTGCAAAAGATCACAACATACCTTTCGAGAAGATGAGACGTCCGTTGGTGATCTCTACTCCTGGTTCCAAATGGCAAACCGATGGGGTTACTCCTGAGGTCCAGATTAATATAGGTTCCTTGTCTTTTCCTTATGCCTTGGTAGCTCTGAAGTCCAAGGGCATTGATGTCATACTGGGCATGAACTGGCTAGCCAAATACCAGGCTAATCTCGACTGTGCCGCCAAGACCATTACTGTGACCGCTCCTTCCGGTGACATTGTGACGTATTGGCCTGCAACCTCAAGACCTCCGTCCGCCATCGTACCCAAGTCACCTGAGATCCTTCTTTGCTTTATGGAAGGCGAATCCCCTCCTGAAATACATGAAATACACGTTGTGTGTGACTTCCCGGATGTGTTCCCGGAAGATTTGCCTGGCATGCCCCCTGATCGATGTGTGGAGTTTGTCATAGAGTTGATGTCGGGTACTGCTCGCGAAGGAGTTCATTCAGCCTAGCAGTTCACCTTGGGGTTGTCCGGTACTATTTGTCAAGAAGAGGGATTCAACCGTTCCTCGTTTGGTCTCCGACTATAGGCCGTTGAATGCGGTGACAATCAAGAACAAGTATCCGATTCCCCGGATCAATGATCTGTTAGATCAGTTAGCTGGTGCAACCGTATTCTCCAAGATGGATCTAAGGTCAGGGTACCATCAGATAAAGATCAGAAAGGAGGATATCCCAAAGACTGCCTTCGTTACTCGCTATGGCCTATATGAGTATACTGTCATGTCCTTTGGTCTCACCAATGCTCCAGCTACTTTCATGAGGCTCATGAACTCCGTCTTCATGGATTACCTTGACAAGTTTGTCGTCATTTACATTGATGACATCCTCATCTATTCCAAAACCAATGAAGAGCATGAGGAACATCTTCGTTTGGTTCTAACAAGACTTCGAGAACACTGCCTCTATGCCAAGTTCTCCAAGTGTGAGTTCTGGTTGGATAATCTCGTTTTCCTTGGTCATGTGATATCCGCTAATGGCGTGGCTGTCATTCCCGACAAGATTCAATCTATTCTGGATTGGAAAACTCCAATGTCAGTCAAGGACATTCGTAGCTTTCTTGGATTAGCAGGTTACTACCGCCGATTCATCGAAGGTTTCTCCAGGATAGCCAAGGCGCTCACTGACCTCCTCAAGAACGGTATAAAGTTCGAGTGGACGGACAAAGCTGAAGAGAGCTTCAAAACACTGAAAGCCAAACTCACATCTGCTCCTGTGCTCGTCCTGCCGGACACCAGCAAGGACTTCGTCATCTTCTGTGACGCCTCCCTGCAAGGCTTGGGCTGCGTATTAATGCAAGAGGGCCATGTGGTGGCGTATACTTCTCGCCAGCTGAAGCCGCATGAGCACAATTATCCTACTCATGATCTAGAACTTGCCGCTGTTGTTTATGCTCTGAAGCAGTGGAGACCATACCTGTTTGGTAACCGTCGCGAGATCTTCTCGGATCACAAGAGTCTGAAGTACCTTTTCACCCAGCCGGATTTAAATCTCAGGCAAAGGCGTTGGTTGGAGCTACTCACGGACTATAATGTGAGTCTGAACTATCAACCCGGCAAGGCAAACGTCGTGGCTGACGCACTAAGCCGGAAGTCCTATTGCAACAATCTGATGATCGAAAAGGCTCAACCTGCTCTCTTTAAAGAGTTCGCCCGTTTGAACCTGGAAATTGTTCCCTCTGGCTACCTTGCAAATCTGGAGATCAAGTCTACTCTTGAAGACCAGATTAAGGATGCTCAAAAGCAGGATGAGGGTATCCTTCATATTAAGGAGAACATCGCTAGCGGGAAGGCCAAATGTTTCTCAGAGAATGAATCCGGAGCTGTTTACTTTGGTGACCGTCTGGTAGTGCCAAAGAACCGGAATTTGAGGGAGCTGATCCTCCAAGAAGCTCATGAATCACCTCTCTCCATTCATCCCGGTAGTACCAAAATGTACCAAGACCTCCGACAACGATTCTGGTGGACTTGTATGAAGCGGGAAGTCGCCAAGTATGTTGCTGAATGCGACACCTGTCGTAGGGTAAAGGCTGAACATCAAAGGCCTGCCGGCACTCTTCGCCCTATTGCAGTCCCTGAGTGGAAATGGGATGAAATTGGTATGGATTTCATTACTGGACTGCCGAAGTCTCCCAAGGGAAATGATGCCATATGGGTAATCATTGATCGGTTATCAAAAGTGGCTCACGTCCTCCCTGTTCGTGTTGACATCACCGCTGCTAAGTTGGCACATCTGTATGCTTCTAGGATCGTCGTACTTCACGGCGTTCCCAAGAAGATAATTTCTGATCGTGGAAGCCTATTCACATCCAAGTTCTGGACTAGTTTCCAAACCGCTATGGGCACCCGTCTCAACTTCAGCACCGCTTTCCATCCTCAAACTGATGGTCAGACCGAAAGAGTGAACCAAGTTCTGGAAGACATGCTTAGGGCATGTGTAATCTCTTTTGGCAAGGATTGGGAGAAGTACCTTCCTTTCGCGGAGTTCTCCTACAACAATAGCTATCAAGCTAGTCTGGGTATGGCTCCATTCGAGGTCCTGTATGGAAGAAAATGCCGCACTCCACTGAATTGGTCTGAGACCGGAGAGAGGGCACTCTTTGGTCCAGATGTTATCAATGAAGCTGAAGAGAAGGTGAGAATCATACGAGAGAATCTGAAGATTGCCCAGTCTAGGCAGAAGAGTTACTATGACAAGCATCACCAGGAGATTCATTATGAAATTGGTGATAAGGCGTATCTTCGCATCTCTCCACTTCGTGGCATTCGCCGCTTCGGGATCAAGGGAAAATTGGCCCCTCGCTATGTTGGCCCTTTCACCGTTCTGGCCAAGCGAGGCAATCTTTCTTATCAGTTGGAGTTACCGGTCATATTCCCAAATGTGCATGATGTGTTTCATGTATCCCAACTTCGCCGTTGTTTCAAGGATCCTATTCATGGAGTCAATCATGAGGAGCTGGATATCCAGGAAGATCTTACTTATCGTGAGCATCCTATCCGTATCCTGGATGAAGCTGAAAGGAAGACTCGTAACAAGACCACCAAGTTCCTGAAAATTCAGTGGTCTAACCATTCCGAAGAAGAAGCAACCTGGGAAAGAGAGTCTAGTCTTCGTGAGGAGTATCCCGACTTCCTTCCGCACTCGTACAATCTCGGGACGAGATTCCTGTAAGGGGGGTAGAATTGTAACAGCCCCAAGTTTGTGAACTGAAATTTTATGAATAAAATTTCCACTTTTGCATTTCATTCATGCATCATGGCATTATCTGCTTAAGTGCTCAATTTGAAACAAAGATTTGGAAAACAAATTAAAAACAAATGGAAACCAAAGCACCCATTGTTTCTAAATACTCCAAATTCAAATGAGTTGTTATGACAAAAACAATTCAAATAGACATCCATATTTGTCAAGAAGTTCCGAGAGTTCCAAATAAATATTTTTCTCTTGTTTTCAAAATTCTAAAGTAAATTCATTTTGGTTTTAACCAAAATGCCATAAACAAACTCTATGAACAAAAGTTATGCAAAACATTTTATTTGGCAAAACCAATTTTTGTGGTGCTTCTACATGTTGATGGGAGGCTCCATGAATTTTCTCAGATTTTTCTAAAATATTTAAAAGCCTCAATAAAATCCTGGAAATGCTACTGGTTTTAAAAAGAAAACAGAAAAGGACCTTTTGGTAAATGAGAAAATAAGCCTAGGGGGTTTTCTCGGAGAATGTCTTCGTCTTCTTCTGTAGCGACCGACGCCGAGCTGCTCCCGCCGCGCCAGCTCGCCGCCGCGCCATACACTGCTCCCCTGCTCGACGCCGACCACCACGAGGTGGATAAGAGCACCACCGAGGCGTGCACTGCTCTCTCTCCCCGATATTTTCCCCTCGCTCGCTCTCTCACTCTTTCCGCCATGGCCGTGACCTAGCCGAGGTCGCCGCCGCGAATCGCCGCCGTTCCAGGAAGCGCAGAGCAGATCGAAGCACACCGCCGCCTTCGCCGCGTCTCCCTCTCCCTCCCTGTGCAAGGAATCGAGAAGGGAAGCCCGGGATCACCGCCGCATTGCCGTCTTCCTCCTCTCCGGCCGCCGGACGTCGACCAAGCTCACGACCGCCTCCGACCTCCTCCGTCTACGCCGCGAGCACCCACGCGTTGAGGGTGAGCTCACGGTCCTGCTGGACATCCCCGACCTCTCTTTCGCACTCTCAATCGCCGTGTAGCAGTATTCTCCGCCGTAGACCGTAGCGCGCCGCCGCACGGCCTCGTCGCCGGAGCTTCTCCCGGCGACCTCTTGGTCTGTGGCGCCGCCAGGAAGTAGCCCGTAGCCGTGCGAGTCAAATGCCCCTTTTAATCCGTCCTCGCGCGTACTCAGTCGCCGGAGCGGAGCGTGCCGTCGCCGTTGATCCCCGCCGCCGCGCGCCACGGCCACGGTCAAACTAGCCGTGGGCCTCGCTCGCCCACGTGGATGCCACCGTGGCCACGGGCCCAGCCGTCAGCGGCTGTGGCTAGCCCAGGGCAGAGTGAAAAACATTTCCGTGCGATTTTTCTGGAAAAATGAATAAAAGGCAGAAATATGTATAGACTTGTAAAATCAATAACTTTTTGATTACTTGTCCAAAAGTTACAAATGATATACCAAAATGTTCAGAAGAACACAACCTGTATGTTGATATAACTCACACATCCAAATAAACTAGCTTTATTGATGTTTTATTAAAGTTAAGAAAATGGTAGAAAAGAAATAGATTTTAGAAAATGCATATCTTTTTAGTTATAAATCATAAAAATGCAACCTTGGTCTCTAAATGACCAGGGGAAGAAACCTTACATTTTTCATGACAATTTCATGGTGAAATAAGTACTGGAAATAAATGTTTCTTGCATTTCAGAAAAAGGGCAGAAATGAAGATGAATTTAAAAAATTCATAACTCTAATAATATTGCTCCAAAAATTAAGTTTAAACTACCAAAATGTTCAGCAACTAGTATACCTCATTTTTCACCTTATCTTCCATCCTGGTTAATTAGTTTTCATATTTCTGAAATCATTTTGGTAAAATGGCAGCACTAAATCCAATATTGGAAATGCAATAACTTTTTAATGGTTAATCAGAAAAATGTGTTTAAAATATCCAAATGCTCACAAAATTATGAGTTATCCAGTACCATAAATAGCCTGCATTTTTGGACAACATTCAGTACTGTACATTTTCGAAATTGGCTAATTCCATTAAGTTTAACTATGGGGATTAATCCAAATAAGGCAATAAATATATCTGGGACCCCATTTAACTTGTTGGTCATGTTTAATACTTCTATGGTGCATATAAAATGTCATATCATCATGTGCTTGTGCATTGCACTTGTTTTATATGGTGTGGTATTTGATTGTGTTTTCCGGTGTTCTTATACATCCATAGATCAAGCAGTCGGGGTTCCACCGCAATACCCTGACGACCCGTCTTACCAACCTGCCGAGCAAGGCAAGCGTAACCCCCCTCTGAGCATGTCTCCTCCTATGTTTTCCGCAAATATTTTCTCCACTATAATATTGCATGCGGTTCCAAATGTCAATTTGGTTGGATTAGAGTATCCTATAGTTGCATTATGTTTCCGATGCCAATACCTGTTCCCTCCTAATATCCATAGGATTACTTTGTTGGCCTGAGTTAATTAACTATGTACTGTATATGCTTAGTCATGCTTAGTTAAATGCTTAGTTGTCCGGTGGATATTTCGTTGTTGGAATTGTTGACGGAATGTCCGGATAATGGTGGAGAAATGTGGATACTGATACTAAACATGCTTAAAGGTGGGGATGAGAGGCCACATGGAATGTGGTGGGTTGTCTCGTTCTCGCCGCCTAGGTGCGAGTTCTCTACCTCTTGAACCAAGAATGAGCGCGCTTCCATTCGGTGGGGTATATGGAGCCCTCGTCGACCAACTAACTTGGGCGGGACTAGCCAGGGTCCTCTAGTTTGAGCTTCCATTTGCACGTGCGTGAAGACGGTGGCCAATACTGAGATGAGGATGGTAGTATTAGGACAATGAGTGGCCACGGGACAGGGTGTTGCAGGCATGGCTGTCCCGTCCTCACTGATGATCCTGGGTTAGTCTTTAACAAGGTAAAGGTTGTAACCGTTCCCACTCAGCCGGCTTTCCCCGGAAGAGAGCTACGTGTAGGCAATGAGCCGGGCGGTACCGAAGGCAAACACAGTGCACCCCTGCAGGGTTAAATCTTTTTGAAAAGCCGTGTCCACGGTTACGGATGAACTTGGGAAGTGAAGGTAAGACCATAGAATAACTTGAACGGAATGATTAAAACCTGAGTACTAAAGGTACTACCAAAAATGAAAGGCTGACTTCCTCGAGGGTGATTCGGGGAGGTACCTTCGTAGACAGAGACAGTGGTTGATGTTGGTGGTTGTTGAAGATGATCAGAAGAAAAGAGTTTACTTCTTACCCCCTTTGAAAATATTCTGATTAGTCGATGCCATGGAGTTATGTCTTTTCTAAAGAAAACTAGCTTTATACAAAACCGCCATACAACCTTTGTAAGCCAATCATCGAGCTAGTAGCTCTAATAATCTTGCAGAGTTCGTCGAACTCAACGTTGTTTATTTGATTTCAGAGGAGGACTTCTTCGACCTCGAAGGTGGGTTCTTCGTGGAAGTCGACGAGTAGTCTGGGGTTCCCAGGTGGCAGCTTGGGACATCTCGGAACATCTGGCGCTGGGAATGTTTATCTGTAGGCCTCTTAGGCCATAATTTGGTTCTTGTTGTTAGAACAACTTATTTTGCTTCCGCTTGTTGTACTGTTGGGTCGGTGACCTCTGGTTGTAATTTTTGCTATCTTTCTCTACTATAAGAGTTGAACTATAATGCTTTGAGTCGTAGAGTCTGTAATGTGCCAGTTGTTCCACAAGTCTTGATCTTATTATTATGCTTTGATAGTTGTGCCTGTGTTGAGGCATCAATCGGGGTGTTGCGTTGTCTGGAGTGAGGTGTACCCAGCAACGCCTGCCAAAGATTTTTGCCGGGGAATGGTAAACCCGTAACCTCTGGTTGTATCGCTTAACCGGTGACACATAGCATCACTGTATAGCAGTCGGGTCAGGGCGCCACACTTGAATAACTCGCATAATTCATGTAAAAATAGCAAATGATCACCAGGATGGACAGTTCCATCCCCTTCATAGCGGTTATTCGTAACACGTTCAACAATTTTCATAGGTATTTTGAATGAGATTACCTGCACAGGTGGCGCCTCCTCTACTACCTTAGTAGTGGTAGTGGTTCTCCCAAATAGGAATTCAAGAGAAGATCTCTCCATAATAAAATATAGCAGCAGGCAAAAAATAAAACAGCACATACAGTAAGAGTTTTCCTTACCAATTCCACTTACCAATAGCGCTTCACTCCTCGGCAACGGCGTCAGAAAATAGTCTTGATAACCCACAAGTATAGGGGGTGTATCGTAGTACTTTCGATAAATAAGAGTGTCGAACCCAACGAGGAGAAGAAGGTGTTGACAAGCAGTTTTGATATGGAATTCACTGTAAATACTAGCAGACAAGTTTTTAGGGATTTTTGATATAGCAGATAAATAAAGTACAAGTAAATAAAATGCAGAAATAATAATTACAGCGAGTGGCCCAATCCTTTCTACAGCAAAGGACAAGCCGGTAGGTTTACTTATGATGACCAAACGTTCTTGAGGACACACGGGAATTTCGTCAAGTGATTTCGCTTCATATAGTTGATTAATCTTCATTGTTTTGATAAGTGTTGTGTGGGTGAACCTATGCTAATGCACTGCCCTTCCTAGGACTAATACATACTTATGATTATACCCCTTGCAAGCATCCGCAAATACAATAAAGTAATTAAGATAAATCTAACCACGGCCTTAAACTCTGAGATCTTGCTATCCCTCATGCATCGATATACCAACGGCGGTTTAGGTTTCTGTCACTCCGGCAACCCCACAATTGGCAACCGAATACACAATGCATTCCCCTAGGCCCATAAAGGTGAAGTGTCATGTAGTCGACGTTCACATGACACCACTAGAAGAATAACACTGTCGGGCCAATAGAAACCAGGGTATCAAGGGCCGGCCTTACTGGGCCTCTACCCGTAGCATGAGACCAAAGAACGCCAAAGGCCGAGTGGGCCCATCAAGAAAGCCTCGCGAGGCCATCCGCCTCGCGGGGTTTTTTACTCTGGAGAAACTGACTAAGTCCCCGCGACCAGGGGACCGCCTCAGGAGACTCTCCCCTCTCGGGGTGTCGGAGCACTCGAAGTGCTTGGCGAGGCTCTGCCACCTTGGCAGGGCGCACATGGGGCATGCGTTCCGCAGCAGGATGACGCGCATACCTACGCACGGTGACAAATGGGCAGCAGTTGCCATTCCCATGCTTAAAGGAGAGCAACAAATCTGCCCTAAAGGAGGAGGATTACCAAGCATGCCATTTTGGTGCTAAGGGGACACGCTGCCGCTCCGCTCCAACGGCGACGTCACTGGTGTGACACCACGGACCTCTGGAGAGCCGGCCACCGCTCTGGACGGACGGTGGTAGGACCTGACGAAGACCAGCAAGACCAACGCGGTGGACCGCGTCCACAACCCCATGGACCAGGGGTGCGCCGCCCTCCTGGACCGGCGCCATGGGGGAACCCTAGCTTCCGCCCCTGCGCCTATATAAGGAGGGGGAGCACCACTGGAGAAGGGGATCGATCATTCCTTCACCTAAGACTACTAGTCCACACAGAGAAGGGAGCTCCTGCACTTAGGAAGCTCTGCCATTGTTGTAAGCTCTGCCCTCGGCAAGCATCCTTGTACTGTAACCTCACGAAGCAGTGCAATACTATACGGCAGGAAGTAGGGTATTTACTCCTCAAGGAGGGCCTGAACCTGGGTACGAGCTGGTGTCCATCTCTGTCGTGATGCGTTCTGTCGAGCTCGTCGTGTTTGGTCGCCGAGGTTGACGAGCGTTTGATAAGTGTCGTGTTCAGCCCCTCTCGATTCCTGGTTCTCAGGGACTATTCTCCGACATTTGGCGGGCCAGGTAGGAGGCTGAGGCGCTCTTTCAACCTTCTCCTTTCGACCTCTCCGGCACCATGGCACGAATTCGAGCTAGGCATTTGGTTCGCCGCGCAAACGCCAGCGGTAGGACCGTCGCCGCGCTTGCGCCGGACCGCAACCCGCGAGTACGGCCCCGCGTCAACGGCGCCAAGAGCTGCAGCCATCCAGGGCCCTGCGTCGAGGGGCCCGAGGAGGGGAACATCCGCGTCTCCTCCCCGCGTCTTCCCGAAGACCAGGGGACTTCACCACAAAGCCAGCCAGCTCCGATCCCGGGAGCCGCGCTGTTCGCGGCGCGGGAGCTGATGAGCTACCTCCCCACTGAAGAATGCCAAGCCAGCTGGCTGGCACGCATCACCGAGCTCATCCGCGCCTCCGAAGCCCCCGAGGTTCCAGGTAGCCCTTGCTCGGAAGGGCGTGGCCTGGGATTCATATAGGCTTTGGCCTCGGGCGCCCTTCTGCCCCACCACCATCACCGCTTTCACCAGCTGACGGAGCTCCTGGATGCGGCCCACCGGGCAGGCATCACGGCTAGGCAGGAGCACCAAGCGGCGGTGGACCACCCCTGGGGATCCACCGAACGCTTGCCACAGTGCCTCGGGAGGAGAGCTGGATCGACGAGATCAAGGCTTTCCTAAGCACGGGGGCTCTCCCCAAAGAGAAGGCGGAAGCAAAACAAATGTTCAACATGGCCAAGTACCACGCCAAGTCCTACTGCGTCATCGGGGAAGACCTCTACCGCAAGCGGCCCAATGGCATCTCCCTGCGATGCGTTCCGACAGAAGAAGGCAGGCAACTCCTCGAGGACGTGCATAGCGGAGAGTGCGGGCATCACTCGTCCTCACGCGTCCTCGCGGGGAAGGTCTTCAGGAGCGGTTTCTATTAGCCAACTGTATTTCAAGACGCCGAGGAGCTCGTTAAAACTTGCAGAACCTGCCATCACCATGCCAAGCAGGCCGAGCTCCAGCCAGAATCGGGGCTCCAGACACTCCCAGCCACCTGGCCCTTCACGGTCTGGGGGCTAGACCTCCTGGGGCCTTTCAAGAGGTCACATAGAGGCTACCGCTACCTGTACGTCGCCGTCGACAAGGTCACTAAATGGGCGGAGGTAGAAGCCGTGCGCTCCATCCCAGCGAAATCAGCGGTGGACTTCCTGAACAATCTCGCGCATCGCTACGGGGTGCCTAACCGCGTCGTCGCCGACCATGGTTCACAGTTCGCAAGTGGCACCTTCAGGGCTTGTTGCGAGTCCCTCGGCATTCAGTTGTGCAACGCCTCAGGGTGCCCACGAAGCAGTAACCAAGATGAAGAGGAAATGGAGGAAGAACTCAAAGACTTCAAGATGCGGAGCTTCAAGTGCCTCAAGCGTTCGGGCAAGAGCTGGGTCAGTGAGCTCCCTTTAGTGTTGTGGTCCTCCAGGACGACTGCAGCTGGGCCAGCAAGTGAGACACCTTTCGCCCTCGCCTACGGACCCAAAGCGGTTCTCCCTGGCAAGGCGAGGCTCGAATCTCCGCGAGTCTTGGCCTTCAACGAGAACGACATCGAAAATCCCGCCAAGCTGTTACCTGCGTTAGCTTTCAACGAGGACGATCAAGAGGCGCTCCACAGTGGCGATGTGACGCTACGGGAAGGACTGCGCTGTCAGGCCACCATTAGGGCGGCGAGGTATCAGCAGGCGCTGCGTCGATACGACAGCCGCCGCAAGCGCTCACGCGACATTGAAGTCGGCGACCTCGTCCTTAGGAGGATACTCTCCAGGGAGGACCCCCACGAGCTCATACCCCTGTGGGAAGGATCTTACAGGGTCACGCGCGTCGCTAAGTATGGGACCACGCAGCTGGAGGAGCTTGGTGGCATGCCCGCCGAGAATCCATGGAGCATAGAAGATCTCCGCAAGTTCTACCCGTGATAGAGTCACGCCAGGCAATCCTCTTTTTGTCTCAAGAAGGACGCCCGAGTTGTCACCCCCCCCCCCCAGCTTCACAAAAGCTTATCCCTCCCCGAGGGCCTCTCCAACTGAGCTCCCCCTACCACGCGTCGCCACGGGCCGTGAGGAGTCTCAGCCACACTCTGTGGAACCCCATGCCCATACATGGCCGGTTGTGACTTTGTCCTTGAGGCAAGCTCTTTCTTCCCACTTGAATTGTTCTCGCGATCAACTTGAGCTTTAGCACTTGTCGGGTCATTCCAAAACACTCTTGTTCAAGATCATTGGGAGCAATGTTATTTGGGCAAGCTTCAACCTCATCATTTTCATCTAGACATACCACCTTGGCCTTCAAAGAAAGTGAGGGACCTTGTTTCATTCCCATGGCCCTAGCACGGTTATCTTCGGCATTCTTGGTGGCAACCGTGGAGGCTTGCACTCTTGCATAACTTCATTGGATGACATTTGAATATAGTTGTGTCTTCCTTGAATAGACTTCAACTCAATGGGCTCGAAAGGCAAGAGAGCATTCACATACTTCCTCTTGACCCAAGCATCATCCACATAGGTTGCCCCCACATCATAGAAGGCCTTGGCAAGAGTTTTGAGTCTTCCATACATCTCTTCATGATGCTCATTATCAAACATGTAGAAGCCTTCGGCATCATTGCTCAAAGAATCATATCTATTTCTCTTCATGCTATCATTTCCAAGGAATGCAACCTCAAGACAATTCCAAGCTTCTTTGGCGGTGGTGGCGTGAAGAACATGATGCTTGTCATTGTCACTCAATGAGAGTTCAATCATGTGGAGAGAGGAGGCATTGAGTTGCTTTTCGGCAAACTCTCTTCTTGTCACATTGCTTGGATCCACGACCTTGTATCTATCTTCAATGATCCTCCAAAGCTCGATAGAGGCACCGTTGATATGAGATTTCATTGAGCGTTGCCAACTTGCAAAAGCTAAAGCATTAAGATTAGGTGGAGGACCTAAAGGGTTTATGCGGGTGGTGATAGGTGGGTCGGGAGAGTACCAACCTGGAACGACATGGTACTCTTCCTTCCCATCTACATGCACGGTAAGAGGTGGAGGAGGTGGTTTAGTTCCGGTATCGGTTTCAACCCCCTTTTCTTTTTCTCTTTATCCTCCTCGAAATCACCCTCATTGGAGTTAGAGACACCCTCTAGTGGGATGATTTCCAAAAGCTTGCCATTTGTGAATTTCATGAACATGTCATGGAACTCATCAAATTTGACATTCATGGACGATGTCAATGTTGTTTCCAACGCTTTGATATCGGCCATGGATGTCGTGGTGGCTTTGGCTTTTTCAAGAGCCTCATTAGCCTTGGCACGATCAGCCTCATCCTCACTTTGTGTCATACTTCTCTTAGGCGGTTAAGCCCAACAAGAGAGCCTAGGCTCTGATACCAATTGAAAGGATAGGTATGTGATGCATGAAATGCATACATGAACTTTGCACTATATCACTCATATTCCAATCATATTTGCATCATATAAGGGTTATACCACTGTTATTTAATGATTTTAGGAAATAAAATTATTGTTTCCTATTTTTATGGAATTAACCCTGCGCAGGCAGAAAACCCTATTTCTTTTTTATGTTTCAGGGACCAAGACAACGTCATACAATCTGGAAAAATACAGGCGCCATTATTTTGGAAGGAGGAAGACGTAGGAGCGAAGGAATCAAGCAAACGGAGGCCGGAGGGCCAAAAGGGGGTGGCCCACGTGGCCACTGTACCTGGCCGAGTGGGGCCCATCAACTTGGGCCTCGAGGCTCCGAGCCGTCGATCTTTGCTCCACCGCCTTCGTCTTGACCTAAAAACGCCTATAAAAGAAGTCCCACGACGTTCTCGAAAACAAGCGCCGCCATATCACAGAAACACGAAAACAAAGATCCGGAGCTGCAGATTGGAGGGGGAAAACTCCGGCGGGGCGCTGCCGGCGTGGTCTCCATCTTCTCCATCGACATCTCCACCATCTCCATGATGAAAAGGGAGTAGTCCACCTCTGGAATATGGGTTTGTGGAAGTAACTTATGTATCTCTCCTCTCTTTGAGCTTCACTAATTAGTACCGTATGAGCTGCTGAACATGATTACGGTCATATATGTAATTCCTATGTGGTGGATCTTTTTGTGAGTTAATATATGTTGAGATTGCAAATGTTTGTTTCAGTTATGAATATAGATGCATATTATGTACCCCGTTCTTATCTACTTGTTATGATCAATCATGTTTATGAGGGCGTGTGTGGGGTGATGTGTGCATTAGTTGGAGTAACGGGGGGTGGTGAGTGCGGTAAGTTGACAACTGTAATATCGCGATCCACTTGGGTGTTTTACCTTACTTTGTTGCCTCACTAGGGATAAACAAAAATATCATGCTACAAGGGTTGAGGGTGACCAAGCTTCTTCCTGTGACTAGATCTAGCATGTTCTTATTTTCACTTCATGTCATGATACTTAAAGCTATACTCTGAGTTATCTTAATTACTAAGGTGTTATGATTTAGTTCGCATCTTGGTGGAGTATAAGTGAGATTAATAATCAAAAGATCTCTATGTTAGGACGTGATGCCCATATAATTAGTAACTTGATATCAAACTTTGTGTTGCAATCTCATATGTCAACTCTATGTGTCCATTGTCTGCCACACCATTAAAAGAGAGAGTGCATTTGTGAAACCATGAACCCCGGTCAATTTTTAATCATAAGAAACACCTTTCCAACCACTTTTACCACTTTTCCATTTTCTGCAATTATTAAATCCGAAAATACAAAAACACTTTTCCATCTTGCATTCATCATAAAAAACCCAAAAATAACATTTATCATTGTTATCATCATCCTTGCACATTCATTCACCACCATTGCATATTTATTTCTTGTTTGCATTGCATATTTATCTTGATATCATTCATACACCTTGTGCTTGACAACCACAGGTGAGGTTGAGGACCAAAACAATTAACCTTGTTTTGTACGTGACCAAAAGAAGGATAGGAAGATAAATCTTTCACTACTGATTCCCCGAGAGTTCGATATTAAACCCTCGAGTCACCCTCGTGGGAAAACACGTCTTCCACTTACTACACACTCTGCACTTGGAGTCTCAACCTAACCCATTTACTTTTGACGCAGGTAACTACGCACCAGAGATCAAGACTGTTTTCTGGCGCCGTAGATCAACCTCTTCAAGGGCCATCAGTATGACACCTAGAGGGGGGGTGAATAGGTGCTACTCCAAATTTTAGTTCTTTTCAAAATTAGGCTTGACACAAAAGGTAAATTCTCTAGATATGCAACTACGGTGAATTTACCTATATGACAAGCTAGCAACTAAGCACGATATACAAAGTAAAGACGGTAAACAAGGATAAAAGTAACCGAAGTGAAAGCACACAGAGACACGGATGTAATCCCGAGTTCCTCCTTGTTATGGGAGTACGTCTCGTTGGAGAGGTGTGAGGCACCACAAAGGTCGAACCTCAACGCCACAAAGGCTCACCCTATTCTCCGATGAACCGCACCACAAAGGATTGGTTCACCTTCCACTATCGGAATCCTTCAAGGCGAAATCTAGAGCACTTACAACAACGATTCGAGGCACAACCTACAAATGGATTGGGGGCTCCCGAACAGCTACAATCTGTCACAAAGATAATCAAGTGAGTACAACGGTGGGCTAGGTTTTCCAAGTGGAAACCCTAGCAAAGGTCACTCAAGTGAATGAGGGGGAAATGAAGAACGGCTTGGTGAAGATGTAGATCGGGGACTCCTCCTTCAATCCTCCAAAGATCAACGAGTTTGGGTGGAGGGATTGGGAGATCTAGCAAAGCTTGAGCTTGTATTAATGGTGGTCTTCAATGGTGAACAAGCTACCCGTCCAAAGGTAGGTGGAGGGGATTAAATATCCCCTCCCAATTTTCTGCCCGTTGAAGACCAAAAAGGCCCGCATCGGTAGTACCGGACCACGCCCGGTAGTACCGCACGAAGCTGAGCTTCGATGGACCAGTCTTCCTTGCGTTGACCCACAGCGGTAGTACCGGACTGCATGGTCCGGTAGTACTCTCTTCGCGGTAGTACCGCGCCACTACCACGTCTAGTACCAGGATAAAACTGGGAAATACAGAACGCATTTGGGGCGACACGGTACTGGCCCCGGTACCGGCCGCGGTAGTTCCGCTCGGCAGAAGCTGGAGTAACCCGGTAGTACCGGGCCAAGCCCAGTAGTACCGGCTGGGCAAATAAAGCCAGCACTTCTTCCTTTTTGAGATAAAACCTGTGCACATAAGATAGATAATTTCCTGCACTTATTTAGCACATTCATTAGACATCTAATTGAGTTGTCAACAAACATCAAAACACTTAGGGAATGAAAGTGCCCTTTCAAGTACTAAACAAACGCCACAATATCATAGAGACATCCAACACAAAGAATAACTCATGGTAAGTATTTCTGTAATCTTTAGCCTAAGAGTCACACACGGTGCGCACACCGTCACCTTCACACCGTGGGACAAAGGTGACTCCGGAGTTTACATTAATAAAACCACTTTGAGTAGCATAATCATAATATAATGAAGGGGAAACATCTATGGATTCAACTAGATTACAAAGCTCATGGTCACATAAAGATCACACCATGGGAGAGAGAGATAAACCACATAGCTACCGGTAGAGCCCTCAGCCTCGGGGGAGAACTACTCCCTCCTCATCATGGGAGGCAGCAACGGCGATGAAGATGGCGGTGGAGTCGATGGAGATGGCTCCGGGGGCAATTCCCCGTCCCGGCAAGGTGCTGGAACAGAGACTTTTGTCCCCCGAAACTTGTCTTCGATGGCGGCGGCGCTGCGGAACTCTTCGTGGAATATGACTGATGATTTTAGGGTTTTCGCGTCGAAGGGAATAAATAGGCGAAAGTACGATGGTCAGAGGAACCCGAGGTGGGCTCACCATGCCACGGCATGGCCCATGGGGGGGCGCCACCACCAGGTGTGGTTGGCCCATGGCTCTCCTCCTTCTCCCCTTTGGACTTCGTGTACGTGTCGGGAAAATAGGAAGCTGGGCTTTTGTTTAGTCTAATTCCGAGAATATTTCCTTAAGTAATTATCTGGAATAGAAAAACAGCAGAAAACAGGAACTGGCACTGTGGCATCTTGTTAATAGGTTAGTCCCAAAAAATGCATAAAAATGCTATGAAGTGCAAATAAAACATATAACAATTGGCATAATATCAGCATGGAACATCAGAAATTATAGATACGTTTGTGACGTATCACGCGACCAAGTCCTCCCGCGTTGTGCCTCTGCCCACGCTGTTGGAGGAGGCGGAGGACCACCGCCGACACAACATTCTAGTGCCAGACGATATCCAGATACCCGATGGGTGGGTGCTGAATGTCATGAAGGTGCCGGTGGCGCCGGGACTGAGAGGGAGGGCCCGCCTCCACTACATCAGGCGGCGGTGGAAGTACTTGCTATGGGCGCAACATGTCGATCCCTTCTACTCTATCTTGTCGCCGTACTGGTTCGACGTGGTGGAAGCGGAGTACGAGGACCCTCGCTCCAGCTTTCTTCCTCCCCTGTAGGCATGCGCGAGCCACCGGCGGAATTGTTTGCCTCGGACGACGAGCGAGCCCGTGAGGACGCGCTGCTTGATCAGCTGCTCGATCTTCTGTTACCAACGACACCGACACTGATAGAGGAACTTGCCCCAGCAGCCCCACCGCCGGCAGTGTCACTGGCACCGGAGCATGGGCAGAGGACAGCGACGACTGGGCAAAGCCGGAGTGAGGAGGAATGTAGGCCGCTAGCGAGGCCTCCTTCCACCGCTAGATCAAACCCCACCACACTCGGCAAGGGCGGTGACCCAAAGAATTTTCTCAAGGCCACGCTGGCAAAATCAGAAGCCTCAGTCGTCACCGCCACATATAGCGGATGGAATGTCCAACGACGCTGGCATGCAGGGATTGGCTGGCGGGATATGCCTCCTTCTCTCGCTTTTGCCGGCATCGCCGTTAGATCTATGGACTAGGTCTTTAGTTTAAATTTAGTTAATTTCGTTTAACTTTGTTAAATGTCATTTGTCAAATTTTGTTCAAATTTGTTAAATGTTATCCGAATTCAATATAATACTAATGTTTCGTCTATATTCGTCGTTTCGATTGAGATGCTCTTAGAATCTTTAGTACTAGAATCAGGATCGCTTAGGTAGAGATTATTCGTGAACCAAAATTGAGAGCTCAACTATCCTTATAAAATCGGTTTTGCTAGTTCTCAATCGCATGAGAATTACCTTAGTTTTCAATCGCATGACATAATCAGTTGCAAAGTGGAGTTGCAACTGATTTAGACCACTTGATTTGCTTCGTAATTCGTAATTTGATGACGTCATGTGATTGTAGTTCTCATTCGCCTGAATTACAAGTGAATTTGCAACTGCTACAAGCCGTTTGATTTGCTTTGTGATTCGTGCTAATCATGAGTTGCAACTTGACTTGCAATTATGATTGATGACATCGTGCGAATGAGAACAAAGTTAGTTTTCAAGTTAGTTTTCATGCCATTGAGAGAGACCCTTATAAAATCGAGAGAATTCCTTCCTTGGCCCTTGCTTAAAATTTTGTTCCCTATTTGGCCCTAAAAAATAAAATCTTCCCAATTTATCACCTAAATTTCATTTCCTTCCTTATTTGGCCCTATAGTGCAGTTTGAGCATTAAAAAGACTTCTTTACCCCTGCTTTTTCCTTCCAATTTTTTAAAGAAAAACGACCACTTCCCGTATCCCTTCCCTGCCTACCGATCCATTCCCTATCTGAGCTCTGAAGCTGAGCTGCCCGACGAGGCCTCTGGCCGCCGTGCTCCCGTCGGCTCCAGGCTCCAGCCCCATAGCGTCGACGGATCTCGCCGCTCCGCCGCATCTCGGCCAGAGCTTGACCGCGGCTCAGTTCCTCCGTCGCTGGCCCGCGTTGCTCTGTTCCTCCACCGTCTAGAAAATTTGCAAGGAGTTCCTGTACATGTAGGCAGATGGCGTGCCTGACCAAGAACACCAAAGGAAGGGGATGACAGTATTGGATGAATTCCCACAACCGGATCGAAATGAAGAAATTACGAAGTTTGCTATATTTCATCATGAAGATTGGGCCAGATTTTTTACTGTCCGTGCCTGAGATTCGTCGCCATCGTGTGCACCCGCTGAAGGCTGGGCTCGTCGACGCACACCCTCTCGAGGAGGCGTCGGCGCCGTTCACGCAAACGGTGGCCATGGCGCGGCTCGCGGCGCATCGCCTCCTCCTAGCGCGCGACCGCCCCTGCGTCCGTGGAAGCAGCGGCGCCACCGCCGACGGCGGTCACGAGCACAAGAACGTCCACGCCAGGAGATCATCGGGGCAGAGCATGGAGCTCCTCTAGCCAGAGGAAGTCGGAGCAGGAGGCGGTGCGGCTCGGGGCCGGACATGCGCTGGGTCGACGACGGCCGGGCTCGGGGCCAGGGGAGAGTGGCGCCGGGGCAGAGGAGGTCGGAGCCGCGGCCAGGCGCAGGAGGGCGGAGGACACGTCGGTTGACGCCGGGGCGGCGCGTCGACGAGGCAAGGATGGGGAGCGCGGCGACGCTCGGCCGCGGGGCGAGGGAGGAGCAGGGGGCCCGGGGCGCGGCGCCGGAGGCCGGAGGAGAGGCGCGGGGCCCGGAGCCGGCCGGAGCAGGGAGCTCGGGCGGTGTGTGCGTGCGGTGTGGGTTGTGTGCGTGTGTGGCTGAGAGAAGAAGAGGAAACTGTGCCGGACGCCGCCGATGGCGAGCTCACCTCATGTTTCTTTGTCACATTATTTATCAGGGGTAAGGAAGTCTTTTTAATATTCAAACTGCACTATAGGGCCAAATAAGGAAGGAAATGAAATTTAGGTGATAAATTGGGAAGATTTATTTTTAGGGCCAAATAGGGAACAAAATTTTAAGCAAGGAATTCTCTCTATAAAATCTCTGCAAACAATTAAGCCTCCTGAACCTCGTGCGCCGGACCCTCTCTCTCCCTCCCACTCCTCTGGCCCTGCAGCCAATATCTCTGTATCTCTCTGTCCTCTTCATCGTTCGACTGCAAGGGACGCCACCATTTCAGCAATTAGTGCGACACACATAATTCTTGCGGTGATTCTTCCGAACCAGAAATTCCGTCAAACGATTCGGGTGGAGCTTCCACCCGACCATCGATTTTTTCCCATATTGTGTTGGATTGAGCTCTGCTTCTTTTCTCCTGAACTTTTGCATCCCTGTCGATTTGTCTCCTGAACCCAATCTTCTTCATCATTTCTTCTTCTTCTTCCGCGATAAACGAGCCAAGTTAAGGTGCTCTTTGCCGCAGCATTTTTAGTGGCAGTTCTTCCACCGGAGCAAAGCGAAGCGCATTCCTTCTTTGCTCGGTGCCATTAAAAGCCTTTCCTTTTTTGGGCCGCGCTATCCTTCGACCAATCTCTCCGGCGGCTTCCCTCCGGAGCTATACCAGGAACAAGAGCGACCTCCTCCTATTCCAGCATCGAAATCCAATCTATCCATTTCTTCCCCCGAGCAAAGCAAAGATCTCCCCTAAATCAAAGCGCAAGCAAAGAAGCTTCGATGGGGATGGTCGGGGACAGGCTGAGGGCCTTCTCGACGAACCGATGGCTCGTCTTCGTCGCCGCAATGTGGCTGCAGTCCATGGCCGGCATCGGCTACCTCTTCGGCGCCATCTCGCCGGTCGTCAAGGACGCCCTCGGCTACAACCAGCGCCAGGTGGCGGCGCTTGGCATCGCCAAGGACCTCGGGGACTGCGTCGGCTTCCTCGCGGGCTCGCTCTCCGCCATGCTGCCGCCCTGGGCGATGCTGCTCATCGGCGCCGTGCAGAACTTCGTCGGCTATGGCTGGCTCTGGCTCATCGTCACCAAGCAGGCGCCCGCGCTGCCACTCTCCATGGTGAGCTTTACGCATCTTCTTCTTCTTCTTCTTCTTCTTCTTCATTGGAAGCCTTGATTTGGTTCAAGTCAACGTGGAAGCGTTACTGTTCTTGGTCTTCAGCTACCGAATTTCGCACAGTGTACAAGCTGTCAATTTGTTCAATAACAAATTGTCACAAATAATTATAATACATTTTTCCTATTGATTGGATTAGGATTAGGGGTAGCCTCTCTCTATTTCATCCGTTTTAGGAAATTTCAAAGAACGTGGACCTAATGATGTTGATGTGGACCGCAGGGCACATGATTATATAAAATGACAACTGGAATAGGATTAGCCAATGGAAATGACTTGGAGGAGGATAGATCTTAGAGTGTGGTGATGAGTTTCTAAGCACCGGCTTTCTTGTGAAATTGACAAAACGCTTGAGTGTAAATATGTTATGCTGTGCAACCAATGGTATATTCGTCCAGTATCGTTATTTTAGGCGGTCCTTGTCACTTTTGTTGGCCATATGCATCCCGTTTGTTTTTTCAGTAGTGAACATGTTATGTCTAATCATTATCTACTGTGACAACAGCTGATTGCCTCCTCTGTCAATAGTCAAGTCTTCAATTATTTATTTATCGTGAAAATTCATCAAATGGAGGATCTTCTTAATTCAGAAGTGATTTCTAGCAGATAGTCTCTTAACCTGCTTATGGAATCACTATGTACATTAGTTTCCGTCTCCTGTTGGCTGGGGAAGTACTCAAGTTTGACTTGCTGTACTTAGTCTGTTCCTCCAAACTCTGTACATGCGCGAAGTATTGTGAAGTCATATATTGTCATGATTATGCAACTAAAAAAGTTAAATTGTCATGAATTTGCACAAAGATGGCTGTGTGCATCAGTTTGATGCAGAGACCAGGGCAGCGTTCCCCATTTCAAAAACAATGAATGCACACAATGAGCTTCTAGGTTGTGATGTTTGATTGCAAAAACTGCATGCCAAGGCATAAATCGTCATATCAGCCACTGTGATTGATCAGTAGATGGCTGAATCGTTTTTATAAGTAAACTATTAGTCTTTCAAATCATGCACTTAATTTCCCAAAACATGGAGGATATATGAGTTGTGTACACAACCTCAGTTGCTTGGTCAAGCTCAGTTGCTTGGTCAAGTAAGTTAGTTTGCAATTGGGGAATCATGCACTTAATTTCCAAATGCATGGGTGATGTAATCCTTGCTGTTCATTCTTTGTATCTCATAAATATTTATAATTGACCTGTTGTGCCCTACAATATGTTTAATTTCTTATATGGAACTTTAGTGAGATTGTGAGAACGTGTTTAGTTGTATATAACTATATATGGGATTCCCCAACTAAAATTGAGTACTCCCTCCGATACATAATAAGTGTCGCAGTTTTGAACTAACCCCCGTTCAGAACTGCTGTCGCAGAGGGAGTAGTAAACTTCACTGTTATATAGGATTCCAAATTATGTGGAGGAAATGCGGTACCTGTTACTCACTGTTAATGCCCAGAACCCCCACAATTAAACTAGTAATGAGAAACAGAAGTATAGAACTTGAGTAGTTATTTTGTTCTTTTTTCTACTAATATAGTATCGTTTCTGTTTTGTTATTCAGATGTGTGTCCTTATTTTCTTTGGAACCAACGGCGAGACATACTTCAACACAACTTCACTTGTTACATGCATCCAGAATTTTCCAAAGAGCAGGGGCCCAACTGTGGGCATTCTGAAAGGATTTGCTGGCCTTAGCAGCGCAATTCTAACTCAACTGTATGCAGTATTGCACACACCTGACCATGCAACTCTTATCTTCATGGTCGCAGTCGGGCCGTCATTGGTTGCCCTTGGCCTGATGTTTGTTATTAGGCCCGTGAGGGGTCACAGACAGGTGCGGCGATCTGACAATAACAGCTTCATGTTCGTCTACACCATCTGCTTGCTCCTCGCCTCATATCTTGTTGGTGTCATGCTAGTCCAAGATTTCCTGGAACTGAGTGACGATGTGGCTACTTCTCTGACCGTGATTCTTTTCATCTTGCTTATTTTGCCAATCGCGATCCCGGTGGCCTTGACATTCTTTTCGCAAGAATATAGTTCAGTTGAAGAGGCTCTGCTGGCTGAATCACCTAAAGGACAGGCAAGTACTTCGCAAGAAAGGGAGGATCAGCCAGAGTTAATTCTAAGTGAGGTGGAAGAAGAGAAGCCTAAAGACATGGACTTATTATCCCCATCTGAAAGGAGGAAAAAGATTGCAAAGTTACAGGCCAGGTTAGTGCAAGCTGCAGCAAGAGGTGGGGTTAGAATCAGGCAAAGACCACACAGGGGAGATAACTTCACTCTGATGCAGGCATTAGTCAAGGCTGATTTTTGGCTTATTTGGTTATCGCTTCTGCTCGGGTCGGGATCAGGGCTGACGGTGATCGACAATCTGGGTCAGATGAGCCAAGCTGCTGGGTATATCGACGTGCATAACTTTGTGTCACTGATAAGCATATGGAACTTTCTTGGCCGCATTGGAGGTGGCTACTTCTCTGAAATTATTGTCAGGTATCAACACTAAGTTATCCACATTTTGATATGGCATTCACTGCTAATCACTTGGATACATATCTTATATTGACCAACTATTCTTCTTGCCAGGGAACGTACATACCCGAGGCACATTGCACTGGCACTCGCTCAGCTCCTGATGGCTGCTGGGCATTTCCTTTTTGCAATGGCTTGGCCTGGAACCATGTACATGGGGACCTTCCTAGTTGGGCTTGGATATGGGGCTCACTGGGCCATTGTGCCGGCTGCTGTCTCGGAGCTTTTCGGCGTAAAACACTTTGGTGCAATGTACAATTTTCTCACAGTAGCAAACCCCACAGGGTCACTGATCTTCTCCGGTCTCATCGCTAGTACCTTCTATGACTATGAAGCTGAGAGACAAGCACACCATCCACAGAGTTCAGCATTAACGTCTCCACAAGTGCTTCACGGCATGGCTTTACTTGAGGATGGGCCACTGAAGTGTGAAGGAGCTGTTTGCTTCTTTGTGAGCTCATTGATCATGTCGGCGTTTTGCGTCATGGGAGCTGGCTTGAGCCTCGTCATAGTTTACAGGACCAAACGGGTGTACAGTAATCTCTATCGTTCTGTCCGGTGATGAAGACCATGTGGAAACTCCCTGCTATGTTCCATCATGTACTATATACGCCATTGAACCTATGTGGTTCAGGAATCAAGATACACAAAGCTATAGTTTATTTGTAAAGTTTGTAAATCTGTGAGCCCTTTTTGTCCAAATGTGGCCCTGTAATTATCATGAATACTAGTACATTTAGCCTGTAATTATCCTTCTGGCATGATCGTGCCTCCTGTGGTTTCTGCCAGTGATGAAACCATAAACTGCTATATATACTGGACTTTCTTCCTTGTGGTATCTATGACCTTGTGCCTAGTAAATGGTGCTTCTTGCACCTTGCATACATTCTTTGATCTAGATAAACTCTTCTATGGAACATTAATCTCAAGAGGAATTCAAACTGCAAGAGGATGTGGCATGGTGCATCACTTTGGACTATGGAGCACCTCCTCTTTTTTCAAGTTCCGTCGTTGGAGTTTTCGCTATATCTACTAGGTATGCACCTTCACTATGATTTCAATTCCATTCTGAAACTGAACATCAACGGTCTTAAGCTTTAGGCATCTGTCTGGGCTAATATATGAATGTTACTGCTGTGTCTGGCAGCAAAACCTATGATCCTCATCTTACAAACTTGCATTGTTTAGGCTTGTGACATATGTATCCAGGTGATCTCCTGCCCTTTGGTGACTGGCATCTAAGCTGATCCTGTAACCTGAGGATTCTGTTCCTAGCTGCTATTGTCATTCTTGAACCAGGTGAGAGGAACATAATCTCCTCAGTTCTCACACAACTCTAAGAGCACAGCTGCCACATTTCAATAATCAATGTTCATTTAAATATGAACGTCTGGGATCTCCATCAACAGAGTGAAGTGCCAAGGTTCAGCTGATCGAGACCATGAGGCATTCTGAAGCTGGATACATTTCAAAGCTGAATGCAGTTCAGTTCAAGACTCCTCTTCTGTATATGTGCCCTGTTTACTTTTTGGCTGCACCTAACACTGCCATGTATAATCAATATCATCTTAAAACATCTCTGGAATATATATGCAGTAACAGAATGAGTACCGCTGTGTCAGTGGTAGTAACACTAGTGCTAGATATTTTGTTCTGTTTCTGCTGCTGCTGCTGTCATATGTATCTATCTATTATTTTTCTCTGGGATACCAGTACAAAGTGCCGGTGAGTGATGATGTAGAGGGGTGTGTGCTTAAAGAGTAACAGGGAGAGTGTGGGTCCCACACGGGGGCAGAAAAGGTTCTCACGCACACAAGGTATCTTCTTCCTGATGGAGAAAAAAAATCATTAGGGTTTCTCTAGAGAGGAGATTAGGGTTCCTTTTTGTGGATGGTGGTTGTGATTTTGTTTAAGCATAGTACTAAGCAGGAATACCTGAAACAACCCTAGTCACATCTGATTGATCTAACAGCACAGCACTAGGTTACCTCCCGTGCTGTACCCACACCGCTGTGGTTTTACAGAAATAGCCCCTCCTAATAAAGTTTCACATACACCGTATGCGTACCTGCATATATACTACTCTGTATGTGGTGTGTAGGGCCCACCTGGAGGATGGATATTTAGGACCTTTCCATGTGATATGCCCCTGTATTAACGTCAAATCTACAGCTTAAAATAGTAATTAATAATATGCTGGATCTGTATTAAATTAGAGTAGTAGTGGTGGTTTTGTAAAGAAAGCTTTTTGTACTATGCAAAATGAAATGGCAAGAAAGCCCCTGGAGGGGTTTGGGCCAGGACTGTTGGGGATTTAATTTGGGGCAGCAAATGAGGGCAAAGTTTGAAACTTTTTCAGGCAAACAGAAACAAGAGTGGAATAATCTATACTAGTTATATATTTTTACAGGACACGCAGCACACACACACACGCACACACACACACACACACACGACCTGACCTACACTCTTTTTCTACTACTTCTACTGCTCTGCTACCCCTCTCTCATTTGTATTACACGATTTTTGGGGCTTTGACTAAAAGTCTTGAGCTAAAAAAGCTTCATTTTTTAGAGCTCCTTCCTCCCCCGAAAAAAACAATTTTTTCTGCAATTTGGGGAGCCCGTGGCCTCCAATCCGCCCGAATTCGCGCGCCTCCTCGAGCTGATCCGCATGGGTACGTCCTCGGCCGACTCCCCTCCTCCTTAGCTTTCGATTGTGGTGCTTTTCGCCGCCGGCCGTGGCCTGTCGGGGCAGATCTGGCCGGCTAGGGTTTGGGGTCTGTTCATGGGAGCTCCAGATTTTCCCCGTGGTCAGCGCCGCTACTGGGTGGGTGCACGGGGGATGCGGATCACGCGGATCGGTGGTTTCTTGGCTGGATTCCAGCTGGGTTTTGCGGATTTGGGCGCTTCCTGGTACTTAGATTTGTTCATTTCGCGTGGGTATTTGTGCTGTTTTGGGGGTTACTCCGGTTCCAGATTCCGTGTCTCTGTGGAGAAAGCTGGGTTGGATCTTTCTCACTCTGTCTCTTGCTACCAAAGATCACCTTTTTGGGCGAGTTAGTTTAGCTCCGGCTGCTGATCTGCTAGGCTCTCGAGTTCCGATTTGGTGTGAAGCAAATCTCAGCGGGCGCGTAGTTGTTCTAGTGGAGTAGATTCAATGTACATCCAAGTAAATTTGTCGGAGCTGAAATTAGATGATGATGTGTTAGATTTCGCTTCCAGATTGTTTTTCCGGTCCTAGCATGTGGAAATGGAATGGATATTTCAAGCGCCTAGGACCAAAAGTTCGTAGTATCTACTTCACTGTCCGTTTTACATGTTTTCTCTGGTTTCACTTCACTGGTGATGCCATCCTATCTTTTTTGCAATTCTACTGAGTGCGCTTTATATGTTGTTTTTCAATATTCTTAACCTTTGCCGCCCTACTTTGCTGCAGATCAATGGAGATTTCATAGTTCTGGAGCTTAGACGAACAGTGTTGTGCACTGAACTCAGTTCATTCTTGCTCAAGTCCAGCTGTCTGTCGATCGAATTCGAAGGTGGAGATGAGTGTGGAGTACAATATGGAGGAAGCTGTGAAAGTCCGAAGTATCGCGGAGAGCAAGTTTCATGTGCGTGACCTCAGGGGTGCACGCAAGTACGCGGTCAAGGCCCAGAATCTCTGCCCATCACTTGAGGGCATATCCCAGATGGTGTCCACTCTTGAGGTTCATCTTGCTGCAGACTCAAAGATTGATGGAGAGTGACTGGTACCGGATCTTGTCCCTAGGTGCCTTTGCAGATGAAGAGGATGTGAAGAAGCAGTATAGGAAGCTCGCTCTCCAGCTGCACCCTGACAAGAACAAGTCGGTCGGTGCTGAGGAGGCCTTTAAACTGATCTCTGAGGCATGGAGTGTGCTGTCTGATACTAGTCGGAAGGCAATTTATGATCAGAAGAGGTCAGATCATTCTGTTGTCAACGTAACCAATGGCATGTATACGTATGACAAGAAAGCGACAAGAGAGCTCGGAAGACTGCTGCTGCTGCCGCCGCCGCTGCTGCAGCAGCGGCTGCTGAGGCTACTGCTCGTCCTGCTGGTGTTGATACTTTCTGGACATCTTGCAATCGCTGCCGTATGCAGTATGAGTACTTGAGAGTTTATCTTAATCATAACCTTCTGTGCCCAAACTGCCACCATGCGTTCATGGCGGTAGAGACTGGATTTCCTTGCAACGGGAGCAGTTCATCATTCTCCTGGTCAACCAAACAGCAGCCACCGAACCACAATAACAATTCCACCAAACATTCCTATGGCACAACAAGCAGGACTTCTAGCATTCCGGGGACAGGGCATGGGGGGTACCAGCAAGATAGTACTTATGATTCCTACAACAGTCAAAGCTTCCAGTGGAATCAGTACCCCAAGACAACACCCAGCTGGTACAAATGCTTACGGTACCCAGGCTTCTGAGAAACCGGGAAGAAAAAATGAAGAGACCTTCACCTACAACTACTCTGCAGTTGGAAACGCGTGTGATCCTGAGATAACTACTTCAAGGCGTGGCCGGTTTGCAAAGCGGAGAAGGCATAGTAATGATTATAGTGCTGTGGATTTTGGTGGAGATAACAAAGAAACAGTGATTGCAAGCACAGAAACAAATGCTTTCATGGATGTGGGACGGGTTAATGGCACTTCAGTGGAGAAGATGAGGTCGGCAGTGAGTGTAAGAAGAGCTAATGTTTTGAGAGAAATCTCCCAGATTGATACTCGGGTTCTACTTATTGAGAAAGCCAAAGAAGCCGTCCGGGGAAAATTGCAAGAGCTGAGCATGGCATCATGTTCACGGCACGCAGAGAAAAGAAGTCAGAAGGAAGGTATATCCTAGTGACAACAACATAAAGGCGAATGGGGTCCTCTCTGCTAAACCTAGCAAAGGACTCAAGCTATACAGTTCAGTAAGTGTTGAACCCAAGTACCTGCAACTGCAACTGATGAAAAGAATCCAGAACTGAAGCGTGTGCCTGTTTCGATTGATGTACCAGACCCTGACTTCCATGATTTTGACAAGGATCGCACAGAGAGAGCTTTTTACAGTGACCAGGTATGGGCTACATATGATAGTGAGGATGGTATGCCTCGTCTATATGCAATGGTGCAGAAAGTTCTTTCAATGAGACCTTTCAGAATCCGCATGAGTTTCCTCAACTCCAAATCTAATATTGAACTAGCACCATAAATTGGGTTGCCTCTGGTTTCCAAAAAACATGCGGCGATTTCAGGGTTGGAAGGTACCAAATTACTGAAACAGTTAACATATTTTCGCACAAAGTCAGCTGGACAAAAGGGCCCCGTGGGATTATCAGAATTATACCTCAGAAAGGTGATACGTGGGCTTTGTACCGAGACTGGTCTCCTGATTGGAATGAACTTACACCTGATGATGTGATATATAAATATGAAATTGTAGAAGTTATTGATGAGTTCACTGAGGAGGAAGGGCTGACTGTCATCCCATTGTTGAAGGTTGCTGGTTTCAAAGCTGTGTTCCATAGACACATGGACCCCAAAGAGGTCAGGAGGATACCAAGGGTGAGCTGTTCCGGTTCTCGCATCAGGTTCCTTCTCGGTTGCTGACTGGGGAAGAAGGCAACAATGCCCCGGAAGGTTGTCATGAGCTTGATCCTGCTGCAACTCCAGTAGACCTTCTTAAGGTTATTACAGAGGTCAATGAAGGCGCCACGGCACAAACTGCTAAAGAGGGCAACTCTGAACACTGAAGATACTTGGGTGTCTGAAGTGTGAAACGTACTACACAGATGACAACAAGGCAACATTTGTTGGTCTCTTAGTTCTGTTATGTTGCGGCTTATTTTTGGCTGATGACTTGGACAATACTGCCAGGGCAAGCAGCTTATGTTGCAGACTTCTGACTGGTGATTCGTAGGCACTTCTAACATTTCCCGAGTTTATCGATTTCGTTCAGAGTAACCCATCGGGAGGCCACTCGTGGCGCGATTGATGAGGCAACTAGTCAAAGGAAGCTATGAGTTGCTGAAGTGTTGCTCTGTTTTAGGTACGGTGTTCTGCATAGGAGCCAAATTTGAGGGGGGAGCCGCCACTGGGCTTCCCCATGTACCCGGAAATTATTGATGTACCAGTTTACCTAAGATGTTGTATTTTCTTTTTAATCTATAGTAATTCGTCCTTGTAATGTTGAACTTAATGATTCAAATATTCTAATTTGAACTCAGGTGAACTAGTTGGGCAATTTAATATTATATCTAGTGGAAGTTTTAGCTTTCGCTGTATTTTTGCTCTGCTGTTTGGTTGCATTGATAATGTGGATGAAACCCTTGTGATGGTCCAAAATAATGTATGGAATATTTGCAGTTACATGCTGGTATTATCCATGTTCGTTCTGGTTATGTAGTTCCAGGGCAAATGGTTGCAATGTGGCCCATGAGGCTTGTGATTGTGAACAATCTGATGGTTGCAGTTTCTCTAAAAAAATACTCTAGTGTAAGATCTCTTGAAGTTTGATTTGTTAGCACCGCTCAGAGACGTTAGATAATGAGATATGCATTAAACAAGAAGAGGGAGGAAATGTGCCGTTGGGTTTCTGCTTCAGCAAATGTGTAGATGTTGGAACAACTTGTGCTATTTGGTATGGCGAGATGCTGATGACAAACATTATTGTGCACGATCAGGAAAAACATGCCAAAAGACATGCATGAAGAGATTCAAACCGTTATGGTTAACGCATACTGATGTGTGATTGATATATGGAGCAAAGCGCCAACAAAAACTACGGTGGATATCAGCAACGTGCCCTGAATAATCAGCAGGAGCAACAAACACAACAATGGAAAAACAATTCTTATCTATATCCTGGATGCCTGAATCCTGTCCACAAACATTTCAAAGGAATAATCCATTCCCGGATACATCAAGATGGTTCCAGATAAAGCCCTGTCAGAATGCAACACAGCAGACAGCAGTACGAGATTGAAAAGGCAGAGCACCAGTCAGAGATCACCACCACAACCAATCTGCTAACGACCTTGAAATTAACATGATGTGAAAGGGTCCACTTGGTTTAGGCTCCGTCCGTGAGGGCCCGCTTGGAGGTGCTGATGTACAGAACTGCATTTAAACAAGAGACATCAGAATAAGCACACACCCTACCAGGTATTGCCACACAAAATGGGGAAAGCATAAGCAGGGCAGCTAGAGTTTGAAATCCAGGATGTACCGTTGTTGCCTCTGATGAAGGCGTCGCCATATTTGTTCTTCAGTTGACCGTTCACATACTCTTCAGTTTGCTCCATGGCAATGTTCATATAACCATCCAGACAAGCTAGAATACCTGGTCACAAGCAAGTCACTCTTCAACATGGAAGAAAAGCACAAACCAGGCCACAGCAGCTTGTACAAGAAACAGAGCAGCTCCGCCAGACAGGGCCACATATCCCAGTCAGGAAATACTGATTTCTCTTCTAAGTTTGGCAGAACGCCGTAAATTCGGCTATCATGTGTCATATCATTAAATATTGATGGGCATAACCATAACTTTATGTGCTTGCTCAGTCGAATGGATCAGATAAGAAAAAAAAAGGATAGCATTTCCTAACACTGTAAATTTAGTGCATTAATTTGTTCACTGCATAAAGTGAGTTAGCATATATACAAGCATGGGCATTGCACAGGACTTGTACATGCATAGGCTAGTCATAGTGGGGAGTAACTTAGTAACATGTGTGTGGTGTCATGCAACTCTGCATTAATTAGGTTGTACACTCATATTGTCTTGAGTTGTGTGATGTTAACATAGCTGGTTACTCCATTTGTCTCTCTTTTTTAATTGCATGCGACATCATCATTTTTGCATATGTGGCACTTATATTACTACCTATGTTACTCCCACTATGGGTAGTCTTAGTGATGCTCGTCTAGCATATGCAACTTATTTTATGCACAACTCCATAAAACTCCACTGGAAAGCATAGAGTGTAATTAATACCGCCATCTTCAGTTTTTTATCAGTTACAGTTGTACACAAATGGAATCAGTGCGCACAAAGGTTTGGGACTGGGTTGGAGATGCTCTCAGGTGAGAAACAAAAGAACTAAACTAAAGCACATATCATCATTTCAGGGACCTTACTAGCTTGAATAAAAATATGGTGACAATAAGATTGTCAGCAGTTTTACACTTAGAAATTGTTCTTCTTGTTACAATTACTGCGGAATCCCCTTTGGTAATTTCATGCAATAAGGCAATGTGCTGAGCAATTCCATTTATCATCTTGCAATTGCATGTCCAGAATGGTAATTAACTTTGTGTATTTAACTTGGGCAGTCTTCTAAATAGTATGCTAATAAATTGCAGAACAATAATGGGCACCCACACGTCTTATTTATTGATAATTTAGCAGTTACTATTAAAATTTTCATGCATCACATGAATTGACACAGTGACTGGATATTATCAAGATTACAGTACAGCTATGAATTGTTTTTTTACTAGACCAAAACATTAGCAGAAATACCACCAGAGGTATACAACTTTCGTGTCACTTCAAACTTACTAAGAGTCGAAGTGAAGCACTCACTAAAGCTATGAGTGTACTTTCACTTTTCATCAAAATAAAAAAAGGGCAGCCCCGGTGCAGTAGCTCCCGCTTTCGCAGGATCCGGGGAAGGGTCCGACCACTTTGGGTCTTTAGTACGCAGCCTTTCCCTGCATTTCTGCAAGAGGCTGTTTCCAGGACTTGAACCCGTGACCTCATGGTCACAAGGCAGCAGCTGTTACCGCTGCGCCAAGGCTCCCCTTCACTTTTCATCAAAATACTTTCTAATATATGTATAAGCTAAACTTTTTGTCTGTTCAATGGTTATGTTAGGTAACTCACACAGTATTGGCTACAACTCTTGCATGCAGTGCTTAGTAGGATGAAACCATGCCCACATGAGCACCGAGTCACCAACCATTCTATCCAGGTGATATTTCCTAACCAGATGTTTGGAATTCAAATCCTCGTGTGGTTTAATTTTTTAGAGGTTATTAGTTTAATCAGAATATTTATAAACATCTAACAATTTTTTGTCTCAGTAAATATGGGTCGATCCCAAGGGCCTTAGATCTTCTTCAATTTCTAAGGGTTAATCGAAGGAATGTTCGACGAGACACTGCACTAGCAATTAAATGACTTTTCTGCACAGTCTATGTATTTAACTACTATAAATCGAGGTGGGGATAAAGCTCCAAGGCAAGTAGGACACTCGGCTCAGCAGCACACTCTATGTGAGGGAAGTGGCAGTTAGAACTAGCCTAGCAGTAGAAATGAGTGCCAGCATGCATAAGGCAAGCATGCACCCAAACTCCAGGAGCTTATCTATGATTTGTTCTCCACCTGTGTTCAACATTTCTGGTCCATGCTTTCTACTTGATTCAGATACATCGAGTGGAGCAAGTTCTCTTTTCTTGGAAAAGGCTCAGGGTAGTTTTTTTATAATATTTCTATTAAAAGTTCTGTTTTCGGCTTTATCTCATAAAATTCTGCTGCCACAACTCATGAAGGCAAAAATATTGTACTGCGCAACAGTTTAGGTCTCTTTGGTGGACTCATAGGAACGACCAATACAAGTATGTCAAGGTAGCTGTATCTTAGGGTCTCAAAAGGCTGTTCTTTCAGGCCGTTTGGGACTCTGTCGTATGTACACCTCTTAAAGGTGTAACAGTGTAAATTACACACCCCTCCGACCGGGTTAGTATTACGTGATAGCTGTCTCTACTAAAAAATACAGTCAGCCCTGCCATCTGTTATTCTAGCTAAATCACTAATGAATATTCTATTACTGCACAATCTGATACTATTGTTCATGTTGCGGAGTATCTTCATACTCATTCTTGCTTATCCAAATTTGGCAGCAAAAAACAGCGATAGTCATAAACTCATGATTGTGAGCAGCAGGTTTACGAGGAAGGAAAATTATAAAGTTTATTTCCACAGGCTAGGGTGGTAAAATTAATACTCCCTCCATTCCAATGAATAGGGCGTATAAGTTTTTTCAAAATTTCGTCACAAAGTAAGGCGCATGATTCGTTTGTCCCGTTTCTTCCAAAAGTACCCCTTCCAGCCATTTAAATCGACCTAGAGAAACGAGAAAGGAATAATTACTGCGGCCTGTGATTGGCCATGCATGGCGCACGGTGGAATGGAGGAGCAAAATTAGGAGAGGAGTAGTTATTGCACCATTTCCATTGGCCGTTGCATGCAGGATGCACTTGAGATGATTAGGGTAAAGCTGAGAAATTTATTGTTGCCTCAGCTTTCTTAATCGACGAGCCAGCAGATTCACGCCCTGTTTACAGGAATGGAGGGAGTAAAAAATAAATATGTTTCTTTGATATAGTCTTTGTGAACATGTATCAATTTCAGCCTCGCATATTTATAATGTTTGGCTTAGAAATGTGTGGCGGCTGTCACAACAAGCCCCTGGTTGGGGCTGTATCATCATGTGTTGATGGTCCCAATTGAAGGGATCTCTTGATTACAATGTTAATTTTGCAGAACACGGTAACAGTATCAGACTTCTTTAGGTTTCTTCACTCGAGTATCTAGTACAGTAAATCTATATGTTCTAAAAGAATATCAGAACGGTAGAATGTAGATATCCACCATGTTTCTTGAAATCGGTTTGGTACTGTTCACCCTTTCAACAACCCCTGGACAAATTGGTGAAACTTAAGTAGTACGCCATTTAGTTGTTATATACCTCTATAAGGTACACTGCTGCTAACACGAGCTTCAAGCATAGAACAAACAACAAACGCAACATTGGACTTATGCTCTTTTGCAGAAGAACAAATTTCACAGCGACAATAGCCATATGCATCTAGTTATTCGCAACTGATAAATCGATCTCAGTGCCCGCCTGCCTAGCCTCTGAGAGAAGAAATTAGCCGAAAGTAGGCGTTCCTAGCAGCCCTAATCTATCTCCGGAAACGCTCCAGAAGGCGGAAGGAATCTACCAAAATCACTAACTAAACTGCGCTAGAAAATATAATAGACTACGTTTCCTAGGCTAGGGTTACTGCTGTCGAAACGAGGGAGGAGGTGAGCGAGACGAACCCCTGTAGTCGACGCCGGAGTTGAGCTTGACGACGACGGGGCGGCCCCGGATCGACTTGAGGAAGTCCGAAGGCGTCTTCACCGGTGCTGCTCCTCCGCCGCTGCCGGACTTTTCCGCGCCGCCGGTGCTCATCTCTCGGTCGTGTGGGTGGGATACTGCGGGGAATTTGGTGCTGGGCTTGGTTGGGCTGAGTTGGGTGGGACACGGGTTTTGAAGGCTCGGCCTGTTGGTGTTGGGTCAGGGTGGACATATTTCCCGATCCCGAATCCCGAATTTCCCGATCCCGAATCCGAATCTCCCGATCCCGACAATCCCGAGCGCTTTCTCGGGAAGCTGTTTCGAAATCCTGAAATAAATTCGGCTAATTCGGGAATGTACTCTTAAGTCCCGAAATTCCCGTATGTCCCCAAAAAATAAAAACTCAGAGACACAAAGCCCAAGCTTTCCCGTAGTGGCCCAACAAGGAAGCAAACCTAATCCCTCGTGTACTCTACTCGCCCTGGCCCCAGGTAGCCTCCACGGAGCACTCAGCACTGCACGCCGCAGGCCGGCCGGCCGCGCACCTTCATGGCGTCGGGCCGTCGCCCAGTCCACCTCCCCACTCCCTAGCGCCCTCCACGGTCCATGCGTCCTCGCGCTCGCTCCACTGCGCGAGTAGCTCCTCCCGACCGCGACCATGGCAACGCGCCGCCACAACTCCTCGCGTGCGCGGTGCTCGGCGCCCCGCGCCTCGGCCACCTCCATCCACCACTCCTCCATCTCCATCTGTGTCCTCTCGACCCTCGCGTCAAAGATCCGACACATCTCATCGTGGAACGGCGAACTGCCTCTCGCGGTCGCACCCGAGTAAAGATCTGTGCCGCCGCATCTCGTCATGATATCGTGGAATGGAAACCTTCGGGATTTTCGGGATTTCCCGATCCCGATCCCGAATTGTCGGGATCCCGAATTGTCGGGATTCAGTTTTTCTCATGAAAATTTGGGATTCATTTTCTGATTCCCAAACTTTTTTATTCCCGAATTTTCCGTCCCAAAATTTTGGGAATTCCGAACGCCCAACCTGACTGTTGGGGAAGAGACGAAGAAGTTGGGTGGGCCTTGTATGGTCATTTCAGTTAATTAGGCACGTACATAGGAAGCATTGGTATACGGTGACCCTAAAATGGTGTGCTCTGTAACCATACTCCTCATATTTTACTTATCAAATATACATGTAGCCATGCAAGATCTATCTAATGCACGAAGAAATAGCGTACATAGCAATAATAATTATAACTAATATAACTATAGCTCCCAATGCATAGTTGAGATAAGACGCATCTCCTTCTCTACGATGTATTTCTTGAAGTTCTCCTTATCTTGTAGTATCATCTTATCTTCTTCTATTTTCTTATTCTCTTCTTGAACCTTCATCAATTTCTCCTCCAACTTCCGGTTCATACGTTGAACCTCCTCCAATTTATCTCCAATCTTCTTTTTTTCCTCAACTGTGAAGTTCAAATCCTCCAAAGTGAGTGATACGTCTCCAGCGTATCCATAATTTCTGCTGTTCCATGCTTATATTATACCATTTGCTACATGTTTTATATACACTTCATATCACTTTTATGCATTTTCTGGGACTAACCTATTAACAAGATGCCACAGTGCCAGTTCCCTGTTTTCTGCTGTTTTTGGTTTCAGAAAGTTACTTCTGGAAATATTCTCGGAATTGCACGAAACAAAAGGCCAAGTCCCTATTTTTCCACACGTACACGGAGTCCGAAGGAGAGACGAAGAGCCACGAGGTGGCCAAACCAGGCGGCGCGGCAGTGGGCCCACCGCCCGCCTGGTGGTTTGGGCCCCTCGGGGGTCCGCCGACATCGCCCCTTCGCCTATTTATTCCCCGAGACGTGAAAACCCTAAAACACCGAGCCTTTCATCCAGAACATATTCGCTGCCGCCGCCGTCGTCAACCCTAACTCGGGGGGTTCTGAAGCTCTTCCCGGCACCCTGCCGGAGAGGGGAATCATCACCGGAGGGCTCTACATCGCCATGCCCGCCTCCGGAGTGATGCGTGAGTAGTTCATCCTTGGACTATGGGTCCATAGCAGTAGCTAGATGGTTGTCTTCTCCACTTGTGCCATCATGTTTAGATCTTGTGAGCTGCCTATCATGATCAAGATCATCTTATTGTAATGCTACATGTTGTGTTTGCTGGGATCTGACTTATATTGATACCTATGTGGAGCTGAATATTATATTATCATGTCTATGTCATTTGTGATCTTGCATGCTCTCCGTTACTTGTTGAAGCCTTGGCCAAGTGAATACTTGTGACTCCAAGAGGGGGTATTTATGCATGATAGTTGGGTTCAACCTCTATTTAACCTGGGATAGTGACAGCAAGTTCTAAGGTTGTAGATGTGTTGTTGCCACTAGGGGTAAAACAGCAATGCTTTATTCAAGGATGAATGTATTGTTTACATTACGCACATTACTTAATGCAATTGTCTGTTGCTTGCAACTTAATACTGGAAGGGGTACGGATGTTAACCGGAAAGTGGACTATTTAGGCATAGATGCATGCTGGATAGCGGTCTATGTACTTTGTCGTAATGCCCAAATGAATCTCATAGTAGACACCAACTCACACATGCATGTTATATGCACTTATCAATTGTCAATTGCCCAGCTGTAATTTGTTTACCCAGCATGTTAGTTATCTTATTGGAGAGACACCACTAGTGAACTGTGGACCCCGGTCCATTCTTTTACATCTGAAATACAATCTACTGCAATCATTGTTCTCTACTGTTTTATGCAAACAAACATCATCTTCCATTCGATACGTTTAACCCTTTGTTTTCAGCAAGCCGGTGAGATTGACAACCTCACTGTTAAGTTGGGGCAAAGTAATTTGATTGTGTTGTGCAGGTTCCACGTTGGCACCGGAATCCCTGGTGTTGCGCCGCACTACACTCCTTCACCAACACCTTCGAAGCAACCTCGTTTTCCTACTGGTTCGATTAAACCTTGGTTTCATACTGAGGGAAAACTTGCTGCTGCACTCATCATACCTTCCTCTTGGGGTTCCCAACTGACGTGTGACGTACAAGCATTGTTTCTGGCACTGTTGCCGGGGAGATATTCCCTCGTCAACTTAGCGCAGCAACACGTTTTCTGGCGCCGTTGCCGGGGAAAACCGAATTGCTTCTGCAAGGGGAGTCTCTCACACCCAATCTCTTTACTTTGTTATTTGTCTTGCTTAGTTTATTTTTATTTAGTCTTGTTTGCTCTCTTTATCAAAAACACAAAAAAATTAGTTACTTGTTTATTTCGGTTTTGTTTTGTCTCTTGTCACCATCATGTCTTGTTCCATGCCTGTTGCTATGTCACCTGAGGAATTGATCTTCACTTTTAAACAAGGGAGTGAGGAGAATTTTAAAGAAGCTTGGTCTAGAATTAATGATTCCTTTGGTAAAACTGATCCTAAAATGACTTTAAGCTTGCTTCTCACTAGCTTCTACTTTGGTCTAGCCCTTTGTTATAGATATGCTTTAGATGCTATTGTGGGAGGAGATTTCCTTCACTGTGATGGGGACAAGCTTTTAATGCCATAAAAAAGTTGATTGCAACTTCTAGCTCAACTAATAAATTTGATTCGGCCCTTGTTAGCATCCATGCTAGATTAAACACTCTTGAGACACATATATCTTGTTTAAAGGATGGCTATAATCAAATTCGGGAATATTTTGACTATGTTCCAACAAATTTTGAACCTTCGATGTGGGTCCCTACGGTAAAGGTTGCTATTTGTGGTGAAACCTTTTATGCTCGTTGTGATATTATGTCTGAGTTTTGCCTTATGCCTAAAAGCATTTATGAAACTTTGAATCTTTGGGGACTTGCTGAAGGAGGAGAAGGAATAACTCTTACTGATAACTCTGTTATATTTCCCGAGGGGATAGCTGAGGGTGTGTTTACAACCTTTCTTGGGAGAACGGTGTCCACTGATTATCTTGTTATTGAATGTGCAGGGACAGGACAAATTACACTTGGAAGATCTCTGCTCAAATTAATGGGAGCAACCATAGATGTGGGAAAAGGCACTCTGAATCTTACCTCCACACCAAGGTGCGGCCATGTATTCCCCAAACCAAAGAGTAAGTCTAAGGGTAAGAGAGGTAGGCGCATGGCCCTTGGTATTGATGTCAATGCTCCTCCACTTGACACTTGATTTTCACTTTCTGCGCCTAGCTGAAAGGCGTTAAAGAAAAGCGCTTATGGGAGACAACCCATCGTTTTTATTTGCTGTTATTTTTGTTTTCTTTGAGTCAAGGAGTTTTGTTACTTCTGTAGCAACTCCTTTGTATCTTTATTTTATCGCAATGTTGTGCCAAGTAAAGTTCTATATTGAAAGTTGATGCAAGATTTGGATTTCTGCGCAGTGACAGATTTTTAGCTGTCACGGATTTGAGCTTATCTCCCTGTAGAAAATTCAAAAAATTCTGAAAAAATCACGCATATTCCTGAGATATGTACGCAACTTTCATTATTTTAGGCCAGATCCATCTGAGCAACTTAAGTGCCTCGAAAAAATTCGTCATTCCAGACTGTTCTGTTTTTGACAGATTCTGCCTTTTGTTTTGCATTCGCTCTTTTACTGTGTTTGTGTGGATTTCTTTGCTCCACAAAGCATTGGTGGCTGTAGCTAATGTCCAGAAGCTTTGGGATTGATTGTATCATTACAGAATATGAGAATTTTTGATTATGCACTAACCCTCTAATGAGAACTGTCTTGAGTTTGGTGTGAAGGAAGTTTTCAAGGATCAAGCGAGAAGGGTGATATTATGTGATCAAGAAGAGTGAAAAGCCTAAGCTTGGGGATGCCCCCGTGGTTCATCCCAACCATATTCAGAGAGACTCAAGCGTCTAAGCTTGGGGATGCCCAAGGCATCCCCTTCTTCATCAACAAACTTATCAGGTCATCTCTAGTGAAACTATATTTTAATTCTTTCACATCTTATGCGCTTTACTTGGAGCGTCTGTGTGTTTTTTTTTTTTTTTGTTTGAATAAATTCGGATCCTAGCAATCCTTGTGTGGGAGAGAGACACGCTCCGCTTTTTCATGTGAATACTCATGTTCTTCACTTATATTTGTTGAGTATTCTTAACTAGCTACTGCAGTGCTTTTAGCTCCTGTTTTTCATGCATCTCTTCGAGCTGTTAGCACTTGTTTATAAATACTCTCTTGCTGCATTATATTATCATTTGGAGAGTTTATGTTTAAATAAATTGATTGGTGTTTGTTTGGAAGAAAGAAAATGCTACATGTAGTAGTTGGTATTGGAAAAGACATATGCATTCTTGTAGATCATTGTCTTGTTTCGATTTGATGCTTTGCAATTGTTTTGAGCTCTCAAGTAGATCATGTTTAAGCTCTTGCATCATGTAGTTAAAGCCTAGTAGTGGAGAACTACCGTAGAGCTTGTTGAGACTTGGGATGCATATTTGTTCTCTCTAAGGTCTAGATATTTTCTGGTAAAATGTTTGAGCAACAAGGAAGACAGTGTAGAGTCTTATAATACTTGCAATATGTTTTTATGTGATTCTTGCTGTACCGGTTTATACTTGTGTTTGCTTCAAACAACCTTGCTAGCCTAAACTCTGTACTGAGAGGGAATGCTTCTCGTGCATCCAAAACTTGAGCCAAAACCCATGCCATTTGTGTCCACCATACCTACCTACTATGTGGTATTTCCTGCCATTCCAAGTAAATATTTCATGTGCTACCTTTAAACTATTCAAAACTTTATTACTCCTTATTTGTGTCAATGTTTTATAGCTCATGAGGAAGTATGTGGTGTTTTATCTTTCAATCTTGTCATTTACTTCTGACAGACTTTCACCAATGGACTAGTGGCATATACATCCGCTTATCCAATAATTTGCAAAAAGAGCTGGCAACGGGGTGCCCAGCCCCAATTAATTACAACTTTCATTAATAATTCTCTTCACATGTTTTGCCCTGATTTATCAGTAAGCAACTTAATTTGCAAATAGACACTCCTCCATGGTATGTGAATGTTGGAAGGCACCCGAGGATTCGGTTAGCCATGGCTTGTGTAAGCAAAAGGTTGGGAGGAGTGTCATCTATAAAGAAACTAAAATACATGTGTAAACAAAAGAGAAGAGGGATGATCTACCTTGCTGGTAGAGATAACGTCCTTCATGGGAGCCGCTCTTGAAAGTCTGGTTGACAAGGGGGTTAGAGTGCCCACTACCATTCGTTGACAACAACAAACACCTCTCAAATACTTATTTTGTGCTCTCTATATGCTTTCGAAAACTTAAAAAGCTCTAGCACATGATTTAATCCCTGCTTCCCTCTGCGAAGGGCCTATCTTTTACTTTATGTTGAGTCAGTTTACCTACTCCTTTCTATCTTAGAAGCAAACACTTGTGTCAACTTTGTGTGCATTGATTCTTACATGTTTACTTATTGCACTTGTTATATTGCTTTATGTTGACAACTATCCATGAGATATACATGTTACAAGTTGAAAGCAATGCTGAAACTTAATCATCCTTTGTGTTGCTTCAATGCCTTTTACTTTGAATCTATTGCTTTATGAGTTACCTCTTATGCAAAACTTTTTGATGCTTGTCTTGAAAGTACTATTCATGAAAAGTTTTTGCTTATATGATTCATTGTTTACTCTTTATCTATTTGTTAGCAAACTATAGATCATTGCTTTGAGTCACTTCATTCATGACATGAGCCTTGCAATATATTGATCAAGATTGTGTGAAAGCATGTCTCCTCAGAAATTATTTGTTGTTATCGTTTTACCTACTCGAGGACGAGTAGAACTAAGCTTGGGGATGCTTGATACGTCTCCAACGTATCCATAATTTCTGCTGTTCCATGCTTATATTATACCATTTGCTACATGTTTTATATACACTTCATATCACTTTTATGCATTTTCTGGGACTAACCTATTAACAAGATGCCACAGTGCCAGTTCCCTGTTTTCTGCTGTTTTTGGTTTCAGAAAGTTACTTCTGGAAATATTCTCGGAATTGCACGAAACAAAAGGCCAAGTCCCTATTTTTCCAGCACGTACACGGAGTCCGAAGGAGAGACGAAGAGCCACGAGGTGGCCAAACCACAGGCGGCGCGGCAGTGGGCCCACCGCGCCGCCTGTGGTTTGGGCCCCTCGGGGGTCCGCCGACATCGCCCCTTCGCCTATTTATTCCCCGAGACGTGAAAACCCTAAAACACCGAGCCTTTCATCCAGAACATATTCGCTGCCGCCGCCGTCGTCAACCCTAACTCGGGGGGTTCTGAAGCTCTTCCCGGCACCCTGCCGGAGAGGGGAATCATCACCGGAGGGCTCTACATCGCCATGCCCGCCTCCGGAGTGATGCGTGAGTAGTTCATCCTTGGACTATGGGTCCATAGCAGTAGCTAGATGGTTGTCTTCTCCACTTGTGCCATCATGTTTAGATCTTGTGAGCTGCCTATCATGATCAAGATCATCTTATTGTAATGCTACATGTTGTGTTTGCTGGGATCTGACTTATATTGATACCTATGTGGAGCTGAATATTATATTATCATGTCTATGTCATTTGTGATCTTGCATGCTCTCCGTTACTTGTTGAAGCCTTGGCCAAGTGAATACTTGTAACTCCAAGAGGGGGTATTTATGCATGATAGTTGGGTTCAACCTCTATTTAACCTGGGATAGTGACAGCAAGTTCTAAGGTTGTAGATGTGTTGTTGCCACTAGGGGTAAAACAGCAATGCTTTATTCAAGGATGAATGTATTGTTTACATTACGCACATTACTTAATGCAATTGTCTGTTGCTTGCAACTTAATACTGGAAGGGGTACGGATGTTAACCGGAAAGTGGACTATTTAGGCATAGATGCATGCTGGATAGCGGTCTATGTACTTTGTCGTAATGCCCAAATGAATCTCATAGTAGACACCACAACTCACACATGCATGTTATATGCACTTATCAATTGTCAATTGCCCAGCTGTAATTTGTTTACCCAGCATGTTAGTTATCTTATTGGAGAGACACCACTAGTGAACTGTGGACCCCGGTCCATTCTTTTACATCTGAAATACAATCTACTGCAATCATTGTTCTCTACTGTTTTATGCAAACAAACATCATCTTCCATTCGATACGTTTAACCCTTTGTTTTCAGCAAGCCGGTGAGATTGACAACCTCACTGTTAAGTTGGGGCAAAGTAATTTGATTGTGTTGTGCAGGTTCCACGTTGGCACCGGAATCCCTGGTGTTGCGCCGCACTACACTCCTTCACCAACACCTTCGAAGCAACCTCGTTTTCCTACTGGTTCGATAAACCTTGGTTTCATACTGAGGGAAAACTTGCTGCTGCACTCATCATACCTTCCTCTTGGGGTTCCCAACTGACGTGTGACATTACACGCATCAAGCATAGTTTCTGGCGCTGTTGCCGGGGAGATAATCCCTCGTCAACTTAGCGCTAGCAGTGAGCATCTTCCCTCGGAGGGAGTCGTTCAACTCGGATATCACACCACGGATATTGCAACTACACGCTTGTGAATCCTACATTTGAACAAAATACATCTCAAATCCTACACTCACAATGCCACTACTAGAAAACTGCCTTTCTATGGAAATGAATTTTGTGGCGCACCCAGATGCCCATGCGCCACAAAAAAAAAAATCTGTGGCGCACCAGCTTGGGTGCGCCACAGAAAGTTAGAATTTTGTGGCGCAACGAAAACAAGATGCGCCACAGAAATATGGCTTTCTGTGGCGCATGTGGCCAGATGCGTCCATTTCTGTGGCGCATGTGGTCACATGCGCCACAAAAAGTCATATTTCTGTGGCTCATGTGACCAGATGCGCCACATAAATGCGCATTTCTGTGGCGCATGTGGCCACATGCGCCACAAAAAGTTATAGTCTCAGATCCAGATCTTGTTTCTCTCTCCTTCTTATCCCTTTCTCCTTCTCCTGGTCACACACACGCCACACACCCATCTCGCATCGCACGTTCTCCTTCCCTCCACTCTCTCTCCTCCCCAGCACTCACTCATGGCTGCCCCGGCCGCACACACCCGACGCAACACACACAGCACGCACACAAACCCCACACGGGAGAGCCCCGAGCCCGTGCTCTCCCTCCCCTGCTCCTCCCTGCGCCCGACAAGGCCGGCGTCGCCTCCCTCTTCTCCGCCCTATCTCCCCCCCCCGTGCTCCTTCCTCCTCCCTCCCCAACTCGCCGTGCCCGGCGCCCCTCCTACCGCGCGACCGAGCACCGTCGTCGCCCTACTCGCTGGTCGGCGCCGCCCGGACGCCCTCCTCCGGCCGCCACCTTCTCCTCTCCTCTCCCCCTAGCTCAGCCTCCCGCCTCCGGCCCCCTCCACCTCCGGCCGGCGCGCCGCCGTCTCCTTTTGCCAGCGCGGCTCCCGACGGCTCCAGCTCCTGTCCGATGCAGTAGAAGGGCCCCTCACCCTCGCGCTGGACCCGGGCGACTCGGACGGCGGCGTGGTCCTCCTCCGCGTCCACGGCCGCCTCCCACCATAAGCTCCGCCTCGACCGCTCGCTGGACTCCCTCGCCGCGCACGGCCCCAACGCCCACGCCGTCTGGAGCCCCAACGCCAAGACCGTCGCGTCTGGTCTGGCTCGTCGGGCCGCTTTTTTTTAAAAAATCCGAAATATAAATTCTGTGGCGCATGTGTGCCACTGCGCCACAAAATCATGTGCTTTCTGTGGCGCACGGGCCGGTGCGCCACAGAATTAAAATTTAGTGGCGTTGAATCTGTGGCGCACCGGCCGTGCGCCACAGAATCCAAAAACGGTGCACCACAGATAAGGTTTTCTGTACTAGTGTGCACAACTTTGGATAAACTCAATTTGTGGGCACAAGCTCGTACATACCGGATCGGACGAAGTGCTCTCCTCATATAGCGGGTAGGAGCCGACCGAGTCCTCCTTTTCCCAGGAAACCATGGTCTCGGCAGAGAAGCCAGGGAAGATCGGCGGCTACGGAGCCGGAGGTGGCGGCGGAAAGCGACCAGATCCGTCGAGATGTGGCCGAGACGGAGCTATGCTATGGCCCAAATTTTGACGGAGGAGATGCAGACGGCGGTGGGTGAGTGTGGAGACCGAAACGGTGGGGCGGGGCCGCGGAGCTAGCTAGAGGGACGGAGGTAGAAGAAGGAGTCGGCGGAGTGTGCAAAATATCTACCGCGGCGGGCAAGGGTTCCATCCGATTTATGGTGCGGATGGGTAGGTCACCATCTTGTTTTCTGTCGCCCAACGCAGCTGTAGGCTCGTGACGTGGGCACGGCGCACATGGTAGCCCACACCGGTCTCATCTTCTTCCTGCTTTCCCCATCTCCCTCTTTGTTTTCTCCATTCTTTAGATGAGGATCACGCCTCCTGCAGAAGAGTCACCTTTGCTCTGCAAACCACAACTTTTCTTCCACCATGACATCCGAGCCTACGTGGAACGTGGGGCAGTGGGTTTGAGGCATACCGTTGGCCAGGCCCTTATATATCCAACGGGTCCTAGATGTGTTGCTGGGGATTTTACAACTTGCACACTTTTCTTTTCACTTTAACTAGGTAATATGCCCGTGCGTTGCAACGGGTGACAAAATCGCGTTGAACGTCGTGTGTTGCCACAGCCGACCAGATTATTGTATCGTCGTTCATGATGCCACCAGATTTTTGTATCGTCGCATATGTCGCATGAAAAAATTATCCCCATGCTCCACATTACAACAAAAAGAATAAAAAAGACATACATGAACAACAGATTGTGAACTCCACTTTCACCAGTATGGTTTAGGAATTAGGACACGCTAGAGATTTTGGTCGTGAGGTTCCAACTATGGGAATCCAAGTGTGTCAAACACATCCTTTTCCGCATGACAATTAAGTATAGCTTCTGATATCCCTGCCTACGAAATTCACCATCAGTGAGGAAACGCAGACAAAAAAAGAGGACATGAATGTAACGACAAATGGACAAGATACAAACCAGTGTCATCAAGCACGTAACCTTTGGATTTTGCTAATATCCTCAATCTGCATGTCGTGATTGCAAAAACTATTTCTGAAAAATGAAATGTGATTTTTTAGAACCTATGTAGAGCTTGAATTGGTACCTTGGGTTTAGAGCATCATTTTCAGTTCAAGCAAGCAGCCCGAATGACTATTTGTTCCTTGGGTATACCTGTGAACATCAAACGACATATACATCTTTATCAGCAGATAATTACTATATTTAATGTCATTAAAATGTGATACATGGAAAATTCACCATTTCTACTATAACCTACCAGAAAAAAACTCTGCAAACCAATAGGCAATGCGACCAACTTACAAAACAGATAAGAGCTCACTTCGTCCTCTTGCCGCTGGGCAGATGAACAGAGCCAGTGCAGTGTTAGCCATGACAACCTCAAAATCTTTCCTCGGCAGCGACCTGCAGTCAAACCCAACTAATCAGCAATGCGGAAAAGCCAGATGGCCAATTGATTCACTTAAACCTGAGAAGGTCCGGCCAGTCGCGAGTGAAGGCAAGGCAGGAGGACACATCGGACTCCACCTCGGCCGACAGGCTGAAGCTGGAGGCGACGGCAATCTAGTCGGCGGTTGAGCGGTTGCGGGCGGCGTAACCGGTGGTCACGAGGTGGTCGGCGAGGCGGGACCACTCCAGGGAAGGGGCGTGGGGCTGTGGGGTTGGCGACGCAGAGCTAGAGCTGGAGCTGTAGGGAAGATGTGAGGCGGCGGCCGTGGACAAGACGGGGATCTCATCTTCGGAGCTCACGTGGACAAGACACTTCGAGGGAGGCGATGATGACGCAGCTACAGCTCCGCCCCTTGTGCACGTCCTCCCCGAGCTCCGAAGCTCCGACGCAGCTCCATGCCGTCAGTACCTCCGCTTCTCCGCGCTGCACCTTGATGAGGGATTCGACGTGCACTGACCGCCGGATCATGGAACGGGTTCGGAGATTGGTTTGGGTGGGGCTGGAGGTTAGCGAGATTGACGGGTGGACTCCGGCAAAAGGGCTGGGAGCCTGGGACGATTCAGTGCAAGATTTCTGGCTGCTGATTGATTGTATATTTATTGCACGGCGAACATTGAAAGATCATAGCAAATCGATGATAACCTGTCTCACTGACCTGTCTAATAGCTCTATAACTGTATTCTAAGAAAGATGTCTATTTGGCTGGAGGAAGAAATCCAGCGGTCTGAACAAGCAGTACGCCCCCCCCCCTAACGATCTCCCTTGCACTGACTCGTCCATTTCCCCCAGAACAACATTAACCAGCAGCCAAAAATCCATTATTTTGGTTCAAAATCTAGCGATGGCCAAAGATCGTGGATGAATCGGATTGCATCGCTGTTTCCAGCTCATTCAGGCATATGAATGTGGCCTTGCGTAAGCAAGAGGTGTGTATACGACCATTTCAGCGCGACCAATGAAACGAAACTGGAGGTGAGCCCCGATCTCCCCCGGAACGCCGGCCGGCGCCCCGCGGAGCCGGAATTCCGCCAGATCTGGCGAGTGGCCACCCCGGAGCGAGAGGAGAGAGGGATGGTGGGAGGAGGGGCGGGCGTTACCTCGGCCTCGGGAGGGCTTGAACTGCATGAGGCGCTCAATCTGCTCGTCGAGGCCGCCATGGGGGCTGCTCATGGTCGCCAGCCGGAGGTCCAACACGCCGAGCGGAGGAACCGGCCGGACGCCTGATCCTGGCCGGCGGCCGCGCTGGTCTGCACGTACGGCCTACTGTGGCATGCGTCTCTTACGGGAGTTGGAGGAGCGCGTCCTCAGAGCGGAGGAACTGCGGTAGTTGCCTCGGGGATTTCCGCCGTGGTCGCCGCCGCTCAGGGGATAAACGAGGAGGTGGTCAGGGTGGTAGAATGTAAAAGTGGTCGACTAACATTAAAGTAGGAATGCGGGTTGGTTTCATACTTTCTGAGGGACTAAATTGCAAAATGACGACGACGTACGACGGACGACGGCCGAGACAGGACAGTTTGTTCTTTTGTAGTAGAGATTATTTATACACATCATGTGTCACTCACATGCGGTGGTCAAGGTGAAAGATAATACGGAGTTAATGATTTTAGAAAAGTGTGAAAATCATAAAATCCATAGTTTTCTTTTTTAATTAGTCATATAAGAGTCAGATGTGTTGAGCTCGATACCGGGATGAACTTCTGCAGATGCAAGGGCCACATTGACCCACATGAATTTCAAAAAACATGCAGGAAACCACATAATTTGAGTGGCATGCCCATTTGAAACCTATATGATTAGCAACCATGGGAATTTGAATTATACAGTGTTTGATGCCACAAGAAAAAAATTGGTAAAAATCCCATAGACTCTAATCTTAAAAAATCAAATGACCAACAGAGTAAAAAATCATATGGGTCCATTATACCAAAAATCTTATGAAATTAGTTTAAATCAATTGAGCATTAGTAGTTTATCTTCTCGGGAATTATTCTGGAGACACATGTGTCATTGCATATTTCTAAGAGCATGTATGCCCTGTTTGGTTGAGTTGAGGCTTATCTAAAAACAGATGTGTATTGTGTGCTAGGGCAAAATAGTTGTGGGTTGCATACTTAAGAAGCTATAAAAGCTATTTGGCAAGTAGATTGTATGGCCTGGGTCGAGCTCTTGCGGTGAATTGTTGCCTGGTCGAGTTTTGGCCGCGACCGGTCGTCCTGATCGAGCTCTTTTGGAGGGAGTAGGTGGATGTGGGTTAGGAGAGGGGTGCGAGCCACGGAGCACGGGGCACATGACAGGTGGCAAACACGGGTAAACTGGCCTCATCTTGAGGGGCAAACATGGAAGGACTCGCATCCAAAGCCACGAAAGCACATCCTCGCTTGCTTTCACCAGTAGGTTTTTTGGCTCTGCTTCCTCTGTAAATGCGGTGGATTTCACGTTTGGTTGGAATTATGACTTATAAGCCGGAAAAGCCATATCTAAGGCCCAACCAAACATGATCTTAGTTGTTTGTAAATAAAATTAGTAAGATTTGAAATTGTCCTATACAAGCTAAGATAACATTGAAGAAATTCAGAAGGTTGAGTACGAACACCATGGTAGCAGATTCGCTAGGCGGCAAAAAAAAGAAACACGTGATCACGACATCACATCAAGGGCATAAGCTAAAGTATGTGAATCCGGCAGAGAAATACACCTCCCGCTTCTAACAGTTACTCGATATGATCATGGAGATCCTACCCGGCACCCGCTAGCGTGAGGGCTCTTCTATGGACACCATACAAAAGTTAGGAGTATGAGATTTGCAACCTTTAAGCAAGAAAGGAGATAGCCATCAAGAGACAGTTTACCTCAAAGCTTGTAATGTTAGTTGCGATACAATTCCACTCAAACAAAATTCCGATGACCTAAAATTGGATTCCTCGAGACTTCAACCGAAATAGAGATTAAAGTAAGGGATAGAACTTAATCGAAACCTTAAAACAATAAAACAAACGAAACAAAACTCGTTTATTTTTAATAATTGGGTTAGGCGCGGGAAAAACCATCGCATAGTAACAGGTAAACATGCTTGTAAACGTACACAATGTGGTATTTTTTGACCAACATGGCCTCTTTCTGAAACTAACTCTACATCTGGCCCTGTTTGAGAACTAATTATAAATCTGACCCTTACTTCGGCGCCATGCATAATAGCGCCAACCCTACACAGCTCGTCCATCTGTTGGTGGCGCCGAAATGTAGAAATTCGGCGTCATTTTGCTTGGCGCCGACTCGTTCAACGGAGGATGGAACGTCGCGTACGTTGCTCGCCCTGGTGCCGAACATGCAGCTAGTTTATATAGGATACCTCCGCTCGGTGATGCAATACTCACTGAAATGAACATGAATGATAGGCCAGTGCTAGCTAGATAAGTAAGGTGCAGCTAGATCACGAATTGTACACTGTACTTGTATAATTGCACGTCCACAAAACAAGTGGTCTGCCAGCAGCGGGCCATGGCGGCGAGCTCGGCGTGGGTGGTGTCGGTAGGGATGGTGCGGATTTGGGCGACGGGACCCCCCAGGTCTGATCTGGGAATAGATCTGGGCCTGACGTAGGTCTACGGGACCTATTGTTGTGTCAGGTTGGCGACCGCTTTTAACGGTGGAGGGTGTTCAATCCCCTCCGAATGGTTGCGGCGCGACCGGAGTCCTAATCCGGATTGGTGGTCCAGATCGGGTTGTCGATGGCTGCGGGGTGTGGACCAGGTAGGCTGGACCTATGTCGTCCAACTGCTACCTGGATCCGAGCAGACGGGTGTGGATCTATCGTCCTCCTCCCTCATCTGATCCGTCGGTTTCACGGTGGTCTTTTATGTCGTGACAAAGAGTTGGGTCCGTGGATGCCGGGGCGACGGCCCTGAAAGGAGAGGTTGCATGGCTACCGTACAAAAAATATGGCCCTTAAATTGGCCAGATTCACTATGACAATTGTTAAAATATGTGGCAAAAAATATTTTGAGACCTCAAACGTTTCCGAACAAAAATACAGCTCATACAAAAATTCAGCGCATGCCAAATTTTGCATAAAACGTGACAAAATATGCCTCGTAAAACATTCTTTGACACCGACATTTTTTCTTTTTTATGCACGACACAAAAAACGTTGGCTTCATGAAACAGTTTACAAACCTATAAAATTTCAAGATTATTCCGTGAAATTTATTTTCATTTTTTAATATTTAAAATGCCTTTTGAACACATTTAAATAAATCGGGAGCATAAATATGCTCTAGGGGTGACAAAAATGCATTTTTCTAATATTAAACTATACTTGTGTGTTGACAATACCCGGTGTACTCACTGTTCCTCGGAGAAAAACAAACGTAATTTCTGGTGCTAACTGTTTCAAGGTCAATACGTATTTAGTAGCATTCGTGTGCATGTAAGATTAAATAAGAAGCCAGCGGCCTTCCCAGGACCCTAAACTATTACCCAAATATATAGAAAAGGATAGAATGTCTTTTTTTTTTAGAAACACAGTATAACGCAGACGCCCACATACACGCGTATACAGTCACCCCTATGAACGCACACACGCACACCCTACCCTTATGAGCACCTTGGGTCTTGAGATTGACGAAGTCACCACGGGCGCCTCGCTGTCGACGGGAAAGTCGCCTCCCACTGAAAGAATATTCCGCCTAAATAAGAAATACCAACATCAAACCTGAGGTTGGAACTCTGGTGGGCTGGGGGTACAACCACCCTCCTAACCATCTTGCCACAGCCAAGCTCTCAAAGGATAGAATGTCATGAACTACAGAGTAAGATGGAACATGCACAGAACCATGCAATCAAGCACCGTGCAGATTTTCGGCGCCATATGCTCGGGGCGTCGAACTGTTTCATGTCGGCTCCAATAGTCCTGGCGTCGAAATAAAGGGCTAGATTTGCAATTACTTTTCAAACAGGGCCAGACTTGGAGTTAGTTCTAGAAAACGGCCAGTTTATGTAAAAAATACCACAATGTGATGAACTGATGATATCCTTCGTCGACACTTGCAGTCGAGTCGCCATCAAATAGTGAATCTCATGACCAAGACGCAATGTGATTCTTACGAAAGCCCCCAGCCAATCGCAAAAAAGGACCAAAAATACGTTTTCCAATACATCCACGCTCTGTTTGAAAAACATCCCAGAATCCATCCACGCTCACCAACGAACTATCGAATATATCTTCCTCACCCCTTTATTATCCGCGTCTTTTTCCTCTTCTCCTCGCTCGCTGCGTCATCCCAAGCGTGGAGATCCGTCCGGAATTTGGGTCAGATTTCCCTTCTTTTGCAGGTGATGACGAACCCTAGCCTACTTTGATTCGTCCCGATCTTCTTCTCCTGTTTGCTGATTCACCTTTCGACTTCTCTCCAATCTGTCCCAGTCAGATTTGGCGTCGGGAGAGAGGGAATTCGATCTGAGAAATGGGGTGGTTCCGCGCCGCGTCGGGCGTGGCCCGGGTGGCGCTGCGCCGGAACCTGGCGCGCGCCCCGGCCGCCGCGCCCCGCGCGCGCCGGTACCTCCACTCCACGATCCCCCGCCGGTACGCCGCGCCGGAGCCCCGCGCCGTGCCGCTCTCGCGCCTCACCGACAGCTTCCTCGACGGGACCAGCAGCGTCTACCTCGAGGAGCTGCAGCGGGCGTGGGAGGCGGACCCGGCCTCCGTCGACGAGTCCTGGGACAACTTCTTCCGCAACTTCGTCGGCCAGGCCGCCACCTCCCCCGGCATATCCGGCCAGACCATCCAGGAGAGCATGCGGCTGCTGCTGCTCGTGCGGGCGTACCAGGTGAGCGGCCACATGAAGGCCAAGCTCGATCCCCTTGGCCTGGAGGAGCGCGCCGTTCCGGATGTCCTGGACCCCGCCTTCTACGGCTTCTCTGAGGCCGATTTGGATCGGGAGTTCTTCCTCGGAGTCTGGAGGATGTCTGGCTTCCTGTCGGAGAATCGGCCCGTGCAGACGCTTCGCTCTGTGCTGGGACGCCTGGAGCAGGCCTACTGCGGCACCATCGGTTACGAGTACATGCACATACCTGACCGCGAAAAGTGTAACTGGCTCAGGGAGAGGATCGAGACAGTTAACCCCAGGGAGTACACCTATGATCGCCGCCAGGTCATGCTCGATAGGCTCATCTGGAGCACGCAGTTTGAGAACTTCCTGGCACAGAAGTGGACCACCGCAAGCGGTTCGGCCTCGAAGGCGCAGAGACATTGATTCCTGGTATGAAGGAGATGTTTGACAGGGCAGCTGATCTTGGTGTAGAGAGCATTGTCATTGGGATGCCACACAGAGGCAGGCTGAATGTCTTGGGAAACGTCGTACGGAAGCCCTTACGGCAGATCTTCAGTGAGTTCAGCGGTGGTACCAAGCCTGTCAATGAGGGGGAGGGGTTGTATACAGGGACCGGTGATGTCAAGTACCATCTAGGAACTTCATATGATAGGCCTACTAGGGGTGGAAAACATATCCATCTGTCGTTGGTTGCAAATCCAAGTCACTGGAAGCAGTCGATCCTGTTGTTGCCGGGAAGACCAGAGCAAAACAGTACTATTCTAATGATCTCGACAGGACCAAGAATCTCGGGGTGCTGTTGCATGGTGATGGAAGCTTCTCAGGGCAGGGTGTTGTGTACGAGACCTTGCATCTCAGTGCCCTTCCAAACTACACCACCGGTGGGACAATTCATCTTGTCGTAAATAATCAGGTTGCATTCACTACCGACCCGATGTCGGGGAGGTCTTCACAGTATTGCACAGATGTAGCCAAAGCATTGGATGTTCCAATTTTCCATGTGAACGGTGATGACTTGGAGGCAGTGGTTCGTACATGTGAGCTTGCTGCGGAGTGGAGGCAAACATTTCATTCTGATGTAGTGGTGGATATTGTATGCTACCGTCGGTTTGGGCATAATGAGATCGATGAACCCTCCTTCACCCAGCCTAAAATGTACAAGGTATTACACTATATTATGACCTGGCAGAATTCTATATGTATTGGGCTCTTCTATTCTTTCTGTTCTTGATCTCAGTCCTGATCATTCTTACTTTTTGAGTAAAGATATCTCCTTAATTCTAGCTGATTTATTAATTAGTGAACTAATCTTTGAGCCATAAGTATTTTCTTACATAAATTGGTGTGCAGAAGTAGAACGTTTGCCATAAGTCGACACTAACATTGATCCTGCATAATCAAACCTGATGTTATCCATGCAGCATCTATCTGTTTACATTTTTCAAGTTCTTTCTATTTGTGTCAGGTAATTAGGAACCATCCAAGTGCGCTTGAGATATATCAAAACCAGCTGTTAGAGTCGGGGAAGATCTCCAGGGAAGACATCGACAAGTTACACAAGAAGGTCAGCACAATACTGAATGAGGAATTCAAAAAGAGCAAAGATGATATCCCGAACAAGAGGGACTGGCTTTCAGCTTACTGGACTGGGTTTAAGTCCCCAGAACAGATTTCACGTATCCGAAACACTGGGTAAAGAATTCTTTCCTTATAAGTTAGCTTGACTGTTTCGTGTGTTTTCCCTCCAAATTGGGTGCACATATATTTGATGTTATCCATTTGCAACCATGCAGTGTCAAGCCAGAGATTCTAAAACGTGTTGGAGAAGCCATGACAACTCTGCCAGAAACTTTCAAGCCTCACAGGGCCGTCAAGAAGATTTTTGATCTGCGTCGCCAAATGATTGAGACTGGGGAAGGCATTGATGGGCAGTGGGTGAAGCACTTGCTTTTGCAACTCTTATATTGAGGGAAACCATGTTAGGTTAAGTGGCCAGGATGTTGAGAGGGGTACATTCAGCCACCGCCATTCTGTCATCCATGACCAGGAAACTGGAGAGCAGTACTGTCCACTTGATCATCTTGTCATGAACCAAAACGAGGAACTATTTACTGTAAGCAACAGGTATGAATTGTGATATGCTAATTTGCCGGTTAGGGTGCACATGCGTTACTTCAGTTATACTTCTTAGAAAGAAACATAAAATTACATAAATGGGTAGATGAAAAACGTTTCAGCTAGCTCAGGTATAATGTTGGTTTTATGTTCCACTCAGTGAGCAGTTGCATATCTATGTGCATAAGAAAAACTTCAGACTGCCATGATCCATCAGTGATCATAGTTTGACATGGTCGTATGGATGTGACCGATTATACTAAGGAGAATTTGACCATGCACCTCTTACTTCCTAATGTGAAAGGTTTAGAAAATAACAAAAAAAAGGTCTATTAGTACTGAAGATGCAATTTGGGAGCCAAAGCTCCAACTTGGTAGATTTCCTTAGAGCTGTACTGCCAAATTACCGTCGTTGTTTGCTGATCATATCATTATTTTTAGCTGCTGGTATAGTGTTACTGTGCTACAAGGTTTGTATATGTTGAATTGAACAAAAGTCAGATGTGTAACAGACCTCTTGGTCAAGGATGGGATCATGGCCAGGTGTTGTATAATTTGGACAAGTTCTGAGATGACCTTGATAAATAGATAACATTAAAAAAACATCATCAATATTGATATGGAATAATTGGTAAACCAAAATAACATACAGTAAATATTTTGATTTAGCAGGTTGGTTTCTTTTGTACATGCTCATAGCTGTCTTGAACTGTTAAAAGTCTGAAGCGACAAACGAAAAAGAGGAAATTCCGAACCAATTGTTTTGTATTCTCGACCGAATTAGTATTTTAAATAGAAACTACTTTTAGGAGCGCAGTTTACAGTCATGACCTTGTCATCTGATTTAAATATTGTTATACTCCCTCCGTCCAAAAATAAGTGTCTTAGATTTGTCAAAAAGTGGATGTATCTAGACATGAAACATGTATAGATACATCCACTTTTGTGCAAATTTGAGACACTTATTTTGGGACGGAGGAGTATATATATAGGGATGTCCTTACTTCATGCATTTCGCTTTTATGATTGATCTGGCTTTATTATGACCTGATGTGTGCAAGAAATTGAACAGTTCCCTCTCAGAATTTGCTGTTCTGGGCTTTGAGTTGGGCTATTCAATGGAGAACCCAAACTCACTGGTTCTATGGGAAGCACAGTTTGGTGATTTTTCAAATGGAGCTCAAGTGATATTTGACCAGTTCGTTAGTAGCGGGGAGGCCAAATGGCTCCGCCAGACCGGGCTTGTCATTTGCCTTCCTCATGGATATGACGGCCAGGGGCCTGAACATTCTAGTGCAAGAATGGAGCGCTTCCTTCAGGTATCATTTTACTGTGGTTGCAAAGATGTGAACACATGTATCTCTTGTGTTTAAAAAGTACTTGTATTGCATATGCACATAAAAGGAACATATGACACGAGCTCTTACTGTAAATTAGCACTTGCACAATTTTATCACGACATACGTGCACAGTGCTGGAACTGTCATAAGTATGCACTCCACATTTTACTATATATATTCTGATGTCAGTTGCCAATGAGTAAAACTTCGCAAAATAATAATAAAAACTTCATGCTGATGTATAGGTCCCATTAATCAACATATCAAAATATAACAGTAGAAAAAAAATCCACGTACGAATCATTTGCACACTATATTACTGCATGGAAATCAGCAATCCATGTGGCTGAACCTTAATCTACTTTTCTGGCACTCTTGCTTATTATGTTTTTCATGGAGGAAATTGCAGAACACACCAATTATTGGGGCGAATTTTGCACAGAACCACAACTATAAATTTTTGTTGCACAAAACACCAATCTTTCCTGTAATTGTTGCGCAAAACACAAACATCAGATTTAACACCGAATTAAGGATTTAGGGTCCACTGATTTACTGACTCCAGCGTGGCTGATGGTGCTCTGTGGGCACCAGCAGCAGCACTTTGACACGCTGGAGGACGGGTTCAGCATGGCCGGGACTGGGAGCATCGTCCAGACCCACAACGACGGCCGCCGTGAGCTCACCACGCCAGGCTGCATCCTCAAGCCGTCGAGTTGGTCCTTGTAGGCGAGATCTCTACCGCTCACCATGGCCGCGCGGTGGCGCTCTGGATGAACACTCGACGGACGGTCTGCGCGTGCGGGTGCCAGCCACAGCCAACCAACAGGGGCGCTCCTGAGCATGGCAAGACATGGTGGCGGTGTTGAACTCTGGCGACCGGCAATGGTCGACCATGAGTCCTCCCTGCTGTGCTGCTTCCAAGAGGCAGGGGCGCCGGCGGCCGATTACGAGTCAGGGATGGGGACGGTCGCCGCCGGCCTGACAGGATACAAGGGAGGGATCGGGCACAGCCGGCCTACCTGGATGTGAGGGGCGGGAGGGCGCCGGCGGCGGCCGGGGATGGAGACGAGAGAGTATAGAGGGCGGCGCCAGAGGCCGGAGATGGAGGCGCTGGTCGGCCATTGGTGGTTAGATGCCGATGGGGGAGCGATGGAGTAGTTGGATGACACGTAGTACCATCAACGGACCCTACATGTCTAATTCGGTATTAAATCTGTTAATGCCGTTATTTGTGTTTTGTGCAACAATTACGGGAATCTTTGGTTTTTTGTGCAACAAAAATTTGTAGTTGTGGTTCTGTGCAAAATGCGCCCCAACAGTTGGTGTGTTCTGCAATTTCCTCTTTTTCATGTTCACATGACCTGAAATGGACAAAGCCACATACCTCTTCATGAGAGTGCATGTTAATTGTGCAGAATATTGTTTCTGCTTCCCCTACTTTTGACTAGATAGTCATAACTATATGGACTGATGTACTCCCCAGTCCCCCCTGTTCACTATTATAAGTCGTCTTGGATATTTTAATGTGGACTAGTACGGATCAAAATGAGTGAATCTACACACTAAATGCGTCTAGAGACGTGCATTGTCGAAAAAAGCTCAAAAGGCCTTGTAATAGTGAACGGAGGGAGTATATTAGTTCTACTTGTATATTATGCAACTTATGAGTCGTACTTGACAACATGCGAGAGCTGAAAGTCATGGATAATTGGAGAAAAATGTTCAAGTGTAGTTCATTAAATAGATAAGAAAATGTTTATGTTAAGTTGCATATTTTGTTCATATAAATACAACTCTGCTGAACTAAATAATTCTGCGTGTAGGTAATTTCTTTCCTGGGCATGAGTCGTGGGTGCTTGGATGCTTATACCTTTTAGTTTAGCCATATTCCTTTTTCATGATCATCAATAATTGTACTGCACTACTGCAGATGAGTGATGATAACCCCTATGTTATACCTGAGATGGATCCAACAATGAGGAATCAGATCCAGCAGTGCAACTGGCAGGTTGTGAATGTTACAACTCCTGCAAACTATTTCCATGTTCTGCGTCGACAGGTGAAAATCTTGATACTCCCCCCTCCCGGCGTTCACAACCATGTTAGGGTGCATCAGCATATGTCTTTCTTTGTTTGCAGATACACCGCGATTTCAGAAAGCCTTTAATTGTGATGTCTCCAAAGAACCTCCTTCGTCACAAGGACTGCAAATCCAGTCTATCTGAATTCGATGATCTCGCCGGCCACCCCGGATTTGATAAGCAAGGGACACGCTTCAAGCGTCTAATAAAGGACCGAAATGACCATAGGGACCTTGAGGAAGGAATCAGACGTCTAGTTCTTTGTTCTGGAAAGGTATATTATCTGTCACTTTCTGCAAGCTCATCCTAGAAAAACTTTCTGGAAGCTATGCTGTTGCAAACTCACTTCTTCCGCTCGCCATTTTATAAGTAACTTTTCTTTGATCTAGGTGTACTATGAATTGGATGAAGAAAGAAAGAAATCGGGTCACGATGATGTTGCTATATGTAGAGTTGAACAGCTCTGTCCATTCCCCTACGACCTCATTCAGCGCGAGTTGAAGAGATATCCAAGTACGTGAAAAAATACAATGCTCAACTATTTCCATCAAGTCACTCTCTCTAGTAGTCTTGTTTTTTGTGAATGCATAAAATCTAGAGTACTCGTCAGTCTCATTCAGCGCGAGTTAAAGAGAATGATAGATACGTGACCAATGAAGTAAATGCAGTTGTGTATCATTTGCTGACTGGGTTACTTGTTTCTGTTAAAAATGCACTTCAATTGATCAAGTACACTGACCAATGAAGTAATACTCGTATCGTTTGCTTCAGTGAATCCTAGTAACTAATTGTAAAAAGATGTTGAATCCTAGTAACACAGAAGGTAGGCTCATATCATCTGTGTGTTCTTGTTTTGCAGATGCTGAGATTGTTTGGTGCCAAGAAGAACCGATGAACATGGGGCGTACACCTACGTCAATCCTCGCCTGCTGACCGCGATGAGGGTGCTTGGTCGTGGCTCCATAGATGACATCAAGTACGCCGGAAGGGCTCCATCCGCAGCCACAGCTACAGGTTTCTTTTCCGTCCACGTACAGGAGCAAAACGAGCTGGTGAAGAAGGCCCTGCAGCAAGACCCCATCAACCCTTCGTTCTGATCCTGTAGATTCTTTAAATAGCGACCAAAACCTCTGATACGCAAAAAAACAGGTCTAGATTATACCTGTGCAGCCATTTGGTGAATAATCGTCTCGGATTTTTTTGGAGACAATCGTCTCGGATGTGTGTTACTGCCCTTAGAAACTGTCTTGAGGTTTTGTGAGTGCATTTTTCCCCCCGTGGAAGCTTTTCATCTACATCCTTTTGTGTTTTTTGAATGTTAAGGTAAACAAGCTCTATCTGAGGTTCTTCCTTATCAATAAAGAACTTTATACATACATCCAGATACTGATGTATGTAGACGTCCGTACTGATGTGCGTAGCATATGATTCCAGTCTGTCTCTGCAAGCACTGAAGCACATGATGATGCTCTGAAATACTTAAAAGGAACTGTGCACAAGGACATTCCAGTGAAGCAGCCACATTGCCGGGCACTGTCCATCTCCCAGGCCAATTATATGCCACACATGCATTTGTCACTGGACGAGCATTCAACATGTTTCTATCTGAAATCTCTTCCAGTTTCTGCTTTGGATGGAAAGATCCATGACTTGATTGGTACAATGCATCTATCAGTTCTGAAAAACTGATTCAGTCCTATAATTCTCACATGCTATCGACAGCTAACTGAACTTGGAATTGGGGGCTAGCTGGGCCTCTCAATAGCACTACCAGGCTGTCAATTCGTCGCACGAACGCTTGATATCAATAATCGGAAGAAACATGGCAAACCCACAGCGTCTCGTACACTTATCAAGGCCAGGACCAGCTGCACAAATCCAAGCGTGATCTCTCTGTCAGTACCGTCCGGGCACTAATAATAATCACTTGATCTCTTTCCCAACTGGCTTTTGTTTGTGTCCCTTGCACAAAACGCTGATTCATTGAACGGCACAGCTCAACGGCAGGACCGTTGTGCGTGTCAGAGACCGGCCGAGGGAGTCTTCCTCAATCCTCAATCTAAAGAGAGTTCATGGAATTTCACTAATGGTGTACCTACGTTAGTTTTCATGTTAATATGAGTTAGCGCCTGCATGCATAAATATTGCATGACATACGTCCTTGTGTGCTCCGTCGAATTTGTTTTTAGAATGTATCATGCACCATTACTTAACCTACCGACTGGTTATTCTGCTCATATAGGATAATTACCTTTACAGTAAATATTGGCCCGGACATTACTATTATGGACTTACTGTATACACTTTTCTTTGTTCGTCAATATATTTACCGATTGATAAAAGGGATCACTGTAACTCGGGAGCCAGATATGTCCACTCATATAACCTCCACTAACTATCCAACATATGGTTAGTTTTACCCTTAAAAGAAATCTATGGGGTTGGTTTTAGCCCAACTTTTCTATGGTTGGTTCTGGATATAACTTGAGTTACCATGAAGTGTTTCTCTTTCTCTCTCGCTCTCTCACCCACCAACAATTCTCTTGTAGCATGTGGCCAAATGAATAGTCAGTTGATGCTACATATTTGCACAAATACCACTAGATAATTTTTTTTCATGTTCCACAGTGACATAGACACGGGCACCAAGATAAGCATGCTGTAGCACCAGCCGCAGTTAGGAACAAGAAGGGACAGGTCCTTTGCCTGCACGGATGCGCTATTAAAAGCAATTAAAAACACTTACAAAAATAACATGTGAGAAATGGAAATAGGTAACACTGCACATAATGCCTGCCTGTACAGGTTCCGTGAAAGCTTGCAGGGCACTGTACATGTGAAAGGACAGCTCAGTCGTAATGCTCCACAGAAAGATTAACCCTGCTCGAATTGGTAACAAAACGCCAATCTGGCATTGAAACCTGAAAACTATTAAAACTGGCAATCTTAGCGAAATAAATGTCTTCCAGAAAAGAAAAAAACCGGTAGGTACTATCTCCGCCGTTCATTTTTCTAGCCGTTGCTGCTCAATTGTTGTTATTGTCTTTATTAATTTGAAAGGGTCTGCACACAAACCAACCGTGGTGACTTTGTCGGCAGAAGATGGTAGCTCGGAGTTAAGTTAGTGACAACCAAAATGGTAAAAACATAAGCATGTTGAGATCAGCTTACATTCACATATGCGTACGCACATAACATTAGGTAGATACCGGCGAAGACAGAGAGAGCTCTTGGAGTTGGCTGAACATGAAAACCCACCGAAAGCAGAACCGCAATGCAGGGACGGAGCAAGGAATTGCACACAAAATGGGTACCAATGAGGTTCTCCAATGTACTTTAACAAATGATTGGTGTGCTAATAGAAGAAAATGAAATTAAACTACACGTAACTGCTATTGAAGGATGATGTCGGAACCATGCCCCTTGCTCGACCACCCCTGACTTCGATATACAAGTCGGGTCAAAAGCCCACTGAACGACGACAATACTCGAGACACCGCGAGAGTGGTTGTAGAATCAAACCGGAACACTAGAGATCTCCGCCCCTCCATCAATTACCATGACTAGAGTGGACCACATGTCTCCCCATCGATGAGGACTGCCGCATTATGCAGGCACGAGTTCACCATAGAGCTCAACCCAGAGTCCCTAAATTCTCCACCCAACCGAGCAGAGCACACCCTATTGCATCATATTCACCCTTTGTCGAGCATCACCACGACAGTAGAGTACAACCACCGTAGGACTCAAAAGTCAACTCCTTATTGGAAGGTTATCTGGTTACAGTATCAGAGCGTCGATGACGACTAATCTAGATAATGTCATGTGTGTTTCACCGACAACACAAGGAAGAACAAGAAAGAGTCAAGGTAACGTCTTCAAGAAGGGCACAATGGTCCACAAGGCAGGCTTTCCCCTCAAAAGTTCCTCGCCTCTAGATCTAAGATCGAGGGACGCCTCGCACCCAATCCTTCGAAAGGTGGAACCTTAGTAACCTCCATTTCACTCTCGATAGGATGGCACACCCAACCCGGGTGAAGCGAAACCCCCCTAATGAACTACAAGTTTCTCTCAAGAGGACGACATGGGTTACATGCAGCCTTCCTTGCACTAGATTATGGTCAAATCTTTGATGCTAATCCTACTATTATTAATAGAATTTAGGGCATGAGGATTACACACATAGATGGTGATACTATCTCCAGAGTTATTGCTGGATTCGAATCAACGGTTATGAATTCATTCCCGTCAGGGGGACCCCCATTAACTTGTTCGTCAAGGATAATGTCGATCGTTAGAACGTTTTCATCGTGACTAATATACGACAAATGAACCTCCTTTTGAACTTTTAGCCTTGCAAGCAAAGACGAGGTAATTAGCATTTTGCTGCATTTCGTGAAATATAAGTCATCCATAGTAACCTCAATTAGTTGTTGTGGAAAGCCTCCAAAGTTTTCTGGCCACAAAAGAAAACCCTGCCTTATACTCTTAAATTCCTTTCCTTTTTGTTCTTTACTAAAGGACTATCATATATATTCCTGTTAGGATGCTAATACATGACAAAAAGCATTGGAAAAGAAGAAGTGCGTATTAAAACGCCAAGCTGGTGACAAGTGTTCGTGCATGCACGAGCATGCCATTCTGTGTCTCAGCTGGAAAACAACTGGTTAGCAGAAACTGGAAAAGCCTGGACACTTTTGTTGATTTTGTTTTTCTATAAAAGAATAAACTTTTGCTGATTTTATAAGCCCTTGATTTAGCACTCTAAGAAAAGAAAAGGAAAGTCGCTTTGAGACGTACGGCTACACGAGCGGAGCGGGCACGGCGAGGTCTTGAAACCTTTCAAGGTGTTTGCTCTAGTTTTGTGGCATCCGATGGATGCAGCACTAGCCTTGAGACACATGCCAACGGGAAAAAAAACTTGAGGCAAGGGAGAGATACAATAGAGAAAATCAGAGTCATTATGAAGTATAAAACATATCTGTAATATATTCACTACATTATTTCACCAAGATTTTCTATATTCAAATCTTTCTAATAACTTCAATAACATGCCAGTTCCTTGCGTGCCGTCCATTATGTAAAGCTGACGACATAACATGGAGACCGCCGAATAACACCCAATTCATGCGCACATCTAACACGTCACTTATTGTAGAACGTTCATATATATATATACAAGGACATTATTATTTCCGATTATAATGTGCACCGAGAGGAGAGAGAAAAAGAAAAAGAAAATGTGGAGATAGAGATGCCAAATCATTTCCATGCGGATCTTGCAGCCCACCCGCTAGACCGCCGCTACATAAGGCGAGCGAGCGACATCACCCCCACCCCACCCCACCCCACTGGTACTACTGCTAGTCTGCTAGTGTTTGCATCGAGCGACACCACCCACAGAGAGCGGCAGAGGAGAGCCACCACCACCACCCACCCACAGGAGAGCGAAGCAGAGCAGAACAGAGGGGGGACGAACGCTACTCACGCCATGGGCGAGGTGAGTGAGCTTTGGTTCTTGCTGCATTTCTTCGGTGGGAGAACCGGACTGAATCTTGACGGTGCTTCCGTTCGTTTGTTGGTAGGAGGAGAAGAAGGCGGAGGAGAAGCCCAAGGAGGAGGTGGAGGAGAAGAAGGAGGAGAAGCCTAAGGAGGGCGGGGAGGAGGAGAAGCCCACGGAGGGGGAGGGAGGAGACAAGCCTAAGGAGGGGGAGGAGGCGGCCCCGCCGCCGCCCCCACCGCCGCCGGAGGAGGTGGAGATGCGGGTCTACATGCACTGCGAGGGCTGCGCCAGGAAGGTCAAGAAGATCCTCAAGAGATTTGACGGTAATGCCGCGCCTCATGACTCTGCTGATTTAATTGCCGTGCTCTGTAATTTCCTCTGTTTCTTTGCTGTATCGCATCAGGATTCACTGTCAAAGTAGTAAATCTTTTTATTTTTTTGAACTAGATTTTACTTTCTCAGGTGAGAATTTTTTGAATAATTATGTGGACCTTTTTGGGAATGTTTTTCGGGTGTGGGTGTTTAGTGCATCTTGATTCATGATACTAGTGGTTTTTGGTGGTGAAGTTGTGTTTCCTTCTGGTTAGCGGAAGGAAGCTAAAAGTGAATCTGTTTGTCCATCACATTTAAGAGACATGTTGTGGTTGGCTTCTTCTAATTTTCTAGTGGCCTTATTATTAAAAAATAGGATCCAGATTTTGTGGGTTTCTCTGTGCTTGTGCTGTTCTGGAGTCCAATCAAGTGATCTTGTAAGGTTGTTCTAGGTGGAATTCAGAGTGGACCAAGTCAGTAGGTGGGCTAAGCTTTTTAAAATAATCAGATTCACCTAATTAATAGGATGCTCCATTCGCATAAGTTGCACATGAATCTAGTAGTTGATTACTTCTTGTGATGGGAATGACTTGAGATCCGAATGACTTTTTCACTCCAAAAGGCTGGAGTACATTCCAAGAGAATGACAGCCTTGAGTATACAATGCCCTTCAGGCCACATGTCATCAAAAGTGAAGCTGATTCCTCAATCATCTCCAAATACTCAAACCTTTCCATGCATCTCTGCATATTCTCCATGCACTACTAGTTGCTATCAGGGGAAATTTAAGGTTCTTTGGCTCAAAGATTCAATCTTTCACCTGCCTACATACTATCACATCTGAAAAGTTTTTGTGTGGATTCAGGAGTGGAGGATGTCATCGCTGACTCCAAGGCACACAAGGTGGTGGTGAAGGGAAAGAAGGCGGCCGCTGACCCGATGAAGGTGGTGGAGCGTGTTCAGAAGAAGACCGGCCGCAAGGTGGAGCTCCTCTCGCCGTTACCGCCACCGCCGGAGGAGAAGAAGGAAGAGGAGAAGAAGGAGGAACCCGAGCCACCAAAACCTGAAGAGAAGAAAGAGGTGAACGGCAGCCTTAACGATTGCCTACAATGCAGTATCTTGTATGCTAATTTCAGTTTTAGTTCAGATTTCGGAAGCTGACGCACTAACGTTCCATTTTGAAGCCATCGGTGATCTCCGTGGTGCTGAAGGTGCACATGCACTGCGAGGCCTGCGCGCAGGCAATAAAGAAGAGGATCTGCAAGATGAAAGGTGCGTAGTTGGCTGCCATGCGATTGCTTGTCCTTTTCATTTCTCTCTAGCTTCAATTTCAGGACAAACACATTTATAGTTTTCTCTTATTTATTTACTAGCTCGTACTGCAATTATTGATTTACTAGTATCTCTCATGCTTGATGAATTGTAGTCTATTTCGTGATTGAGCAAAGGTCAAGCAAATCTTTTGTCTGACACAATGATGAAAAAGAAGGGGTTCCCTCTTTTAAGTGGATCGATGAAACATAGCCAAATTGTGGGCCTTGTACCCGTAGTTCCTTTTCTTGTGAAAGATGCAGATTTGCTTGCCGATAACATTCACTCCTACACCTACCTGCTGTCTGGCTAGAAACTGTAAAATGATAAATTTGGAGATTTTCTGTATCGACTCTTACTACTAGATTAGTCTCAAGCTCAATGATGCTTGTTCTGAATTACTGACACTCATGGCTCAAATTGATATCTGCAGGGGTGCAATCTGCGGAGCCAGACTTGAAGGCTTCGGAAGTGACGGTGAAGGGCGTGTTTGAGGAGGCCAAGCTGGCCGAGTACGTGCACAAGCGCACCGGCAGGCATGCGGCCATTATCAAGTCAGAGCCGGCCGCTCCAGCCGAGAAAACCGGTGACGGTGACGCCAAGGACGAGAAGAAGGCAGCCGAAGGCGGGGAGGAGAAGAAGGACGAGAAGATGAGAAGAAGGATGACAAGGAAGTGGCGGAGACGAGAAGAAGGATGAGAAAGACAAGGAGGGCGGCGGCGACGAGAAGGACAAGGAGAAGGAAGCCGGAGCCATCGCAGCAGCCAACCTGTACATGCATTACCCGCAGTTCGCGTTCCCCGGAGGATACTACGCGCCACCGCGGCCCGGATATGCCGCCTACCCTGCCTACCCTCCTCCGCCGCCGGCCTACCCGCCGGCCTACCCACATTACCCGCCGCAGATCTTCAGCGACGAGAACCCGAACGCGTGCTCCGTCATGTAAAAAGATTAGAGGGTCTAGAGCGGTAAGAGAAAAAAAGGAGAAAAAGGGGCCTCGTAATCCCAGGGGTGCCATTGCAACAAAATGGAGGCCCTTGAGCAAAGCAAATGGCAGCTTGAAGAAAGCACCAGGCTTTTTTGCGGTCAGATTTTCTTTTTGAACCTTTTTATGCTGTTATTTTAACCTTTTCACCCTCTGGTATAAAGTAAAGTCTGGACTTCCTTTGTCAGTTGAACTTATCTTATGTAGATTTTTTTTGCCTTGTACTGAACTTGTGTAAAGACTGCTATTATAGTATAGTCCTGCAATCTCTGTGTGTACGTCGGTTCCTCGAAAGAACAATGCTGTCAGATATCACAGTGGAGACACTGGATGTTTCTGAATCAAAAACTGTGGGGGTGGTGAAAGTAAGAAGTCACAAATGGTAAATGAAATGAAGATGAAACTGTGAGGGTGAGATGCAAAAGGCGGTGGTACGAGACAAGTGCCCGTCATGTGCATGGGGCATGTGAGACCGGTCCCACTTTTGCGTGACATAAAATCCTAGGTGGATTGCAGCTTCAATCTCCACTTGTTTTCTACCGCCTGGTAGCCCACTACTCCTGGTGAGTGATGATATCCAGGGGCTACAGCCTTTGGAGTTTGCTGTGAATGTGAGGGAATACTTTCACATCATCACATCCTGTGACTTCGGCTTCAGGTTGCTTGCTTCCCTTGCCAACATGATGGGTTTTGCTTGCCTACGTCCTTGCGATTCCTTTGTACTGTCTGAGTATTTGGAAGCTCCTCTGGGAATTTGTTTATTTGCCTAAACTTGCCATCATCATCCTCTGAGTTTTATTGTGCAAATTCTATATACTGTGTGAGCTATCATAAAAAAATTGTACTGAAAGCAAGGGCAGAACCTTATAAATTAATTCCCATGTTTGGGGTTTTGTAACGAGCTTCGACATGAGTAATAAGAGTGACCTCTCTTCACAAAATGCGTTTAGAGGCTGAGCTTATGTTTAGAAAATTCGAAAAAAATCCTAGGTGTAGGTAGTATCGAGATCTACTGGTGCTCAAAATTTATGTAAATTCGTATTACTTTAGCTTACACAGAAATGACAAATGTCGCAACATTATAAGTTTGTTATATTGTCTATTGTTCATCCACTCCATTTGTAATTTTTACACAGGCCAAGATATAACAAATTTTGGATTGAATTTTTGCGCACTTGTAGATTATATTATTATTTAAATATAATTTTAAATGAAGCTTTAAATATAAAATATAAAATTTGAACTTTTAAAATACCGAGCTCCGTGGAACTCAGCATCCATATCGCCACACTCGACCTCTCGGTTGCAAGCTGTATACATCCAGTTCAATCATTACTGTCACTTTGGGTAAGCGGTGGCTAAGTGTGAACACTTTATTGTAACATCCACTCTCGCTAGGGCGGATCTAGGGGTTCCATGTGTCTTAAAGAAAAAACACGGAATTCCCATGTGTAAAACACTATCCGGCCATTTAGGGTTGCCCATATATATGAGAAAAGAGAAAATTCAGGTGGGGTCTTTGACCCCCCCCCCCCCCCCCCCCCTTGACCATAAAAAAACACAAAAATCGTATTACCATTCTCACCCTTTGTGTATACATGTGCTAAAATACAAGGTTTTAGCTCATTTATTCCCAAGTCCTAAAAGGCTAATAGTACTAAGCTTATAGGGCAATAAGTTATCCCAATTGGGTATCCTCACAACTGCATCTTGGAGCCTGGAAGGAGTCGCACAACACACATACCAGAAACCATGAGACCTAAATGCACCAACTTCTTTCAAGCAGTGAAATAATAGTTCCACCGCTCGAGTCGAAGGAGAAGAAAAATAATAGGCTTTGGCCGATTCCTGTCGGTACCTGCAAAAACATGAGTTTTCTAATATTTCCGTGACATCCTATGAAGTTCTAACCGTTCAAAGTCATGCTTGATATATATGCATTGAGATATGTGCTCTTTTACATGCACCGTCTTTTTTTACTCATTGGAGTTTTGTATATCGTTCAAGCAATGGATATATAAATTTTGAAATTGCATCATAAGAACTGGAATAATATATCGGTGCATGGAACTAGTGAAGCTGCATACCTTGAAAACAGCCCAAGATCATTCACCTTTAGTTTGAAAGTTGCAGGGTGTACCTTTCAAAGGTGAACTCTTCCGCAACTAGATGGTCGGCAGGCTGAAGCGCCAAGCGCCAGGTCGCGGGTTCTAGTCACACTTCTATCTTAATGACAAGCTAGGTGACGTCTCCCCATCGGTCTTGTTGTTTTACCTTTCAAAGCAAATATATATGTCCAGTCAGGAAAGGGGCATCCGTGGCAACGACGTTATAACAGATCCCGACATCTGCTCATTCTCAACCAAGGATATCCAACTAGACGACCGGGTACCAGCTGACAGAATACGTTTTCTGGTATTGTGCATGGTAGAAGATCCCAGAAACAAAGAAAACAGCACATAGCGACGTGGTGGTGGTGTTGATTACGATGGAATGGCGTGGACGACCGTTGGTTAGCACATTCACATCACCTGATCATAACAAAACTCTTCATAATTTAATCACCAACTTGCTTTCATCCCTGACATGCTATAGATTTGCACGAAGAGAAAAGGAACTACTACAACGGACTTGCACAAAGAACAGTCACATGCAAACCACTCCACGTTTTTGCTGTTGAGGTTTGGGGATCCTAAGTTAAGTGAGTCCAGAATGATCGCTTAATTAAACACTGTGAGTCTCTGTCAGCACATATGCATCTTCTCATGGCCATGTGAAGATTTGTGACCATGTCCTTCTCTTGTACTGGAAATTCGATGTGGCATCACGTGCATGTGAAGCAAAACAATTAGCTAAGCCACAAGGAGGCAAATCATGGCAGGGAATTGATTATTACTAGGTACAAAAATTTCATGAGAATGGGAATATTCCAGGACCGGCCAACGATGACGACATGTGTGGATTCAAAACTGCAAGCTGCCAAGCTCCTTTGCTTTGTTTGCATTTGAGCAAATGTATATGGTCCCAAAACCAAAAGTGGTCCGGTTCAGTTTGTAGTGCCCACGGTCCACATATATAGTGGTTTAGTTTGACATTGTACAATCAGCTTTTAGTTTGTGCAAAGATTTTTTTGAGCTCCGTGCCTAATTTTGATTGATTGACTCACATTTTTAATTACTCCCACTGTATCATAATATAAGATGTTTTATGTATTTCAATACGGACTACATGCAGAGCAACATAAGTGATTTTATGCACTAAAATATGTCTATATACATCGGTATATTTTTGTATTGAAATTTCCTAAAACATCATATATTATGAAACAAAGGGAGTAGTTAGTAAATATTACCCGCAACCTTTTTATCAGGACTAGAGTTCCACCGTTGTGTTTACTGTCTATTGTTGTCGTCGGCGTGCTGACCATCGTCGTCACTCTCTATGGAGGCACATAGCAAGTGGTCGACGAAATGCATGAGCCAAATATAAGTTTTATTCTGTTAAGTATTGGGGATCTGTTAGAAACAAGACTTTTATATTAGCAAATATTCTCATCTCAAGGATACTCGGTAGTATCCTCCACTAAATGATAGGAGATCGGTCAGAGATGCCCTCACGAAGACATGGATGTGATAGTGTAACTACGAAGCTAGCAATTTGACTATAAGCAATGCTCAAAAGTTGGGTGTCAGAGGTAAATGTTAATGGTGCTTGTTAGACGATTTCTTTTGTTGTGGTTATGTTGCTCTCGGGAGCATTGTTATGAAATAAGTAGCCATTGCTTTGTGGGAGCTTTATTTCACCTTTACTTGGTTGGCAAGACTTTGTAAAGATGCTAGTTGTTCTTTCAATGGAAATCGGTAGGGAAATCTCGCCGGGAAAAAAAGTACTAAGAGCATCTCCACCGGGGGCCTCTAAATGTGTGTCCGGTCAACATTTAGAGGCCGCCCATAGCGGTACTCCCCAAAGGCCAGTGGCGGCGCCAGGAAATTGTGGCTGGGTATTCACCCAAATTTTTTTTTGTCTAAATGCAACTAAACTGTACGGCAAATCTAGGGGAAATTTTTTTCTTCATCTATAATTTACATTACATGAAAACAAGAGGAAATTTAGAGCAAAATCGAGAAATTCCCAAATTGAGGGCGAGCGAGGCCGCACCTTCTGTTTCTGTGCCGCTGAGCGAGGCGAAGAGGAGGGCGGGCGGGGGGACGGCCGCTGGCGTGGGGGCCAAGACGCCGCCGCCAGGGTCGTCCTACCCTGCTCCGGCTGCTACTCCCTCCGACGGTTAACGGAAGAGGAACCCTAGGGAGTAGGGCTGACACCAAACTGCATCTCAAAAATTCGGAGAGATCAACAAAGAATTTTAAGCCCAAGATCAATGTTTTAAGCAGGGAAGAATACATCCGCAATCACCTGGAGCTGCAGCAGCTTGGCGGACGCAGACCTCCAACAACGCGTCCCGGTTGCCTGCGTGGAGCAGCCGATGTCGGTGACGCGGGCGAGGTCGACAGAGCGGTGTACGTGGGCTCATTCACGGCCGCGCGGGCCGGCGAGCCGGTCCGGTCACGCCGCTGCTAGATCTGCTCGCCGGAATGGAAGGTACGGGGAGGGGGCCTCTGCGTGCGTCTCCAGATCGCCGCGGCGTCGATCTGCACGGTGAGGCCTCCTCATCCACGAGAACCTCCATGGCGGGTTCGGGGACGGCGAGGAGCAGCAACCTGGCCGGAGTCCGTTTGCGAGCGAAATACAGAGGAGAGGCGTGCGTATGCAAGAGAGAGAGAGAGCCGGCGAGCCGGCGAGGGTGCAACAGTACTGGGGTGCGAACAAAATAATCGTGTGCGTTGTGTCCTGTGGGGTCTAGTAATGCGTACATGGGCTGGGCTGATATGTAGTAGTATTTTTTTTTGCGCCAGAATCATGGGTATTCCCATGAATACAGGGGCATACCCCCAGCGCCGCCACTGCCAAAGGCCCACCCCCAAACGCCCCGAAATTAGAGCGAACTGTCGAACACCTTGCGGGCGCACAAACCGCCGCCGGTTAGCCGCCGCGACGCTCCGCATTACGACGCTTCATGTGGATTGCAACCGCCGCTGCGTTGATTCGGTTTGCGTTCGCACCGCTTTGCACCAATATAAAAATCCTCGCGGCTGCACATCGATCTCATTCTTTCCGCCCATAACTCGCTCGCCATGTCGTCGCCTGAGAAGAAGCCGGTGCTGCCCGATCAGGAGGAGAAGAAGGAGGCGGTGCTGCCCGATCAGGAGGAGGAGAAGGAGGCGGTCCTGGTGGTCGATCAGGAGGAGGAGAAGGAGGCGGCCGTGCTAGTCGACGATCAGCATGCCGTGGTCGCCGCCGAACAACAGCAGGAAGAGGACGCGGCGGAACAGGGCAGCGAGCCCGCAACTCCATCCCCGGCACGCCCTGCTTTCTCTCCCTGGGAACCTTGGTCGCCGTGGCCATCCCGTGCGGCAGGGGCATATGCTGGACCGGCCGTTCCCCAGGCCCCAGAACCGGAGTGGCAGCCGGGAACTCCTGACGCGGCGCCGGCGGACGACGTGCCTGGGACACCGCCGCCTAAGGATGAGTCCGATGACGACGAGTAATCATATGTAATATAGTACGTGCATGCATTAATAAAGGTTGAAAATAAATAGGTTCTAACTTGTACAACACAAGTTCATATTCGGTTACAAAGTTTAAATTCAAATTAAACTTTAAAACATATCACTCTTGCGCTGCCCCCGCCGGCTGATTCGCTTTGATAGCCCATGCGTGCGCCACAAGGTCATTGTGCAGTCGGTTATGCGTAGCTTCATCGCGAATTTCCTGAATTACGGCAACAAATTCATGATACGCCGTCGGCACGCCCGGCTGTGGATTAGCCATAGGCCCCTGGAAATCGAACTGCTCGCCGACCTGTTGCCTCCTTGTAGGACGCTCGTCCTCAATGATCATGTTGTGCATGATGATACAAGTATTCATGATAGCATCCATTTCGTCTGGCGACCATGAGAGACAAGGGTAGCGGACAACAGCCCACCTGGCCTGCAGCACACCAAAAGCCCGCTCCACATCTTTGCGAACAGCCTCTTGTCTCTTTGCAAAATGGCAATGTGCCTCGCCGACAGGGTTGCGGATTGTCTTCACAAATGTAGCCCAACTGGGATAGATACCGTCAGCAAGATAGTACCCCTTGCTGTACTCATGGCCGCCGATCACATAGTTGCATGGTGGAGCTAGGCCATCGACAACTTTCTTGAACACAGTGGAATTGTAGAGCACGTTGATGTCATTGGCGGCACCGGCGGTGCCGAAGTGCCATATCTAAAGTTCATGATCGGCCACGGCTTCAAGTATAACACTGCACTTCCCGTGATGCACTGACTTGTACATCCCTTGCCACTGATAGGGGCAGTTCTTCCAGTTCCAGTGCATGCAATCTATGCTTCCAAGTATCCCTGGAAATCCTCTTGCTGCGCCTTGTTCCAAAATATGCGCCGTGTCTTCCTCATTTGGTGTTCTCAGATAGTGCTCGCCGAACACCTTCACAACTGCCCTACAGAATCTGTAGGTGGCTTCGACGGCTGTGGACTCCGACATACGGAGGTAGTCATTCAGAGCATCCGCGGGTAGCCCGTAAGCAAGGCACCGTAGCCGCCGTGCATTTCTGAATAGACGAGAACCCAATCAAGCCGATGCAGTCTCTCTTCAGCTCAAAGTAGTCGTCGTAGTCCCGAATGCCGTGCAAGATCTTCCAAAACAACTTCCTGCTCATCCTATAGCGCCGGCGAAATTCATGAGGCAAGTTCGTCGGTTTCTCGGCAAAGTATTCCTGGAACAACAGAGCGTGCCCAGTTGCTCTGTTGCGGTTCTTGTTGGGCCGCCGTCCCTTCGATGATCCTCCAAATTTCGGCGTCGCGGCTTCCTCGACTGCGGCATCTAGAAGTACGGCCATCATCATCTCATTCTCCGCTGCGTCGGCCGCAAGAGCGGCATCCTCCGCCATCATTTCAAAAAACATGACCTCGTCGTCGCTGTCCATTGCCTGTTTGACGAATCAACGAATTCAGCCTATCGTCGAACAGCTTGCGTGCGGGGCGGGAGGGAAGAAGAGGCGTACCCGGGCTCGGACTAGATGCGCCGGCGCTCGGCGAGGTCGGAGACCAGCGGCGCGAGACGGTCCCTAGCGTTGCGCCAAGGTCCCCTAGGTGCGAATCAAGCTGGCGGCGACGAGAGTGGCGGCGATGGTGCGAATCGCCGGCGAGAGGAACAGAGAAGAGGCTGTGGGGGGCGAATGATTCAGGGCAGCGGCGCGTCATGTGTATGACGGGCGGGTCATCTCTGTCAGGGCGCCGGACACAAAATCGCTCGGGGCGAGACTTTGGAGGTGTCGCTGGTGGGCGTTTTTGGTGTTCGGCCCCTCAAAGGGCCTTTGGGGGTCCTTTAGAGGCCCCAGTAGAGATGCTCCAAGGTCAGCTATGGCTATGCCATAACATGACATTGTTGTCTACGTCCCGACGACCTAGTGTATGGAGTCAGATTTGTCATGACCACCTCATCAACTACTAAAACGTGGTTCGTATTAAAATGTGACCGGAAGCGTCGATGTGGCTCAAAGAGTTACCATGTCACAAACTTCAAAAAATGTTTTTAATTATAATTTTCGGAAAGGAAAATGAGAACCTATCCACCGGGAATTTCACTCGATCGGCGAAACTTATTTCTAGTTCTAGTGTAGTCTCCTACGTTATAGCATTGCGACAGCCAAATGCATGGAATGTTCTGAGGAACATAGTTTCTTTCAACGATGGTCAACTTGGCACTCATCGTTGCAAGGTTAACGAACAACCGAACAAGATGGGCACTTGAGAAACACTTACAAACATGCAGTCACAGACCGGTGGCCCCATGAACATAACTGCCGTATGTCAGAGTCATATGTCCCTGAAATTTTTCACCCTGCAGCAGGCGCCGCGTCATACCCCGGGGCTTCATCCGAGTGCTACCTGCACCATTGCAGTACTAATCACTAGCTCAAATATGATCACGTGGAGAGAGGTGCACGCATGGAAAGTAGCGAACGAAAGGATTGAACACGGAGTGGTAGTGATTGGGGAGATGAAATCGATGAGGAGATGATTGAGGGTGAGATTGATGAGATGGGAAGGGAGGCAGTCCGTACGAGTACTGCTAGCTGTAGCAGTAGCTGCAGGGGCCGGCATTACCAACAGCTGAAGAGATTGCGAGATCTTTTTTTTTTGTGAACAGGGGATGGTCCCAGAGGGACCTAGAAGCTTATATTACTTGCAGTGACAAAATACATGGAAAAACAAAAGAAAATAGAAATTACATCCCGGTCCTTACAATTTGCAACAACGACCCTAGAAATATGTTGAGGAAAGCAATTGGGTCCGGCTCCATCGTCACTGCAACGAGGAAGGTCGCCGCAACCAAGTGCACCACCGCCGGGGACAAACCACTTGGAGATGGTCACCGGGAGCCAGCTGCAGCAGAGCCTGAGGGCCTCCAAAATGGCACAATGGCCTGGAGGTTGGTGAATACCATCAGTCGCCGGCCAGAAGAATCCGTAGCCGACGAACAGTGGGCGGAGGGGTTGCCTATCAACCATAAGAGATGGCCGCCGAAGATAAGCCGCCATGGATGACCTCCAAGGAGCTGCTTCCTTGCTCCCCTGGTGCGGATCCAGAAGCCAACAGACAAGAACATAGATCAACTCTCCTCCAACGTCACCAAGACGAGAAACAGAGGAAATATCTAAATCCTTGCCGCCGCCGCTGAAGCCACGATTACCGAGCTTTATGCAGGAGGTTGCCGAAGAAACGAAACCAGCCGTCCCCTCCCTCCATTGGAGCTTGACAAGCTGCCTCATCTCCACCGCCGCGCACCAGGAGCCGCTCGTGAGCTCCGGTGACAAGAACCCCACGACTCCTCCAGATCGAGAGCAGAAATCAACAACCCATGTCCTCCCCTGCCTCCACGGCCAGCCGGATAGACATAGGCGGCTTCTCTCTGCCAAATCTGAAGAAAATCGGAACCAGCAGATTTATTGAATCGGCTTTTACCGTCTCCAATCCGGCAGAGGATCCTCCATGGACCAGATCTGCCAGATCGAAGAAGGCTTGCTCCGACGACGCCGGAAATCATCCAAGAGCAGCCGAGAAGAAAGAGCAGAAAGCGGGCATCCGCCACTACACAGCAGAACCTAAACTTAATCCTAGAACTACTATATACATGGAGTAACCGACCACCTAACCCATCCTCTCGCCGGCCAGCAGCGCCGCCGGAGAGAAGAAGAGAAAGGGGCGGAGACGAGGAGCTGGAGTCGACTCTCAAGGAGAGACCGAGGAGGAGAGGTCGATAGCTGCTGATGATTGCGAGATCTTGGCGACTGAGATGGTGGCGCCACTCTCCTAGTCCTAGCTATCTCGACATCTTCTTCACTCTTCAATTCCGTTCCGTTTGTCTCCATTTAACAATATAAGATGTTTTAGGTGTAATACATGAAGGTTTAAATTCATATTAAAAAGAATGGACACATGTATTTAAACATGTCTAGATATGTGTGTACATATGAATGTGGCAAAAGGCTAGAAAATTTTATATTGCGGAACGGAGGGAGTACTACACGTCAAGTTGCCATAAGTTTCCCTCCCCCTTTCAGGTCTTGTTTAGTTCAAAAGAAAAGTGGAGCAATAATGTAAGAATAGGAAATTTCCTATGTGATGCTATTCATTTGTTTTTGTTTGGTTCAAAAGAATTGAATAAAGGAAAGAACGAAGGAAAATTTCCTTTCATCTAGCTTTCGAAAGAAAAACACATGAATTTTACAATCCACCTGTACCTCCTTTTCAAAATCCTATGTACGAAGAACGACACCGAGGTCTATCTTCACATAATAAAATGCTAATTATACCTTCTCAAATTGTTTTACTTTGATTGGACCCTATTTATTAGTATTCCTATTCTTGTGAACCAAATAAACAAGTTTAGAAAATACGTTAGTTTTTCAATTCTCTGTTTTGCACTTGCATTCCAATCCTTTTTCTACATTTTTTCAAATCATGCGAACCAAACAGGGCATCAACCATGTAGTCGGCCATCTCTTTCCTTTGCCTTTTTTGTTGGGAGAAGTTTACTATCCTTCTTGGTGGATCAAGAAAAAGCTTAACCGTCGGGACCTCACGGGTTAAATAGCAGCGTGTCTCATTAGGCCAAAAAGTCATCTAATTCTTCTGCTAACGTGATGGAGCCAAGAAAAGCTCCTAAAACTTTTCAAAGCACTTGCAAAGTAACATAATAAGATTTACATTTTGATCCGTTGATAGAACTAAGAATTATGTATAAATCAAGGATGTCAACACCCGATAATACAATGTCGCTCCTCAAAAGCTAGGCCTTTTTGGAAAAAGTGTTGTAAAGCTCGACACTAGTGTTGTGGTCCACGTCTGGGATTTATTGTTAAGAAAAACATCTGGGATTTTAACTTGACTGTGTCAACTCGACTAACGACGCTGGATTACACGCCATAAAAATAACCATGTCGCGCCTCTTCTAGAAAAGCTACATCCATCTCTGATTATGGAGTCACATTCTAGGGTGTAGGTAGTGGAAAGAGAGACGGACCATCAGAATACACGATTTAGCATACCAGAATCAACAGACAAATGAAAAAACTTAAATTTACGAATTTGTAATGCTCAGTCATCTAAGTGTTGGTTAAATCACTGTGACCCGCCATTTTGCAAGATTTTAATACATGTGATCGCTCAAAACAAAAACCACAATTTCTTGTACTCGACGTACAAATTATTACATGAGGATGAATACTTTTTAGATCTCCATGAACATACATGCAGAAACTAATGAAATTAGTTAATCCTCAAGCATAGACACTCCTAAATAATTATACATGGTATTACAATTTAGTTGTTTTTAGCGAGGAGTATTGCAATTTAGTTATTTTGTTATGGGAAGTTTTTTTTAGCGAATAGTTGATTAATAATCCTATACACTACTTTTGACTCTTAAAAGATATTATTATTGTTCCAAAATAAATAGTCTAGTCCTTTGGCTCCAAAATTCGTTCAAAGAACATACTCTACGAAAGAAGAATACATAGCATCATCTTTGTCGGGGGGCTACCCCCGGGTAGGGTAAAGATGTGGTAAAAGCTATGTCCAAGAGGGGACCGAGACACGGAACAACCGACGTGGCAGGTCCAAAAGGGCCCGACATACTCCATCCGACATAACGTGACCGACGTAGGAATGTCGGTACTGGCAAGTTTTCTCTTATATGCAGGCGAGGAGTTCACGCCGGGACAAGGTATCCGGCACATCCAAGCCAGGTTGGCTCCAGGAAGGGATCCGGCATATCCATGTCGGGTTAGTGTCAAGGAGCATCCGGCATACCCATGCCGGGTTAAAGGAGCAGAGGGGTGCTATGTCGGTGCTGAGGTCAATGCTACTGTTATATCCCGTCTGGTACGGAAGCGCCTGACACGGGAGCGGCTGACACGGGAGCATGGCAGGTGAAAAGGTGCGGCTGCGATGTGACTCGCCATACCGCTGACCCCGGAATGTCGGGAGCAGATAACGATGCTAGGTATGGGCAAGCCACGTCTTGTCTCTGACAGAGGGAGCAATGATGACCACACCGTTGAGGACGGCATGCATGGCTACAGTGCCACTGTGGGGTCCTTTACCGTTACCGGCTTTACCTATAAATAGGGCATCACCCCTCCTGCGCGAGGGACGATGCCCTGAGACACATTTTCCCCCCTTTACTTCATCTTCTTCATTGGGCTCCTCTCCATAGCTAAGGCATACCGCTCGAGGAGCACCATTGTACTTGTGATACCTCGGTATAGAGAGAGTGGCAGGCAGGAGTAGGGGCTTTACCTCCTCACGAGGGTCCTGAACCTGGGTAGATCTTGGTGTGCTTGTGTGTTCTTCGTGTGCGCTGCTTAGCGCGCTAACCCTCCCCGGATCCACCAGCGTCCATCGGCCCCACACATTATCCATCCTATGGCATCTGCCGTGATACCACCACGACAGTTGGCGCCCACCGTGGGGAAGACAGAGGCGCTGGCTGGGGTGATCATCCGGACGGGCTCCATCATCGACTCCGGCGAGCGCGTCGTCAGCGGGCTCATCTACAAGCTCGGCTCACTGAACTTCATCAGCGACAATGCGGGATGCTTCGACAGGAAGCCGTTCCCGACGAACGGCTGCCTCATGAGCTTCGGCACCTTCGTGACCTACGTCGCCACCGAGGTTGTCTGCAAGTACCCCGAGCAGGGGCTTGTGGCCGAGGATCCTCCTGCTATGTGCGCGGCTCGCGGCCGGCGTATCGATAGCCCCGGGAGCTGCGCCGAGGTAATGATGATCGGGCCTGTGGGTGGTGCTGGCAAAGGCAATGCCGGCGAGCCTGGCACCAAATCCGCCTGCACGGCGAAACCTCCGCTGGAAGGGGAGGAGCACCTCCGCGCTGGTACATCCAATGTGCCGGTTAGGCCAGCTCCTCTGGAGGATATCATCGAGAAGCTGGTTGTACCGGTAACCATCGGGGCAGATGCTGCCCAGACAGCTGCCGAGTTAGAGGTGCAGCGTCAGAAGCTGCATCAGGAGGCCATTGAGGTGGCCGAGATATGGAGAGATTTCGGCATATCCCTCCGTGAGTATAACGCAGCTCATGGGTTAACCCCGGTAGCTAATCACCCTAGCCGTATAGAGGATGTACGTAGGAGAAGCAAAGGCCTCAATGCTGAGATTGCTAGAGATGGTAGATCTAGTTCTAGTAAGACTCCTAGCCATATGACGGTTGAAAAACCGAAGTATAGCTCCCCTGCTAAAACTCTTAGAGCTGCCGAGGTAGCAAGAGCCGAGTTATCTGGTTTATCCGGAGAAGCTCGCCGTAAGCAGCAAGATCGAGTTAATGAGTTGATCGGTGTTGCTAACCGGCAGAACGAGGCCTTCCGCAAGGCTAACCCGGGTGCTGGCGGGTCCTAGATTGTTCACTCGGCTAGGGCAGCTAGTGAAAAGTCTAGGGGGCAAGCTTCATCTCCGCATGATGGTGGAGGTCGTGACCGGAGTGTAAACTCCGGTAAGAACAAGCAGATGCAGACATATGATGCGGCATATGCCAGAAAGCAGTTAGCTGGGCAGGCCAATGCTGGCCGAGGTAAAAGTAACCTCGGTCCAGGCAATCCGAATGTCGGGCCTGTTATCTCGGCAGGTCGAGGTCAGCCACCTCGGTATCCGGTGCAGAATCAGGCTCAGCAGAACCAAGAGATGGAGTGTCAGCAGCAGCCACAGGGTGTTGGCCATGTGGCCAACCGGTATGATGATGGTAACTCAGCTATGGAGAGAGCCGAGTATCAGAAATATGGAGGTCCACTGGGATCTCGGTTGGGACCTCGCCAGCTGTCACCAAGTGATGCTCGTTACAAGTTGGACAGAATTTATCTGTCCGAGATGCTGGAAGAGCAAGGCCCACCTGGTCCTGCATGCTTTGGAGCTCGGATCATGAGGGAACCACCAGTGCCGAACTTTCAATTGAGCCGAGGTACGAAGACATATGATGGCAGCACCAAGCCAGAGGACTGACTGATAGATTATGTGTCGGCAGTGCACATTGCGGGAGGTAACCGCAGATGGGCGGTGAGGTATATCCCGCAGATGTTGGAGGGGCCTGCCTGGATTTGGCTGAACAACTTGAGAGAGGGCAGTGCCGACTACTGGCTGGACTTCGAGGAAGCTTTCGTTAGCAACTTCTCCAGCACTTACAAGAGACCGAATAGACCTCAACAGCTTGTGATGTGCAGGCAGAGGGATGATGAAACTGACCGGGACTACTTGACTCGGTGGAGTAATATCCGCAATTCCTGTGAAGGAGTTGTGGAAGCGCAGGCCATTTCATGGTTTGCTCAGGGATGCCGACATGGCTCCATGCTCTGGCAGAAGCTGCAAAGGGAAATGCCGGTCACTTTGGCCGAGACGATCCGGATGCGGATAGTTATGCATTCGGTGATCCGATGCAGCCCTTGCTAAACTCGGTTGAGCCGAGTAGAAAATACCCGGTGAACAATAGACCCGGGCCAGTTCAGCAGAATGATCGCCAGGACTTCGACAACAAGAGGAGAGAACCGGATTACCGGTATGGTTCGAACCAGGTTGCTGCGGTTGACCAGGACCAGCCAGATGTCGGCAATAGCCAGCGCCCGAAGTACAATGGACCAGCATGGGGCCAGAACCAAGAGGGGAAGAAACCGTGGAGTGACCCGAGGAAGCCCCTGACATATGAGGGAATGTTGGATGGACCCTGCTTCTATCACACGCAAGATGTTCGCAGGCCAGCAAATCACACAACTCGGCAGTGCAACTGGTATCAGCACACATTGAGAGAGGGAGGAGGATCCGGAGGAAATCAAGCTGGTGCACCTCAGAGAAATTCCACCGAGTCAAAACTTACCGCTCACCGGGGCAAATGCTATCCTGGTGAATCCACCTGCTTAGAGGCAAGCAGCTCCGAAACCTATGAATCAGGTGAATGTCGGAGGGAACAACAACAATGCCGGTCCCAGTAGGCAGGGAGAGTATCCCCAGGGAGATTATAGAGAGGCTCATCAGACATATGTGGTCTTTGTGACCGAGCCAACTGACAAGAAGAGCTTGCATCGGCGTGCACTAGAGGTGAACGCAGTTATGCCGGCAGTGCCGAAGTATATGCACTGGTCCGAGCAGGAGATCAGCTGGAGCAGGAAAGACCATCCCCGAGTCATGCCAACCCCGGGGGGTTATGCTCTGGTGGTGGATCCGACATTCGTTGGACCCACCATCAATGTCCGGTTTACCCGAGTTCTCATTGATAATGGGAGTGCCATCAATATCATGTATCGAGACACCATGGTGAAGATGGGTATCTCGATGAACATGCTGCAACCGAGTAGCACGACCTTCCATGGCATAGTGTCGGATGTCTCATGTGCACCCATGGGCAAAATCTGGGTGGATGTCTTGTTCGGCACCAAGGACAATTCTAGAACTGAGAGCATCCAGTTCGAGGTAGTGGACCTCGAAAGTCCATACCATGCTTTACTCGGCAGGCCTGCGCTGTCCAAGTTCATGATATCGACCCATGTGGGTTACCTCAAGATGAAAATGTCGGGTCCTAATGGCATCATCACCATCTCGGGTGATTACAAGCGTGCACTGGAGTGTGCCTCGCTGGATCTTGCTTGGCCGAGTCACTGATTATTGCGGCAGAGAAGAAGAAGATCCATGAAGTGGTGGCGCTGGCTCAGTCTGCGCAACTCGGTATGCCGGGTATGGCAAACCCGGAGCAGAATGCAACTTTCGAGGTGCCGAAGGAGACCAAGAAGATCAACATTGACCCGGCATTCCCGGAACACAACGTCATCATCGGTTCCGGGTTAAGCGAGAAATAGGAAGGCGAGCTCAGTCACCTCCTCCGTGAGAATCGGGATATCTTTGCATGGTCGAATCAGGACCTGCCAGGTGTTCCGAGGGAGTTGGCTGAGCACTCTTTATTCGTCAGACCGGATATGAAACCGGTGAAGCAACCGACACGACGTCTCTCGGATGAGAGAAGAAAAGTGGTGGGTGATGAGCTGGCCAAGTTGCTTGCGGCTGGTTTTATCATGAAGTGCTGCACCCGGACTGGTTGTCTAACCCGGTCCTGGTAGAGAAGAAAAAGGATGAACCTCTGGTGGCCAAGGTGTGGCGCATGTGTATCGATTTCACCAACCTAAACAAGGCATGTCCTAAGGATCCATTCCCGCTACCTCGGATTGATCAAGTGATCGATTCCACAGCCGGGTGTGAGCTGTTATCCTTTGTAGATGCGTATTCTGGTTTTCACCATATACCTTTGAACCCTGCTGATCAATTGAAAACTGCTTTTATTACCCCGTATGGGGCTTATTGCTATCGTGTCATGACCTTTGGCTTGAGAAATGCCGGTGCTACTTATCAAGATGTATGCAAAAGTGTTTGCATGAGCAAATAGGCAAAAATGTGCAGGTGTATGTCGACATGTCGTCATAAAAACTAAAGACAAATCCACTCTGATTGATGATCTCAGAGAGACATTCATAAACTTGAGAAAATACCGGATGAAGCTTAACCCGGATAAATGTACATTCGGTGTGACGGCAGGCAAGTTACTCGGTTTCCTTGTGTCAAGCCGAGGTATCGAGGTGAACCCGACAAAAATCCGTGCTATCGAAAGCATGAGGTTGTCGACATGTCTCAAGGACGTGCATAAATTCACTGGATGTTTGGCATCCTTAAGTCGGTTTGTTAGCAGGTTGGGAGAAAAGGCGTTGCCTTTTTATCAGCTCATGAAGAAAACCACCCACTTAGTGTGGACCCCGCAAGCAGATGCGACGTTCACCGAGATAAAAAAGATGCTGGCAACTGCGCCGATACTGGCCTCACCGCCATTACCCAAAGAGCCGATGTTGCTCTACATTGCAGCCACAAACTGAGTTGTGAGTGTTGTAGTGGTGGTGGAGCGAGAAGAAGAGGGCAAAACTGTGCAGAGGCCGGTATATTATCTGAGCGAGGTGATCTCGTTATCCAAGCAGAACTATCCTCACTACAGAAGATGACATATGGTGTCTATCTAGCTGCTAAGAAGTTGAAACATTACTTCCAAGAGCATTCAATCACCGTAGTATGTGAAGCTCCTATCTCAGAGATCATTGGGTGCAAGGATGCAACAGGCCGAGTAGCCAAGTGGGCCATCGAGGTGTCCCCTTACACTGCGCATTATGAGAGAAGAGATGCCAATAAATCTCAAGCACTACCGGATTTCTTGGTGGATTGGGCCGAGATGTGTATGAGCCACCACTGCTTGACTCCAATTATTGGAGGATGCACTTTGATGGCTCCAAGACCAAGATTGGTTTGGGTGCCAGAGTAGTTCTTACCTCGCCAAAGCGAGACCAGCTGAGATATGTACTGCAAATTCATTTTGCGGCATCTAACAATGTGTCCGAGTATGAGGCACTAGTACATGGGCTCAATGTGGCCAAAGAGATTGGGATCCGCAGGATAGAGTGTTTTGGAGACTCGGATCTGGTGGTGCAACAAGTTTCGGGAAATTGGGATGCTCTGGACGCCAATATGGCGCTATTTCGGTTTCATGTCCAGAAGATCTCGGGATTTTTTGAAGGGTGCGAGTTCAAGCATATACCCGGGCGGAAAATGAAGCTGCCAACGTACTGTCCAAGCTGGGATCATCTCGGGATCCAATTCCACCTGGCATATCTTTGGAGCATCTGAGGAAGCCATCGATCAAACCCTCGCCAGAGTCCGAGTCAATTTTTATCCCGGCAAAACCAGAATCTGAAGCTGTGCCCATGGACGTTTGATGTCGGGTGCATTTGGAAAACCTGGGGACTGCCTGGCAGACTCGGGGACTGGTTACTCAATGTCGGAGGAAGCAATGTCGGTTGATCTCATGGAGGTGGATGATCTAGTCTTTCCTGTGCGTCCTGTGCCGGAATGGGCGCAACCTATAGTGGCGTATATGATGGATGGGAGTTTGCCAATAATGAAGTTGAGGCCAGGCAAGTGCAAAGAAGATCCAAGGCATACACCATCATCAACAAGAGTTATACAAGAGAAGTGTGACCGAGGTACTGCAGCGCTGTGTCGAGCCGCAGGAAGGGCAAGAGATGCTCTTGGAGATTCATCAAGGAGAGTGTGGTCATCATGCTTCATCAAGAGCCTTGGTGGCTAAAGTATTCCGGCATGGATTTTATTGGCCCAGTGCTTGCAGCAGGCAGAAGATATTGTTAGAAGTGTGGGATGTCAGAGATTTGCTAAGAAGATCCACTTGCAGCTTCGGCACTCAAGACAATTCCAATCACTTGGCCCTTTGCTGTTTGGTGTCTGGATATGGTGGGGAGTTCAAGCCAGCCCGAGGTAACATGACTCATATGCTGGTGATGGTGGACAAGTTCACCAAGTGGATCGAGGTGAAGCCAATCAGGAAGTGTGATGGTCACACAGCTGTGTCCTTTTTGAAGGACATCATTTTGAGATATGGTTACCCCCATAGCATTATCTCGGATAATGGCACAAACTTTGCTGTGGGAGAATTTGCTCGGTTCTGTGCCGAAAAGATAATTCGGTTGGACATAGCCTCGGCGGCACATCCGAGGCAAATGGGCAAGTAGAAAGAGCAAATGCATTGGTGTTAGCCGGCATTACAGCTCGGTTGATTGAACCACTGTTGCGAACTCCGGGTTGCTGGATAGAAGAGATACCAGCAGTATTGTGGGGTCTTAGGACCACACCGAATCGATCAACGGGTTATACACCGTTTTTTCTGGTCTATGGAGCAGAAGCTGTTCTGCCAACCGACATGCAATTTGACTCGCCGAGAGTTGCGCTGTATACAGAAACCGAGGCAAAAGAGGCTCGGGAAGATGATGTTGATTTGCTCGAGGAAGCACGAGAAACTGACCTTATCTCGGTCAGCTATATATCAGCAAAATCTCCGACGCTATCATAGCCGGAAGATTAGCCCTCGGGTATTCCAAGAAGGAGATTGGTACTGAGGCTAGTGCAGCGCAGTGCAGGTCGACACAAGTTGTCACCTCCATGGGAGGGGCCATTCATTGTGAGCAAGGCTCTGCACAATGATGCATATTATCTTATAGATGCGCAGGAACCGAGGGAAAATGTAATGGACAAATCCGGAGAGGAAACCAAGCGACTATGGAATGTAGCTCTACTCTGTCCCTTTTAGTCCTAAGGGAGCAATGTATGTATCTCGGTTTCCTTTGAATGAAATGCCGGCACTTTGAGACGAAACTCGGGGACTGCCTTGTCTATATGCATGTGTTTACTCTCTGTTTTTCTATACTGTTTATATGCCGGATGGTTTTGAACCTCGTCTCAAAGCTCAAGTAGTGTATGCTATGTTGTTGTGATCTTGTGACTCGACTGACGAACGCCAAAATGGTAGTCAAGAGCAGAGGTTATGGAATGTGGTAAACATGAAAACGAACTCGGGGACTCGGCCCAAAAATGATTCGGCATATGTTGTTTACTAACCCTGTTTTTCGTTATTTATCCTTGTGTCGGATGACTCTAAACCTACCTCAAAATTTACAAGTACTGTATGCTATAATTTCGATCTTGACTCGACAGTCGAACGCGAAAATGGTAGACAAGAGCAGAGATTGCTAAGTATAGTAAATGAGAAAGTAAACTCGGGGACTCGGTGCAAACTGATCCGGCATTAAGCCAAGTCTTGTTGAACTAGCAAAATAGAGTAGCGATGCAAATACTTAAAGGTATATATACATATGCACCCGGCATTCCGGGGATCTAACGGTTCAAATGATAGTAAGTTCAGGCAGCAGTGTCGGAGGAACTCGGAGCAGTGGCAGTCGTGGAAGTCGGTGGAGCAGTCTCGGGCGCAGGATCGACAGTGGTGTCGGTCCCCGGAGTTGTGTCGGCTGCAGGCTGCTCGGCAGTCTCGGCTGTTGTGTCGGTGGCAGTGTCGAGAGTCTCAGCCTCGGTCTCTTCATCTACTGCCTCGTCTTCGCTATCATCATCGTCGTCATCAGCATAATCTTCGGCGTCGGAGTAAACGTCCCCAGGAATGATATACCGGGTTTGAGCGTAGCTCGCCATAAAGGCAGCTGCCTCCTTGCGACGCTCGATCAGTATCAGATCCGAGGTCCATATCGAATTGCAGTGCAGAGTCCGCACTGCCTCAAGCTTGATAGCCTCATACCAAGACAGCACAAAGGTTAGAGCTTGGTCCGCGCCGGCGCGAGCTGAGGAAGATTTCCACTCTCGGAGCCTGGTCTCGGCTGTCGCCAAGCACTTGGTCAATTCGTCAATTGTTGCCGGAGTTGCAGCTTGAGGCCACAAAGTCCGGTAAACCCAGATGCTGGCTTCCAGAAGCTCTGTACCAATGCTCTTCAGTGGGAAATCCGGGCCTTCAGCACTGTCAGATGGTCTTCAATTTCCCACTCATCCGAGATTGGGTCAGCCTCGGATCTTCTTGCTCGCGCTTTGTTGGTGATGTTCATTGCAGCGACTTGGGTGTGGGTGAAATGTTCTGAAGTAGGAAAGGTTGTCATCAAGTTAAGTCGCATACTGGCATATGGCAAATGTCGGTGCGGGTAGAAAAGAAGGGACAGAGAAAGCTTACTGTCCATCTCCTGGTTGATCCAGACGAGTGTGGTCAGCCAGCCGTTGCATTTTTCTTGAAGGGCATCCAGGGCCTCTTCAGCCGAGGTAACGCGGACCTCGGTCTCGCCAAGGACCTCCTTATGCTTCGCAGCATCATCCTCCCGAAGTTTCTTCTCTGCAGCCACATCTGCCTTCATCTCGGATTTGAGCTTCTGGGAATCTTCTTCCCGCTGCTTCTACACCCGGTCAAGCTCCCTCTAGAGCCGCGACACCTCATCCTGCTCCTTCTTAAGCGGCTTTGTGCGCATCATCACGTTTCCTCTGCTCTGCTTGCAGACGCTTGTGGGAATCCCGGAGTTTCCTGTGGTCTAGGAGCAGGGTCTGGAATACCTTGGTCCGAGCATTGATGCTTTTCTGAAAAAAGGGGAAGTGTTAGTATTGTTATCAAGACTCAAGCCGAGTAAACTCGACTCGAGTCTCGGGGACTGGATGTGTCGGAATTTTTCAAGACTCAAGCCGAGTAAACTTGACTCGAGTCTCGGGGGCTGGAAATCAAAGCTTTATATTGAAGATTCGCGTCAAGTGATTTTCACTCGGTTGAGCATCAACCACTTAACCCGAATCTCGATACTGGGGGTAATATATATGATCTGTTGTAAAGGAATAAGGAGCTAAGTTGAGGAAAGTTTACCTCGGCAGTCTTGCTGGCATTAAGGGCTACAACCTACAATGTGTGCATGGACTGCGCGAGTGCACTTGGACCAGCGGGGTGCTGGGACGCTGGATCCCGGGAAGAAAACCTCGCTAATGTCGGCGGAGTTCCAGTCCATGTCGTAGGGCTCCACTGAGCCCAATCTGTGGCCGCTTGAAGTGCGCAGCAGGGGAAACCCCCAGCGGGCTGCAGAAGCTCGGGAGACAGACGCGGTCAAAGCTTGCTTTGGAGTCACCTTGGGGTGCTTATCTGAGATAACCAACGCTTTCCCGGTGGCCAATTGGCTTGATGTCGACTTGGACGGGGAGGTGGTTTTCCGGGTTGCTGCCACGTGAGACTTCGGTGATGGAGATGGCCGGTGTGGTGACTGCTGCGGTGGCTGCTGTTGTTGTTGCTCCTGTTGTTGCAGCAGCTTCTGCTGTTTCTGCCTCTTCTGCTGCTGGTGTTGTTGCTGATGTGGTTGCTGCTGCGGTTGCTTCTGCTTCTGTTGCTGCTGTTGTGGTTCTTGTTGTTGTTGCTGCTGGTCTGGTACTACCGGAGCTTCGGGCCGCTCCATTTCAGATTCCAAGGTGTGGACACCGAAATCAGCGTCTCGGTCGGGGGCCAAAGTTTCCGGGGTTCCTTGACCTCCTCCAGGAGCAATGTGAGAGCTCGGCGGCGGTGTGCCGGTGGGAGTGATAGGTGCCGAGGTAGGACCTGCCCTGGTTGGGCTAGCAGCCTCAATCTCGGGGGACCGAGATACCTCAGGCGGCGGAATAGGAGATCGCATCGAGGATGCGCTCTGGGGAACTTGAAGGACATCGCTGCATCAAGAGAGAAAGAAGTGTTACCTCGGGGAAAGATTATCTCAGTTGAAAGGAGTAAGGGAAGCAGGCGTATGCTGGTGAAGAGTATCTTACCCTTCCATGACTGGCGGCTGCTTCTTGCTCCGGAGTCTCTCTCCGGCTTTCTTCAGCCTCTTGGTTTTCTTCGGAGCAGGTTCCGAGGCTGTTGAGGTCCCGGTCCACGAAGTACCGGTCCCTGGGCGCTTGCGAGATGATGCTGGGAACTTGGCCGGTCGGGTTAGCTGGGTCCGAGGATAGTGGGTGAGCATACGAGATGGGAAGAGCATCAATCGGCTCTAAAATTTGGCAATCGTCATCATCGTCGTCTGACCAATCTCTGAGTGAAGCTCGGACTCGATGCTTACCCGAGGCAGGGGCGCGGGTAGTGGGGATTGGCATGTGGTCCTCGTCATCCGGGTCTTCAGCCTCGGTGACGGCCGGGGTAGGTAAATCTTCGCCCCACTTCTCGAAGGGATTCACTCTGTCTTCAATGGTTTGTCGGGCGAATCTCTGCAGAGTGGATGCAATGATACCGGGTTATTCTAAGAGCAGATATGGTGCTGACATAAAAGTTGTCTCGGCAAGAAAACTATGTCGGTTTAATTTCCTAGGTACTTACATGCAGCGGGAGCCGACCCCTGTCATGGGGTTCTTTGCCCCATTCCGACTCCTCTGGCATCTGTGTCTTGGCGATGGCCTTGACTCATCTCCAAACCTCGGGTTTGGTCAGCTCGTGTGTGCTGGTCCGGGTAGGATCATATCGGCCACTCATGTGGCAGATCTTGTGAACTCAGTCCTGGAGGGGGAAACTCGGCGACTGACGAAAGTTTACAGGAGATCATCAGCTACTAGCCCCTCTTTCTGGAATGACTCGACAAGCTTGTGAATCGAGTTGATCTCGGGGATTGAGGTCTTTGGGTCAAAACCCCAGTTGAGCTGTTCGGAGGGTAGCGGGATTCCATTCAGGCAGATTGAGGAGATCTTCGTCGCCATCGGGTTCTTCACGTAGAAGAAGGTGCGTTGCCATTTCCGGCATGACTCCAGGCAGGAATCCGGGGAAAGATCGATTTCCTCCGAGGTATAATGGTGGCCGCTCCGCAAGAACTCATTTGTTTGGGGAGGTCCTTGTTCTCCGGATCCGGAACGCTTTGTTTCCGGAGCTGAAAATATTTGGCCCAGAGTTCGACTGTGGGCCAGAGGCCGAGGTATCCCTCGGAGAAGGACACATATGATGAAAGCATGGTAATGGCGTTCGCCGGGAGATGGTGACGTTGAAGCCCAAACCGAGTAAGGAAGTCTCGAAGAACTTGCTCGCCGGGAGTCCAAAACAACGCTCGAAGTGCGCGACGAAGACAACCCGTTCTCCGGATTCTACCTTTGGCTCGGATTCCTTGTCAGGGACCCGACACATCACCCCTTCCGGGATACGCCGGGTCCGCTTTAACCAATCTATCTCGTCTTGGGAGATCTCGGAGCCCTCCCATCCGGCACGTTCTCCCTCTTCATCGGGAATGTCGGCAGGATCCGGGGTATGACTAGAAGACATCTCGGATATGAGAACCTATATAAACGCAAGAGTTCGCCGGCGGTAAGCATCTCGATGTTTACGCGGTGGAAGAAAAGGAGACAACTAAGGAAAAACATGATTCTACGGGCAAAGTGCGAGGAGGAAGATCTACAAAAGGATGGTAAAAGAAAACTATCCAAGAACTATGGATTATCCAAGCACTAAACCGTCGAAGAAGTGGCAGATGAAGAACTCACCGGAAAAGCGGGTGCTCGGGGCGAGGGGAATGCAGAGCGCGGTGGCGGAGAGCTCGGCTCGGCGACGGCGCGAAGGAGTCGGTCGACGGCGTCGTATGGGCTTCACCGTGCTGCGGTGGCGCAGAGCTTCACGCGGCGGCGGCAATGGAGCAGTAGGTGGAATGGGGAAGAAAGGAGAAGGGGAACCCCTTTCCCCTATTTATGGACGTGGTGGGCGCACGGTTAACGGAGCGGCCGCGTGCGGTTCTCGAAACGGTCGCGCGATTAACTGCGCACGATCACCGCGGTTAGCGGTGAATCCAACCGCACGATCGGCCACATAATGGGCCACAGGGTGGTAACGCCCAGGGCACAGTTAGTGGAGCACTAACTGGTGGGAAATTTAAAAGGGTGTGCTGCGACGTGCACGTCGTGCGGTCAAAGGTAGTCAAGTGCGTTGACAGACGTGACACATAGTGGGGTCCATGTGGCGTGTGTGCAGTGCATGCAGAGCCATGTCTGTCAGGGCGCAAGAACCTAGGAGGCAAACTGCATTGTGCTACCACATGCAGTGGTGAGAACTCGCAGAGCTTGTGAGAATCTCATCATATCGGGGAAGCCAGCGTGCAGGAAAATGTCGGAAACAGTTAAGAAACGTGCAGTGACTACACCCTCGGAAGGATCAAGTCAATCTTTTTTTGTGTCGGCAGATCCGACATAAGGGCGTGTATCAATGAAAATGAGGATTGAGTCCTTAGTGTCGGGATGGTTCCGACATAAGTATGCTGGATATTTGTCCATGGTTGGTTCGGTTTTTGTAAACCTGGTGTGGTCCTTCATCCAAGTCTGTAGGACCGCACCAGCTTCGGGGACTAATGTCGGGGGGCTACCCCCGGGTAGGGTAAAGATGTGGTAAAAGCTATGTTCAAGAGGGGACCGAGACACGAAACAACCGACGTGGCAGGTCCAAAGGGCCGACATATCCTAGCTGACATACTCCATCCGACATAACGTGACCGACATAGGAATGTCGGTACTGGCAAGTTTTCTCTTATATGCAGGTGAGGAGTTCACGCCGGGACAAGGTATCCAGCACATCCAAGCCAGGTTGGCTCCAGGAAGGGATCCGGCATATCCATGCCGGGTTAGTGTCAAGGAGCATCCGGCATACCCATGCCGGGTTAAAGGAGCAGAGGGGTGCTATACCGGTGCTGAGGTCAATGCTACTGTTACATCCCGTCTGGCACGGAAGCGCCTGACACGGGAGCGGCTGACACGGGAGCATGGCAGGTGAAAAGGTGCGGCTGCGATGTGACTAGCCATACCGCTGACACCGGAATGTCGGGAGCAGATAACGATGCTAGGTATGGTGTAACATCCCAAAATTATTATCAGGATTATATTCCAAAAATGAGAGCCAACAAAAACTTTTTTGTTGTTTATTGTATGTTAATTGCTTCTTGTTACTTGAGTTGTTGTTCTTGCTGTTTGTGTGAGTGTTTGCTCTAGTGAACACTTGTTAGAAAGAAAGAAAACAAAATATAAAATCAAAGCAAGAAAAATAGAAGTGACAAGTTGTCACATGAAAATCTTCAAGTGACAAACTCAATTATTTTCAAACCAAAGTCAGTGGAGTTGTAATGTAAACACTCCCCATTTTGTTCCTACAACTTTCCCCTCTCAAAATTATTTTTGAATTAGTTTTAAAATTCTAAAATAAAAACAAATTGAAATAAATCAAAATAACATAAACAAAGTACTATGAAATAAAATGTTGCAAAACATTTTATTTTGCAATGCCAATTTTTGTGGAGCTTCTACATGTTATGGGGAGGCTCCACAATTATTTGCAAATTTTTCTAAAATGTTTAAGTGCCATAATTAAATCCTAGAAAACCTTCTGGATTTAAAAAGAAACTGGAAAATAAAAGAAAAGAAGAAGCAGGGGGTTTTCTGCAAAACCGTCGTCGACTTCAGCCCCGACGACCATCGCCGTGTCACCGTGACCCTGCTCGCCGTTTCCGCGCTCCCCAGGCCCCCCCTGGCCGCGCTCTCCCTCGCTCCCGTGCCTCTGCAGCCGCGGCGCCGCAGAGGAGAGCAGTTACGCCGCCCCTCGCTCGATTTCCCTCCAGCGTTGCCATGGCGAGCTCGCCGTCGTCGACCAAATTGGCCCAGCTCGCTGCTCCCGACACGCCGCGCTTGGCCGAGATCTTCTAGAACACGTCCGGACCCCGGTGAACGCCTTGTCTCCACGCCCCTCGCACCGCCGCGTCGGATTGGGGAGAAATATCTCCGCCGTGCGCCATGGACGTCGCCGTGCACTCCGTCCACCGTACGCCGCATCCCGCGCTATAAAACCACCCCAAGCCTCTCTGTGAACACCACACCACCCCACTCCCTCACTGGCCCTCTCAATTTGCCGTGCACCGCCAGGAGGGCGTGCTATGCCGTAGCCACTGCCGCCGTCGAGGTCCGTCGTGGCCGCGATGCCACACTGCCCCATTCTCTTCTCTCTGGCCTCTACGCTCTTCCTTAGCATCACCTCGCCGGAGTTGCTGCCCGTGGCCGTGGAAGAGCGAGAGCGCGCCGCCGACGAACCAGCCCACCCCAGCAAGTGTAACTCGGCAGAAGCTTCCACCTCACCACCGCCGTCGATCTGCATCATCTCCACGACCTCCCGAGCCCCCTAGGTGAGAGATCCTTCCACCTCGCCGTTGCCGGCGCGGCAGCGCCGCCGATGCTGTGGACCGTTGGATCTCGATCCAACGGGCGCGTACCGCTTCGATTAGAACAGAGAAAGAGAGAGAGAGACTGACGGGCGGGCCCCGCTCGTCAGGTTTTAAATCATTTTCCCGCGCGTGCTGTGTCGCTGCCATGTAGGCCCCGCTGGTCAGAGTTTTGAACATTATCCATAACTGGATTTTCTCTGTTTAAATTGAAAATGTGAAATCAGTACTGATATGAACTTTGAAATTCAATATCTCATGATTAGGAATCCAAATAAATCAAACTCAACTGTTCTGGAAAGCTTATGAAATTGTTTAACCAACACAATTGGTCTCATGTCATTTAATTAAATAGTTAAAAAGTATTATTAAAATGCCACAGAAGGTTTAAATTCTAAACTTGTTTGTTTCTGATGCTCTGTTAGTCCAAATAATTCCAAACCAATTTTGCTAGCTTAGTACTGCCTTGTGTTAGCTCCCCTAATTTTGGTAGAATTAATTAAGCATATTAATTGTTGACTTTAAGATAAACCCTTCTGGACTAAAACAAACAAATATGTTTATTGGTTGATCCAAATGAGTTAGGACCAATTTTGTTAGCTCACATATAGCCATGTTTAGTTACCCCTAAAAGGGTTTAATTTTTGGAACAATAGAATTTAATGGTAGCTAAAACTTGATTATTAAGCTACTGGATTCAATCCAATGTGTAGGGAGTTTGGTAACTCCAAATGATCCAATTCAAATTGGGTTGTATTCTACACATCAGTAGCTTTCCATAGAATTTTAGTTTGTATTTTTGTGACCAACAGAACTCAAGTTGTGGAATTAAACATGAATAACTAGTTTCTGCCATAATTTGGACTTAATTAAATAATGTTTAATTCAATTTATTTGAAAACCAAATTGTGTGGTTTGATGTGTGCAGTAGCTAATTGTGATGTTGATGATGGTTGTGTTGAGATGATTGCTTGTATAGCTTAGTGATTGTTTGCATTGTTTGTTTATTAATTAGACGAGAACGTTGTCGGATATATCGAGGAAGGAGAGTTTGCTGAATTTGAAGAACAAGAGCAAGATCACTTTGCCAAGCAAGGCAAGCTATTCTCTGAGCTTGCACTAAACATATGCATCTACTTTCATAACATGTTTACTCTCAAAGCAAGATTTATAAAACCCATTTCAAAAATATATGGATATTATTTTGCCACCCTATGTAGTAGTTTATATAAAACTTTAGGATGGGAAAACAATGTTGTTTATTCAAAACTCCTTTGAAATTTCTTGTGAGTTTATGGAATGCCGAGATGTCGGTGTTGATGGAAAAGTGGAAAAATGGTGATGTTTATGAAAAATGCACAGTGTCCTAGTACTATGGAAACCAATCCTACCCTGTGCGACCACATTTACCACATATGGGAAAAGGCGTAGTCATGTAGTTTGCTCTTATTAGTATGGGATACCTCATCGACGGAGATGACTCCGTTATGCATGAGGGGATGGTCCGAGGATCTACCCCCTGACCCGGGTCCTCACACAAGTTGGTGGGGAGGATAGAAGGTTCCACCATAAACCGCCGGACAAAACTATGAGTCCTCACACTTAGGGTTTCTGACGGGAAACCGGACTGGGTGTCGATGGAAAGTGTCATATGGGAAGGATCCTATACTAGCATGAGCAAATAAGAGGCTATGGCCGGCGGCTTACTTCGCATACACCTGGTATGGCGAGACGTGGCAGACACGATGAGTTGCCGGATGGATGTGGGTTAAAAGCGTGCTACCTCTGCAGAGTGTTAAAACTATTCGAATAGCCGAGTCCTCGGATATGGACAATTGGGAGACTGTCCTAAGACCTTGTGCAAGTTTTAAAAAGGCTTTGAGTTTTTAAAGAAAAATGAAGTGGAGATGTTTCCTACACCTATACCAACGGATCGGTATGAGGTGGTTGGATGAAAGTGGACCATGACGGGCTATGGTCGGAAAAAGGGGAGTTTTGGAAAAACAGATGAAAATGGTGACTTCTTTAAAGATAGTTATAAAACTCTTCTTACCTTTTTCAATAAAGATATAGAGATGTTTTAAATAAGAAAAGTTGTCAACTAAAATAAAACTGGTGCATACTCATGTTGGGGTAGTTTGCGAGTACATTCAAATGTACTCATATTGGTTTCGTCCCTGGCTATTGTCCTAGCCAGACTACGAGGAGGAACACTACGCGAGCAGGATATGGCGACTTCTACGCCAACTAAGGATCTCCACAAGTCAGCTGCCTGTCGGGTTGTCATCGTTAGAATATGATGTCTACTACGCCGTAGCTTCCGCTGATATATTTGGTTTGGCCCATGAAGGCACCTATGTAAGAACTTGGTCTAAATGACCATTTATGTAAGACTTTTATTCGGTACTGTAATGGATGTAAACTTTGGTATCCAATTCGGATTATGTGCAACGACAGACTGATCACGGGATCGTTGTGTTAAGCATAATCGGGTATTTCGGACAGCTAGTCCGGGGTCCCCACAGACTTGGTATCAGAGCCATCCTGACTTTAGGAAACCTTAGTTAGCATGGTCGTTTGTCAAATGTTACAAAAGATGAATTTCTAAAAAGAAAGGAATGAAGTATTTTGAAAATTGCTTATCTCCAATCCTCTTACTTATGCAAAATTTTACTCTCATTAAATATTACATTTTCCTTAGTATCCCTAAAATTTTGTACACCTCTCATTAAGTTTAAAATTTGACTCACTTGTTGCCCTACTATATTAAAATTTTGATAACTTGTCACCTAACTAACTTAAAATTTTGCTTAAAAACTGTAGATGGCACTCCATTGGACCGAGTTCGTTCAGCTGGAGAAGGACAGCAAGCTGACGTTTGAGAGGGACTTGTTCGAGTTGACCAAGCTGTTAGGTCGCCCCGCTCCAGAGTTTGAGGGAGCTCAGATTGATGTTCACGGTGTTGGAAGGCTGAGCTGGCTCATCAGTCGTCAGTTCGCAGGAACATCAAGTCTCCCAGTTCCAGGACTCATCTTCACCACCAAGGAGGCCACCTGGGTTGACGGTCTCTGTACTGCTACACAGAGGATGCTAGCCCGACTTTGTGAGGAGCACAAGGCGGAGTTAGTAGACTCCCGTTTCCGGTTCTACGGGAGGCGCAACTGTGATGGACACCCTACTCCTTCACCTTACCACCCGATGTTTGGGAGCTACATCATGGACATGGAGATCTTACTTCAGTGCACTCAGGATGATCTGTTGCGCACTAGGATTCAGCTCCACTTCGACCGCGAGTCGCTCGTTGAGCTTCGCGAGAACGAGATGAAGCTGATGGTGGAGAAGGTTGCTCTTCTCAGGAAGAGGGCCCAGCTGAGGAAGACTATCGTGAAGCTCCGCACGAAGGTGGCAGAGCAGGATGGACTGATTGAGGATCTAGAGCACCATACTGACGAGATGGAGGAGGAGGGCGAGGATCTCCGCAAGGAGAACGACGCTTTCCTCAGTGACGATGATGACTTCGTGGAGGAGATGGACTGTGAGGAGGAGGATGATGAGGAGGAGTTAGTTGACGAGGAGGAGGAGCCACTCGAGCCAGTTCTCGAGGACGAGGAGGAGGATCCCGAGGAGCCAGCCTACCAGTCAGATGCTGACGTGTTAGAGCTGGAGGTTCCACCTCAGTAGGCGAGTGACTTGATCACTACCGCAGGATTAGGTTGACCCCCTATAGCTAGTCGAGTAGTAGTAGTGGTTCTTTTGGAAACCAGATGTTATGTATCCTAGATGTAAGGTGATGTTGTAAGCTTGAGTTGTAAGCTTGATGTTGATGTGAACTCCTTGATGTGTTGTTTGTGAAATATAAGTATGTTTGTCTTGTTTAAATCTGTGTGAACTATTTTCATATAAATCTTAGGATTAATCAACCACTTGAGAGATCGTCTTTTCCCTTAGTCGAACTTTTCTTGCCTTGTCTCTTATACCCGGTGTGCTTCAGGATGCCCCCCGTCGCAGCAATGCGGAAGGATCAGGATCAGCACCACCACCACCGGACCCAACCCCCACCCAACTTCTCGCACTTATCATGGAGGAGCGTGAAAATGCCCGGCAAGAGCGCCAAGCTCATCTCGCTGCCTTACAACAACTCGCAGCCGCTATAACAACAACAACAACAACAACAACAACAATGGTGGCAATGGCAATGAGAACCAGCGATCACCTTAGGCGATTTTCAGAAGACCAACCCACCCACCTACTCCAAGGGACTTCACCCACTAGAAGCCGATGATTGGCTTCGCACCATCGACAATAATCTTGAAGTTGCTGCTGTGGGAGAAAATGAGAAAGTGTTGTATGCAACCCACTATCTCGCTGGACCTGCAAGAGCTTGGTGGGAAACTACCAAGACTCTCCAGCCAGCTGGTCATGTCATCAACTGGGCTGAGTTCCAGGAGAAGTTCCGCAAGAAGCATATTCCCAGTGGACTTATTGAGAGGAAGAAGGATGAGTTCCGCAAGCTGAGGCAGGGAAGTAGAGATGTGGTCGGTTATCTTGAGGAGTTTACCGACTTATCTCGGTATGCTCCTGATGACACCGACAAGGAAGAGAAGAAGATGGAGCGTTTCATGAGTGGACTCATGATGAACTTCAGTGTGCTTTGGTTATCCATGACTTCCGTGATCTGGAGTCACTTGTGGACAAAGCCATCCAGCTGGAGACCAAGCGCAAGTCGATGTATGAAGGTCGCAAGAGGAGGATGAATGCTCAGGAAGGTTCGAGCAGCCAGAAACCTCGTATCTTTCAGCAGAACACCAGGCCTGCCTATCGTCCACCCCAAGCTCCACGCCCCAATTACCCTAACCGCCCAAACAACTTCAACCGCCCCAATGACAATAACCGTCCCGGAGGAAACTTCAACAACTTCACCCGCAATCCCAATGTGATCTGCTTTGAATGCGGCAACAAGGGTCACTACTCCAAAGAATGTCCCAATCCCAAGAGGAATGTCCAGCGCCCCAATGCGCCGGCACAGAACAATGGTCAAGGCCGCAATGGAAATGGAAATGGCAAGAATGCCGCACCTCGCGGAAATGCTGCTGTTGCCAAGGGTCGTCTGCACCACATCAATGCTGAAGAAGCTCAGGATGCTCCGGATGTTGTGCTGGGTACGTTCCTTGTCAACTCAGTACCTGCAACTGTTCTGTTTGATTCTGGTGCTACCCATTCATTTGTTACCCAAGAATTTGTTGCTAAGGGAGGTTTAGTTAAGAGCCTCTTACCCAAACCCATGGTCATCCAAATCCCAGAATCCACCGTAGAGACCAAGATGTTTTGCTCCGATGTACCCCTTGAGATCAAAGGAGAAAAGTTTCCAGTTAACTTAATTGTTCTGGGAACCCAAGGCATCGATGTTATACTCGGTATGAATTGGTTAGCCAAGTACCATGGTCGAATTGACTGTGCCAGAAGAGCTGTATCCATCACCACCGACAAAGAAGTAGAAGTGGAGTATGTGTCTGAAACTAGTCAACCTCACCCAGGCTGCCATGAGAGCATAGCTCGACCGCCCTAGATGAGATCCGTGTTGTTCATCTGTTCAAGGATGTTTTCCCAGAAGAATTGCCTGGTATGCCGCCAGAGGGAATTGAGTTCATAATTGAGCTTATCCCAGGAACCCCCCATATCCCAAAGCCTTATCGGATGAATCCGGAAGAACTGGTTGAGTTGAAGAAGCAGTTGGCTGATATGCTAAGCAAAGGTCTTGTCGCCCAAGCGCTTCACCATGGGGATCACCCATTATTTGTGGACAAGAGAGACGGTACCACACGCCTGTGTGTGGATTATCGCAAGCTGAATGACGTGACCATTAAAAATAAGTACCCTCTTCCCAAGATCGAGGATCTGTTCGATCAAATGAACGGAGCCCGAGTCTTTTCAAAGATCGATCTTCGGACAGGATACCATCAGTTGAAGATCGAGAGACAGATATTCCCAAGACCGCCTTCACCACTCGTTACGGTTGTTTGAATACACCGTGATGTCTTTTGGTCTGACCAATGCCCCAGCCTATTTCATGAATCTCATGAACAAGATTTTCATGGAGTACCTCGACAAGTTCGTGGTAGTTTTCCTTGATGACATCCTTATTTATTCCAAGACCGAAGAAGAGCATGCTGAACACCTGCGTCTAGTTTTGGAGACCTCCGAGAGCACCAGCTGTATGCCAAGCTTAGCAAGTGTGAGTTTTGGCTCAGTGAAGTGGCATTTCTGGACATATTGTATCCGCTGGAGGAATTTCTGTTGACCCTGAGAAGATACAAGCCATTCTTGACTGGTTATCCCCAACCAATGTTTTTGAAATCCGAAGCTTTCTCGGACTTGCCGGTTATTACCGCAAGTTCGTTGAAGGATTTTCCAGTATAGCCAAACCTCTGACCCAACTGTTGAAGAAGGACAAGAAATTTGAATGGACTCAGAAGTGTGAGGATAGTTTCCAAGAACTGAAGAAGAGACTAACCTCAGCCCCAATCCTGATCATGCCAGACGTCACCCAGAGTTTCGACGTGTATTGCGATGCATCACGCCTCGGACTTGGTTGCGTTCTGATGCAAGAAGGCAAAGTTGTGTCGTACCTGTCCCGGCAGTTGCGACCGCATGAAGAGAATTACCCAACCCATGACTTGGAGTTAGCTGCTGTGTCTTTGCTCTTAAAAGTGGCGTCCCTATCTTGCGGGACATCGCTGCGAGGTCTATACAGATCACAAAAGCTTGAAGTATATTTTCACCCAGAAAGATCTGAACCTGCGACAGAGGAGATGGATGGAATTAATCAAGGATTATGATATTGGAATCCATTATCACCCGGAAAGGCTAATGTAGTTGCCGATGCCCTTAGTCGCAAACCTTGCACCCTGAATGCCCTGATCCAAGCCGAACAGCCAGCCTTGTTCAAAGACTTCCAAGATTTTGGACTAGAGCTTGTTAGCCATGGTTATCTCGCCAATTAGAGTTAACCCCAACCCTGATGGATCAAATCAAAG